>OW964839.1:23951274-25151274 GCA_943142095.1 Ophonus ardosiacus
GTGTTTCAAGATACAGTACACTGACTTCAATTAACTTGCATAGAATGCGATTTGTTAAGAATATTACAAGTATTATAAAACAGATCCGTACTTTAAATTCTTTTACTTTTCCGAGATATAAGGCAGTAAAAATTATTTTTTCTACATTCACTATAGAAAGTAGCCATTTGCGCTCTCTTTTGTCAACGCAAAATGTCACTTTGACAAAGTAGAAAAAACGCTCGCTGTCCAAATTGCTAAGTATACAATGTTGAGAAATGTCACTTGTCTACATTCTTAATGAAAATGTTTAGTTAGGAACTAATGGCATTGTAATTACACATTCATCACGTTCACAAGTCAATTTGACATATGTTCTGTCGGTATTTAACATAACCTAACAAAATGCCACACTGCTGTGAAAATGAAATAGGGCATTCATTTACAAAAACGAATGTATAAAATGCTTAGATTAGATTGAATAAAAACTCAAGAAGAATGGAAAATAACGATAAAATAAAATTAAATATAAAATAAATTGTGTGAACAGTTATGTTCAGTAATAGGAATGATTGTACACAGATGGCGGTAGGATAGTTGCGAGTCGTACTGACATCTGATCTCTAGTTAACTATTTATTTTGATTACAATAAAGTTATTAGTTATTTCGTTACTTAAATAATTGCGAGAAGTCAGTCAATGCACATACATGTCTATATAATCACAAATTCCTTGAAATATTTGTTAATTTTTTCAGTGTGACAGGCGTGACAACTAACCACACATTTTGCTACAAAAACTCATCAAATCATCACAAATCCTTGCTTCCACGCTCTAATTTTGGTTTTTTTTATGGAATAGATGGCTAATGTAACGATATAATCATTTAAAAGCCTTTTTAAGTTTAAACCGTATCTTTTGTATTAGCCAATCGTTATTTATTGAGCAGTACTGTAAGTATAAAGTGTACATTTTATTATTTTTTGTTATGGTGGAGGACCCCATTGTGGCGACTGTAGAAAAAATCTTGTGTGTGTTTCTCAATCGACAATGTCGCATTTTGCGCTCTTAATACACAAATAGCTATTTTACAGGGTTTACCTATGCAGCGTAGGTATTCATATTAATCACATGTTCGAGAACCAATCACGACAAACGAACCACATTTGTGCCCCTTTAATGAAAGATCTCGTAGAATATATTCAACTTACCCTAAATAACTTTGGTCAGTAAAATCCGTTGAATCAAGATGCCCCATCACTAGCAAAGTCACTACACTAGAGCTTGAAACATATTACTTCAAAACTGATTTTATCTTTTACTAGACAGGTGTTACAATTGCATGGATTTTAATAATGACAATATATTTTTAAAGTATTGGGCGTTAACCAGATTATTACGATAAAAATGATAAAAAAATAAAAAGACATAATATTCTATATATTGTAACTTGTAATCAAGCAATAAAATCTAATAAATTAATCAAGTATTTATTTAATTTTTTGTTTGTCATGTTTTACTAATTAATGCATTAACATACGACGCAAAATGTAATAAATAAAATAATCTATTACAATAACAATGACTACAGATATTTTTGTGTGTGACATCTGTGCTTTGTGTACATAAATCTCGTAATGGGGAATTGCACGATTTTTTGATTTTTTTATATGTTACAGTATTTTTAAATTAAGAAATGCTCTAATTTTTACCCGCTAAGAGAGGTATTGGAATAATGTTAAAATTCGCATATCCAGATTTTAGTGGATAAGCACGTTTTAAGGTCCCTATAATCCGATTATAACATTTTTACGACGATGTCCGTGTGTGTGTGTATGTGCATGTGTGTGTGGAAGTTGGAACTACGGTGTCTCAAATACTATAAGACTTAAAAAATATTTAACTGCCCTGCAGTTTCCTCAATTTGTCATTCCTGGAAAGAGCTGATTAGATTTTGGATAACCGGAAGTAATAGTTTCTTTAAAAAATTCTCCTAAATATATGTTTTTGGAAATTTTTGTTATTAAATATTGAAGAACATAAAATTCTCCATCTAATACACTTCAAATTGTTATTATATCTTGTATAGATTTAGAGATAAAGCCACTGTAATATATTGAATAATTTGTAGTACATCGCAGAGGCTAAGGCACTAAGAAAACCAGTTCAAATGTTTATAACATAGTTTGTAAATGACAGATGTCAGTGTCAAAAATCAACAGTTTAATCTTTCTTATTGTTTTATTAATTAAATATTTAAAATTGTAGGTAAAATGCATATATCCATCAGAAATACCGCCAATCTAATTAAAGAATTGGAAGAATCTCTAATATTTAGGAACTTCCTCATACAATGAAAAATAGATATAATTAGAATTGTATGTGTGTAGAAGACATGTTAAATACAATAAAAAACAATATTTGGGTAAAGTTCTGTAATTTTTTTTGTTATAAAACGATGGTTCGATAGCGAAGTGAAATATAATACTGTTTGGTAATGGCGAGAGGTATTGTGCTGGTCAAATATTTAATTAATAATGACATTGACATCTGTCATTTACAAACTATGTTATAGACATTTGAATTTGTCAAGTAGTTTCCTTAGTGCCTTAGCCTCTGCGATTAGATTATTCTATATATTATAGTGTCTTTATCTCTAAATCTGTATAAGATACTGATATAATAATAGTATATTATGTGGCAAGTGTGTGAAGCTGATATTTTTACATGAGGGTGCAGATTGCGACACGAGCCAAAGGCGAGTGTTGCAAATCACCCGAATGTAAATAGGCTTCACACACGTGTTACATACTATACTTTTTCTACGACCTTGCAATAAAATATATTTTTCTTCACATTGTCATTCTTTTAACGTAAAGCCTGTATTATCGACTTGTGTCACCATGGTTACCAACGTTACGGGTGTTTAACAGCTTTGTTTTATTAAAATACAATTCAGTTTGTAATATTTAAAATAATGAACGGTGCGTGAAATGTTACTTCACGCACGGTGTGCAAAAAATCAAACTTCACACATAAAAATTGATACGTGAAGTACTCACTTCACGCACGGGAGTAGAAAAAAAAATTAAGTGTATTAGATGGAGAATTTTATGTTCTTCAATATTAGTAGTAACAAAAATTTTAAAAAAATAATATTTAAAAGATTTTTTTTAAGATACTCCTACTTCCGGTTGTCCAATTCTACCAAAACCTTTTCAGCTCTTCCCAGGAATGTCAGATTGGGTAATTCAAAGTTAAACAGGTCTTAAATTTTATAGTTTTTGAGGAACCGCCCTCCAACATCCAGACATACACACATCATTTTAAAAATATTATAATCGGATTCTAGGGTCCTTAAATCGTGCTTATACAGTAAAATCTGGATATGCGAATTTTAGCATGACTCCAATACCTCTCTTAGCGCGAGGTAAAGAAGTATAAAAATTATCTCAACATTTTATCTGCATCTCTCATAATAAGCGAGATATGAAGTATTTTCAAAATAAGCGAGAAACAAGTTTTAGCCTGTATCTCAAAAATAAAAAACTATAGAAAATTCCTGTGCTGCCTATTAAAGTTATCTTAAAAAGTTGGTCCATAAAGACCTACAATATCAATTTTCTGTACCGTGCATAATAAGAAAGTTTTTCATATAAAGAACTCGAATTTGTTCCACCCTGTACATAGTAAGTAAAGCAGATGGGCACACTCATAGTTAACAAGTCATGATGATTATTACCTACTATTAAATTTCATTAAAATTAGGCTTTCATGATTTAGCAATAGTTTCCTCATAGTTTATCTAGTACTTGCTGACGTCACAGGTAGCAACTATCACCTGTTTATCAACTGCAGATAACTACTAGATACAATATTTACGTTTAGTCATTCTGCGATTATAAATATTTAAACGATTCTAATTTACTACTATTATCAACTAGACGTGTATGTATGTGCATATATGTACATTTGAGTTTTTTGCTTTTTCATGCTTTTGCTAAGAATTTTGACCTTATATTGCCATTGCCTCTAAACTAATTAAAAATAGTGATGAGCCATAATGATTTAAGAACAGATACTACAAGTCAGCAAGCTCTAGACTAGA
This sequence comes from Ophonus ardosiacus, assembly GCA_943142095.1. Classification (NCBI taxonomy): domain Eukaryota; kingdom Metazoa; phylum Arthropoda; class Insecta; order Coleoptera; family Carabidae; genus Ophonus; species Ophonus ardosiacus. The sequence continues at coordinate 23,955,362 of OW964839.1, forward strand.
CAGAACATCGATCCGGGATCAATGGAATATTTTGTGGATTTAAGATAATAAATCTGATGTGGTCAACACAATACCTCTCGCTATTTAATTTTTATTAATTTAAATACATGCCTAGACATTTACTAATCCTGCAAACTATATTAAGTTCATTTGTTTCAGTAAATTAGAAAAACATGTAATCTGGGTATAATTATTTTATTAATACGGATAAGTAAGCCATGAAAAAACAAATAAATTCTAAATACAAAACTATGATTAATTTAATACATATTCAAACTGTCCTCCATTCATATGGAAGCACATCGTTACTCCTCGTGGCCTCCTCGTTCACCCGATTTAACTTCACTTGATTTTTTTGTTTGGAGTTACATTAAAAACGTCGTCTATCAAAAACCTTTAACTACTAAAGAAGATTGCCAACATAGGGTACGAACAGCATTTAACAACATGTCTCCTCGGATGATAAAAAATGCTACACAAGAAGAAGTATTGAAGAGAGTAACGATGTGCTTACATATGAATGGAGGACAGTTTGAATATGTATTAAATTAATCATAGTTTTGTATTTAGAATTTATTTGTTTTTTCCATGGCTTACTTATCCGTATTAATAAAATAATTATACCCAGATTACATGTTTTTCTAATTTACTGAAATTCTATCAACTTTCAACATAGGACATGTTACATAAAGTACCCTTATTTTTTGCCGTAGATCACATTTATGTAATAAAAAAAGGGGGTTCCATTTAAAAAAATTGTCTTTTGTGAAGTTTGTCAACTAAAATTTTGGTGTAACGTACCCGTCACATTTTTATAAATAATCAAAGATTCTTCTATGATAATGTAGCTTAAAGTCTCCTTTATAAAAGGCTTTTTTCAGATTATAAAAATTCGATCTCGTTCCTGATATACAGAGTTTTGAAAATGTGCCGGATTTCAGACAAAAAATCAAAAAAAGTTGAATAACGCCGGAAGAAGTTGATCATGAGTAAAATGTTTTTATTGCTTCATATGTAAAATTTTCCGCTGCATTCAATAGTAAAATAAAATATAGCGTATTCCATTTAAAATAAGAAAGTTGAGGTCAATTTCCGGTCAAACCGGAAGTGCTACTGCTTTGAAAATATTTTAGTTGAAACGGACATGTAGGATAACCCCTAGATACCAACTTTCGTTAAATTATATTAAATAGTATTTAAAATATAGATAACGTAAGCTCGTCCTGAGACACCCTGTATATATCTATTGCTTTACATGATCCATTTCGTTAATGTGTAGTTGTAAACTAATATATGACACTTTGATAACACGTGCTTATTGACAGCTATTACTATTATTATTAATATAGGTATTATCAATCATAAATAACGTCTATTATTACAAATAATTTTTCGCTAGGAGAAGAACTCTAATGAAGGTAAGTAAAATCAAATTTGGAAATTGACTTAACCCCAGTATTTTAAACTATCGCTTTTCAGAAGTACAACCTGTCTCATTAAAAAAAGTGATTTACATTATCGCCGGCCAAAAAGTTTGATACAATTCTCGTGCTTTATACAAAGCTGTCGCTCTGTAAAATACAACTTACACGCACTCGAATGTAAATAACTATTATGTTACTGTTACTATATTTATTAAATGAGATGAATTTCATGATTTTCATGATACCGGAAGTACCATTATTTGAAGTTTTTTAACAGTTTTTCTTAAAAAAACGCAGTTAAATATTATTTTTTGACATTTTATGTTTCATAAATATTAAAGAAAATGCTCTTCTCTATACGGTTTGATTATACATTTTCCTTCATATTCAATAGATATAGAGTCAAAGCATTATAAAGAGATTTATTTTCAAAAATCAGTTAGCTTTGTTATTTATCATGGCAACATCTGATATATGCAAAAAATTCTAATTGGCAGATGTCAGTGCCAAGTGCAAAATTAAATATGGATATATAAGTCAATATACCCCACATTTAGATAAAAACTTCAAAATTTTCAAAAATCTAATATACTTCTCAATGCGCTGATCCCAAATTTTGAAACCGCAAGTCGATATCTCGTTTCGTTCTCGAGATATTTAGACTTAAAGTTTTCCTCAAAACTGCCCATTTTTTGGTATCACCATTTGATTCTACGGACAAAAATACAAAAGTATAGCAATTTTCATAATTTTTTTCCAACCAGTTCATTTTTTATGAATAAAAGCTTGAAAACCCCTGAAAATGGCCAAAATCTGAAAAACCTTAGATTTTTGCGATTTATAGGCATTTTCAGTTATTTTGCTTTAGAGATTATATGCGGTGTTCAAAAATTCTGAAAATTGCTGTACTTATGTAATTTTGCCTGTAGAATCCAATGGTGTTGTCGCCAAATTCATATCTCTACCCATTTTTGGATTGTTACCAAAAAATGGGCAGTTTTGAGCAAAACTTTGAATATAAATACTTCGAGAACGAAAAGAGATATCGACCTGCGGTTTCAAAATTTGGAATCAGCGCATTGAGAAGTATCTAGACACATAAAAAATAGATTTTTGAAAATTTTGAATTATCTAAATATGGGGTATATTGACTTTTGGGGCAATAATTCAAAAATGGGTAGAGATATAAACTTGGTAGTAATATTATTTGATTGTAAAGAGAATGTTACGTAAGTATAAGCATTTTTAGAGTATACATAATGTATATTCATGTGATAATTTTATTGGATTTATAGAATATTTTCCAAGGAACTTTCTGTATGGAATTTGTAAAAAATTGTATTATGTTCGTGTTACAATTTTACTGGATATATAGAATCTTTTCCAATGAAATTTTTTTATGGGATTTGTACAAAATACATCAAATTAATGGAAGGTCTTGTGCTGGCCACAACAGATTTTTTTTAATGACCCCATTCATCATCACATGGGCGTAGGTGTATTTACTGAAACAGTACGTGACACGTTTATAAACAAGCAAAAAACGTAATAAAAAAATGGATTGTTGAAAAAAGAATGACAGTTCGTTTTCACTAGTTAGTACTAAATATTTTGAAAGTTGGGTAAACATTTAGAATAATGATGAGACAGCATATTACACCTGCATCACAAAAACTCGCTGTGAACTTTGATCGCACGTGTAAAAAATTCATCCGCGACATAGCGTTTATAAAATTATAACAACTATCATTCATTTTAATTAGTCTATAACATATTTTACTGCATGAGAATCCGCTAAGAAAATCGAGACAGGGTTCTTTGAACTAATACTTCAGATAAAAAATAATAGTATATTATTTAACAAGCATTATAAGTTTACAACACGAGCGAGCGAGTATTAGTCCAGTCAATAGAGGTTTACCCTACAAAAGGTGGGGAAAAAATGATTTTAACATATGTTGTTTGGGTCGAGACAGGGATGAAAAATTCAAATTTGTGACCTTGGGGAGGCTCGGCGTGCAAAAAATTAGATTTTCGCTATTATCTCGAAAACAGTGGCCCGTATCAAAATTTTACAAGAATACAAATTTAAAGCTCGTTACTTTTTGTACAAAAAGGGTTCTTGCATTTTTTACCTAGGATGAACTCTCAAAGAGTTATATTCAAAAATAGGTAACCAGAACAACAATTTATGAAAGAAGATTTAATCACACAAAATATACACAATATTAATTTTATAATACTTAGTCTAATAGATTTTGTTATTTGTGCCAGTTTACATTTGTCGTGGCATCAAAAGAAGTATATTATTGATGATTTTTAAATAATTTTTGTCAGCGATTTTTCATAAATTCACCAACCACTCTGACCCGGTTAAAGATACGGTATCGCGGTTTAAAAATTTTAATTCAGTTTGGAATTCTCCTTAATATCATGTTAAACAATTTTTGCTCCGATCAGCGGTTAACGAATTATTAACAATTTAAACTTATGTAAAATTTTAAACATCTGCAAATCAGCTTAGTGTTAATTTTTTCTTCTGAATTTTGGACACGATTAAAGATAAGCTTTAGTGTGCATTTAATACGTGCTGAAATTTCAGAAGAAAAAATTATGTTGGGTACAATATTTTTTTGCGATCCTGAAAAAATAATAAAAAAGTATTATTTTATTTTTTACTGCGAGCAAATAAGATTTAAATAAACAACTGATCTCCATGGAAACATTTAGCTTTACTGGTCCCGGGATCGGTAAAGTACTTTCCGATCTCTTATAGATAACTTTCCGAGCTAGCTCAGCAAAGAAGGACTTTCCGGTCTAAATAGTGATCAGAAAGAGCTCATTTTCTGGGCGATCGCGAAAAAAACAGTAAAATAATCTTACTGTTCCTTTAACATAAATGCTATTTTTGTTCGAAATAATTTCTTATTATTGCGTGTTAGGTTACATTAAGATATATTTAGAAAAATCAGAGAACCACATTTTACTATTTTTCCTGGTGATAAGATTATTTTTGTATATATAACGTCACTTGGATTCATGATTACAGAGTAAAATTTGACTATTTGACTCATGGTGGTCACCTTTACTATTCTAGCAATAAAACTATAAATATCGTAATTATAATAAAGCGGCATATCGCTTCCAATATAACATTAGGTGTCAACGGTTCATTATTTTCAATACAAATATGTACAATTTGAAATTCTAAGTTCAACCAATAATAGTATACCTCGTCCAGATTTCATTTGAACAAATGACTTTTAAATCCTCTGTGTTAATCCTAATCTTTGCTACTGTCAATATTTTTACGTTTCACACAAATATAGTTTCTTCTCAAAGTACATTATGTGTCTATGAAAGTTGAAAATTGCTTGTAACTATTTAAAAGGGGAAAAGTTTTATTGGGGTTCCTGAGGACCATAGTTGACCTGTAAAATTCTTATCCAAGATGTTATGCTTATATTTAACAATGAACGCTCATTACTGAATTGAGCAACTGGTAGTGCCAAAATGTAAATATGCACGAGGTACAGGATTGTATTGAGTTATACCCCAATAAAACTTTTCCCCTTTTAAATAGTTACAAGCAATTTTCAACTTTCATAGACATATAATGTACTTTGAGAAGAAACTATATTTGCGTGAAACGTAAAAATATTCGCAGTAGCAAAGATTAGGATTAACACAGAGGATTTAAAAGTCATTTGTTCAAATGAAATCTGGACGAGGTATAATTTATTACGTATGATAATTATTTTTGATATTTATAAAAACCTGAATTACTGTAGGTTAGGACCCCATAAAATATAACAATCACCGTTTTTGCAAAAAATAAACTTATATTTTAAGTAAAATGTCGCGAACGTACTATGTAAATGTAAATTACACTTTATTGTGTTGACATTGAACTTGTAAATTACGTACACAATACATAACAATATAATCTTTGTATAATAATATACAGGATAGAATAAATTCAAGTTACTTACTGGGTGTCCCATATAACATTACGTTCTTGAATATCTCGAAAACAATGCATCGTAACAAAAAGTGTGTCGAATCAAAACCTTCATAGTTTTTGGGGGGACATCAGATTCTGACAAAATCCCCCCCCCCCAGGAGGGGCGGGAAAGGGGGTCAAATTAAAAATCTTAAATGGGACCCCCTATTTTTTATTGCAGATTCGGAAAGAGCATAAAAAAATATGTTGGTTTTATTCGGACACTTTTTTTGTACTCCCAACAGGTGGCGCTGTAGAAATATTACTCCTCAACACTCAGGGGGAATTAAAAGAAACTTTTTAAAAACTGACTATGGACAACTCGATTTCATCAGAAATTAATTCTACAATTTTGTGTATATTTATTGAAACAACAAACGTCATTTTTTAACAAGTTATTGGCAAGAGCCAACAAAGTGTCTGACATCTGGTGGCAAAATAAAACATATAAGTTGTAGGGAAAACGTTGTGCTTTCATATAGGGTTATAAGTAAATAGCAACCAAAAATGACCAGCAAATCGAAGAAATATTGTTCTGTACCGCAGTGCAATAATTATACAAGTGCTGACATTTCCGTTCATTATTTCCCAAAAAGAGAAATATTACAAAATAAGTGGAAAATCGCGTTAAAAATCGGAAAGGACATCACCGTTCATGAATGTGTGTTCACAACATTTTTTACCTAAGCGATTTTATTCCATATAAGTATTTATAAAAATTTATGCTTCAAAATATTATTAGATTGTTTTTGTAGTTATTAATAGAAAAATATTAAAAAGAAATTGTAAACCAAGCCAAAAATTACCTAAAGAAAATTCGACAAAATCCCTGTACAGAGAAGAAAAATAGAGAGACGTTACCTGTAAATAGTAACTATTATACTTTAATATTATATATTTATTTTAAATTGTTTATAGAAAAGATAGAGAAGAAGAATAAACTATAAAAATACCAGAAGTTGAGCAACAGCAAGAGAAGAAGACGTGCAAAACAAAGAACTTGATGTGCATTTGTATTTAATGTTATTACGATTGAATGAGCCCCTTTCAAATTAGATGTTTGAACACACAGTCCATTTATTTCTATATTATTCTGTTTATCTGTCTTATATCCGCACAAGTATGTCCAGCTAAAAATAATTAAATAAGTAGTTAACATGCAGATAACTTCAATTTTGAATCTTATTTTCCTTTATATACTGCTTCTCCTTCGACCATAGGCCGCACAGCACTATTTAAATAAATGTATATGTCTGACATTGTGATAAACATATTAAATTTCATTTAAAAATAACAAAATATTCTCAAAACAAAGCATTAAAATACAACTAGCACAAACGTAAAATATAATGTTTTCCCTATAAGTCGGTCATTAGTGCTGCCATCTCTAGGATGTGGCTCTCCCGGATTAATAACATATTAATCGGTTAACTTTTACCTCCCGCTACCCTTGCTAAGGGAGGTATAGGGATCGTGCTAAAAATCACTTATCGAGATTTTAGTAAATGACTACGTTTTAAGGTCCCTAGAATCCAATTTTAACATTTTCACGATGATGTCTGTATGTGTGTATGTGTGTGTGTATGTATTTGTGTGTGTATGTGTAGGGATTTTGTCTTCGCTCTAACTCAAATACTATCATTCAGAAAATTCTGAAACCTTGTATTTCTATCCTATTTTAATATGAAAAGAAGCCATTAGATTTTGGTGTAAATCGGATGACCGGAAATGGCACTTTACCTGAAGCTCATAATGGTTTTTCTTCAAAAAAAATATCATTAAATGCCATTTTTTCGCATTTTATGTCTTATGAAAATTAAAGATTATTGAATTTTCTACAGGAATACATTAATACTTTTTCTATATATTTTGCAGAAAAATTTGAAAATATTTTTTTTTTATTAGTCCCGAAGCCTAAGATAAACACAGTTCCTTTGTTCATATTTCAAATGAATGTAACTGACAGCAAATGTCACTGTCAAAAAACTAATCACTTCAAATTAATAATAGTGACATTTTAAAAAGTTTTATGCAATGGAACAGTTTGCAGCGTTAGTAAATACGTAAGTATGTATTTAAATTAATAAAAATGGATAAAAATGTGTGGCGAAGGATGATTGTTGCGTAACTATTATTGTGGTCCGGATGCGGTTATTCGCTACCGAAAATCGGTCACTTTAATATGTTCGTATGTATGAATGCTATGATGATTGTGGACAAGGCGAAAGAAGAATGTTGTTAAAGAGTGAAGTGAGTCAGCTGAGCTCTTACTCTTATCCCTTTTCTTATTGTTATTATTGTTTCCGGGTTTTTGATAACCCACTAAGTAGGAAACACGTGATTTTAAGTATGCATGTAAAAATTAAATAGCGGGAGGTTTTGTGTTGGCCACATCAGATTTTTTCTAGCAAATTCACATTTTTACGACTGCAGCGCCACCTGTTGGGAGTACAAAAAAGTTTCCGAATAAAACCAACATATTTTTTACGCTCTTTCCGAATCTGCAATAAAAAATAAGGGGTCCCATTTAAGATTTTTAAGTTGACCCCCTTTCCAGCCCACCCCTGGGGGGTCGGGGGGGCATTTTGTCAGAATCTGATGTCCCCCCAAAAACTATGAAGGTTTTGATTCGGCAAACTTTTTGTTACGATGCATTGTTTTCAAGATATTCAAGAACGTAATGTTATATGGGGCACCCAGTATATGAAAAACTTTCTTATTATGCATGCAACAGAAAATTGGTGTATTTTATTTTTATTCAAACATAACAGCTCGTAGTATGATCACGGTTTTAACTAAAACGCTGTTTTAAGAAATGTCAAATAACAATAATAAATAATATCAAATTTATCAAAATATGATTTTAGAGTAGAACATAGTTTGTATTCAAACAAATATTTTTTAAGAAAAAATCGTTCTTTAAACATACGGGTGAAATTAAATATTTAAATTTGAATTTGACATATCTAAAAACAGTGTTTTAGTTTTTAATTCATTTTTAATTTATTTCAAATAATTGTAGATCATTTTTTCAGCACATTTTGGCACTATTCAATATTTCAAGATTTCAATATTTATACATTTATATGACAATTATCTTGTCCACCGGCATTTGGTGTCCTTTTATTTGTTTTTATTAACATTTGTTTACGTTGTTCGTTCCTACATTTCATCAATGTTGCCTTGTTACGTATCAAATTTGTATTTTTCAATACAAACAATAACTATTTTTCCAGTTGTTTCATTGTTAAAATAAATTAGTATACCATGTAAACCTAGTAATTCCGTGACGTCACTATCTAATTATAAACTATAATGACGTAACTACTCTGCATAAAAAAATACTATAGTATTAGTAAATACGTAATATGAACTACATTTTTTATCAAGTCTTCAAATTAACTTTACTCGGTTATTAAAGGTGTTAATTAAAAAACTTGTACAATGTAAACAAATTATTATTATATACAAATATTTAAACAGTATACAATATGACACTTACATTTTTTTCTTGTTTGTACGTTGACAAGAAATTATTTAAAATTCCCCAGTTTAACGTTAATGCAATATACAAATATAAAATCAATAAAGTGTAAACAAAATATAGCAAATCATCCTCCTTAATGCTTTGTTTTAAATAAATATCATTAACAATAACAACATTGTGTAAATAATAGTGTGCAATAACTGCAAAATAAACAAGGAAACCGAGATAAAAAATTGAACATCATAGTGGCCAAACATCAACAGAGGGACCGTATCATTTGAGAGATAAACCAGCTCATGATAAGAGGTATTCACGGACGGAGACCACAACATGACTTTCAGAAAATTTCTAGTCTGATACTGACACCGACCTTCGCTGAACAAATTATGCCTCGTAACATGACTAGCAGATTCTGACTGTCTATCTATCAATGGGAGAGAAAAGAATCATTTTCATTTATAACCTTTATGTTAAAACAAAATAAGAAAATGCTAAAAACTGTCACATTTCATATGATCAGAAGTACATGCCTATTACGTCATGGTTATGTACCTTTGTTGTTTCCATGGCAATCAGTTGTTTATTTATTTCTTATTTCCTATGAATAAAAAATAAAATAATGTGTACCTACAGATTTTTTCAGGACCGCGAATTCTCGCAGTAAAGTATTACTTTTAGGTCTTGTTAAGTAAAATCTACATAACAAGACCTAAAAGTAATACTTTACTGGATTAGCAAACATATCCAGAACGAGCCGTAGGCGAGCTTTCGAAGATTGTGAGCGCAGTAAAAACACTTTCAAATCATGTTAAGTACAATATTTTCTCGTGGTCCTATGAAAGAATATATAAAAATCTATAGGTATGCATTATTTTTTATTGCGAGAAAATAAACAACTAATTCATGTAACAATTTTCCGAGCTAGCTAAGTCTAAAAAGTGATCAGAAAAAGTTTATTTTCTGGACAATTGCGAAAAAAATACTATTCGTATTAAAACTCATGTTCATGTTGTAATTGTACTCTTGTTTTCATTTGATCTCAAAAAAAATATCTCTAATATTTACTTCCATAATCTGTATCACTAAACAATTAAACAAAATAACAACGAATAAAACAATGCACACTAAATATTAAAATCATACATGCATATGTCAAAATCTGTTATTTCATTTCAAATCAAAACTAACCTATACTAACTATAACAACATTTGCAAAGTAAATCTTACTTACATTTTAATTCAAAAATCGTCTATTTATTATAAAAATAACTAACAAATTATCACAAAACACATGAAATTACTTTCGCGCACAATATACAAGTCTGTTTGGCACAACAACTGTCAACCTTACGTCTGTCAACGCCATTTTGAATCCACTGCCAACTTACGAACGTGGAGACTGAATTAGAAATGATTGAAAGTGTAAAATTTTCTGAGCAAAGTTCATTATCACTATCGTAATCACATACTCTGTGAATGCGCGAAAACTAGACACCATAGACACAATTTCACTTTGTCGTTATAGTAAAACTGCCATATGATGGCAGCACTTGTTAGAAACAGTTCTCGAACTTCTTGAAAAACTAACAGATTTTTTATCTCTAAATAAAGATAAAAAAAAGGTTTATATGTAATCAATGGATGAATTTAATGTTCTTTGATATTTGTAATAATATAAATTGATGATATCCGATATCCCTTCACACTCACACATACATCATTGTAAAAATGTTAAAATCGGTTTCAAGGGACTTTAAAATGCGCTTATTCACTAAAATCTCTATGAGATTTTTAGCATAATTCGGTTTAACCCGTTTTTGCCCGAATTAATTTTTTTTTGAAAAAAAACTTTTTATCTATGGTTTCTAGTTGATAAAGTGTTAATACGAATAAAAAATATATATTTTTTATTTTAAACATTCCTATAAACAATTTGGAGCATGTTCCGATATTGGAACACCGGGAACGAATGGGTGCAATATATTTTATATGTGAAGTATGTAAATAAATATTAGAAAATCAATAAGAATAAGTTTGTTATTTTATAGTTACATGAAATATTTATGAAATTAACATTTATTCTAAAATTTAAACATTACACAAATAATTACCTTACATGAAAATCTTTGAATCATGTTTCATGTACATTTACCTTACATTTTTTTCACACATTTTTGTTGAGTTTTCTTTTGCATAAAGCACATCTATTTTGTTTTTGTGCTGGTATCATCTAGTGATCAACGCGATCATATCGTACTTCATCCACAACACGTGCATCTATTTGTTTTGTTGATTTTGGACGACCACCTGGTTGACCGTATTTACTGAGGTAAATTTGAACTATTTCCCTTCTAAACGTGTGATCTGTCTTTACTTATCTGGCATATAATTAGAAAAGGCCTTTCAGAAAGTTGCGAATATTGTTGTTAAAAAATCATTCAAAACATTGAATCGAATTCATTTGTAAATCTTGACTTTGTTTCGCAAAGTAAATGGTGGTAATGAAGGTAGCAAATCAAGTTTGTTAGACCAGGACCGTACATTAGGAGATTTCCTCAGTAAAGCACAACGGTATGTCGTCAACACTATAACAGCTTTCATCTTTATCGCCTAGTAAAAAAAAAAAAAAATTGTCCCTTATGACAGATTTTATCTACTTGTTGAGTCTGTAATTGTAATCCACTTAGATGATTTACATCATTCGCGCCATTTTCATCGTCACTGTCAACAGCACCATCATTGCCGTCGTCAGGAAGTGTAAAAAATACATCTGCCTTCCAAAAATATTCACTCTCAAACAAATCAATTAGTTGTGCGTAATTAAAAATCTGAAATTATATGAAAAAAAAACATGAACCCGTTCATGCCCAGTGTTCCAATATGGGAACATCAATATTATATGGCATATAATTCACTTTGTAAACAAATATTATGAAAATACAAATCAAATATATTATGTAGAAAGTGTTAAGAAGAGTTTTATTCAAAATATTTATTTTTATAATTAAATTGTATATAAAAAATATACTCATTTATTGGCAGCCATCAAGCCTCTGTAAATCATCCAAATTTGTTAAAATATTTTATTGCACACAAGATAAATAATGCGAGTTGCTGTGCTCTATTCGAAAGTCTGGACCTTCCTGAACATTACTAATCAGTAAATATCCGTTTATAACGAATACACCAGTAAACAGGAATAAACATGTCAATTGTTCCAATATTGGCACACCGGGCAAATATGGGTTAAATGTTTGATAAATTGCTCCATTTGCTCATGACAAATCTCATTTTTTTTCTGTGAAAATGATTTTACAAAAAAAAAACCAATACGGAGGCTTACTCACAAATTAAACGTGGCCGGGTATATTTTATAAAAACAATCACAATGCAATAAAGAACTTACATATATCTGTTAAACTTATATTTAAAATGGATAGTTTGTTATTGAAAATTAATAAGAAAAACTCACCAAATAAGTCGTTTAGCTTGAGTAGACGGCGTAGGAATACAAACACTATACTATTCACCCTAAAACAAGAAATTTATAATTATTTCTATAAATATACCATATAACCAGACAAAATTATATAAAAATGATTGTTAGACATTCATTAATAGATTGATATATAAATTATTAATGATACTTACATTTTAATCAGTAAAAACTTGAAATAATTACACACCACAACAATATACTCGCAAATTTTTCATCACCATTGTTGAAACAATCGCCTCCGTTCAGCAGCCAATGAGAAAGCAGCTATCGTTGTTGTCACCACAACGCGGTGGCGGCGGCGGATATCAATTTAAATTATATTTGTATTGGAATTTTTATCATTTTACTTTAGTAATTATAATTATACTAGTAAACTTTTCAAATATTTAAACACATGGCATCCTAATCTCTAAAATATTTAATAAATATTTGTTTTCTTCGTTTGGATGCTATAAATTCTAATATTTTATATTTAAAAAAGTGGGAAAATATTCTTAAAAAGTCCAATTCAGTCTTTGTATGGCCATCTGATGATATTTTGGGTAAACTAAAATATACTAACAACGGAAATGTCAGTTTTAAAATGATATATTTTGAATAAAAGTTTGAAATAAACGTTTCCTAAAATTAAAAAATAAGCAACTTTTTTTCATAAAATTTTTGTCCAAAAAGTCTCAGTTCCTCACAAATCGTATTTAAAGAGAAAATGTCTCACTAATAATCCTAGTATAGCCATCTATAATAACTAATATGAACTATATAAAAAAAGTAATTTTTAAATTCAATTTGCTTTATTACGAAACATGCAAAATAAAATGTGATTATTGAATTAAATGCAGAATTTAATTCTCTATAACATTTATTTGAAGCATTACTGTCTAAAATTAATAGACCACTATTTTAAACTGTTAAACACCCATGGCCTCCTTCTTGATATATAAAATATATGTTAAGAAACGTTTGATATTCAAATAAATAATAGATATTGTAAAAAAATATAAAATTGTATAAATGAAATCAAATTTCAAAATATTAGATAAACATCGAAGTACCAGAGAGCACCTCGTACATCTATTTTTTATTTGGTGTTATTAGAGTGAAAACTAGTGTATTTATATAAAATATTGAACAATATACATATAGAAAGTCTTCTTTTCTATAATAAATATATAAACCTACATAAAAATGGTAAGAATACATATTTATCAGTTTGTTATGATGCTATTAACCTAACTTTTATGTACGTTTTAGGCACGAAATGCAGAAAAAGCTATGTAAGTAACAAATTTCTCAATTATTTCACTCAGTTTTAACATTTAATCCATTTTAGGACAACTTTGGCTCGTTGGAGGGCAGCCCAACTCGAACAAAATGAAAAACACAAAAAACGTCGTCCTTATTTGGCCTCAGATTGCAAAAGTCTTTACGCTTGCGAGAAATGGCGAATGCAGATTATCAGAGAAATTGCCAAGAAGGTTGCCCAAATCCAGAACGGTAAGAAAATTAAACTTTTAATTAAACAACAATACTAACGAAAATTATCAGCCGGTTTGGGTGAATTCCGAATCCGTGACTTAAACGATGAAATCAACAAACTTCTTCGTGAAAAAGGTCATTGGGAGGCCCAAATTAAAGAGCTAGGAGGGCCTGATTACCAAAAAGTCGGGCCTAGGATGCTGGATCATGAAGGAAAAGAAGTTCCCGGAAATAGAGGGTATAAATATTTTGGGGCAGCCAAGGATCTTCCAGGTAAGAGAAAAACTGTTTCTGACAAAGAAAAATACAGTGTGTCCCATTTAGAAGTGCCACCATTGGGATCTCGAGAACTATAAGAGATACGATGACGGTTAAATGGAACTTTTTTTGCGCGTTTGGGAGGCCATCTCAGATGTGCTTTTGTTTTTCCAAAAATTCTCATAGGGCACTAGATAATGACGAAAAACTGAATATTGTTGTTTTTTTCTTTTTCAAATTACTTCTAAACTATTAGTAATTGAGAAAAACGTTTCAAATATAAAAGATAGATATTTTTATTATCTAACCAGTGGCGTACGAAATAAATTTTTATATCCGTAAATTTTCGAGATATAACTCAAACTTATATTTTTTTAAATGGAGCCCATATCTTATTTTAGTCTCAAAAAATAATTATTTTTTTCTCTTTTCAATGATGTAAGGGTTATTATGTTTTATATTTGTTTTGCTCATAAAATTTAATTTTTTTCTTTATTTTTGTGAATTTTCTTATTTTTCAAAAAATATCGATATAATTTGTTTTATATCTTTATTACTTAATATTTTTATTCTAGACTCAAAATTACAAATTACACTATAATGTGCCAAGGGCGACCTGATACAAAATTTTATAAAAATTAATTTGATACGAGTTTTGAGTAAATTTTTCTAACGAAGTAAATTATTTAAATACAAGGAGTATTTCTAAATGGAAATCTACTAATATTTTCAAAATAATTGTATATTTAATACAAAATAACGAAAAAAATAATAATTTTGAAGGCAAAACAAATATAAAACATAATAACCCTTACAACATTGAAAAGAGAAAAAAATAGTTATTTTTTTGAGACTAAAATAAGATATGGGTTTCATTTAAAAAAATATAAGTTTGTATTATATCTCGAAAATTTACGGATATAAAAATTTGTTTCGTACGCCACTGGTTAGTTAATAAAAATATCTATTTTTTATATTTGAAACGTTTTTCTCAATTACCAATAGTTTAGAAGTTATTTGAAAAAGAAAAAATCAGCAATAATCAGTTTTTCGTCATTATCTAGTGCCCTAAGAGAATTTTTGGAAAAACAAAAGCACATCTGTGGTGGCCTCCCAAAGGCGCACAAAAAGTTCTATTTAACCGACATCGTATCTCTTCTAGTTCTCGAGATCCCAATGGTGGCACCTCTAAATGGGACACACTGTATATAAATCACTTTTATTTCCAATAAATTTGAGTCATTATTAGCAGGAAACCTAAAAGTTACACTTTTCCAGGTGTCCGCGAGCTCTTCGAGCAAGAACCCCCTCCCCCGCCCCGTAAAACCCGCGCCGAGCTCATGAAAGACGTCGACGCCGACTACTACGGCTTCCGTGACGACGACGACGGCCTTCTGGGGCCCTTGGAGGCTGCGGCTGAGCGCGTTAGCCGAGCAGCTGCCATCGAAGCATTCCGGGGCGGCGAGCGGGCGGAGGAGGACGAGGAAGACATCTACAAAGTGCCCGACGCTGAAGAAGAGGACGAGGAGGAGGAACAGGATAAGAGGTTTGTTGCTCATGTTCCGGTGCCTAGTCAGCAACAAGTGGAGCAGGCTTTGTTGAGGAGGAAGAAACAGGAGTTGTATGATAAGTATGGGATTCTGCCAGAGAAGATGGACCAGTCGTAGGAAGATAACAACAATAGTATGTTATTTTTTATACATATTTAAGACTTTTCTTGTATGAATAAGAGTGAAATGAGTGTTTTGAAATAAATGTACCTTGTATTTTAATATTTATTAGTAGCAAACCAAACTCTTTCCATATCCGATTTAATAGGGGATTCCATTCATATCGAATTTTTGTATAAATTATATACATAATTATTTCTTCCCATGTAACTGTGTCAGTGACGCAAATTTCTTTTCTATATGTTTTATCATTTTTTTTTTATAAATGCTAAAATATATTACACACTTTCAAAACGCGCGGATTTTTCCGGGCTTGTTGACGCAACCGAACCCGGCATTCTTTTATTGGCCGACACTGTAAGTAGGCGTTCCTAATATCAAACCAGTGACTGCCAAACTGTTCCACTGGAGTATTTGGTCATGGTTTTATGTGACTACACGCTATTATTTTTACAAATACTAATAAACTATAACTATAATATACTAAATTCAAGATAAGTAAAAGAAAATAAGAATAAAATGAAATTTATCAGGCGCACAACATTGAGAAATGGTTTAGAACCTCTGATAAGAACAGCTAAGACAGCAACTGCTGAAAGAGAAAGCACGATATGTCATTGCTCTCCACCACTGGGTTCGCTTACGTCGGCGGGAAACGCTGGATACCAAATATTTGCCGTTTTTTTTCTTTCATAAGAAGCCGAATTTAAAAAAAAAAGAAAAATTAGAGAATAGGGTACTCCACTATATTTTTTTACAAAACTTCATTTAAACTGAAAGTGATACGTAATTTTAGAAAGTCTGTATTGTTATTCGTTAAGCCGTAATAATTTTTTTAATATTCTGTGACGTAGATAAAGAGATTATTTTGTTCTCAAACAGTGGATTTCGCTAATAATTGAAGTCACATAAATTTATTTTTTTCAGCACTTATAAAATGTATAAATATGTTAAAATAACCCTTGTGGTCAGTAATAATTGGAAATATGAGTGGATAATAAGTAATTTAATGTCATAATTAATAAAAATACTACGTATATATTATAATCTAAGATTTGATTACCACTGGTAGCCTATGTCATTCAACATATCTTTTACTTTCATACCAACGCTTGTTTTTACCGTCTAGGTTAAACCTATATGGAACTTACATGATTTATCAAAAGGCTTAAGGATGTAATATGTTATATATGGTTAGAAAGTGGAGAAAATGGGGATTAACAAGTATGTCTTGACAAAATACTCAATAACGTCGTAATTTTAAGGAATTTACGTTCAAAGTTAAAAGTTGACAGAAATTTGGTGATTTTTATTAAAGATGTTGGAAAAGTTACTAGATTAGGTACTTTTATAAACCAGTGGTAGTTAACATGTTTCAAGTATAAAAATATTTCTACTTTAAATTGATGTTTTTTTGTAATAAATCTTATTAAAATATTAATAATATAGTTGGATTTAATGAAAAGTATTAAAATATTATTTCAAAATGGTCTAGAAATTTTCAAAATTGTATTTTATAATCACACCTGTCAAATTTGTTTGACAACACATATCTGTCATTCACAACCAGTTGACAAGATAGACTTTACGTTTTAAATTGTAGCTTTTAAATTGTCACTTCCAAAGATAGGTTAGGTTAAAGTGAACATCTCAAGCAATTATTAATGAATTTGGAGTTTGGAGGTTTAAAATGATTTAATTTCACTATGGTGAATACAAATACAGTAATATGTAAGTATTACGTGTATATAATAAACAGAAATATTCTTTAAACCTTTTTATATGTTGACGTCAGTAATCCGTTTCCAAATCGTCCAAAATACAACAACAATTTGCTTATTTCAATAGTGAAATGAGTTAAATTTATATAATAAGTGTCAAAAGAAATTCATTTTTGTGTATATTTTGAACAAATTTCAAAGTATAAAAAAAAATTATAAGCGAAAGAAGACATTAAACATTCATTCCAATGAAAGAATAATGAATTTAGTAATTCGAAATGATTATTCTTTTATGGTGAGTAAAAAATCATTAATATATAACTAATATGTATCTATAATTATAAGATATTAACATCATTTTCATTTTTACTATAGATTCTGTCACTAATTTGTCTAAATCAGCCAGAGAACATAACAAAAGTTGACTTATTTCGACAGGGAAAGTGAAAATATATATTAAATGTCAAGCAAATCTATTTTGTGTATTTCTTTTAACATATTTCAAACTGCTAAAAAGTAAACTGGCGAAAGAAAATTACATTTCAACATTCAAATGAGTGGCAATAATGTTTTAAATTGCACACAGTTCTTATCGAGTATTGTACACGTAATTTTTTATAAATAAATGATTATATTGTGTAAAAATATACGATTACTAATACTTAATTATGAAAAAACCCCATCATAAACCAATAAGTAACGAATTAATACTGTGAAAGGAAAACATATCGCGGGGCGGGATATTCATATTCTTCCAAAAGTAGGTAGGCAGGTGTACAACAGTTTATAAATAAAGTGTAGTACGATTATTTATCCATATATTTTTAGTTATTTCACATGTAATGTACCAATCATTATTGAACCGTTTGAAATATGTTGATTACAACAATGCATCTTTATGAATACAATCTACAATTTAATCAATAATGATTAATGTTAGAGAAAAATATAAATATTTATTAAAATTAGTATAATTTAGCATTTAATGTTAGTTTTTAGCGATTTAAACATTCTGTAATCAGTTCCAAACTAGTGACATTCCAGCTCTTGTGCACAGATAGATATTGTACAATAGGTAACGTTTTCCACACTTGATTTTCTCAAATGCTATGTCATTACGAACTCAAATCGGTCAAAAAAAATTTCTTAAGCAAAAAGTATAAATTTTGTTTTGTTTTAAAAAACGTCCGTCCTGTCTGCCCAACCCTGTACAACAAAATTCTATTCTTTTGATATAGAATCGATTAGCAATATAAAATTTAAATATTCCATGTTGATTTCAACAATTAACAGCTTCTTTTAAAATGTTTTGTGTAATATAAATCTGTGTTAATGACAATAATGTAATGCTTTTTAATACAATCTCCAATTAAATCAATAATGAACAATAAAAATAGAAATGGTTTGTTTTTTACATGGGGCCAATCTTCAAAAGTTTCCGAGATATAAAGTAAGAAGCGAAAATATAAGCAATGAAACACTTTACTATATCATCAATAATGAACAATAAAGCAGAGAAGTCTTGATACTTTTGAAAATATAAGATTTTTCATAAACTTATTATCAAATTCTTTCAGTAGCAATGTAAAAACAAATTTATCTATTAATTTTATGTATTATATTTAAAAAAAAAACTCTAATAAATATTAAATAAAGATATCTATTCACAAATGATAATACCAACAAAAGTTTGAAATGTTGAAAGCAATTTTAAATTTAAATTTCCCGCCAAATTCGATTTCTCAAAATTATGAGTCACAAAAATATATAAATTACATTAAAATGATTGTATAATTTTATTTCACCAAAAATCTATTCAATTCTTCACATGAATACAGAAAGTTTAAATAAGGAAAATGGAAATTGTTTAAAGTTTGATAAGCGAATCATATAAAATTTAAAATCTTATTGGTAATCTTATTGGAAATCCTATTGGTTTATCATTTTAAAAGTATTTAAAGTGTATAACATAAGCCTAAATACAAATGTTGATTCTTTGACAATTTTGTCAAGCTTTCGCGAAGTTACTGATCTCTGAAAGGAAAACAAAAAGTCTCATTTAATCAAAGTCGTAACTCTTACAGTTTTTGAGATAGTAGAGTTAAACCCCGAAAAAACTCATTTTACATTGCCTTATATCTCGGAAACTATTGAAGATCGGATCCATGTTGATTAAGCATTTTGGTCAGTATTATCTGCCCTCATAATTGGCTACACTTAATTTTTAACATCCTGTACTACTAAACAAAATGAATAAAAAAGTCATTGTGTTCGTTTCTAGACCGAACCCAGTTTTTAACGGGTTCGTTGCCCTGATCATAACACAAATGTAATGTTATTTTGTTTAAGGCCAGCTGTTGACAGCGGGTCTACTACGATACAGTTTGATCCAAGTTCTTGATACTCTCGACATTGAAAATTCCAATTCTAATGATTAGCTTCTTTCTTGGAACAAAAGTAACGTAAGGATCGGCATCAAATTGGTGTGGTTTGCTCCCTTAGTGTTTCATATGTTTCTATTTTATTGTTAATGCAAATATTTATACAAATAATACTTATTAAACCATAAAAATCTTATCATTTAATTACGAAGTTTTAGACTCCGGTTATTTCATATTGTGTCAATATTCCAGTTTTAAAAAGGTATGGTTTGTTCGTCATTAATGTTTACACTGTATTTACTTTCTCGACATTTATTTAATAACAATATTTAATGAAAAATCAGCACTAAACTACAATCTTTATTGTACAGCAACCTACAATCTTTATTGTACAGCTAATTTAAAAGATCATGCAACCACAATGAAGATAGTTATTTACTTTCAACAGCAGCCTAAAAACACGTTTATCTGCGGATTTTTTGTATTATGCCTAATAAGAAACTCTTACGTCTATCAAGTAAAGACATAAAATGATAATTTGTTCATAAATTATTGTAATAATTATAAAAATTTGAATTATTGAATGAAGTTTATAATTCAAATTTCCCGCCAAATATACTTTCAGTTTCCAGATCAGTGTAAAACAAATTTATCTATGAATTTTATGTATTAATTGTGTTGAATTTCATGAATTTTATATCAATTTTATATGGAAATATCTAGAAATTATAAAATTTCAAATTTACTTAAATTACATTTGTAAAAATGTTTGAGAAACATCTGTAATTTTCAAGAACTGTCAGCGTCAGCATGTTTTTCAAGTTTTAAATAAAGGTTTTCACAGGATAATATGTTGTATTTTAGGCTGAATATAGGGTAACTGTGGATATTTTATAAGAATTTGTTTCAATTAAATGTTCATTAATTAATATTAAAATTTGTTTGAAATGATGTGTCATCAAGAAGTGAGTTCATCCGAAGAAGAATTTTGGTTTGGAAATTGAACACATACCTAAAAGGGAAAGTTGGAAGTTTTAATATTTTAAATAAACTATTAGAGATAACTGTCTGTTATCATTAATGCATGTCTAAAGGCGTTCTACGAAATTTGTAAACACTCTTTCCAACATTACTCTGTCAATTTAGGCGACTTCTACGCGAATAGCCTGTTAAAATTCGAAAGAACTGCACGAAAGACCGCTGCATAGCCCAATTTGGTGCGTTGTGAGCAAAATTGTCGTAATCGTTATGTGTTTTTTTCCACAATGATAATGGGGCTGCTGTTACAGTGAACTTGGAACGCTATATCGAAATGATAAACAACTTCTTTTTGCCTGAATAACGTAGAAATCGTATTCCTATTCGACGTGTGTGGTTTCAGCAGGAAGCAGCGACAGCCCAATAGTGTTTGCAAACTTCATAGAACGTCAGAACGTTTCAGAAATGCATAAATAATAACGGACACCACATACACGATGTTGTTTTCTACACTTGATTTTGATAAAAGCTATGTCATTACGAACTCAAATCGGTCAAAAATTTTTTTCTTAAGCAAAAAATATCAATTTTGTGTCATTTTAAAAAACGTCCGTCCTTTCTGTCCAACTCTGTTCGATATAGAATTAATATAAAAGTCTTAAATACCAAATTTGCAAAAATTGTATTATATTTGAATATGGTTTTCCATTAAAAGCTGTTATAGGCTTCAAGTATAGTATAACTTTCGGTTGATCAAATTTACCAAAAATATAATCAATTCTTTACAAGAATGCAGAAAGCTTAAATATGGAAAATGTTTTTTTTATGTTTGATATAAGATAAAAAAATTCAAATCTCCCGCCAAATTTGATTAACAGAATTATAAATGATATTAAAACGATTATATAATTGTAAAATATGTATTTCAATTGATTAATAATGATATAATTGAAATAGAATGCAAAATTACATTTTTTGATTACTGTTACTAGATGACTCTGTAGTATAAAGCTTGATTTACAAATAGGATTACTGTAATTTACAACAAATATTTTTATATTTTATAATAAAATCTATGAAATTGTTATACATATACGTAGAATCTGATTGAAAAGTCGTTATATTTTTCGAAAAAATGGAAAAAAGTGTTTCTCCACTCTAAAAACGAAACTAATCAGTTCATAGGCCCTTTTTTGTAATATCTCTATGTACTTATACGAACAATGATCAATGAACTGTTCAAAACTGGGGTTATTAATCCTTTTGAGACGCAATCTACATAAAGTATAAATATCTTATTGGAAATCCTATTTGTTTAGCCCAAACGGGATGTCAACAAATTAGCAGCAAAAATGTCAATCATAGACAAATAATACTCTTTAGACCGGAAACTTATGTGTACTTATACTGAACATTGCACCTGGTGGTTGGAATAGAACTAAAATGTATATTAGGCAACCTGCTTTTGAATTTTATACAAAATATGTAGTTTTGTTTATTGATATAAATTTATTTTGATATTAAAATGCATGTCCACAAATTTAATGTTTAATTACCCTTTTTCATTTATACATAATAAAATTTTAATTTCAAAATAGACTTATGTCCTCTTCATTGAAATTACTGTAACGGTTTAACAAAACACGAATTGAATTACTTATATGAACTTATCAATACATAAAATTAAACAATGATACATTAAAAACTCTCCTAATAGACACACAGATGTTACAATGTATAATCAAAGTGAATTATATAGAACCGTGATAGAATCGAAAACACAATTCAAAATTTATTAAATTTAATTACGTCAAATTCAAATGATTTCCACGCATCCTTATTTCCCACCTCAGGAAAAATATGTGAACCAATAGTTGCTTAGTAATAAAAAATGCAAGTTCTTAAACTTGACTGGAATTGAGTACTAGTGGCAAAGGCCCGGCACTCGCCATATAAGTTTACAAAGGTTGATGTCAATTGGAGATGAAAGTAAGAAACAAAACGCAGTCAAACTTTCAAATATAAAAAGGAAACAGAGAGGTTTCATATCTGGAATGAAAAGGGGTCCGCAAGATCTCATAATTATTGAAGCTGTTAATGATTCCATTGTTCATAAAACGTCTACAAATGAACATACACATATACTTAATAAATGTAGGAACATTTCGGCGAAAAATACGTTCGTGTACTTGGAAATATCGTTGTTATGTGAAGAAAACGAAAAATGGGGAATGTTGATGAAAGTAGTAGGTAAGATTTTAATGATGTTGCATGTAAATATCAGCGAGAATTTGGAAAATGTTATATTTTTAGATGTTTCAACAAATCTATTAGTTTGAAAATAACGAAAAGTGTGGCTGTTACACAAAGAAATAATATGTATTTTAAAAAAATTAAACGAGAAGAAAAATTTACTGATACAAAATGCAATTTTCATTACAATCAGGAGCATGAGAATTTAGAAATACAATGAAATATGAGTACCTGTTCCCATAAAATAAAAATTCCTTCTGTCAGGACAGTCTATATCTATATAAAAATTATACGTATATATTCAATTTCTCCATTCTTGGCAATTTTATTATAGACATATTTTAAACAAATTGGTATAAACCTTACATGAATTTTTCTAAAAAAAAGTCATTATGTAAAGGTATAAAAATATTTAAATACTAAATTCATAATGAAATTCTCTAACGTATAAGGAAATAATATATTGTTCTCATATAAAATAAAGGAAAGTTGAATTCCGAAATTTGAGAAGCACTGTTCCAAAAACAGAATTTTTCTTTTACTTATATTAATCTTCTGAAATAGAAATTTTTATCTCTTATTAATTCTCAAGATAGTGTGTGGCCCATTCAAAATTAATATCCCGTGTAATCTATAAATATAAAAAATTTCATTTAAAAGTTTAAAATATTCCGATTTCCATTTATTATTGAGCATATGGGGTGCAACATTTCAAAAGGAATAATATCCACTTTAAAAAAATTTGAGAAAAATAACATTTTTTATTACATAAAAACAGATGAAAGAACAGATGTTTGGGATAGGTTTTTTTCAACAGTAACTTTAGGTAATAGAATATTCAAAATGTCAGAAATGTAATTTAACAATATATAGTACTGCTTGCCATCTATAAGTCAGTAGATGAATTTTTGGGATAATATTCCTTTTGAAATTTTGTTTCTCATATATACTTCATTTTACGTAAGAAAATAGCAGATGGCGCTTGAGAGCCGACAAACATTGAATTGTAATAAGACATAATTTGTAAATAATTTGTATTAATTTGGAAAATATATATATATATACTTTTTACCATGTTTCTTTTAATAAGTTTGGGTGGGCAGGTTGAGTGGGTTTGTTACGTGTTCTAATAACAAATCACTGTCTACCTAAAGTCGAGTGTCCGTTTAGGTTATGTTTAGGTGGATATGGGTATAAAAGTTTATCAGCCAGAGTGTTGTAGGCAGTTTGGGTGGGCAGGTTGCGTGGGCAGTTTGAGTGGGCATGTTGCGTGGGCAGTTTGGGTGAGTATGTTGCGTAGGCAGTGTGGGTGGGCAGTTTGAGTGGGTATATTCCGTGGGCAGTTTAGGTGGGTATTTTGCGTGGGCAATTTGGGTGGGCATGTTACGTGGGCAGTTTGGGTGTGTATGTTGCGTGGGCAATTTGGGTGGGCAGTTTGAGTGGGTAAATTGCGTGGGCATGTTGCGTAAGCAGTTTGAGTGAGCATGTTGCGTGGGCAGGTTGAGTGGGTTTGTTACGTGTCCTGATAACTAATCACTGTCTACCTAAAGTCGAATGTGTGTTTAGGTTAAGTTTAGGTGGGTATGGTTATAAAATTTTATCGACCAGAGTGTTGTAGGCAGTTTGGGTGGGCAGGTTGCGTGGGCAGTTTGGGTGGGCAGGTTGCGTGGGTAGTTTGGGTGGGCATGTTGCGTGGGTAGTTTGGGTGGGCAGTTTTGGGTGGGTATGTTGCGTGGGCAATTTGGATGGGCATGTTGCGTGGGCCGTTTGGGTGTGTATGTTGCGTGGGCAATTTGGGTGGGCAGTTTGAGTGGGTAGATTGCGTGGGCATGTTGCGTGGGCAGTTTGAGTGAGCAGGTTGAGTGAGCATGTTGCGTGGGCAGGTTGAATGGGTTTGTCACGTGTCCTGATAACTAATCACTGTCTACCGAAAGTCAAGTGTGCGTTTAGGTTAGGTTTAAGTGGGTATGGTTATAAAAGTTTATCGGCTAGAGTGTTGTAGGCAGTTTGGGTGGGCAGGTTGCGTGGGCAGTTTGGGTGGGCATGTTCCGTGGGCAGTTTGGGTGGGTATGTTGCGTGGGCAGTTTGGGTGGGCATATTACGTGGGTAGTTTAGGTGGGCAGATTGCGTGAGTAGTTTGGGTGGGCATGTTGCGTGGGCAGTTTGGGTGGGTATGTTGGGTGGGCAGTTTGGGTGGGCAGTTTGAGTGGGCAGTTTTCTGTCTATCTACATCTCTGATTACCTATTTCTCTGTCTACCTAAAGCCACTCTCTACCTATCTCAATGTTCACCTACAAACACTGTCTACCTACTACTTTTCACCTATAATCACTGTCTACCTAAAACCACTGTCTACCTATTACGTTTACTACCTATCTATAAGCGCTTGTAATCTGTCATGGCATCATAAATATATGCGTGACTTATTATATAAAGATATTTATTTTATTAAAATTCGACACATGATAACTACCCCATTATATTTAATTTGTTTCAAACAACGGAAAGCCACTGTCTTGCTATTGTGTCGCCATCTACTGTCGTAATTAACTAGCTTCATTCATTTACTTGGTGCAGTTGGCAAGTGTGTTTTGACAACTAGAACATAACTGTGACAGGACAAAATAAATATAAATAATCGCCTTTGTAGCGAGTGATTATTAATTACGGTGTTTCCAGAAGTGGTTTCTATAATTTTTTGATTTATTTCATGATCAGAAACTTTATTAAATCGGTGCTAGAGATTATTCCCGGGAATAATCCCTAGAGCTTTATTCTCATTATAATAATGGCAGGTTTGGTTAAAACGCTGACATGTGACAGGTAATGAAACATTTCATTGGTTTTAAGAAATGTTAAAAAATAATTACAATACAATTTAAATATTTATAATAGTAATCAAGGTGAGTTAAAAATGAAAGTCCATTTTTTTTCTATATAAATTATAATCTCTTCACACATTACATCAAATAAAATTTAGGAACAAAAACATCTAATTCGTTGTGTTGGTTTCGGGCCTTAAAATCCCTCTACAAATCAAAGTAAACTCCAACACAGACTCCGTCAACTTCCTCTTATTTGCTTTCTCTCTCAGCACCGCCTTCGCAAACGCCTCTTTATGTTGGGGCCCAATTCTAGGAGACGGAAAATTATCTCTGGCAAGGAAAGCGTGCAGCCATCGGGCTAGACTGTCACAATATTTCTTGTTGAGAGCTAAAAGGAGTTCTGCTAAAGGTTCAACGGCGCTCCGAGGCGCCGCGCCCCCCAAATTGAGGAGGATGCGACCAACGAGTTGCTCCCCGCATGATAGGACAACGCCGGAGAGAGATATTTCGCGGCTTTGAGAGATAAGGTTGCTTAAAAATGAAGAGCAGGATTTTAAGACTTGGAGTTCGGACATTGTGATGCACATGGAAGCTGAAACAAAAATAAATATATGTAAGGTTCATTTTTCGGTTGCGCGACACTGGTTTAGAACCGCAGGCGTACACGTGACATTCTTAAATATAACATCCCTATTGAATAGTTAACCGTTCGGGATTTACAGTGCCGAACAAATATGGGTGCGATACTGTTCATAACAAAAGACAAGCAATACGAAGCAAACCGCCATGTTTTTACTAAATACCACATTTGAATCCCGGAAGGATATCTTGAGATGTGATGATATTATTACAAAATAAAACTGATTGCCAGGTTTTAAAAATACTACTAGTGAGTTACAAAATTTGTTTGACTTACTGTAATTTTGACACTAGAGTTGACTTTTCACTGTCAACAAATTTAGGTTAGCGAAGGTGTCATCCGAGATCATAATTTATATCGTACAGTGCAACGTGTTGTAGCCAGTGGCGTAGCCAAGATTTTTAAAAGGGGAGGGATATTGAATATATGGGGGAAGGTAGGGTTGCCAACTTTACAAAATTATAGGTAATGACATTTTTTCGGCAATCTTTTTCTGAATTATGTGTAGGTTTAAAATTTATGAGTAATAATGCGCCGTAGGCAATTTTTTGAAAATTTTCAAGGTCAAACATGTTTTAATGCAAAGTTAGATAATATACATATAGTTTTTTACGATGAAGAAAATTAACAAATTCTTAAAAAATTAAAATCATGACAAAAACAAGTAAAACACAAGAAGATATCTAACCTTAAAATGTTAACTGTCAATATCTAATACATTAATAAGTCAAAAATTCTACCGTTATTTCATTGCATTACATAAAATGTGAAATAATTATTTCATTTTCCTATTTATAATAAGAAAAAAAAAATATTAATAACAAAATTTACTATAAAAGGACAAATCGCGTCCTGTCCTGGTTTAGAAAAGGACAAGGTCAAAATATGCTCAAAAAAGGACAGTCCTTTCCAAAAAAGGTCAGTTGAAGGGGAAGTTGTATAGAAAAAAATAACTACCAACACATATTGTACTCTATCTTAGTTAGTTACAATTTTGCGTCAAACTTATACATTTTATAAAATAGATCACTTATTCATTAAAATAAAATATGTATTAATATTATTAATGGGGAGGGTTTAAACCCGAAAACCCTCCCCTTGGCTACGCCACTGGTTGTAGCAGCTGTGTAAAATGTGTTAAACGAAAATATTATAATCATTTCTAAGTAATCAGCGACTGAATACATGGTAAGAATTTGCCTTTTTTATTCACCTTGTCAAATTTAATTTGACACTGACATTTTTCGAATCGCCCACACATTTTAAAGAAGATTTGATTTGTATAAAACCATAGTAACGTAAAATTACGGCAAACACACGTTAAAGGTGTAGGTCTCAGATTGGTCAATTTTAAGACGTCTGTTCTCTAATATCTTTTAAGCTAGATTTTTTTTTCTTCGAAATTACATATCCGAGTGCAGTCTCGCGTTTCCTCATTTGCTCTGGAGCGCGAATTGTGACACACCTGTATAATGGCGGGAAACGTTAATTTGAATCGCCAATAGCATATTAGTTACGAATTATAATCGATTAAATGCATACATACCGCACTGGAAAATGGCCGTCGCATCCACCCCTTCCTCCGTCAACATCCTCGCATTTTTCTTCACCACTTGCGCCATCATTTGAAAAAACGCTTCCAACGTATCACTATGTTCCGCCAGCTGCGTCTGTTGATTTGCACACAACGCCAGCGTCACATTTGCCGTATCAACCAGTAGAGGTCGGGCCGTAGTTCCCCACAGCAACAGCAGAGGTCTCGCCGCTATTAATATGGCCGGTTGGGGCCACGCCCTATAAGACTCCGCAAGCAGCGACAACAAGTCAGGCGTTAAAGGGGCTGATTGCTCCCCTAGAGTACTGACAACATGTTTGAGGAGCCCGCATAAAACATCCATTATTTCTGTCTCCCTGACCCATCTTGACGCGATACTACGCCATAACGTCCAAGTATGCCGCGTTATTATTAAAATCGGTTGTTCTTCAGCCGATTCAGTGTGTAGGGAACAAAACAACGCTGATACTAGTTTTAAACGAGTTACAACTTGCCTCGGTTGAGAATTAGGAGCTGAAACCAATTGTTGTAATTCTTCTAATTGAGGAGTTAAGACTAAATTTAAATATTCCATTGCTTCTGGGACGGGCACGATACTTAAAACTTTTCCTATACTAAACATCAACCGGACGCATTCTGCTAACCTTAAATGACCTTGAGATAAAGCTTGGTGCGCGGCTTGGAGAATATGGGGCGCGTATGGGCCTAAAAATCGTTGGCAATTATGCGTCAAATCTTTCAGAGCCATTGTAGCGGAAGCAGAAACTTCTAAAACGGTTAAACCGGCTGTTAAAAACGGTACAGCGCTTGTTAAAGTATCAGGATGTTCTGTTATCCATTCCGCGTATGCCCCAAAAGTATCTAAAGCCATCCCTAAAACTTTAACATTCAATCTTTCATACGGAATATCTTTCAACCGTTGCATTAATTTCGGCAGATAAACATCTTCAACATCAACCGCTTCAGCTATCGCATAATACGCATGCAATACACTTTCAACCTCCATCCAATTATCCGGTCCGATATTATCTATCGCCGAATTCAATTTCGTGTTTAAAATATCCAATAATTCTATATTCAACACGCTGTGACAGTACATGAAAGTGTCGGCGATGTCCTGGCGGTAACATCGAAATAATTCGCGGTCATCAGCGGTATAATGTGCGAGTTCATTGTCGGGAGGAAACGCGGATTTGGCAAGTAAGAAGGCAACGAGTTCGCGGTATAGCGGTTTTAAAAGGAGGAGCACGCGCGCGCAAGCGGCTGTGTCTAAAGCGAGGGCGTCGTCTTGTAAGGTGTACCAGAAACCGAAGGCTAATGCGCTGGATGATTCGTCGATTGGATATCTGAAAGATAATTTATTGTAAATACACAAGCAGTCCTTGAAAATGCAACGCCAAAAAATATTTGGAATACGGTTCGCTCACCCAGTATAGTATTACTTAGATACAATGGGAGGAATTTAGTGGGTTGTATTAAGGGGGTTTTATCACTCAGCGCTGCTAGCTTCCAAATCCCCGCCTTCCTCAGGTGCCCGCGCTGACAGCCTACGTGCTATAAATATATGTTTTCTCTATTTATCTAGCTCTGTTCTTGTTTAGAAGATTTGATTGGCTAGCGTAATGATTCCCCCTCCGAATTCACCCCGCAGTCAAGGCACTGTCTGGGGGTACTGGACATTGGGGAAACATTTGCCTTGAATGCGTATTGTTTAAACATTCTCCAAGTTTACATATTGTGGTATTGTAGAGGAATTATTTGTGTAATTTTTAAAAAATTGTTCTTATTATTACAATTATTATTTAGGTATTTTATTTTTATAAAATGGATAAAAAAAATAAAACAAAATATAATGTTCCATACCATAAAAAAAGCAAACGAAATCGAATAAAACGGTATATAATAATAGCAAGCAAGCAATGCGCACGGAAAAACTGATTTCCCATGTTAAACGCCTATGTTTCACTTTCCATGATACACCCTATACATTTATTCATATTTTATTTATTTTGCTTTATCCTGTTATTTCTATTTTTGACAACAATAATAACGTATTACTCATAAAAATGCTGTATACTTAAAATAAAAGCGCGTGAAGAATTCTAACATTTCGATGTTATAAAATATAATATAAATAAATTGAAATTAATAAAATCATATTTTATATTACTGTATTATACTGTGATTAAATTTTCAACATATTAGAAAAAATGCATTCGGTAAATTGTTGTGAGAAATAAAGTGAAATTCAGAGAAAAGAGAGAGTTTAGAATTAGAGAGAGAAAGAGTGAATTAGTGCAAACCTACTTCTCCCACTACATTTCATCGCGCGCGCCCCTTCCATTGTTTGAAAATAGTACATGTGATAACCTATAGGGGCGCGCTAGTCCGACGCATACAATTTTTAAATTTATTTAACAAATTACTCGCCTACTATTTGAAAAATTAATATAATAATGTGATACAAATCATTTTTTTTACAATGCAATTCTACTTACGAAGAGTTTTCCCCAGAATTATAGTTTTTAATTATTTACATATGAAAATAACAACAATTTTAAAAAATTGCCATCGTAGATAGATTTCTACTGCATTTGTCTTTATGTGGTATTTTTTTCAGATTTATATGTTAAATATGTTGAGAGTAATTTGTTAAATACTTTCTTTACTGTGAGAGAAGCCCCTTAAGGTCTGTATTAAAGCTTGTATTAAGTATATGGCAACATTGTAATATTTTCCACATGGATCAATGAGATTCAATTGTGATTTAGAAATTTTACCACATGGAAAAGTAATACAGATATCCTTTAGTCAAATGAGAAAGTATTATTGCAAATGGAAGGTGTAAAAGGAAACTCATTATTGCAAAATTAGGTTAGAAATATGTCAAATTTTATGTGTCAAATATTTCATACCTGAATGTTAATGAATTTTAAAATATCTCAACCCCCGTTTTGATCAGTTTTGACATTTGTCCTTTTTTTCTTACTTCTGTTAATAATATTTTTTTCTTTATTTGATCCTTTGGTCTCTTATTTTTTTCTGACAGGTATTACAAAGTTGCCAAAATATTTTTGACAAAGGACTGTTTTAGCTTAAAACACGCTAATACAACCCACTGAATCTCACCCATTGATTTTGAACTTCACTTGACAATTATGATCACTTAACAAAACAAAATATTCACTTATTTCATTCAGAGCACTCTAATTCCAGGTTAAAAAATTAGTTGTATTCAGTTTTTCCATTCATGGCACTCTTAATAATATCATATTTTGAGAACCACTGGTCGAAAAAATTTTTTTTTCTGTTCTCTAAATTTGTCTTGTATAATAGAAATTGTTTGCCCATTTAACCGTTTTTGTAGCTCTTATAGTTCTCGAGATAGCAATGGTGGCACATTTAAAATATATATACCGTGAGTTTCAGCTAAGATGCAACATTTACTATACTGTTATTAATATATTACTATGGATACTAGTTTTTATATGTACTGCATCGTTCCAGATAAAATGCAACATAGGTTGTCAAAGTTGTCAATGTCAAATTAACTTGTCATCATAATTTACTGATGTATAAATAACGTAAGAGCAGTAGCAATAAAGAATCAATATATTTCAAACACAAATTAGAACATATTTTCAAAAACTACACCATTAACAATTAAACAATAATTTAGACGATTATAAAAATGTTCAAAGACAGAATGTAATACTTCGGGAGATATTGTTGACGAAGTCCGTCTAATTATAAATTAATGTTCTTCTTCAATTTCTCTTGTATATACTTTAGATTAAAAAAAAAAAAAAAAACAGAAAGGAAGTTATTTAAACTTGGTATAATCTTATTTTGTATAGGCAGTTCCAAATATATTTTGTGAATTTACTTCTCCTGTTGTAAAAAATTTGCTTCATCAGTAAACAAAATTTTGCTCTTCAAAACCAGATCGATATTAATTTTCTCAAAAAGTAGCTCATAAAAGACAATTCTCTTCTCATAGTCACTGTTTCTTAACTCTTAGTGATTTTGAAAACGGTAAAGATGAAATTTTTCGTCTTTTAATAATCTAAATACAGAAGTTTTGCTAATATATTTGCCAAAATTTTCATAGATAGCTAATAGCTAAAATTTTGTTCTTGTCCTCTTATGATACTTATACAAACATCCATCACTTAAGTTTTGAAAATATTCTCGAAACTGAACATATCACACACATTTCTTAAACTATAAACATTGTACCAAGTAACCATTCGAATCATTTCTTTTTTACTAAACGTCTTTGAAGAGTAATGATAAGAGAAGTTAATTTGACATTGATAACTTTGACAACCTATGTTGCATTTTATCTGGAACGATGCAGTACATATAATAACTAGTATCCATGGTAATACATTAATAACAGTAAAGTAAATGTTGCATCTTAGCTGAAACTCACGGTATATACAGGGTGTCCCATTTAAGGTACGAATGCATTGGTATCTCGAGAACTGTAAGAGCTACGAGGTTGGTTAAGTTAGACAAAAGTTGCCCCATTAGGAGGCTATTTTAATGGTGTTTTGTTATTTGCGAAAAAATGCATAGGTTACTAGATACAGGTGAAAATGTAAATTTAGCGATTTTCTTTTTTTGCGTATAACTTTGTTATATGAAATAATACGAGATTCTGGTTTGCACTTTCTTAAGGCACTTTTGTATGGTGAATTTGCAGAAGTTCTCAATTTTTTTTTATATCTAACCATTTACGAGTTACTGATAGCAACTTTTATTTTTCATATGGAGGTCATATTAAGCTATGGCATTTTTAAATAGAGATTTTTTTTTAGCTTTACAATGATATAAAACAATAATGATTTATTTTCATAATTAACAGAAAAATTAATAAAAATTGTTATTTATACTAAAATTAAATTGAAAAAAGTAAATCGAAAGCTGCTATGGAAACAACGAACAACGAAAAAGTGCAACAATTGAATTTTTAAATTTTACTTGACAATAGTAGAATATTACGAGTAATAAACGAACTTTGACAACGAATGTAACAACTCAACATATCATATTTTTCCCAACGAGAAAAATTAATTTTTATTACTCGCAATAATCTACTATTGTCAAGTAAAATTCAGAAATTCAATTGTTGTTGTTTGTTGTTTCCATAGCAGTCTTCGATTTACTTTTTTCAATTTAATTTTAGTATAAATAACAATTTTTATTAATTTTTCTGTTAATTATAAAAATAAATTATTATTGTTTTATATCATTGTAAAGCTAAAAAAAATCTCTATTTAAAAATGCCATAGCTTAATATGACCTCCATATGAAAAATAAAAGTTGCTATCAGTAACTCGTAAATGGTTAGATATAAAAAAAAAATTGAGAACTTCTGCAAATTCACCATACAAAAGTGCCTTAAGAAAGTGCAAACCAGAATCTCGTATTATTTTATATAACAAAGTTATACGCAAAAAAAGAAAATCGCGAAATTTACATTTTCACCTGTATCTAGTGACCTATGCATTTTTTCGCAAATAACAAAACACCATTAAAATAGCCTCCTAATGGGGCAACTTTTGTCTAATTTAACCAACCTCGTAGCTCTTACGGTTCTCGAGATACCAATGCATTCGTACCTTAAATGGGACACTCTGTATATATAACTTTTCATGAAGAATAACATAAAAAAAATTGAAAATTAGTGGAAACCCCTATTTGTACGCTGAATCTCATTTATGTATTTCTAATATTTTTTGGCATTGCATTTTCAAAGACTGCTAATGTATTTTGATAATCTAAAAATAAAGATGTGGAAAGACGCTTAATTTTTATTATAAACAGAAATGTTTTGAATTTGAACTGACCTGCCATCAGATGCAGAGCACTCCAA
Organism: Ophonus ardosiacus; assembly: GCA_943142095.1. Lineage (NCBI taxonomy): Eukaryota > Metazoa > Arthropoda > Insecta > Coleoptera > Carabidae > Ophonus > Ophonus ardosiacus. The sequence continues at coordinate 23,989,413 of OW964839.1, forward strand.
AACCGCCCTCACCACCTCCAACGCTAACTCCCTCTCCTCCTCCCTCTCCCCCGCTAGTGCCCCAACCAGCACCTTACTATGACTATCCGCCGTATTCACCACCAACCCTTGCACAACACAAATCGCATCCTTATTCCTTTCCCGGACATCCAACTGCCTCTCCGGGGCTAAGACCCCGGCCCGCAGCTCCACCAGCATGCACCGCAGAGTGGCGAGCACCAAGCCCGGCCAGCGCCCCGTCTGGGGCTGCGACATTAACGAGCCGACGGCCTCGGCAGCGGCTTCGAGGAGCTCTAAAGTGTCGAGGCCGGTGATGGTGCACTGGAGCCAGCCGAGGTGGATGAGATGGATTAAGGTGGTGCTTAGGCTGGAGCAGGTGAAGGGAGGGGCGAGTTGGAGCCACGAGCCGGAGCAGCGGGAGGCTTCGATGCACGTGGTTATAATGTCGGAAGTCCAGGTTCTGCAAATATAAAAGATGTTAATTAAAAATCCGGCCATTACATGGGAAAACAGTTTTTCTTTAATTTTAGACAAAAATGTTTCAAATGAAAATTATATTCTACGCCTATATCACTATTTAATTTTGCACGTTTACTAATCTGTAAAACCGAATTTGAAATAGGGCTGTTCCAAGAATTTTTATATGACTTCTAAGTATTAAATTTTAAAAGATATTGAGTGGTAGTATGAACAAGTGATTGAGTATTCCCTGAAGTGATTAAGGGTGATTAGCTAGGAGATGACTAGCAGTGTTTTAGCGCTGTCAATCATTTATGGATTATTTTAGAGAAAAATACTTTATATAGCAGTTATAGAAAAATTAATTGTACACAACTTTTATTTGAAGTATTTTTCGCTCAAATAATCCATAAACGATTGACAGCGCTAAAACACTGCTAGTCATCTCCTAGCTAATCACCCTTAATCACTTGTTCATACTACCACCCATTGTTCTTTAAAGAGCCTCAAATTTCAAAATATCACGAAATATCCTTTAGATATTTTACAATTAATTTTTGAAATTTGGATAAAATTTTGAATAAGTCACGTGATCTGAAACATTGTGACGTCAGAGTACATACATCTTCAGCGGTTCTAAGGTGTCAAGTGTATTGTCAAAGTTGTCAAACAAGTGTCAAATTTTTAGATTGGTTCAAGTTGTATAATATGTAGGTAATAAAAAGTTCAAAATAAAATGAGTAATTTACGATATAGTATTGTGCCTTTTTTACAAAAATACTGTTAGGAACAAACCTACTATAGAGTTTATAAATTTTACAAAAGATGCGAAGAAAAGAAAAAGCTGATAATTTGTCAGAAAAATCGTGTCTTCATGTTTGTGAAGATCAGTTCAACTTTCATCCACCTTCACGATAACAGTATATTTTTGTTGCTTCACTTTATGTTCAGGGCAATCTTTACATCTGATTATAGATATTTTTTTCTTGACATAGATCTACATGTCCTATAACAGATTCAATGTAAGAATCACGACCAGAACTTTAAAGTAAAATATATTATCAATTTATATAGTAAATTCAGTTTTTATATTTTATTTTATATCAACTCTTTAACACCCCTTATTTCGGTAACAGTAAAACAATCATTCTGATATAAATTCAGCCATCATCCAGCTATCGACCTTCGGTAAATTGTCCGATTTAGCTTGAGTGTAATTTGAATTAGCCATTATTACTTTATTATTCAATTACAATGAGCAATGGCAGCGTCAAATACCAAATTAAAAGATTTTTTTATTAACATGTGACGAACTTTAGCCTACGTTTATTTATATAAATAATATGAATAAACGTAGGTGATGGAAAAACTATTTTCCTATTGGCTATTAATGATGTAATGTATGTGCTTCTACGTCACAGGAGTGGGGGGTAGTTTCTCAGGACGCCAATCTTTTTATTTAATTATTTCCACAAATAACAACAAATTATTAAAATAAAAATTATTACTAAGAAAATCATTCCATAAACTTTCATTTAAAATAGTTTTTGAAAAATGTAAAACAGGCTCATTGTACAAATATTGCTCATTTGTAGCGATAGCCATGGAAGTGAAACAAAATTACAAAGAAATTCATTCGTTCATCGTATGAACTGTCAGAAATATAATTTTTTTCACTACTAGCCTAAGAACCCACTATTATTTACCTTTATTTGACATGAGAAATAGTTTTTCACTACCACTTACTTAGTCAATAATAATTTATTATTAACCTAGGTCTATAGTGCAAACTGTCACTTTTCAATGAAACTCAAGCCTCATAAAACTCAAGAAAGGTGTTAAGTATATAATTATATTTGGCGCTTAATTTTAAATTGACCTATGCTGCTGCCTCGCCGGGCCACTGTGTTGTTTTGGTGAAAATGTAAAACATATGTAGATGTAGAAATGAATAAATCACTATTTCTTTTATTTGTAGGTAAATACATTTCAATAGATTTATTTAAAAATAATAATAAACTGATAAGGCTGCTGACTGTAATAGCACAAAGTGTTTTTATTAAATAATTAAATCAAATACAAATCAAGGCACATAAGTGAGGTTATTAAACCAGCGAAATGAGCAAAACGTCAGATAAAAACAAATGCAACCTACTTTGTTTTTGTGAATATTAACAAATAAGTAACGTAATTATTCATGTCAAAATGATTGTTATTATCAATAAAAAAAATTCAAATAAGATTTATGTGCTAGTAGTGAAAAAAATAGTATATAAACCACGGTTGAGAAGATTATTATTGACCAGGCGCCTTGTATCCCTCGAGCTTCGCCCTCGGGTTACAATATTGGCGCTGGGTCAATAATGATTATCTTCTCAACCTTGGCGTATAATATACTATTATAGTTTACAAAATGTCAAAAAAATACAATAATAATAGTTATTTGTTTTTTTTACCTTCCGTCACCTTTAAGGTAAGGAAGGTACTGTCTTTGGTCAAAAAAATCGATGGTGAGTTTTTAATGAATTAGCATGTTTTACGATCCCTAGAATATAATTTTACTAGTTTTACGATGATGTCCATGTGTGACAAATTTTCTCCAACGTTACCTCCAAAAAAATTGCCAAAAATGGGCTACTGTATGTATGAACAAAGAAAAATATACTATTATAAACACTTAATTTGTAAGTATTAAGTTATTAATATTAAACTGATAAAAATGAATAATTTTAATTTTTGTACTTACTCTTCGTTCATGGCGGGTACAAGACACATTTCTATAACTTTTAAAATATCTTTCGAAACTTCTTGTAATACTGTTCGCACTCTAGTTTTCTGTGTATTTGGTAAAGTTGTGCTTTGGAACTACAACAAATAATTATACACAAATATAAACAAGATTTAACATACAAGATGTTGTAAAACTTACTTCTTCAGGTATAACAGTTAATATCTCTAGCAAAATCCAGACTACTCGCTCACTATTAATATTTGGAAGATTTTGTGGTTGAAAACTCGAAACTAGCTCTTCGAAAGCATTTGGCCAATGAGTAGGTATTGTATGTATAATATATGCACTTAACTACAACACACATCAGTTTCAAAATTACAAAGTATACACACTCATTCCAAATTATTATTATTATTAAATAATTAGATCTTGCGGAATATTTTTTTTTTGCTATTATGTATAACGAGCCGTTTTGAAACTTTACGAGTGTTTATGAATATGGACATTCAATGGTGTCTTCCTTTTAACTGACAGTTAAAGTAACAGGCTATTTAACCGGAGATGAAAATACCGGGCCTTAATCTAAAGAAAAAAGTGTTCTTCCCATATTTCTTATTATCTTTCATATTAATCTTTATTAATTAGAAAATTGTTTTTGAAAATACAATAAAATAAAATATCAAATAATACTTTAAAATTTAAAGTTAAATTATAATAGTGAAGACGCAAAGATTACAACAATTAAGATTAATAATACTGAAATGAACCAAATTGATGATGTGTCAAAATGAGATTTTGTTTTATATGTTATGTTTTTTTTCCATGGCTATCTGATTTCTGAAGATCATACTTTATTTTCTAAATATCCAACTTACTTTCGCGTAAGAAAATAACATTGGTCAGAATGCTAACCTAGTTCACAAAAGCGAAAAATCTGTTGTGGCCAGCACAATACCTCTCGCCATTTCCATATTAAGCTCTATAAGTATTGTATTTAAAATGTTCGAGATTCTTCCAATTCATTGACAAGATTGGCAGTATATGTGATGAAATATATGTATAGCAAGCGCGCGTTTAGTTGACACTGATACTGTAAATATTTTGATAAATGATTCCCCTTTCTTTTTATACCAATTTTAGATGTTGACGGAGTCTTTTCGTCGTTATAACAATAGCATATTATAATTACTATTAAATTTCGACTTGTGCATGTACGAATGCAAGGACAGTGTCTATTTAACATTCTGCAGCAGCTATATCTATCATTTTAAATATTTAATTAATGATAAAATAAGAAATATTAAATGTACTTCCCAGAATAAGTCTTCAGTAATGTCTGGATTTTTGACACTGACATTTATGTCAATTACAAACATTTTAATTTTTCAACTGGTTTCCATAGGCTGATTGATTCATTATACAATTGATTATTTTATATACAGGAAATTTATTTTAACATGCAACATATAATCAATCACTTCCATGGTTACTCTGCTCACTATTGTCAAAAGTGACAGCAATGTAATATTTGCCCATTTCAAAATGCAACATACAAAATTTGTAGTTTTGTATTATCAAAACTAATTTCCAATAAATTAGCCTACATACGATTAACAAAAAAATCAAAACATGAATGTTGAACATCATAAAAAAACTTTAGCTTACAAAAATTCATAACTTTCATGTAATAAATGTTTAAAAATACCCCCATTCACACTGAGGCAATATTCTAGTCGGTCGTAATAAGAATTGACACCATTTGTGATGTGTTTTGGAGGTATCTCCTGTGCTGCAATACTATTTATAATGTTGCATTTTAAAATGGACAAATATTACATTGCTGTCATTTTTTGACAATAGTAAGTAACCATGGAAGTGATGAACCATAATGTTGAATTTTAAAATAAATTCTCTGTATTTATAATTCTCTATCTCTGGTGCGATTCTGTAATTTTCTATTCCACTATAGAACATAGAACTATAGCTTACAACAAAAGCGCATCATTTTCTAATGTCAAAACTAAAGAAAAAACCCCTTAACCTTAACAATAAATTTAAAAACTATATACGTATTTCGAGAACTATGTTCTCATCATCAGTAGAAACTACAAAGTAAAAACAGAGAAGTTAAGATTACTCAGCATGTAAACCATGCCAGAGCTGTTTTGACCTCTGGCATGGTTTACATGCTGAGTAATCATAACTTCTCTGTTTTTACTTTGTAGTTTCTACTGATGAGAACTTAGTTCTCGAAATACGTATATAGTTTTTAAATTTATTATTAAGGTTAAGGGGTTTTTTCTTTAGTTATAACTTTACCTTAAGACTCCATTTTAGTTTTATAATTCTAATGTCAAACGATAATAAATGTATTAGTAAGTAAAAATTGTTGCGATTTTGTTCACTTTTACATTTCTATAGCGTTATAGAAAATTACAGAATCGCACTATTAATCTATAGAAGATATAATAAAAATGTTCAATGTCTTGGATAGCGAATTTTATGTTCTTTAATATTTGTAATAACATAAATTTCAAATAAATAATATTTAGAAACCTTTTCAGCTCTTCCCATTAATGTCATTATTGGTCTTTAGTCTTATAGAATTTGAGAAACCACACATACACACATCCACACACAGACATCATTGTAAAAATGTTAAAATCGGATTCTAGTGGCCCTAAAACGTACTTATTCACTAAAATTTGAATATGCTATTTTAAACATGATTCCAATACCTCTCTTAGCGAAAGGGTAAAAAAATATCACTTGTCAGCTGTCAACTACCAAATAAAATCTACAATATTAAGTGATATTTAATCATGTTTTGATGTAATTTTTAATATTCAGGATTCGTACAAATAAAAATATTTTTATTATTGAGTTTAGTTTCACGAATTTAAATTATTTAATGCATGTAAAAACGGTCGGCTCTCAAGCGCCATCTGCTATTTTCTTACGTGAAATGAAATATAATGTATTAAATTACGCCTTTTTAAAAGTAAAAATTAATTTTAAACTTTTCATTTTGTACTTTTGCTCTAAAATGTACAGGAGAGCCAATTTCCGCACATTTTTAAAATCCTATGTTTCAAGTTGCATTATTTTGAATCACTTTGATTATTTAAATTAATTTAACGTCTTAAAATTAATTTTTCGAGTTAAAACAAACCCAATTTGTAAATTATATATAGGTAAAGTTTTAAGATAAAATGTATGACTTACAGCTATACAAAGTCTATTTAGCACTATTTTAGGGCCCATGGCAAAGTTAATTATATTTTCTACTATTTTTTTCTTTAACTGCTCGTAATGTTCCGTCGGAACTTCATTCCAATGTTTTAAAAGTTTCGTGTGCAAAGTTGTTGCCGCGAAAAACTGCACCTCGGAACTCTATAAAAAAAATCATCAAAATATTTAAAATAGGTCATTTTTTTCATAAAAGCTCACTCTCTGCGGCTGCAAAAGCTCCCAGACAAAGCTCCAAGCTTGCGGGGAGTTTTGCGCTTCTGTAAGCCATTGGTGAGCTTGAGCCTGTTGCCCAGCTTCGGAACGATAAAATAAAGTTACAACTTTTTCTAAATTTTCTGCTGTGCATTCCATCTAAAAAATAATATTTGACATTTGGAGGAAATATTGGTTAGGTTTTGTCAATGTCAAACATTGAATATTTATGTAATGTACAAGAAATTCTTATTACGTACCATTAAATTGTTAAAAAGTGCAGAGGTTAACAGTATGAAATAAATAAACCACCTTGTTTACATTTTCTGAACGATTTTCGAGTATAAAAATAGGTGATGGATGAATTAAAAATTTCACAACCCCCCGATTAAATTTTCGTTGAAAAATATTGTCAAAAGTGACAGTTATTTGTTTGACTCGCTGTGTCTCGGTCGATAAATTTTGACATTTACAGACATATTGAATCTGCATTGCCGACCGTGTCAAAATACGAAAAAAACGATGGCAGATCTTGGAGAAGGTACGTGTATTTTTATTGCTAACCGTGATTTCCCTCCATTTTTGCGATAAGTAATTTGCAAACGTATTGTTTTTGTCAGTTGGGAATTTTTATACAAGTCTTCACATCTAATTGACGTTCAAACTTCAAAATGTGATTTTGCATTTGTTAGGTTGATCCCGTGTTTACTCACATTCTAAATTTTCAGTACTCATCCACTAATGTCTCTACTTAGTGATAAGCTCATTATGGTTTCATTTTAGATTCTGTAGAAGTAAAACCTCCTATAATAATGAAAGTGGACGCTCCTCCAGAAGACAATAATACCATAACCTCTCAAGGTACGTTCTACACATTAGTTATTTACTTTACAAGCTTCGTTAAGAGACTTTTTTAGCCAAAAAAGTAAAATCTCTGCAGCCAAAAAGGGTTGGGAGTAACTTTATAACCAAATTTTGTACAATTTGATTGTAAGTTAGGCACAGATTTTAGTGTTGTGCAATATAATTCATGTCTCCAAAGTTCATTTTGACTAAGTTTGCTGTTACTATTACCTTGTCCATTAATTTTAATAAGAAGAACCAATAATATTTCTATTAAAATTCATGACAAAATATTAAATTAAGCAGCACAGCACACATAAATTTGAATCAAGTATAATTTCCACATTAATTGGTTGTAAATACATTCTTCGAAGCGTATAGCATACATTGTATTAATTTTTTTCTACTACTAACTAAAGTTTAATAAAATATGGTTTATAATAGCTTTGAATATGTTTTTCACATGGAAAAACAGTGTTTTCAAATATCTATCTCATAAAATGTTGAGCAGTGTTTAATGCATAAAGATTTACAGAATAAAATTCAGAATTCGTAAGTTTTTTTTTTAATATACGGCTCTAAGGGTTTATTCTGTTCACATTTATAATTCTTATAGGTCTGTAAATCTGTAAATGATGAAGAAAATCGCAACGAAACCCGCCACTCATATATAAAAATAGATGTGCTTTTGTTACTTTCAGGGTTACTTTTTTACAAATCTGTATAAACTAAAACATTTGAACATCATAGCCTACTATGATGTCTATATAAAAATAAAAATTGGATTAAATGAAATTTTGACACTAAGGACCGGTTTTTCAATATTCAAATCTGTCATTTGACAATTCATTTCGTTTCAATTTTGTTTATTTAACTCTTAGTTAAAATTTTAACGAGATATTGAAAAACCGACTTTAATTGAAATACATTTAAATAACGGTAATTTATTAAAAAATAAATATTGCGTAAACCACCCTACATACAGCAAAAATCTAAAAACAGCACTTTAAATTTTGATTTTTACAACAAACTACTTGCTAATTTAACAACTTTAGAATTAAAGAAATTCAAAATCATTATAAAAACTTTCCTTTTAAAGATCTGCTTCTACACTATAGAAGAGTTTCTCACAATTTCAATATCTTTATTTCAACGGAAATATACATTTTGACCATCCCTGAATCCATTTTGACTAATTTCGTCGTGACGTCTGTACGTACGTATCTCGCATAACTGAAAATCGGGAAGCCGTAGAAAGTTAAAATTTTGTATTTATGACTGTTGTAACATCTAGTTGTGCATCTCCCTTTTTGGTCATTACCTAACTTTTGGAAGTGGTACTTTACTTGAAGCCTATAGTAGATTTTAATGCAAAACTATATTAAAATATAATCCAAAACTTTTCAAATTTGGTATATAAGACTTTTATATCAATGGGAATAACATAATAGATTTTAGTTAAAATGGACTATCTGGAAGTGGTACTTTACTTGAAACCTATAATAGATTTTAATGAAAAACTATACTAAAATATAATCCAAAACTTTTCAAATTTGGTATATAATACTTTTATATCAATGGGAATAACATACCTAATAGATTTTGGTTAAAATAGTCTAAACGGAAGTGATACTTTACAGTTTTTCTTGAAAAAAATAGTGTTATTTTGATTTTAATAATAAATGCTTCAAATAAAAGTTTTAGAGAATTGAATTCTGCGTCGAAAACATCAAGTATGATTAAATTAGCTCTTTGTATAAGCGAGATATGTAAATTTAAAAATGTACTTTTTGGTTTCTGTAATTAAGTTTCCTATGAATTAGGAAAAAAATGCGTGCAATTTTATGATTGGGTCTGTTATAATACATATTTTAATTATTAACAAAATATGTACAGGCGTACAAGGAAGTCATGTGGTGTCCACATCAGATATTTTTATTAATGAAAAACTCAACAGTATAGATGTTTATAACTGAATTTAATGTAAAGTTAACTATAAAAAATTATTGTTCCTTCATGTAGAGTGGTAGATATTTATTGTACAATTTGTAACTGCATCAAAATTTATGACTCCTGACGTAGATTATTATAGGCTTGTGTATTTCGCTCACGTGTGAAGAAAGTTATTTACTTTGCTCACTTGTGATTTAACATGCTACTTTGCTCACTATTTTAAGTTGAATAATAATGAATTTTGCTAACGATTATGGAAAGAATAATTTCTTCAATTGTGTTACAGGAGGATCAGTAAACAATACCTCAGAGCAAATCGACACAGTTAGAACTCCAGTAAAAGTAAAAAAGCCAATCCTCCAGTCATCTTGGTTGAACAACACCAACTTACGTAGTATAATCACCAGCCCAAAACTTAGTTCCGGTGTAGTTTTAAGACCTTCAGCGCTCGGATCACGCTTAGAAAACAACAAATCAACAGATAAAAGTAAAAACCCATTCGCTTTGTGTCCTAGCCGCTTAAATACATTTGCAAAAATCGGCCATTCTGACGAAAACAACTGTTCGTCATCCTCCGAAATCAACAACGGCGATACACCAAAATTCGTACCACTTGTTGTTACAGAATCTGGCAAAACAACATCTACAAGTACACCTTCAGTCTCTACAACTTCAGTAGCATCGACTAGCAACTTTGTTTTCGGCCAAAACCTCCACGAAAGAGTCGTTTCAGAAAGCGAAGAGAATAACACAGCTTGCAGTTCGAATTCTAGTGCGAATGGAACTTCAGAATTGTTGTTTAGTAGTGCCGTAAAACCCACAGAAAATAAAGAAGTCAAAACGTTGTCTGAATCCGCCAGAGAATATGAAGAAAGTCGGGCAAATAAACGAAAATATGAAACAGTTACTGTTGTTACCGGCGAAGAAGATGAGATAAACATCTTACAAATAACCTGCAAACTATTTGCTTTTGATAAAATCACGGGCAACTGGCAAGAAAGAGGCAGAGGGAATTTAAGGTTAAACGACAAAGACCAATCAGCAAACCAATCCCGATTAGTTTTCCGCACTGGGGGAAGTCTTAGATTAGTCTTAAACACAAAAATTTGGGCCGAGATGACCGTAGACCGCGCTAGTAACAAAAGTTTGAGGTTAACAGCAATGGACCAATCGGGCCAAATAAAAGTTTTCCTCATCATGGCGGGCAGCGAAGAAATTAACCAATTACAGCGATTGCTAGAAGCCCGGAGGCTGAAACTGCGAGAAATGGCGGAGCCTCTAGTGAAGAAGCCTGCGCTGGAGTTAGCGGAGGCTTCAGAGCCCCACTAGCACACAATAAACGCATACAAATGTAAATACACACATCCGACGGTTCAGTTTTTGGGAATTTGTTGATAGTTCCTTGACTGTTTTTCAATTTTACAGGTTCAGCGATGATTCGGAAATGTTTTATTGTAATTTAGGGTTTTTTCGTTTTGTAAGCATGTAGTTAACAGTGAATAAAGTCATTTTGAAGAAATAAATTTTATAACATTAAGGAAAACATTATTATTTTTTATTGACAGCTGTAAAATATGTGAACATGAACTTTATATAGTTAATAATTTACAGATAAATGTGTGTGTAATAAATTATGTATTTATAATTCAACGTATTTTGTATAGTCGGCTTAATTTTCATTTTTATCTCCCGCTACCCTTAGTAAGGGAGGTATAGGAATCGTGCTAAAAATCACAAATATCGAGATTTTGATAAATGACCACCCTAGAATCCGATATTAACATTTTCACAATAATGTGTGTATGGATTTCGACAATGTTCCATCTCATACTATCATTCAGAAAATTGTAAAACCTTGTATTTCGATCCTATTCTAATATAAAAAGAAACCATTAGATTTTTGTGTAAATCGGATAACCAGAAATGGTACACTTTACTTGAAACCAAACTCAAAATTGTTTTTTCGTCAAAAATTACAATAAAATGTCATTTTTCTCGCATGTTATATCATTATAAAAATTAAAAATTATTGAATTTTCTACAGTTATACATTAATACTTTCTCTAAATGTTTTAGAGATAAATTTAAAAAATAATCTCTTTAAAATATTTAGTCGAAAATTCCGAATTCGGGGCATTGTCCAAAAATTTGCTCAGAACAGAATTTTATCATTAGGGCTTATTTAAAAAATTTGATGTGGCCAGCACATTACTATCCGTCAATTCTATGTATTTTGTACAAATCCGATACCAAAAGTTCCTTGGAAAAGATTCTATATATCCAATAAAATTGTTACACGAACTATTTTCTACAAATTCTATACCGAGAATTCCTTGAAAAAGTTTCTATCTAATAAATTATAATAGAACATACACTATGTAAATTGCAATTGACACTGACATCTGTCAATTAGAATTATTTGAATATATCAGCTGTTTCCATACTTATACCAAAGCTGGCTGATTTATGAAAGAAATAAATAAATATATCATCACGGCATATTACCCATTTCTGGGTGTGCCAGTATCTACAACACATGTAGACATCGGTAATGATAATATATTTTACCGTGTGGGCGCTTACCAGGCGTCACCTCACGGGCACTCATAGCTGGTGTGGAGAGTGCACCACAGGGGTCACTTTTGTGCCATTTAAAATTGGAAATATTTGGCGCCTGTCGGGATCGAACCCGGTTCTCCCAGGTTCGCGACCAGACACTCAGGCACGCGGCCACGGGACTCCATCAAATTATGAAACCTTATATTTCGATCCTATTCTAATATAAAAAGAAACCATTACATTTTTGTGTAAATCGAATAACCAGAAATGGTACTTTAATTGAAACCAAACTCAAATTTGTTTTTTCGTCAAAAAATACAATAGTAATTTTTTCGAATTTTATGTCATTATGAAAATTAAAGATTATTGAATTTTTCTACAGATATACATTAATAGTTTTTCTATATATTTTACCGATAAATTTAAAAAATAATCTTTTATAAATCCCGAAGCAAAAAATAAACAATTCTTTTGTTACACAGTTCATATTTCAAATGAATGTAAATAACAGTAAATGTCACTGTCAAAAAACTAATCACTTCAAATTAATAATGGTGACATTTTAAAAAGAAAGTAGTTAATAAAGCAATAGTTATATGCAAAGGAACATAATATAGTTTTCAGCATCAGTAAATACGTAGGTACAGTAAAATTTTTTAAAGAAGTCCGATCAAGGACATCCGTATGATGAACGAATTTACAAGTTGGCATATATTTATCTCTCTCATAGTTGCTAGACAACACGCGCGCGCGAAAGGGATGAATATAAAACGTTTGTCTTTCAAAAATTTATATTGTTTATACAAAGTTACGACATGCTATTTTATAATAATGCTCGTTGTTCTTAATACTGTTCATTTATTATTTCATAAATAATTACTTGATCCATAGCCGTGCGTTCATTGTTTTCTGTCAGTGTCAGAATTTGATTTATAACATATTTCGATTTGTATTTTTCGTTCGTTTTAATCAAGTTTATTTCTGGTACCAGTATGAGCAAAAAGGGAAGAACACTGAAAAAGCAATCTCAGGAAATGCTAATTAATTTGCATGATTATTTTCAACGTGAAGAAGCGAATGGAGGACCTCTTCAAAATATCCATTCAGTTAATCAGGTGTGTAATTTAAGACATTTCTATAATAATGGTACAGTTACAATTATAACCCTTCGCATGTATTTATAATATTATATTTATCTAATTACAAAATAACAGTATGTTATGTACTCCCATAAAAACTAAGTAAACGACGCTGCTGAATTTGTCAAAATCTTATTTCATACGATTCGAAGATGACCTTGATCGGACTTCTTTGAAAAATTTTACTGTATGTATTTAAATTAATAAAAATTAAATAGCGGGAGGTATTGTGCTGGACACATTAGATTTTTTAAGTAGTATTATGGAAAAGTCTTCAACGCCCGAATATTCAAAGCCAGAATATACATATCTGTCAATTTGAGTATATCTGCTGTTCCCATGATTATAGTAAAATTGGCTAATTTATGAAAGTTAATCTCTTTACAATTCTTTAGCTTTATATCTATTGAATATGAAGGAGAAAATATAATCAAACAATAAGATATTCTTTCATATTGATGATCAAATAAAATGTCGAAATATGATATTAAATTGCGTTTTTACAAGAAGAACTGTTAAGAACTTCAAATGAGGGAACTTCCGGTTGACCAATTATATCCAAAATCTAATCAGCTCATCATGAGGATGTAAAGAAGATAAGAAGAAGAATACAAAAGAAATATAATTTTTAGAATTATAGCATTGAAGTCATCGTCGGAGAAATATTTGTCGTACACATACATACATCATCGTAAAACTAGTAAAATCATATTCTAGGGACCCTAGAACAATCTATGTAAATTTAGATAAATCCACAACGCGTTGTGATTGTATTGTGACTGCTTTTCGGGTTTGGGCATTTTCAGGACTTCAGAACAAGTTCTGAGCAATTTTGTCGGACAATGTACGAATTAGGGTATACGGTGTAACAAATATATCATTTTAACGAAACTTGAAGTAAAATCTTCGCAATTATCGTATATTTTTTCCTGCGTAACAGTGGCCAAAAATGTTCTGAATTAGAAAAAGTAAAGTATTTTTTATCATACATTATAATAAATGACGTCTCAGTCTTGTCTGATATATATCCTAGATCTAAATGTTCCAGTCGTATCTTTATCTTTATTTCAACATATTGTTCTAAACAAATTTTGATGCTTTGTAAAAAGCTATTTTTAAAATTGCACCCAAGAAAACTATTCAATTGAAAGCAATGTATATTAAGTAGGAAATAAATAAACCACATGATTGGTGCATAAAATAGTCACGTGACCCAGCTAAAGATAAACATTTGTAATGATGTGATTTCAACCTTGCAGTTATCATAACAAAGTTCTTTTGGTGTTGTTTGTTTTGAACAGGACCACATTGAGGGGGAGATACTTTGAGGCTAAAATTACTAGCTTCACACTTTTAAGTGATGGAACCTCAAAATAACGATATTTTAATCCTACATTAAAAAAATTGATGTGGCCAGTACAAATTAATTAAAGGTAATATTGAATAGTTCCGTTATTATAAACACCCTGGACAATCTAAGCCATTTGACCAGTCAAATCTTTAAAACTAAAACGCCTATTTTTGAATATTTTCTTTCTTCGGAACAGGGCCACGAAATTATTCATTTTTTCGTTCTTGTCTTTTTGTGAAATCACCGGGTAATAAACTATCAAGTGAAGTTAATACGCTCCTGTTTAATGGATATTATAATAATTATATTTGCTTAAAAAAACTGTACTTATTTCTGCAACGTATAAAGTGGACAGTGGACGCTAAAAACTTTTCTCCAATCTTTATAACTATGAATATTCAAATCACTGTTTTACCTGGTAAATCCGGGCAATCAAAAGGTAAAAACGCCAGTGGCTCATTTCCAAAACAAACTGTTTCTTTTGCCGCTCAGCCACAAAAAGGTACAGTTTCTGTTTCAAAATCAAACAGACATTAACGGAAAAATATTTCAGCTGTCGCAGCAAAACCGGCGAAAAGTGCAGCAAATATGGAGGGAAAAAAACCGACAGCTAAATTTACTAATACTAAGCCTAAAGCTACAACTCAAGTGAAGGAAACTACAAAAATACAAACACAGTATAAAGAATACACCTGTACTCAAACTGTGACTAAAACTAAAACAGCTCCAAAGAAACCAGCACAACCTAAACCAACAGTTGTTATTCAGCTTTAATTCTTTGATAAATGTAATACTTTGTAAAGAAAGTGTGGGTTTATGTATGTTAAAGAAATAAAATTAATGATTACAACAATCTTTCAGTGTGTTTTGTAAAGATAGTTTCTGATATAAGACGTTCAAACAAAACTTTGGTTACAGATTGTAAAACGTTGAAATCCATATCTGCAAATCGCTTCAGAAGGTGTTTTAGGCGAAAACATCGTTTTAATATTTTTTAGTATCCTCCTTCAGGAAAAAGGAGACTTTAGCTGATTTGCAGAGTGCCCCATGAGGTGCTCTAACAAGTTTATCAAATCCGTAGTAGTTTTGGGGAAACACAGATTCGATAAAACAACTAATTAGGTTAGGTTAGAGTTGGTGAAACCCCTAGAGATTTGATTAAAAAACTAATATAAAATAGAGTATAGTATATTTCTTTCTTTATCTATCACGATGACGTTACTGCATTCTTGCATTTATCATCTCCAATTTCTTTTGGAGTTGTTTATTATGAACAGGGCCACATTAAGGGGGGAGATGTTGCCAGATTTTCATAACTTTTATATAGGGGAACTGAATGTTCAAAAAAATATAGGAGATTTGGTGAATATATAGGATACATTTCAATTTCAAACTTTTTAGTTTAAAGTATAAACAAAAAAAAATGGTTAGTTATTATCCGGGAGAGCCACATCCTAGAGATGGCAGCACTAATGACCGACTTAGGGTCAGTTGTACAATCTCCGGTTAGAATTTTAACTGTCGGTTAAATAAACAAAATTGAAACGAAATGAGGTGTCAAATGACAAATTGATCATTGCTGTCAATAACCCGATTCAATATTGTTTATTTAACTTCCAGTTAAAAATTTAACCGGAGATTGTACAACTGGCCCTTATAGGGGGAAAACATTCTACTTTACGTTTGTGCTAGTTGTATTTTGATGCATTGTTTTGAGGATATTTTATTATATTTAGTTGAAATTAAATGTTTGTCACAATGTCAGTTATGTATATACATTTATTTAAATGGTGCTGTTCGGCCTATAGTCGAAGGAGAAGAAGTATGTATATAAAGATAAAATAAGATTCAAAATTGAGGTTATCTGCATGTTAACTACTTATTTAATTATTTTTAGCTGGACATACTTGTGCAGATATAAGACAGATAAACAGAATAATATAGAAATAAATGGACTGTGTGTTCAAACATCTAATTTGATAGGGGCTCTTCTCTATCTTTCCTATGGCTTGGTATAGCATTTCTTTTTAATATTTTTCTTTTAATAACTACAAAAACAATCTAATATATTTTGAAGCATAAATTTTTATAAATACTTACATGGAATAAAATCGCTTAGGTAAAAAATGTAAACAAACGTTCATGAATGGTGATACGTCCTTTCCGATTTTTAACGCGATTTTCCACTTATTTTTTAATATTTCTCTTTTTGGGCAGTTTTCCCTACGACTTATATGTTTTATTTTGGCACCAGATGTCAGACACTTTGTTGGCTCTTGCCAGGCTTTGAGCTTTTTTTTTCTTTTAACAGAATCATAAAATTCTTAGCGATTCATTTCAAAATAGGCCCATAAACCATAACAAAAAATAATAAAATGTACACTTTATCCTTATAGTACTACTCAATAAATAACGATTAAGATAAAAAAAACATTTTTTTAATAATTACTTTGCGAGATATTTGAATTTATTTCCAGGCCACAGATGACGTCACACCATATATATTTTTTTTTAATCCCGAAGCCTAAGATAAACACAATTCCTTTGTTACACAGTTCATTTTTCAAATGAATGTAACTGACAGGTGAATGTCACAAATCGTAAATAAAGCAATAGTTATATGCAATAGAACATAATATAGTTTGTAACATTAGTAAATACGTAGGTATACCGTGAGTATTTTTTAACGTGAAACATTGGGTTTGTCATGTCCATGGTTACGATTTGACATTTGATTGACAGCAATGTATTTGCCCGTTCCATTTAAAATGAAACATAGGGAACGAATTTGACAGATGTATTATATTATGTAAGAAATTTAGCTAAGTCAGAAAACCACTCGAGAGCACTAAACATATTTCGGGCACACAATATTTTTTTGCAACTAAATTTAATTTTTAGAAAACAGGTATAATTATTTAAACAAAATTAACCTCTAATGACGTCTTGTCAATATGACAGATAACCGCTGAATTTTCCTATAAGTTATGACATTACGACATGACATTTGATTGACAGTAATATATTTGCCTGTCTCATTGAATAGGGAATGAATTTGACAGAGTATTATATTTAAATATTGTAAGAAATTTGGCCAAGTTAGAAAATCACTCGATCACAAGGTACACTAAATTTAATTTAGAAAGCAGATATAATTATTTAAACAAAATTAACCTCTACTGACGTCTTATCAAATGTCAAATTCGTTCCCTATGTTTCATTTTAAATGGGACACACAAATACATTGCTGTCAATCAAATGTCAATTCGTAACCATGGATATGACAAACCCAATGTTTCACGTTAAAAAATACTCACGGTATATTTAAATTAATAAAAATTAAATAGCGGGAAGTTTTGGTTGGCCATATTTCCTTACATTTGAAATCAAATTCAATAGTTCCGTTATCACAAGCACTGGCCAATCTATGCCATCTGATAACGTACTGAGATAATAAAACAAAAGCACATATTTCTGAAATATTTTCCTGTTTCGGAACAGGGCAGCGAAATTATTCATTTTTTCCGTTCTTGTATTTTTTTGTGAAGTCACCGAGTTATCAATTGCAGTTAATACGACCCTGCCTACAGGATATGTAAAAGATATATACATTTCTATAACGTATAAAGTGGACGCTGAAAACTTTGCTCCAGCCATTACAAACATGAATATTCAAATCATTGGTTTACCTGGTAAAATCGGACAAACAAAAGGTAAAAATGCTAGTAGTTTATTTAATTTACCTAGCACCTCAGTTCCAAAACAAGCCAAATCCCAAAAAGGTACAGTTTCAATGTTTCAAAATCAAAACTTGACATAATTAACGAAAAAATATTTTAGCTATTGCAGCAAAACCGAAGAAAAGTGCAAATATGACTGTGAAAAAATCGACAGCAAAAGTTGTGAAGCCTAAAAAAGCTACAGTGCAAGTGAAAGAAACTACTAAAATGAAAATGAAAACACAATGTAGAGAATACACTTGTACTCAAACTGTGACTAAAACTAAAACTATTACAAAGAAACCAGTACAATCTAAACCAAAACCAAAAGTTGTCAAAAAGCCTGCTGCACCAAAGAAGAACTGTAATTTATTTATTCAATTTTAATTTCAATTCTTTGATAAATATAATACATACTTTGTAAAAGTTTGCGTATATGTATGTTACGTAAATAAAATTAAAGTTTACAACAAACTTTCAGTGTGTTTTGTAAATTAAGATATTGTTTGACAAAATGACAAAAAGAAACAAAAGAACGAAACTCTAATTTTAGGCTGTGAAACGTTCAAATCAAGTGTAAAATGTGTTCTACAAAAACATGTCTCCAAATTGATTCAGAATATGTTTTAGGCAAAATACATCGTTTTAGTATTTTGTGCAGTAACCTTTTTTGGTAAAAAAGGACTTTAGCTGATTGACCGAGTGTACCACGAACTGCCTCAATACGTTTATAATGTCCTTTAAAATAACCAGTGTTTTTTTGGGGGAAGTAATGACTTTAAAGAAAAATGTTATATACAAAAAATGATCAAGAAAAAGGGGCTAGCTTACCAAGTAATAAAGGCAGAAAATTCTACTAGTGGTTCTCAAACGGTAGAACAAAATTATATATTTTTACTTCTCGCTAAGAGAGGTATTGGATTCATGCTAAAATTCGCATATCCAGATTTTATTGAATAAGCACGATTTAAGGTTGCTAGAATCCGATTATAACATTTTTAAAATGATGTCTGTGTGTGTGTGTGTGTGTGTGTATGGATGTTGGCGGGACGATTCCTCAAAAACTATAAGACTTAAAAAATATTTAACTGCAGTTTCTTCAATCTGACATTCCTGGGAAGAGCTGAAAAGATTTTGGTAACAATTGAACAACCGGAAGTAGTAGTTTCTTAAAAAAAATCTTCTAAATATAATTTTTTTGGGAGGTTTTTTTATTAAATATTGAAGAACATAAAATTCTCCATCTAATACACTTAAAATTTTTATTATATCTTGTATAGATTTAGAGATAAAGACACTATAATTTATAGAGTATTCTAATCGCAGAGGCTAAGGTACTAAGGAAACCAGTTGACAAATTCCAATGTTTATAACATAGTTTGTAAATGACACATGTCAGTTTCAAAAATCAACAGTTTTAGTGACATTCTGATAGCTTTTTCTGGGAAGTATATTTAATCTTTCTTATTGTTTTATTAATTAAATATTTGAAATTATAGGTAAAATTGTGATAAAATGCATATATCCATCAGATATACCGCCATTCTGGTTAATGAATTGGAAGAATCTCTGACATTTAGAAACTTCCTCATACAATGAAAAATAGATATAATTAGAATTTGTGCAGAAGACATGTTAAATACAATAAAAAACAATATTTGGGTAAAGTTCTGTAATATTTTGTTATAAAACTATGGTTCGAAAGCGAAGTGCAATACAATACTTATATAGCCTAATATGGAAATGGCGAGAGGTCTTGTGCTGGCCAAAACAGATTTTTTTTAATACCATTTTTTTCGAAATATTTGTTATACAGCCCTATACAATATTTATATCATTGAAATCATAAAAAATCTTTCTAATGTAGTAAAAGAATTATGTAAGTTACAATTTAAAAAAAAATATTAATTTTGCTCTATCGTTTGAGAATCACTGGTTGACTTTTCGTTTTGTTCTTACTTATAAATTGGTTCGTTGTTCCTGATCATTTTATGTGTATAAATTTTTTCCGTAGAGTTATTAGTACGACTACAAAAGCACTGGTTGTTTTTAAAGAAAATACCCTGCATATTGGGCACTATTAAATAATTTTAGTTACTGTTATTAAAGCCAAAGAAAACCCAAATGTTATTAATTTTAATGTTTTCGCTGTCATACAGAAACTTTTTAGTGATAACGGTCATTGGGTTTTAGATTGCTATATTGTAAACATTTTTTATATCAGTGTACTATTGTTTTCCATGAAAATATAATTAAACTTCCCGCTCTTGTAGCTAAACTAGCGACAATTCCATTTTATGGCTAGCTAAATAACTATTTTGAATACGCCTAAGATATCAATAATATAGTTCTCTAGTTTTTTAATGTCAACAACAGTTTGACAGTTGTCATTTACTCGTATTTTTTATGATTATACAAAAATGGGATGCTGTGATTCTAGAGTAGAGCCCCGTGAACCAAACAGCAATGTTCGGGGCTGCACAGACGTGTTTTGGTTGATTATATACATTCTTTTTTGGGGCCTTATGGTATGAAAAACGCCCAAACTAACCTATAATTACTATGATGTCATTTTTATTTACAGGTGCTTATAGCTGTGTTTTCTTTTGTTTATGGTAGTCCGATTCGTTTAATTAACGGATATGATTCATTCGGAAACACTTGTGGAAAGAAATATAATCCCATAAGGGGAGAAATGACCCTTTCTGGGATAAACACTATAGACAAGCCATATTTGTTTTTTATGGACATAAAAGATTTGAAAAAAGCTCTTAAAGTTTGTGTAAAACAATGCCCTAATCGCTATATGACAACAATGAAAGAGTTAAAAGATTTTTATAAAACTACAGGGTCAAATTTGTGTCAGTATGATTTTGATATACAAAATATGAAAAGTAAACCTGAATTAGATGCTTTGAGTAATCCATTAGGGCCGTGTCCAGCTTTGCCCGTATATGAAAGGTAGATACATTGTAAATAATTAAAACAATCAGTGTTTTTTTGGGCCGACTGACTTTAGACTAGAGAATGTTATATACGAACAATTATCAGGAATAAGGGGTTAATTTATCAATAATAACGAACTGAAAATTCAAGCAGCGGTTCTCAAATGGTAGACCATAATTTATATATTGTTAAATGGTGCCCAAAATATTTTTTAGTCTGTTAGGTACAGATTTTTTTCTGATTTCAACAATGTAAATATTGTGTACGGTTGCATTACAGTTATTTCAAGAAAAATGGTATAAAAAATTAGAAATAATGTTACAATATTGAAGTAGGCTATGCAATAAACAGTTACAAACAAATGATCAAAAGTTGTTTATTACATAGCCTACTACAATATTGTAACCTTATTTTTAATTTTTATCAAAGGTAAGGGAGGTAATGTTTTCGGTTCAAATATTCTATAGTGAGTTTTCAAGCATAAATTAGGGTCCCCACAACACGTTATTACTATTTTTAAAATGGCTGTCTGTCTGTGTGTATGTGACAATTTTTTCATCCACGATAACTCATTAACATCCAAAAATTTCTATTTTCCGTATTTAAGCTTTCTGCATTCATATAAAAAGTTTATTAGATTTTTGGTAAAATTTGACTACCGGAAGTGGCATTTTTCTTGAAGTCCATTAACAGTTTTTATTGAAAAACTGTATTAAAATATAATCTAAAACCTTTCAAATTTGGTATTTAAGACTTTTATATTAATGACAACGACACTAAATTTTTGCTGAAGTTAATAAATCGGAAGTAGTATTTTACTTAAAGCTCTGAACAGATCTTGAAAAATATATTAAAATATGTTCTAAAACTTCTCAATTTTAGTATTTTAAACTCATTTATGTTTATGATAAACCGGAAGTGATACTCGTAACAGATTTTCGAGGAAAACAATAAAATATAATCCAGAATTTCGTACTGCACTTTTCTATTTATTGGAACAACTAATTAGATTTTTTTTACAAACGTTGAAGCAAAAGTGATACTTAAAGCTCATTATTTTAAATATGGAATCGATGGGAGGTCATGTGCTGACCACCGATTTTTAATATATTTTTCTCTCGATATATTATACAATGGGGTATTCCGACATTTTTTAAAAATATTTTTTTACATTAGTACAGACCAGTAGGACTCTGAATATCTAACTTTGAGTAAGAAAATGAGATATGAAATTTAAAAAATTTCATCGCATTTCAAATTTTCTTATCATGGCGCGCTTATGACGTCAACTCGATGGTGACATCTGCAACGAACTTCAGCGCCTAAATCCACATGTTCATGACAGCCATTTGCTTGTTTACATGTGATTTTATTAGCAGCGTGAATTTCGGTGTTTGTCCTGTGTTTGTTTATGGTAAAAATAGGAGTAATAATTATAAAGTGGACGAAATGTCAAACAAGAAATATACCCGTGCGTTTTAACTACTGGCACCATCTGTGTTTTTAAACGAAAATATTTACTTTGAAATGAGCAACAGATTATCAACTTGACGTCACAAATTTCAAGGACGTTTCTAGAGCTGTAAAAATTCCAATTTTGTAACATTAAATTATGAATTAAAACTTTTTATTAAACATGTTTTATTATATTTTTCTACTACATATATGAAGATGGAAACTATAGAAAAAAGTTATTATTTTGCATTAATTTCATATCACCGGAATACCCCATTCTATACAATATTTGTATCGTTGAAATTAGAAAAAAAATCTGGTCTTAAAAATTATATGTTACCGCCCAAAAAAGCACTGATTATTTTTTATAAGATAAACATATATTCATTTTATTTTTTGTAGTATTCCAGTTTTGAATAGATGCGTTCCAAAGCCAGTTAAAGACGTAGCTGAAAGTGTTTTATCGAATTTTTATGGCTTGTTGAATAGTTGGGACACATTAGAGCAAATTTTGGGGGATTTGTACAGTACGTGGAAAGAAATGCTTGGTTTGGCTTTCTTGGCATTCTGTAAGTTGTATTTTGCTTAATTTTATTTTAAGTTCCAATATTTCGTAACAATTTTGTTACTTCAATAAGGAATAAGATATTATAACGTTTATTTATTTGAATGAAGTGCAAAAATTGAAATAATTAATATTTTCATTAAATTTTAATTCAAATATACAGGTGTCTCACAACTCGCGCCCCAGAGCGAATGAGGAAACACGAGACTGCACTCCGATGTGTAATTTCAAAGAAAAAACTAGCTTAAAAGATATTAGAGAAAAGACGTCTTAAAATTGACCAATCAGAGACCTACACCTTTAACGTGTGTTTGCCGTAATTTTACGTTACTGTGGTTTTATACAAATCAAATCTTTAAAATGTGTGGGCGACCGTAGTTTTCGAAAAATGTCAGTGTCAAATTAAATTTGACAAGGTGAATAAAAAAAGGCAAATTCTTACCATGTATTCAGCCGCTGATTACTTAGAAATGATTATAATTTTCGGAGAATGTGGACAATAATATTTTCGTTCAACACATTTTACACAGCTGCTACAACACGTTGCACTGTACGACATAAATGATGATCTCGGATGATACCTTCGCTAACCTAAATTTGTTGACAGTGAAAAGTCAACTCTAAAGTGTCAAAATTACAGTAAGTCAAACAAATTTTGTAACTCACTAGTAGTATTTTTAAAACCTAGCAACCAGTTTTATTTTGTAATAATATCATCACACCTCAAGATATCCTTCCGGGATTGGTGGATTAAAAAGTCTTGTAACTCCGTTATGCAAGCAGCCGCAAATTATTTTCTTCTATTTGTTGGCAACCTATTGTCGTCGGCAAGTGTCAGTTTCGTCTGGGGCGCGAGTTGTGAGACACTCTGTATTTTGTTACACATCGTTGAAAAGAGAAAAAAAGTTCTATTTAATAATATAATCCAATATGGCGCCCATTTAAAATAAGAAAGTTGCTAGTAATATCTTGGGAATCGCCATTTTGAATTTTATTCTGACATCACTTTTAAGTTTTAATTATTTAACTTTTTAAAACTCGCGATTTTCAGTTTTTTTAAAATAACTTTCGAACTGTTCAGAATTTTAAATTTTTCTTAACGTAAACTCAGTCAGCATTCAAAACTTCACAACATTGCCCATTAGGTCCTTAACCGACCTTGTAGTTCTTACGATTTCCGAGATCCCAATGGTATACCACTTAATTTGGGACATCTGTATATACGCTCGCTAAACCTTCTGGAATATTTCCAGAAACGTGTAGTAAAATGTGACGTAACGCTTACGTCAGCCGCCTGTGAACGCGCGATAGTTAAGCTTATCTCAACGATTGTTTACATAGCTGCAATCGCGCAGTAATGGGGTCCTATATCATAGTCATATTTTAATTATCTTAAATAAGACGAAAATATACATAAATTAATGAGTATTAGTGAAAAAATTTTCTTTAAATATTAACTAGGTCACAAACTATAAGCGATTAAAGCTGATTACTAATTGGGTATGACGCGTTAGGTACTAAGAATTTGATTGGTGGCCTGATTTTAAAAAGGAGATTCGGCGTCTGCAGCGGTCACTTTTAAAAGAATGTGAAATGTCATGTTGTTCTATAACCTAACAAAACATTTAACAATTTTGTGTTTGATGAATTTGTTTAATTATAACATCTAGTAATATTAACAATAATAGTATATTCATAATTAAATCAATTTGTAATATTAATTAAATTAATAATAATATTAATTAAATTAATAATAATATTAATTAAATAAATATTGAAACTTCAAAACAGCCAACACTAGTGCCATCCGTCGTCATACTTTGTGTAATAATATTGTCAAACTGTTTCAATGTTCTATAATTTATTAGGAAAAAATGCTTATTATTTACGTTATTTATACTTAATAATAATTTCTTCATGAATATAACGTAAATTTTCCCTAACAGTTTGTCCCATTGTTTGTCGATCACTTGTTAGTGCCTGCTACGTCACGCACTTTAAAAATTCATATCTCGCTTATTACGTAAAATTTTTAAGTCGCGTTTGCACTAAAATTCTTATTTTATCCTGTTCTTACAGAAAAAAAATAAAAGAAAAATGGTATAGGACCCCATTAGCCTGTCGACCGGTCGCGACTCGTCGGACCAGTGGCGTCGGTACGGTACGCTGGCACGCTACAATATATTTAACTTTATAATTCATTTGACAAAATAAAGGCCGCTCAGCATTTTCTTTTTAAATTAACACTAATTACAAATTTTGTATTTTAGTTATTTTTGTAAATGCTTCAAATATTTATTTTAGTATCTTTAGACATATTTAGGAATAATATTTTTTCTTTTAGTGCTTTCCTTATGTACAGTATGTATTCTTCACTTACTTGCTAGTTTAGTGTCTTACATAGTGATGATCGTAGTAACTATAGCAAGTTTAGTGGGTACAGGATTCTTATGGTTCACATATTTCGATATTAAGTACAACTTAGATAAAATACCAGAGAAAACAATGCTATTAGAATCTGTTCGCAACGAAACAGCTTTTCTTTGGTACTCCATTATTGCTACTATTATTACGGTAACTATAGCGTTGTTTATATTGTTTTTTTTTTTTTTGTTGATTGTTATGTTTACAGATAGTTATTATAATCTTGGTGATTGTTATGAGAAAACAAGTGGACTTTTTAGCAGATTTATTTAAAGAGACATCGAAGTGTTTGGCTGCAATTCCTGGATTGTTTTTTCAGCCCTTATTGACTTTCGTAGTCTTGTTGGCGTTCTTTTCGTTCTGGATATTCGTTGTAGTAAGTAACTCAATAATTTACTAAAAAAAAATAATTAGGGATTGTGAAACACACTTTCAATTTTGTACTGCTTATACATTATAGGTAATTATACTAATTTCATATTTTAAAATTAATTTACAGAGAATTTATTTTAAAATACAACATTATAGTTCATCACTTCCATGGTTACTCACTATTGTCACATAACAGCAATATAATATTTGTCCATTTTAAAATGCAACAATATAAATAGTTTATTGCAACACAGGAGATACCTCCAAAACACAGCACAAATGATGTCAATTCTTATTACGACCGACTAGAATATTGCCTCAGAGTGATTGGGGGATTTTTTAACATTTATTACATGAAAGTTATGAATTTTTAATATGTTCTTATGTATGAATACGTTTATGAATGTGGCTGAGGTGAAAGAAGTGTGCATGGATAGGAATGTGTGCCGAAGGATGATTATTGCGTAACTATTATTGTGGTCCGGATGCGGTTATTCGCTACCGAAAATCGGTCACTTTAATATGTTCTTATGTATGAAATGTTATGATGATTTTGGACAAGGCGAAAGAAGAATGTTAAGAGTTAAGTGATTCAGCTGAGCTCTTACTCTTATCCCTTATCTTAATGTTTTTGGGTTTTTTGCTAACCCACTAAGTGGGACACGCGTGATTTTATGTATGTATGAATGAATTTTTGTCAGCTAAAGATTTTAAGATGTACAACATTCATGTTTTGATTATTTGTTAATCGTATGTAGGCTAATTTATAGGAAATTAGTTTTGATAATACAAAACTACAAATTTTGTATGTTGCATTTTAAAATGGACAAATAATACATTGCTGTCATTTTTGACAATAGTAAGTAACCATGGAAGTGATTCGCCATATGTTGCATGTTAAAATAAATTCCCTATACCGTGAGTATTTTTTAACGTGAAACATTGGGTTTGTGAAATCCATGGTTACGACTTGACATTTGATTGACAGCAATGTATTTGTGTGTCCCATTTAAAATGAAACATAGGGAACGAATTTGACATTTGACAAGACGTCAATAGAGGTTAATTTTGTTTAAATAATTGTACCTGCTTTCTAAATTAAAATTAGTTATAAAAAAAATATTGTGTGCACCTTGTGCCCTAGTGATTTTCTGACTTGGCTAAATTTCTTACAATATTTAAATATAATACTTCTGTCAAATTCATTCCCTATGTTTTATTTTAAATGAGACAGACAAATACATTGCTGTCAATCAAATGTCACATTGACAAGATGTCATTAGAGGTTAATTGTGTTTAAATAATTATACATGTTTACTAAAAACTAAATGTAGTTTTAGAAAAAATATTGTGTGCACCTTGTGCCCGAAATATGTTTAGTGCTCTCGAGTGGTTTTCTGACTCAATTAAATTTCTTACAATATTTAAATATAATACTTCTGTCAAATTCGTTCCCTATGTTTCATTTTAAATGGGACACGCAAATACATTGCTGTCAATCAAATGTCTTAACCATGGATATGACACACCCAATGTTTCACGTTAAAAAATACTCACGGTATAAAAATAATGACAATATATGTAAAAAATGAGCTTCATTTTTAGCGCGTTTGGTTTTAATTGACAGTTAAAACAATGCACTTGTTTATTTTTTGTCACAAATCCATGGCTGTCTAGACTAAAAACTCATAAACACTGTAACTTCATAATTAATTTTTACGTTTATTTGAAGAGCTAGAATAATCGTTTCACATGATTTAGATGCAGATTTTAAATCTCTATAACGTTTACTCGAAGCATTTTTGCCAATAATTAGGTAACGTTTGCGCAAAGAAAACCTGAATTCCCATGTTAAACGCATATGTCTCGTTTTTCGATTTACACCCTGTACAAATCTTAACTAGTGGACGCTATTCTTATTACATTACGTATTGCAGTTATGTTTGGCAACTGCATATTATCCTGGAACAAGTGCCGTAACTCCGTTCCAGGATGTGGACACAGGATTTACAACAAATTCGCCACCAGTTACTACCGAATCATTACAACGAATTAATATTTCATTTGCAAGCATTAAAAGTAAGTTACACATCTGCTCATAATTGTATGTGGATAAAATTATTTTTCTTTCTTAGAGTTTACAGTAGTAGAATTCGTAGACCCGACTTGGGTCAAATACATGTGGTGGATTTATCTTGTTGGACTCATTTGGGGTTCGGAGTTCATTATGGCATGCCAGCAAATGGTCATTGCTGGTAGTGTAGCGCATTGGTATTACCGACATCAATATAAAAACAATGACCATGTTTCATACGCTTTTAGCAAACTTATTAAATACCATTTAGGGTCGATGGCTCTGGGATCACTACTTATTACTATTTTCAAAATACCTCGACTTATATTAACCTACATTTACGCTAGGTAAGTACCTATGTCTTAAATATATGTCAAATTTTATTATTTAATAATAAAAATAAATAATATCAAATTTATCAAAATATGATTTTTATGCAGAACATAGTTTGTATTCAAAGAAATGTTTTTTAAAAAATCGTTCTTTAAATATAAGGGTGAAATTAAATATTTAAATTTGAATTTGACATTTCTTAAAACAGCGTTTTAGTTAAAACCTTGACGACGACTTGACACATACTTCAGGGTTATCAACAAAAATCAGTGATGCCACTATACTAATTAAACCGAAAATGTACTGACAGGCATATTCAATACATTTGGCTTCAATATTCTAAATAATTTATCTTAAAAACAAGTCCAGAGACAAATCATATTAAACAATTTAAAATAACGAAGCCAAATGTATTAAATATGCCTATCGGTACATTTTCGGTTTAATTAGTATAGTGGCATCACTGATTTTTTTTATAACCCTGAAGTATGTGTCAAATAGTTAGCACGGTTCTAGCTAACACCAATGTTAGAACCGTGATCGTGGTACGAGCCAATATGTTTACCTTTCCTACTCAAAATTTTATTGTCGAAAATACAATTCGGAAAACATTAACTAGAAGGACAGGATGACTCCAGTAAATTTAATAGGTAAAAATAACATATACAGGTGTCTCTAAAATAGGGGGACATGGCTTAACCACAGATTCCTGAGGCTAAAATAAGACGATTTAACCAAACTTACTTCTATCGGAAAGTGTACCATTTAGTCAGCAGCCGATGCACGTCATTAATAAAAATTGAATAAAAGTAACTAGATGTGTGACGTCATGTACTGGTACGTTTACATAGGTTTTAGAATCTTTATGAAAAGAGTTATATAGATTGCAATCTGTATTATCGACATGTTCATGACCTGTCACATCTACAAAATAAATACTATATTTTCGTCACTGACCATTTCTATTTAAATTATTTTATAATACTAACCTTATTTATACTTATGTATGTCATATATAAAAGTGAGCCGAATTTCAAAGAAATATACCGAATTCTTCTGATTGATTAGAAGTGCTATCTTTGCCAGATTCACAGATTTTGTGTTTGCGTTAACGGTCACGTTGCGTCGTTGCGTTGCGTTTAACATTACTTTATTATAAATAGGCCTTTACTACAGGCAAAAATGTATCAAACACGATACAAATATTTTTCAAATAATAACTTTGACAGAACATACAAATTATCAATGTTACCAACTATAGTAACAAATAAACGAATAATATGAAGCAGATGTATATTATTTATATATTGTTCATGTCATATACGATAAGTAATGAACTCTACTATTCAAATTAATAATAATTATATAAGGCCATACACTTTTTGACGGTTAAAAATGATTAAAATTTTATTTAATTTTTCACTATTACTGATTTTAATGCATTAAGGTTTTTACACTAAATGATGACATGCATTTGTTGCTTGAACGATTTGGGTATATATAGAGATTTGCCAAGTTTAATTTCTTTAAGGTGTTGCGTTTGTATTTATAGATAAATTTCTTTTCAGATCCAAGAAAGAAGATATAGGCGAATGCGCAAAATGTTGCATGCGCGGTTGCATTTGCTGTTTTTATTGCCTTGAAAAGTTCATCCGTTATTTAAACCACAACGCGTACACCGTCATCGCTATAGACGGTGTTAACTTTTGTTCTGCAGCTAAAACCGCGTGGGAAGTCCTTGTAGCCCACGCCCTTCAAGTTGCCACAATAAACAGCGTCGGAGACTTCATTCTCTTTCTCGGGAAATGTATCGTGACTGCTGTTACTGGTTGTGTAGGCCTTGCTCTCTTCCGCAGAGACCCAGAATTGAAATTTTATGCTGCGCCAACGCTATTAGTTTGCGTGTATAGTTTCTTTATCGCGCATTGTATCTTGTCGTTGTATGAAATGGTGCTTGACACTTTGTATTTGTGTCAGTGTCAAGATAAAGAATCGCCCGCTCAGAGGGCGGAAAATATGCAGTTGCAACAGTTGCCGCAAAGTACGGATAATGGGCAGACGGAAATCGCGCCGATGACGTAAAAATGCGGGAAATTTGAAATTTATGTGGTGGAACTGGTATAGTGTGTTCAAATTTTATTTATTATAACCTATAAGGCTTAAAGAATCAATATAAACGTCTTCTATAATGTAAAATGTGGGCATTAACCGTTAACGAATTAGTATTTATAACAGTAAAATTTCATTACACGACGATTTCATGCAAATGCATTGTTGCCAACCTTATGATAATTATTGTACATAAAGATAATTTGGGTAGGTGTACGATATGTAATAGTAAATTTGTACGTAAAATGACAAAAAGTCTATACAAGAAGAACGTACTAAATCTGATGAATAAGTTTGAGATAACACCAATAATTTTAAGTGTTCATTATTTTAACTTCAATGTCCAGAGGTTCGCAACACTGAACATAAGTTCGTTCATATACCTATGAACTAATATATTGTTAATGCTCGTATCTTTCCCATAAGAGTAGGTGAAGGAAACACTGTGAAATGGAAATATCATTTCTGCATAAGTCTATCTCTCACAAACACCCAACCGGCAATTATGCGCATGCTCGGAAATCTTGACTACTATTGGCTAACGCTGACAGCGTCGCTGGCTGGGCTGCGTTCCAAAATCCTACTCTTAGAGTACGAAATTATTCAAAGTCGTTTCAAAACTAATAACCTTATTCTCAGAGTTTACTCAACCTGTTCCAAAACAGTCAGAATTTACTCCAAAGTGATGTTCTACTTACTTTACTAATGAGGAGGGTATTGAAATTACTCCACAATATTTTCAAACGTAGATGCTCACGATTCTCAACATAAGAAAGTAATTTGCCTTCTTGAGGAATAAAACATGCTTTTGGTTGAAAATAAACATAAGTAAATACGTTGGCGTGTATTACGAGCATACTTTTATAATAAAAGCGATTTTATGGAGCGTACTTTCACATTATATTGAGGAGAGTACTCCATAAAAGCGCTTTTATTACGGGCTTGACATGAATGTTGTAATTATAAGTAGTTTTGTCAGTTTTTTAAAATTATTTTTAATTTAGTTTAAATTTTTTACTTCAACAAAACTCATTCGTTCCAAAAAAAAACACTTCATACTACACCAAAACTCGGTATTCTTGGTTTTGGAACTCTGCCCTGGTGATGCAGCGAGCACATGGTTTGACTTTGACGTTGATTTCATTTCTGTTTGTAGTTGCACTTCGAAAGCATTTGCTTTGTGTTTCATACAGTAATTTATTGTCATCTAAATAAATTAATCCTGACCAGATTGTATTCCTATTATTTTTACAGTACAACAAAGTAAATTATTTAATTCAGATTTAGCACTAGAATATGTCAATGTTTTTTATTATTACTAATATTTATATTCAAGAATTTACATACAAAATAAATAGTAGGTACATTGTTTAATTTCTCAAATTTTAATTTAAAATTTCTCGCGCTAGTCGTTAATAAACAGAACTCTGTGCTTCGCAAAAAGTGATCATGATTTCCTCGTTAGCCAATAGTAGTTGCGGTTTCCAAGCATGCGCATAATTCGCGGTTGGGTGTTTGTGTGAGATAGACTTATGCAGAAACGATATTTCCATTTCACAGTGTTTCCTTCAAGAAAAGCAAAGGATCCGCAATATATTAGTTAATAGGTATATGAGTTCGTTTGCTCGATTGACATATGTTTACATAACCTGTAAAAATAATTATTTCTTTCATTTCCACAAATTTTTGATTTCATACAAAATTTAATATGCACCTCGGCACTGATAGAGCCTGATACATAAATAATGGGCTACTTGCGTGGTACTGAAAATCCTATTTGTATCACTAAGTACGTAATGTTATGTTGGAAATTATTATCATGAGAAAATTTTCTGTGACATCATTATATTAACTGGAGAAGGGAACCATGTTTAAGAATGTACCCTGTAGATGGCATGACTTGCGAGAAAGTTTTAATTTGATAGTTCATTTTTCTCTTTCTGGTCTCTTAAATACATTACTTTGCAAATAAACACATAGGTAGTTACATGTAATTTAAAATATTGATAAAAAAAAGATACATTAAAATACTATCCTCCAAACTATTGTTGAAACGTCAAACAGGAGATCTACATTACCCGCACAAACATGCCGTTGCCTGGGGGGGGGGGGGGGGGGGGCGGAGGTACCACGCTATGGCTTTACGGCCATTCATTGGTGCGGCGTAATTCTACTTCATACATAGCGGTAATTTAAATAATTAAATATTTTTTTGCCTAATAAGGCTGTTGCAAGAATTTTTATATGACTTCTAAGTATTAAATTTGAAAAGATATTGTTCTTTAAAGAGCCTCAAATTTGAAAATATCGCGAAATATCCTTTAGATATTTTACAATTAATTTTTGAAATTTGGATATAATTTTGAATAAGCCACGTGATCTGAAACAGAATGTGACGTCAGAGTACGTACATCTTCAGCGGTTCTAAGGTGTCAAGTGTATTGTCAAAGTTGTCAAACAAGTGTCAAATAAGAATCACGACCAGAACTTTAAAGTAAAATATATTATCAATTTATATAATAAATTCAGTTTTTATATTTTATTTTACCTCAACTCTTTAACACCCATTATTTCGGTAGCAGTAAAACAATTGTTCTGATATAAATTCAGCCATCATCTAGCTATCGACCTTCGGTTAATTGTCCGATTTAGCTTGAGTGTAATTTGAATTAGCCATTACTACTTTATTATTCATTTACAATGAGCAATGCCAGCGTCAAAAATCAAATTAAAAGATTTTGTTAGGAATATGTGACAAACTTTAGCCTACGTTTATTTATATAAATAATATGAATACACGTAGGTGATGGAAAAACTATTTTCCTATTGGCTATTAATGATGTAATGTATGTGCTTCTACGTCACAGGAGTGGGGGGTGTTTTTCAGGACGCCAATCTTTTTATTTATTTCCACAAATAACAACAAATTATTAAAATAAAAATTATTACTAAGAAAATCATTCCATAATCTTTCATTTAAAATAGTTTTTGAAAAATGTGAAACAGGCTCATTAATAAAAACTTTGTCAAAAAAAATATGTGTAGCAAGTTTTTACCTTCTCTTCAAAAATATTATATAAAAAAAGTACACAAGTAGCCCATTATTTACTAATACTTTTAATTAATTTTTAAAAAGTAATATAACTGCGCACCAAAGAATATCTTTAAAAGTTGTGACGTAGTCACCACTGGAGAAAGAGAGATAGAAAATTGAAGTTAACTTAAGAAAAAAAAAAAAAAAAAAAAACGGTTAGGGAGCTTCTTAAACTTTGTAGCAGGCAAACTATTTAAAATAGTTGTTTGATTATTAAAGCAAAAAAGTAGGAGATTCACTGCCGCAATAGTATTCATGAACGAAGCAAAGCCTACGTAGTGAATCTTTAATTTTTCTACGTTGAATTCAATTTTTTCACAGATTGGTATAAAAATATGATTTTTTTCTATAGCAGATTTTAAAGTGTTCTTTGTTCAACTCGAAATAGTTGACTAAGTGACATTTTAACCGCAAGGGTAGATAAAATAATACTTTAACAGCAAGGGCAGATAAAGAACTTTAATTTTTATTTAAATAAAAACACATTATACATTTTGGCTATTCATATTATATATAGGGTGGTTGATGTTTCATTGTCCAGCTTATATCTTCAGAAATATTAAAAAGATACAAAAAAAAGTTAAATACAAAAGTTGTTTAATACAACCTGATCTATAATTTAGCATAAACAATTTTTTTCCAAGGCCTACCATTGTTTTGGAAAAATATTTAACTTTAATTTTTTAAATGGAACACCCTGTATATTTTGACAGAATAAGATTCTTAACAAATTTCTCTTTACAATGATGTGTAACAAGTAAGGATTTACTTTTAAATTATGTCCTATAAAGCAAATAGAAATATGATAAAAGCAGGCTATGATATTCTATTGTTTATACCTGTAAGTTCTGTCACACATGAACATTGGCTACGTAGGGGTTTTCCTTTGAATAAAATTGTGTCTAATAAAGCAAGTAATAGAATTACTAGCATTGATGATTTACAAAATTATTAATACTTTTATTTAAAAATCAAGTAGCAATCTGTGACATATGTTACTGGTATAAACAATAGAATATCACAGCCTACTTTTATCGTATTTCTATTTGCTTTATTAGACATAATTTAAAGGTAAACCCGTACTTCTTACACATCATTGTAAAGAGAAATTTATTTAGAATTTTATTCCGTAAAAATATACAGGTATTCCATTTAAAAAATCAAAGTTAAATATTTTTCTGGAAAATTGGTAGGCCTTGGAAAAAAAATATTTATGCTAAATTATAGACCAGGTTGTATCAAATAACTTTTCTATATAACTTTTTCTTGTATCTTTAATACTTCAGAAGATATAAGCTGGACAATGAAAAATCAACCACCTGTATAACTTCAATTGCATAAACATGAATAAAATGAAATTGTTTTCAAACAAATTCTATAACTACCACGCTACTGAGATTTTCAAATTGTTCTTAAATAGTTTAATTTATAATCGGTTTTTCTAATTTTTGCTCTTTAAAATCTGCTATAGAAAAAAATAGAATTTTACACACGACGATAAAATTAAATTATCGACTCGCGAAAAATAATTCACTCGTGAAATCGCTCGTGAATTAAACTTTCCGCTCGTTGATAAAATGCAATTTTATCATCTTGTATAAAAAATAACTATGCTTTAATATACTATTTTGTATGGACTAACTATATTAATACGAATTCGTTAAGAATTATTTTTAAATTTAAAACTAACTTTATATAGGGCTCATTGTTTGAACGCACAAATATGAAATTTGAATACACTATAAACAGTTTCATGTTATATTGAACCAATGAGATATACATTATGTACTAGAAAGAGAAACGTACTCATCTTTTCGAATTTATTTAAGTACAACGAGTTCCTCGAATTATTTTGGCTTTTTATGGACTCATCTTCTTGATTATATTCTTTAATTCATATATTTATTATAATAGGTTTCAACTTTAAATAAGTTTAGTTCACGTACATTTATGAATTCCATTATAAGAAGTGCACTTATTTAGAATAAAATTCGTTTAAATTGGGCCTAAATATACGGAAATGCTCTCCAATGTAGCGTAAAATTAATCCATATTTATTTATTAATATGCCGTATACAACATTAATACAAAGTATAATAATGTTTGTTGTTAATGTAGTACAGCCGCTGACACGAAAGAAAACCGATTTGGCAAGGGACAATATTACACGTAATAGGGTAGTTGCGAAAAAAATAAATGTTATTTTTTTTATCTTAATTATGAAATATAAACTAATTTTGAACATATTAATGTAAAAATTATTAGAAAATATAAGACTTTTCATTCATAATTTCCATAAATAAAGTTCCGGTGAATTCTTGTGGCGTAGATTATTAATAATTATATAGTTCGATCAAATCTGTATGACTCATACAAGCTTCAGGGAATGTACATAAATGTCATTTTTAATCAGGGTATCGAACCCGCCAAAAACTGGGTTCGGTTTAGGTTCAGGTTAATTTGTTTTTTGAAAGATGGGTTCGGGAGCGGTTCTGGTTCAAGCATTAATAAAATTTGCGGTTTTGTTCGCGGTTCAGGTTCGAAATAATGTAAAATGAGAGCCGGAATTTACGCAAAACGCAACAAGAAACGAACACAATTTTCACGAAAAGTCAGTCCAGACAGCAACGCAGACGCCTAAGACGTCGATTATCGGCTGTATTTACTTTTCGAATTAAAAAATAACCTGAACCGGAGTTGAACCCCGAACCTGAATTTTAATACTCGGTTCGCTTTCGACTCAGTTTCAATTAAAAATATATCTGAGGTTCAGTTCTCGGTTTGGGTTCCTTAAAATGTTACGGTTTGGTTCGGTTCAGGTTCGGATTCGATGCCCTGTTTTTAATTGACATAACCTATGTTTTACGTATAGAACGACTGATTCGTGTTGAAATCATATTTTATTTTTCTTTTCTATATCATCAAATTTAAGACAAGGTAATAAAACAATGAAACACAAACAACTATATGAAAAAAATAATACTAAATTAAAACAAAAACTTATATGTAACTAAAACTTAATAAAAATATACAACTATAATAACAGAATCGAATGAATATCTTTAACAATATGCAAATAATTTGACGCACACGAAAGCGTCATAAGTGTAAACAACATTAGTATAGAGTGTACTACCGAGAGTGTACCGCTAGGGCAAGAAAAACTGTGATTGGTATTAATAATACACGTCACACACGGGAAACTTTTAGAATAAGATTTTTTTTTTAATTATAGTTTGAAAAATATACATTTGCCCATACGTAAAACATGTATTAAAGTGAATAACTTGAACAATTCTTTCAGAAAAAATAAAATAAAAATAAATTGGAAAATGCGCAACTACCCTATTGTGGTTATTTAACGAACCATGGGGGTTGCTTCAGCGCAATCTACTACTCTTGGTTGAAGCGGTTCATGTATTACGTATACGTATACGTAAAATATTTCTAATCATATTGCCGCTTTACAGAAATCCTACTAACCCTCAACTTTCCTCAGACCTGTTTTCTTTCATGTCATTGACTGTACACTTTCCATCATAGCTTAAGTGTTCGTAAGGTAAAATCAACATGTTTTATTTTAAACAAGGCCCAATTTAAATAAATTTTTATAACCCTCTATACAAGATTCTATTTTGTGATATATAACTTACAATTGAAATCAGTATTTATTTTATTGGGAATATTTTATTACAAAAAGTTATCTTTATAAATATTTATAAGCAGGATACCTAATATTTAATAACTGACATTTTTATATTTATACAATTTTAATATTTTAGCTTTTATAACTGCCCATAGGCCATATAAAACACGCAAAAAATTATTATATTTTTATTATTAAACACAATACATAATAATATACAAAACATCATTTTTTAACTTTTTTCTTCCCTTTCTTAACCTTCTTTGCCACGACTTTCGGCATTTTTCCAGTTTTCTTCTGTCCTTCCAAAGTTTTAGCGGTTTCCAACGGATTTCCAGAGAAAATATCATCCAAAGGTTTGAGTTTATAACTATTTTCAGGTTTTGTGGCTTCTCTTGCAACTTTTTGTTCAATCCTATTTATATATTTACCACTCGCTTGTTTTCTTAATTGTTGTCTATATTTTGAAGGACTAACATAATTCGGATTTTCCCATAACGCGGGCCCGCCAAAACTATCAGAGAAGATTTTTACAGGATTTAGAACAAATCTCGGGCCGATTTCCGCCAAAGCGCCATCGTCAGATAAAATTTGGAAATTTCTAAACCAGATACGGTTATCGAGAATTGTAAATGTGTATATGTGGTCAAAAAAGGGTTGGCTTTTTGGATGATGTTTCGGTACACCAAATATTTGCGTTAATAGTTCTTTTAGTAAAGAATAATGAGGTTTTTCGTTGAAACTCGGGTCAAAAGATAAAATTGGGCGCGAACCGCGTAAACAATTGCCGGTCATTTTCAGTTCGGCCATTGTGTGAATGTTTTCTACGAAAAATTTGACAGTCGGACCGAGGGGAACATTCGCGAGCCACATATACAAGTCTTGTTTTTTCCGTCCTTCAAATAAAACCGCCTTGTTGCAGTTTTTCATTTCGCACATTTCGTTTATGATTGTTAAAGTTTTGGATCGTTCCATTTTTGATTCAGGTTTATGGTGTGGCATAATTTTTTTCAAATCCTCCATCAAATGGCGATCTCTGTGATTGATTCCTCGAGCAGCAAATACTAAAACTCTTTGCTTGTTGATCCATTTCAGCTGCAAGATCAGAAAACATTAACACCTTTAACTAACAACTTTAATATATTGTTTACTTTATTTGGAACTGTATCGCTGGCTAGTCGTTTCAACGGAGGTACACTTGGTTCTTCAGAAATGTCTTTTGCACTTTTTTCTGCTTCTAATTTGCGTTTTAAGGACTTATTTTTACCCATTTTACACACACGTGTATTTCAAATTAACCTAAATTCAATTTCACGTCATACGTCATGAACATAGACAACACATACTACTTCATGAAAAAATGAATCTACTTTAGTAGATTGCTAGTCTTTGATGAAAACACAAGCTAACGAAACGACATCTATCGTAAATTTTTCTCTTTTAAAGTATGACAGATTGTGGGGTGCACGTGTTTTGTAGAATTTCATAATAAAAACAGAAAAATGGGGAAGTTTCGCAGTAAATTAAAGGGACAAACAAAAGGAAAACGATGGCCCAAAGGGCAAAGCTCTAGTTCCAATCCGGAGACCAAGAAGTATCGTGATTTGGCCAAATCAAGATTTTTTCAAGAAAATTTAGGTTAGTACACATTTTGAAGTTGTCAATTACGATGAATACATTCAGAAATTATTTGATTAAAATATGATATTCAACTAATAACATATATAAACTAATTAATTCTCATCCTCAATAATCAATTTATTATATATTTACACAAATTCATATATTTCCCACATTGTGGGTTTGTACGAACCCATAATCCAGACATGTAATAATCAATCTTTACCGTACATTTCTAACTTATTTAATAATCATTTTATACGAATGTACGTAATCTAAAACGTGCAAATATTTTTTACATATTTACATTTTAAACTTAAACAGTATTACATATTTAATATGTGGTGAAATTTCAGATGAAAAAAAATCTGATGTGGTCAACACAATACCTCCCGCCATTTAATTTTTATTAATTTGAATACATACCTACTTATTTACTAATCCTGCAACTATATTAAGTTCCTTTGCATATATCTATTGCTTTACATGATCCATTTCGTTAATGTGTAGTTATAAATTAATATTTGACACTTTGATAACACGTGCTTATTGACAGCTGTTTGATTTATTGTGCTGCAAACATAGCAAACTTTAATCGGATCATTCTGTACATATAATATTTATGCATGATAGAATCATTTATACAATCTCCTTAACACGGTTTCATTATTAATTTTAATGTAATTGCGTCCTGACAGTGACATTTGTTTAAATATGTCAAAACTGTTGTTAAAATATGTTTTTGTTTGACGCACAGGCAAGATGATGTACAAAAAAAAATATTTTATAATTTTATATTTAAAGTTATTATTTACTAAATGCTATTATCGTAGAATTGAAAATTGTACCATTAAATTCAATTTTTATTACTAAAAATTATCTGAAAAATTATATTCAATGAATTTTTTACAAGAAAAACTGTTAAAAACTTGTATAAGTGATACTTCCAGTTATCCGATATAGACTAAAAACTAATGAACTCTTCCCGCATTAGTATATAATGGGTATACAAAGTTACAGAATTTTCTGATTTATTGTATTTGAGTAATCGTGTACACAGGATCCACACACACGCACACACACACATACCCACAGACAGACATCATTGTAAAAATGGTAAAATTGGAATCTGGGGACATTAAAACATGTTTATTCACTACAATCTTTATATGCGATTTTTAGCACGATCCCTATACCTCCTTACCTAAGGTAGCGGGAGGTAAAAAATGTAAAAAACCTTGTTTGTACAAAAAATTTCGAGCTTTAATTTTGTATTTTTGTAAAGTTTTGATAAGGATCACTGTTTTAATTCATTTTTCATATTTTAATATTAAGAACAACACTAATTTAAATCTTATTAGGGCCTAGTAATTTGACATCAGACGCCTTACGCAAACATGACGCAGTCGTTAACACCTACGTCCCTCCAAAAGTACCAACGGTACCTACGGCCGATCCCTCTGAAATGGACACCGAATCCGAAATTTCCACTTACAAAACGATGCAAACTTTCGCTTCGGACTGGTCCGAATGCTCCAATGCATCTTTCAACCGATTGTTACACGTTTTTAAACCCGATTCTGCTCTCCATAAAGAGATGCTAGCGGTTTTGGCTGCGGTAACAGAAGTCATCAAACAAAATGGAGGTGAAGAATCATCAACTGAGTACTACGCTGCTTTGATGACGACTTTGGAAGTGACGGAGAGTGAAATGTCCCTAGCAGCTGTCTTGACATTGTTGAATATGGGAATAAAATCTGTGCCGAATAGTGTTTTGAGAGTGCAGTTTGGTGCCACGTCGAAAATTTTTATTGATATGTTGAATAAGAATTCGGATAGTGAGAGTGCCCATATTTTGAAATCATTGTTAGGGCTTCTAGCTGCATTGTTGAGGGCGCAAGAAATAGCTGTTTGGTCTTCGGTTTCGACGCTGCAAATGTTCGGGAGTATTCTAGCGTTTTCGTGTCACACCAAACCTAAGGTAAGTGTAACATTAATATCAAAATGTTTTGATTATTGTAATCAATGAGACTGTTTCACATTTTTCAAAAACTATTTTAAATGAAAGTTTATGGAATGATTTTCGTAGTAATAATTTTTATTTTAATAATTTGTTGTTATTTGTGGAAATAATTAAATAAAAAGATTGGCGTCCTGAAAACTACCCCCCACTCCTGTGACGTAGAAGCACATACATTACATCATTAATAGCCAATAGGAAAATAGTTTTTTCATCACCTACGTTTATTCATATTATTTATATAAATAAACGTAGGCTAAAGTTTGTCACATGTTAATAACAAAATCTTTTAATTTGACATTAGACGCTGACATTGCTCATTGTAAATGAATAATAAAGTAATAATGGCTAATTCAAATTACACTTAAGCTAAATCGGACAATTAACCGAAGGTCGATAACTGGATGATGGCTGAATTTATATCAGAACGATTGTTTTACTGCTACCGAAATAAGAGGTGTTAAAGAGTTGAGGTAAAATAAAATATAAAAACTGAATTTATTATATAAATTGATAATATATTTTACTTTAAAGTTCTGGTCGTGATTCTTATTTGACAACTTTGACAATACACTTGACACTTTAGAACCGCTGAAGATGTATGTACTCTGACGTCACATTCTATTTCTGATCACGTGACTTATTCAAAATTTTATCGAAATTTTAAAAATTAATTGTAAAATATCTAAAGGATATTTCGTGATATTTTCAAATTTGAGACTCTTTAAAGAACAATATCTTTTCAAATTTAATACTTAGAAGTCATATAAAAATTCTTGCAACAGCCCTATTATTGTCAATTATTTTCTCTTTATTTATTACAATGTTGTTATTATTATTTTTAAATGACTATAATACGAAATAAGACAGATTTTTCAAAGTTTACTCCAATTTAAAATTTCAGAGACAGTTCTAACCAATGCAACACGCTGACATTTGAAAATTTTTTCATATTGCATAATAAAAAATCTGTTGTGGCCAGCACAAGACCTTCCGTTAATTTGATGTATTTTGTACAAATCCCATACCAAAAGTTCATTGGAAAAGTTTCTATATATCCAGTAAAATTGTACCTCAAACAAATATTATTTTGTACAAATTCCATACAGAAAGTTCCTTGGAAAATATTCTATAAATCCAATAAAATTATCACATGAATATACATTATGTATACTCATATATAAATACTCTAAAAATGCATACACTTACGTAACATTCTCTTTACAATCAAATAATATTACTACAAAGTTTATATCTCTACCAATTTTTGAATTATTGCCCCAAAAGTCAATATACCCCACATTTAGGTAAAAACTTCAAAATTTTCAAAAATCTAATTTTTATGTATCTAGATACTTCTCAATGTGCTGATTGCAAATTTTGAAACCGCAGGTCGATATCTCGTTTCGTTCTCGAGATATTTATATTCAAAGTTTTGCTCAAAACTGCCCATTTTTGGGTATTAACCCAAAAATGGGTCGAGATATGAATTTGGCGACAACACCATTCGATTCTACGGGCAAAATTACATAAGTACACCAAGTTTCAGAATTTTTGAACACCGTATACAATCTCTAAAGCAAAATAACTGAAAATGGCCAAAAATCGCAAAAATCTAAGGTGTACCCCTTACGATTTTTTCAGATTTTGGCCATTTTCGGGGGTTTTCAAGCTTTTATTCATAAAAAATGAACCGGTTGGACAAAAGTTATGAAAATTGCTATACTTATGTATTTTTGTCCATAGAATCGATTGGTGTTGTCGCCAAATTCATATCTCGACCCATTTTTGGGATAATACCCAAAAATGGGCAGTTATGAGCAAAAGTTTAAATCTAAATATCTCGAGAACGAAAAGAGATATCGACCTGCGGTTTCAAAATTTGGAATCAGCGCTTTGAGAAGTATCTAGATACATAAAAATTAGATTTTTGAAAATTTTGAAGTTTTTATGTAAATATGAGGTATATTGACTTTTGGGGTATTTTTTGTTTAAACCTAGCTTAAAAATGATGCATTTTTGGTGTAACAGGGCACTAAACCATTAAGTTTACAAAACTTCCGGGAGCAGTCAAGAGATGACATTACTGTACGATTCAAATGTCAACCATTTAAGGGTATATTCCAAAAATAGCAAATTTTAACCGTGGTTAACCAAAAGTGTTCCAATAATATCAAATGGTAAAAATTGTACATTTATGAAACATGGTACCGGTTAAAATGGTTGCAACCGAAGCGCACCAACGCAACCGTGATTTTTCCTCGGTTTTGTCGGTAACATCTTCTGTCCTTTTTCATAGATGTCAGATTTTATAGATTAGTGAGGTTGGATACTATTTATTGAGTCTTTGATGTTTGCATCTATTTTCTACGGTTTGCATTGTACGTATTTTAATTTTCCACTTTATAATTTAGGTTTATGAAAAACAATAGACGTAATGTTTTGATAGAAAACTTTTGGGTTACCGCGAAAGAAACCGAACTGTTCCAAAAATAATAGTCACGTGACTACAACCAGTCGGTAACCGAAACCATGGTTTTGGTTATTATATTTTATTTTTGGAATATACCCTAAGTAAAATGGGCGGTTTACAAGCGCCATCTATTCAATTTTTAATAGAAACAATTTATAGATGAATTAATTTATATTTAATTTAATCTTATAGGTGCGCAAGGCAGCTCACAGTGCAATCTGCAGCACCCTAAAAGCCAGCTGTTTCATGCTGGAAGACAATGCCCCTACACACCATCCAGCTGCTGCTCATGTAGCAAATTTTTGCGTTCAACAAATAGAGGCTTCTACAGCTACTTCGGGACAAACAACACTTTTACACACACTCAGTTTGCTGAAAGATATCATACATGTCTTCCCTAAACAGCAGATGAAGTCGACGTGTGAATGCGTTTTGAAGATTATGACGTTGAATAATGCGTTAGTCAACGCCAACGGCCTTCAGGTGAGAAAGAATTCAATTCATTACGGAAAGATTGTGCACTATAAATTCTAGACACCTATAAATATAATATTGTAACTTTTACAATACTCTGCATAGATTTGTTAAATAACAGAATTTCAGTATAGTATGGCCAGATATCTTCTAGATTACAAGAAAATATGGAATTCTGCAAAAAAAACCATATTTTAAAAACGTACATTTTTTTTTTTTTTTTGAAGGATATCTTGGAAAATATTACTGATAGATCAAAATCGTTTGCACATTCCAGGGTTAACTTTTTGAAAAAAGTTTAATAGTCACCTCAGGAATTTTCGATCTTCTTTTGTTTTTGAGCTACAGGCAAAACTTGTTTTCCGCTCATTTCGAAAATATCTCATAACTTATTTATTATGATAGTTAGAGAAAAATTGTTTCAAC
This sequence comes from Ophonus ardosiacus, assembly GCA_943142095.1. NCBI lineage: Eukaryota > Metazoa > Arthropoda > Insecta > Coleoptera > Carabidae > Ophonus > Ophonus ardosiacus. Next base: position 24,033,642 of record OW964839.1, read on the forward strand.
AAATTTTGTATCGTTATTTAGATAAAATAAAATGGTGTAATTAGATTTTTTGAAAACTTCATAATTCTCGAGATATAACACAAATTATGATTATTTAAATGGGAACATATATTGAAAATAGTCTCAACTTTTTGCTTATTTCATAAGCTTTTCAATGATATATAAACAACTCTACATTCTTTTGTTTTAAACATGATTAAAAGATGAATTATTAATTTTTTGGAGTGTAAAAATTGAAAATTGTTAAGAAACAAATGAAAAAATCTATTACAGTTCATCATTTGTTTATTTTGAATCCATATCTGTTAATTATATTCTCAAAATTATTTTAACAGCCGGTTTCATAATAAATATAAAGTCACTTACTCTTAAAGTTTGATCTAAAATAGAAAAAATCGTTTCATAATTTCACTTTAAGTTAAAGTTGTCAATTTAAAGTCCTTTAAAATAAAGTTATCTGATAGTTCCTTTAACTTAAAGTGAAATTATGAAACGCTTTTTTCATTTTTAGATCAAACTTTAAAAGTAAAGTGACTTTATATTAATTATGAAACTGGCCGTAAACCAATTATTTTCGGATTAGTTAAATTATTTTTAAAAATTGGTTTAATATGCTTTTGAAGTAAATAAAATGAAAATATGAATAAAACTGAAATAAATAATATTAGACATAAACAAATGATGGACTCATTTGTTTCTTAACAATATTCGATATTTTAAACCCAAAAAATTAATAATTCATCTTTAATTCATGTTTAAAACAAAATAATGTAGACTTGATATATTATTGAAAAGATTAGAAAATAAGCAAAAAGATGAGACTATTTTTAATATAGGTCCCTATTTAAAAAATAAGTTTGTTTTATCTCGAGAATTATTAAGATTAAAAAACTCTAATTACGCCATTTTAAACTACCTAAAAAACGGTTCAAAATTAGTTACAACGCAAAATAATATATGAGTTATTTTCGAAAAGAGCGAAAAACAAATTTTTATCTGTAGCTCAGAAACAAAAGAAGCTCGAAAATTCCTTAATTCAAAATAATAAATACATTTTGCTACAATAGGTACACTGAAGATGATTTATATTTATTTATTTATTTTGGTATTTCAAATTTAACGTGCACAATCTTGTCATTCAAAATGGTGAATCATACATTTTAATCTTTTCTTACAGGTCTTACATTCTTTATTCTCAGCTCAGCGTTCCAACATGTCGGCTCAATTAAACGGCCAATTAATAACCGCGTTATACGAATACCAACCTAGCGCAACTGACGTTCAAGCCACTTTAGCTTGGCTTGCCACTTTAACAGCCTCTCATGTTCATTTATCCGACTTAGATTCTTCGGCCGGTTTATCGGCGTTACCACGCGCGGTTGACACAATTTCTCAATTGTGGTTGACAGAAAGACCTCAAATTATGTCGTCTGTAACTCATTCGCTTCAAACTTTACTAGAAGATTGCTTAGGACAGTCGGGAAATATCGCCCCGATTGAAAGAGTTTATACAGTTTTGAGAAATTGTTTAGGTTATCAATATAATAAAGCGTGGCATTTAGTGCTTCATGTTTTAGCTGTGGCTTTTAAAAGTGCACCAACACCAAAATTGGTTAATCCGATTTTACAACATCTAGCAGAATTAAGAGATTCGTATAAATTTAGCTACAACAATGAATTAGAATACGCTGTAGGTGCGGCAATTAAATCTTTAGGTCCTAAAGTTGTTTTAAATGTAATATCTTTAAAAAAATCTAATGGAGAAATCAATTTGGACAGAAGTTGGTTGCTTCCAGTTTTAAAAGAAAACGTACAATTTTCCACATTAGAATATTTCGCAAAAGATATTCTTCCTTTATCGATAATGTGCGAAAAACAATCCAAACTTTTATCGCAAAATAATGACGGTATAGGAGCTCATAGTTACGAATTATTATACATTCAATTATGGAGTCTATTGCCTAGTTTTTGTAAATATCCTACAGATATCAAAGAAAATTTCAAAAACGTCGCAAAAATTCTCGGATCCGCAATAACTGACCGTAAAGAATTACGATTATTTGTTATGACTTCTTTGCGAAAATTGATACACAATGTTAAAGAAAATGATAATAAAGAGGAAAAAAATGAAATAGGACGATTTGGCAAAAATTATTTGCCCATTTTGTTTAATTTATACACAAATAAACCTCAAGGAAGTGACGAAGAAGGACAAAGATTAGCCGCTTTAGATACAATCAAAGAATATTTAACAATTGCTCCATCAGAATTAACCGAAAATTTATTTAAAAATGCGTTGGGAACTTTAAAAAATAAAAGTGATCCCACTTCTGATCCCAACGAAACATTCATAAAAGAAAGTATTCTTGATTTAATCCGTTGTTTATCCCCGTATCAAACTTTAGAAAACTTGCAACAACTATACGACGATTGCATCAAAAACTTTTTGGATATCAAAAACAAAAAAGAACAAAAAAAAGCGTATAGATTATTAGAAACAATCCTCACCAGCGAATCCGACGCTTGTACATCTTTCCTCAAATCAAACCGCAAACAAATCCAACACCTTCTCATCAAAACTTTGAATTCCGCGGCTGTAAGTTCCCGCGCAGCGCGATTGCGGTGCCAGAATTTCTTGGTGCGCGCGCAACCTAACCTGCATCACGATGCCAAGTTGTTCAGAGCAGTTTTGCCCGAAGCTGTGCTGTGTTGTAAAGATATAAATGAGAAATGCAGACAAGCGGCGCAAAATGTGATCATCTCGATTGGGGAAGTGTTGGAGAAACATGGCGAGATGAAGCAGTTCGCGGCGATGATGTTGGCCGGGTTGGTGGGCACGCCGGAGATGGTGCAGGCGAGTGTGCTTGCCTTAGCGATTGTCACGCATAACTTTACAAGTAAGTATAATTTGTACAATTATTTATCTCAAATAAATATGAAAGGCTCAATAAAAAAGTACATATATTTTTTCAAAAATTTAAGAAGCGCCGAAAACCTTAGACCAGGAATGTTTGACTATCATGATGTCGTCATCACTGGTGTTTTGTGTAGGCGCGCAACTCTAATGTTGCCAACATCAAGACTTGTTTTGCCGCACCCTGTACAAGGGATATTAATTTAATTTGCGGTTTGAAAATTTAGAATCAACGCCTTGAAATGTATCTAAAAGTATAAAAACCTTCCTAAATCCGGCATTGCATTTTAAATTAAGCAACTTTTCATTGCTACTATTTGAGAACAAAATGAACTTAATAACTACGAAATAGAATTTTAAAACAATTCTTGCGATTTTCTTTTTTTTAAACAATCTAAAAAATCTGATGTGGCCAACACAAAACCTCCTGCTATTTAATTTTTACATACATACGTACATAAAATCACGCGATTCCCACTTAGGGGGTTAGCAAAAACCCGGAAACAATAGTAACAATAAGAAAAGGGATAAGAGTAAGAGCTCAGCTGACTCACTTCACTCTTTACCAACATTGTGCTTTCGCCTTGTCCAAAATCATCATAGCATTCATATTCATACATAAGAACATATTAAGGTGACCGATTTTCGGTAGCGAATAACCGCATCCGGACCACAATAATAATTACGCAACAATCATCCTTCGTCATACATTCCTATCCATTTTTATTAATTTACATACATACATTGCATAAAACTATTGATTTATTTACTATTTTCTTTTTAAAATGTCACTACATTCATTTGAAATATGAACTGTAACAAAGGAATTGTGTTTATCTTAGGCTTCGGGACTAATAAAAAAATATATATTTAAATTTATCTGCAAAATATATAGAAAAAGTATTAACGTATTCCTGTAGAAAATTCAATAATCTTAATTTTCATATGACATAAAATGCGAAAAAATGGCATTTAATGATATTTTTTGAAGAAAAACCATTATGAGCTTCAGGTAAAGTGCCATTTCCGGTTATCCGATTTACACCAAAATCTAATGGCTTCTTTTCATATTAGAATAGGATGGAAATACAAGGTTTCAGAATTTTCTGAATGATAGTATTTGAGTTAGAGCGAAGACAAAATTCATACACATACACACATAGACATCATCGTGAAAATGTTAAAATTGGATTCTAGGGACCTTAAAACGTGGTCATTTACTAAAATCTCGATATGTGATTTTTAGCACGATCCCTATACCTCCCTTACCAAGGGTAGCGGGAGGTAAAATCTGATGTGGCCAATACAAAACCTCCCGCTATTTAATTTTTACTAATTTAAATACATACCTACGTATTTAGATAATGCTTCAAACTATATTATGTTTCTTTGCATATAACTATTGCCTTATTTCCGATTTCCTTTATTAATTAATATGTCACTATTATTAATTTGAAGTGATTAGTTTTATGACAATAACGTTTACCAGTCAGTTACTTTCATTTAAAAAATAAACTGTGTAACAAAGGAATTGTGTTTATCTTAGGCTTCTGGTTTAAAAAAAGAAAAATGATTTTTAAATTTATCTGTAAAATATATAGAAAAAGTATTAATGTATACCTGTACAAAATTCAATAATCTATAATTTTCCAATGACATAAAATGCGGAAAAATGGCATTTAATGGTATTTTTTGAAGAAAACCCATTATGAGCTACAAGTAAAGTGCCATTTCTGTTTATCCGATTTACACAAAAATCTAATGGTGTCTTTCCACATCGTTTTTAATTTAAATGAAAATAAAAACATTGGGAGAACTATGTATATTATTATTAATTAAATATTTTCTTTCAGGTGCTTTAGGACAAGACAACACCAAATTAATATTAGAAACAGTCACACAATTAATGACATCTTCTAGTCGAGAAATCGTCGCTTCTTGTTTAGTTTACATAAAAATCTACATCAGTTCTGTTCCATCACCTTTAGTCGCTCAGAATTTACGCGAAATTGTAAGTTCTTCACTCAATTTAAACACACTAAACCTCTTTCTTCACTTTTATTCTTAGGTGCAATCTCTCACATCTATGACAGAAGACACCCAACGTCATTTCCGGCTTCGAGTCCGCGACATTTTACACAAACTCATTCGAAAATTCGGCTGCGATTCCATTTCTTGTCACATCCCACCAGATAATGTAATCATGTTCAAAAGATTACGCAATATTCGCAAGATGCAAGAAAGGAAAAAAACGCCAAAAAGAAGACACGAAACAAGGCGATGACAGTAGTGAAGATGAAGAATTTGCTGTTAAAGCCAAACCTAGAAGCATGGAAGAAATTTTGGCGGATTCAGACAGCGATTTTGAAGATGTGGATGAACCCAAACAAGAAAAGAAGAAAATGCCGAAGACTTGGATACAGGAAGATGAAGATGATTTTGTAGATTTTACAGATCCATCGGCTGTACGAAAAATAACAGCAACAAAACCTGGATTGAATCTTTTAGCGTCCGAAAAACTGAAAAAGAAAGATCATGGATTTAAAATGTCTTCAGATGGTCGCCTCATAATCCAAGACGACTCAAATTCAGATTCCGACAACAACAAAAACATAAAATTCAATTCCGATTCCGACTCCGACGATTACAAATCAGCTGCTGAAACAGCCATTCTCGGCTCCAACAAACGCAAACGCTCCGAAACCGACAGCGTAACCAGCGCCCCCGCCTTGAAATACAAAGCCGGGGGCTCCGGCATCCATCGCCCCATTTCAGGGTCGTCCAAATCCCCCGGGGCGGAGTACCGCGGGAAAAAAGCGTCAGGGGATGTCAAACGAAAAGGAAAAGTTGATCCGTATGCCTATTTACCGCTTACGAGACAGTTGTTGAATAAAAGGAAAAAAATGAAGACTTCCAGTCAGTTTAAAGGGATTGTTAGGGCGGCGAAGAGTGGGGCGAGGAAAGGGGCCCAAGCTGGGAAAGTCACGAAGAGGAGATAATAAAAATGGGGAATGTTTTGTTGAATATTTAAGTGATTAGTGTTAAAGACTGTATAAATAAATAAACTCCATTTGATTCTCCTATTCTTATTGCCGATGACGAAAAAACCTTTATTTCCTTGAAAGAAGAGAATCCTTGACGTTTTTTCGGAAAATTGGTGAGTTGTGTTTAATTTTCTTTTTCGGTTATTTTATTTCGGTAATATTTTGTTTATGCAACAAGAATAAAAAGTGGTGGATTATTTCACTTGTAGAAAAGTATAATATAAAAATTTGTTGTGTCCAGCACAAGACCTCTCGCCATTTTCATATTAGGCTGTATAAATATTAACATTTCTGGTACACACAAAAAATTCTAATTACATTTATTCTATATTTTTGAATTCTATGAAAAAGTTTCCTCCTACTCTTCTAAATGTTCGAGATTCTTCCAATTCATTGACGGTATTTCTGAAGGATATATGATGAATTATAGTATAGCAAGCGCGTGTTTAGTTCACACTGATACTGTACAGGGTGTAAATCGAAAAACGAGACATAGGCGTTTAACATGGGAATTCAGTTTTTCTTTGCGCAAACCTTACCTAATTATTTTATGCAAAAATGCTTCAAGTAAAAGTTGTAGAGATTTAAATTCTTCCTCTAAATCATGTAAAACAATTATTCTTGCTCTTCAAATAAACGTAAAAATTAATTATAAACGTACACTTTTTATGAGATTTTAGTCTAGGCAGCCATGGATTTATGACAAAAAATAAACAAATGCATTGTTTTTAATTGTTAATTAAAACTAAAACATTTTACCTTTTCGTTTTTTGTGTTAATTTACTGGCTCTAATCCAAATTTAGTTCTAATTGACAGTTAAAAACAATGCATTTGTTTATTTTTTGTCATAAATCCATGGCTGCCTATACTAAAAACTCTAAGTTTATAATTAATTTTTACGTTTATTTGAAGAGCTAGAATAATCGTTTTACATGATTTAGAGGTAGAATTTAAATCTCTACAACTTTTACTTGAAGCATTTTTGCATAAAATAATTAGGTAAGGTTTGCGCAAAGAAAAACTGAATTCCCATGTTAAACGCCTATGTCTCGTGTTTCGATTTACACCCTGTACATACTTTGGCTTATAAATGAATCCTCTTTCTTTTTGTACCAATTTTAGATGTTGACGAAGTATTTTCCTCGTTATAACAATAATTTTAAATATTTAATTAAAGATGAAATAAGAAATATTAAATGTACTTCCCAGAAAGTGTTCAGTAATGTCTGGATTTTTGACAATTACAAACATTTTAATTTTTCATCAGGCTTTCATTCGCTGTTTGATTCATTATACAATGGATTATTTTATATATTTATAATTCAGCCTATATCTACAGGGAATTTATTTTAAAATGCAACATTATGGTTCATCACTTCCATGGTTACTCACTATTGTCAAAAAATGACAGCAATGTAATATTTGTCCATTTTAAAATGCAACATACAAAATTTGTAGTTTTGTATTATTAAAACTAATTTCCAATAAATTACATGCGATTAACAAAAAATCAAAACATGAATGTTGCGCATCTCAACAAACTTTAGCTTACAAAAAATCCTAAGTTTCATGTAATAAATGTTAAAAAAAAAAATACTCCCATTCACACTGAGGCAATATTCTAGTCGGTCGTAATAAGAATTGACACCATTTGTGATGTGTTTTGGAGGTATCCCCTGTGCTGCAATACTATTTATAATGTTGCATTTTAAAATGGACAAATATTACATTACTGTCATTTTTTGACAATAGTGAGTAACCATGGAAGTGATGAACCATAATGTTGCATTTTAAAATAAATTCTCTGTATAGAAGATATAATAAAAATGTTCAATGTATTGAATAAAGAATTTTATATTCTTTAAAATTTGTAATAACACAAATTTCCAAAAAAATTAAAATTTAAAAGATTTTTTTTAGGAAACTACTACTTCCGGTTGTCCAATTGTTACCAAAACCTTTTTAGCTCTTCCCATTAGTGTTAGATTAAGGAATACGTAGTTAAATTGATCTTTACTCTTATAAAATTAGAAAAACCGTGTCTGCAACATACAGACATCATTGCAAAAATATTAAAATCTGATTCTAGTGACCACAAATCGTGCTTATTCATTAAAATCTGGATATGCGATTTTTAGCATGAATCCAATACCTCTCTTAGCAAGAGGTAAAAAGGAAAGGAAAAGGTATTTAAATAATAGCAACATCGTTTTTGTTTAAAATTATAATATTTAATAAATATTAAAATGCGATACAATGCTTTGCGTTGTATAAATAAATGAACATGACTTGGTATAGTTATACAGTCCATTTGTCTTCATACAGGAATGACGTCACAACATTTTTACAACTCTGAAAATAATCTTTATGCCAGTTTTACACAGACGCAACAATTCGTAATTTACGTTCCTAACTAAATAAACGATTAATTTATAGTGCATTCTTGGGGTCATTTTTGTTTGTGCTATTTGAAAATTACAAAGAAGTTTCAAGTTAAAACATTACCGGACACTTATTGCTGGTGTGGAAAATGCACCACAGGGGTCATTTTTGTGCCATTTAAAATTCGAAATAATTCATTTCACGTAAGAAAATAGATTAGTCAGAATGCTAAACTTATCAGCTGTCTATTATCCAATAAAATCGACAGAATTAAGTGATATATAACCATGTTTTGCTGTAATTTTTAATATTCAGGTCTCGTTCATTTTACAGATAAAAATATTTTTCTACAGTCACCATAGAAAGTAGCTATTTGCGCTCTCTTTTGTCAACGCAAAATGTCACTTTGCCGCTCATGCACGAAAAAGTAGAAAAAACGCTCGCTATCCAAATTTCTAACTATACAATGTTGAGAAATGTCACTTGTCTACATTTTTAATGAAAATGTGTAGTTAGGAACTAATGGCACTGTAATTACACATTTATAACGTTCACAAGTCAATTTGACATATGTTCTGTCGGTATTTAACATAACCTAACAAAATGCCACACTGCTGTGAAAATGAAATAGGGCATTCATTTACAAAAACGAAAGTATAAAATGCTTAGATTAGATTGAATAAAAACTCAAGAAGAATGGAAAATAACGATAAAATAAAATTAAATATAAAATAAATTGTGTGAACAGTTATGTTTAGTAATAGGAATGATTGTACACAGATGGCGGTAGGATAGTTGCGAGTCGTACTGACATCTGATCTCTAGTTAACTATTTATTTTGATAACAATAAAGTTATTAGTTATTTCGTTACTTAAATAATTGCGAGAAGTCAGTCAATGCACATACATGTCTATATAATCACAAATTCCTTGAAATATTTATTAATTTTTTCATTGTGACAGGCGTGACAACTAACCACACATTTTGCTACAAAAACTCATCAAATCATCACAAATCCTTGCTTCCACGCTCTAATTTTGGTTTTTTTTATGGAATAGATGGCTAATGTAACGATATAATCATTTAAAAGCCTTTTTAAGTTTAAACCGTATCTTTTGTATTAGCCAATCGTTATTTATTGGGCAGTACTGTAAGTATAAAGTGTACATTTTATTATTTTTTGTTATGGTGGAGGACCCCATTGTAGCGACTGTAGAAAAAATCTTGTGTGTGTTTCGAGCGCAAATGGACATTGTCGATTTCGAGAGAATACAACAACCCCTCAATCGACAATGTCGCATTTTGCGCTCTTAATACACAAATAGCTATTTTATTATTGACAACGGTTGGTTTCACGAATTTAAATTATTTATTTAATGCATGTAAAAACGGTCGGCTTTCAAGCGCCATCTGCTATTTTCTTACGTGAAATGAAATATAGGCACACGGCCACGAGACCTTATAAATTAAATATAATGGGACTTCTAATTATTATAAGGTATCATAATTTAAACTAACAATTTTAAAATAAAAATTGAAATATTATTTCTTGACTCCAGAAAAAAATATGAAAAAATCGGTAGAATACCCCATTTATGCCCAGTTTTATAAACATCGAATAACTTGCTGAGTAAAATAAGTACTTGCAGAGTAAATATTTTATTCTAGTGATTTACCGACAAAGACATCGTTTATTATTATTCAAACGTCAAAATAAAGTGTCAGTTCTCATTAAAAATGGAAAAAGAGAGAATGGGGAAAGAATTATACTGAAATAGATAAAGCGAACATGTTAGAGATAACAAAAAAAATATATTAGAATTATTGAAAACAAGCAGACAGACGTAGCAAGCGTCAAAAGCAAAAATAGTGCATGGGATGAGATTTGTAAAGAATTTAATGCAGTTTCACAAATAGGTACCCGGAATAGTGTTTAAATGAAACTGTTATGACACATTGTATTTATGTTGGCTTGGAATAGTTTTGTACAGGTGTTAATAAGTAATTTTTACAAAGGTATCCACTATCCCCTAACAAGTAGCAATTACCAAATTGTCCGTTTTCAAGCCTAGCTCTTATTAATGAATTGTTAAATATGTTGCTGTCGTGTGCGGAACCAGGCCTTCTAGCAACAACATCCGTTATTTTTAGATTTGCTGAACATACCATTTGACTATTCACAGGAAACCATCCTTTTTGGTTTCTATCAATTTCTGCGTTCTCTATAAAATAATAAATTTTGACATGTGTCAATTTTATTCTACAGAATAAAATTTACTTCCTCAAAAATCAGTGGAGTAATTTATTCCATAGATTTACTTATTCTTGCTTTATAAAACGAAAATCTCGGGAATAAACTATTTTACTTCGAGAATAAATTTTACTTTGCTAGTAATTTACTTATCCATCTTTTATAAAACTGGGCATTAATTTGGTAACTGAAGCTACGTCTCCACTTCTTTATATAGTCGTTGTTTTTGTTTTAAATCATAGTCAGTCACAAAAGTTTGTCATACCGTGAGTATTTTTTAACGTGAAACATTAGGGGTGTCATATCCATGGTGACGACACTTGATTGACAGCAATGTATTTGCGTGTCCCATTTAATATGAAACATAGGGAACGAATTTGACAGAAGTATTATATTTAAATATTGTAAGAAATTTAGCCGAGCCAGAAAACCACTCGAGCGCACTAAACATATTTCGGGCACAAGGTACACACAATATTTTTTCTACAACTAAATTTAATTTTTAGAAAACATGAATAATTATTTAAACAAAATTAACCTCTAATGACATCTTATCAATGTGACATTTGATTGACAGCAATGTATTTGCCTGTGTAATTTAAAATAAAACATAAGTAATGAGTTTGGCAGAAGTGTGATATTTAGATAATTTAGCCAAGTCAGATAATCACTAGTGCATAAGGTGCACACAATATTTTTTCTATAACTAATTTAGAAAGCAGGTACAATTATTTAAACAAAATTAACCTCTATTGACGTCTTGTCAAATGTCAAATTCGTTCCCTATGTTTCATAATAAATGGGACAGGCACATACATTGCTGTCAATCAAATGTCAAGTTGTACCTATGGATACGACAAACCCAATGTTTCACGTAAAAAAATACTCACGGTATAGCGACACAGCTGAGCGTTTCCACCCGTTGTATTTTATCGTTGCGCATAGGTAGTCGCTTATTTAGTCAAGAACTCATTTTACAAGCCACCGAATCAACCAATTATATAAATATAAAAATCTACTCATCGCTCCTATGTGAAGACAAACAGTGTAGGTTTGTGTTAGGTGAGCTTGCTTGCTTTGGTTAGAGCACTTCGCACTTTGCAAGCTTCTTGCGCTTGCGTTTGGCATCGGCATCGCCGGGTGGTGTGTGGCGAACGATGCGCACCACTTCGTGGAAGGCGGCGTCCACGTTGAGCGGCGGGTCTTTGGCTGATGTCTCGATGTAAGGGATGCCTAGTTTGTGCGCGAGCTCGCGGCCGGCTTCTTCGGACACTTTTCGCAGGTGTACTAGGTCCACCTACCGGGGAAATTATCATATAACGCACGTTTCTAATTTATTTAATATCATCTACCGTCAGTATTTTTTAACATGAAACATTGAATTTGTCATATCCATGGTTACGACTTGATATTTGATTGACAGCAATGTATTTGCCTGTTCCATTTAAAATAAAACATAGGGAATGAATCTGACAGAAGTATTATATTTAAATAATGTAAGAAATTTAGCAGCACAAGGTGCACACAGTATTTTTCTACATCTAAATTTAATTTTTAGAAAACAGGTATAATTATTTAAGCAACATTAACCTCTAATGACATCTTGTCAATATGACAGATAACCGTAGAATTTCCCAATAAGTTATGATTTGACATTTGATTGACAGCAATGTATGTGTCTGTCTCATTTAAAATGACTCATTTGACAAGTATTATATTTAAATATTGTAAGAAATTTAGCCGAGTCAGAAAACCACTCGGGCACAAGGTGCACACTATATTTTTTTCTACAACTATTTTTAATTTAGAATGCAGGTATAATTATTTAAACAAAATTGACCTCTATTGACATCTTATCAAATGTCAAATTCGTTCCCTATGTTTCATTTTAAATTGAACTGGCAAATACATTGCTGTCAATCAAATGTCAAGTCGTAACCATGGATATGACAAACCCAATGTTTCACGTTCAAAAATACTCACGGTATTTCCCTTAATTATTGTTCTAATCTGAGGGTTTGGTAACATCTCCAAGCAACAAATTTCCAATAATCAATTTATCAGTGATGATTTTTTTTTTGCCGAGAATCAAAACTTTGGTACTTTAAAAAAATATATTTTTCTAACATTTTTAGTTAGATTTTCAACAAAAGTGAAATTAGTGATGGAGCAAAATTGTTTGCACATTCCAGGGTTAACTTTTAGAGAAAAATTTCACCACAGGAATTTTCGATCTTTTCGCTCATATCGAAAATATCTCATAACTTTTTTATTATGGTATTTAGTGAAAATTTGTTTTAACAATTTTTGTATCACTTTTTAGGTAAAATAAAATAAAGTAATTACATTTTTTTAAAACTTCATAATTCTCGAGATATAACACACAAATTTTTTAAATGGAAACCTATGTTGAAAATAGTCACCTTTTTCCATATTTTATAAGCTTTTCAATGATATATAACAAGCCTACACTCTTTTGTTTTATACATGAATAAAGAAGAATTATTAATTTTTTGGGGTGAAAAAATTGAAAATTATTAAGAAACAAATGGAAAAAAAACAAACTATAATTCATCATTTGTTTATTTTGATTCCATATCTATTAATTATGTTTTCAACATTATTCTAAACCAATTATTTTCGAATTAGTTAAATTATTATTTATCGACGTCACAATTGGCTTTGACACAATTCGAAAAAAAAATGGTTTCATATGCTTTTAAAGTAAATAAATTAAAATATGGGTAAAACTGAAGCAAATAATATTAAAAATAAACAAATGACGAACTATAATAGTTTTTTTTTCATTTGTAAAACAAAAGAATGTAGACTTGTTATATATATACCCAAATCATTCAAGCAGCCAATGCACGTCATCACTTAGTGTAAAAACCTTAATGCATTAAAATCACTAATAGTGAAAAATTAAATAAAATTTCAATCATTTTTAACCGTCAAAAAGTGTATAGCCTTATATAATTATTATTAAGATGAATAGTAGAGTTCATTATTTATCGTATATGAATAATATATAAATAAGTACATCAACGTCATATTATTCGTTTAATTGTTGCTATAGTTGGCAACATTGATAATTTGCATGTTTATACTGTCAAAGTTATTATTTGAAAATATTTGTATCGTGTTTGAAACATTTTTGTGCGTTGTAAAGGCCTATTTATAATAAAGTAATGCTGAACGCAACGCAACGACGCAACTTGGCCGTTAAAGCAAACACAAAATCTGTGAATCTGCCAAAGGTAGCACTTCTAATCAATCAGAAGAATTCGGTATATTTCTTTGAAATTCGGCTCACTTTTATTTATTGCCTTTATATGGCATACATAAGTATAAATAAGGTTAGTATTATAAAATAATTTAAATGGAAATGGACAGTGACGAAAATATAGTATTTATTTTGTAGATGTGACAGTTCGTGAACATGTCGATAATATAGATTGCAATCTGTATAACTCTTTTCATAAAGATTCTAAAACCTCTGCAAACGTAGCAGTACATGACGTCACACTTCTAGTTTCTTTTATTCAATTTTTATTAATGACGTGCATTGGCTGCTTGAATGATTTGGGTATATCATTGGAAAGCTTATAAAATAATCAAAAAGATGAGACTATTATGAAATTTTAAAAAAAATTAATTACGCCATTTTATTTTACCTGAAAAACGGTACAAAATTTGTTAAAACAATTTTTTTGTAACTACCATAATAAATAAGTTATGAGATATTTTCGAAATGAGCGAAGTTTTTGCCTGTAGCTCAGAAACAAAAGAAGATCGAAAATTCCTGTGGTGACTATTAAACTTTTCTCAAAAAGTTAACCCTGGAATGTTCTATTAGTAATATTTCCTGAAATACCCTAAAAAATATCGAAAATGAGACACCTATACATTAAATAATAAAGTTTGTCCGGATTTTTTGTCAACACCCTTAACCCCATTACCATAAAAAACGTCGAAATTCTCACCTTGTTGGCAACAAGTAACATGGGATACACATCCCTGTCCTTAACCCTCAATATCTGCGTGTGAAAATTCACAATATTCTCATAACTCTGCTTATCTGTCACTGAATAAACCAATAGAAATCCATCTCCTTTCCTCATATACTGTTCTCTCATCGCGCTGAACTCCTCCTGCCCCGCGGTGTCCAGCACATCCAGAATACACCACTCCCCGTCGACTTCTGTATGCTGGATGTAGCTGTCTTCTATAGTGGGGTCGTAGTCCGTGACGAAGAGCTTCTGGAAGAATTGGATGGTGATGGCGGATTTGCCGACGCCTCCATCGCCCACAACGACTAGTTTGACGGTGGAGAGGTTTTCGTTAGGCGGTTTTGTCATGGTTGGAGTGAGGGTTAGGGGTCAAGTCTTCCTGAAATTGCACAAAACTTTGTTTTATTTTATGTTTTTATTAAAGAAAATGAAATATTAAATTATTTAGAAGATTTAAACTTGAATGAAAGACAAAATATGTGGTTCCAACAAGATGGAGCGCCGGCTCACAATACTCGTCGAGTGTACGAACGGCTCGACGAAATGTTTCAAGGTCGGTGGATAGCAACAAATGGGCCATACAAATGGCCCGCTCGTTCCCCGGACTTGACACCCCTTGATTTTTTTTTATGGGGATATCTTAAAGATAGAGTATATTCAAAACCAGTGACAACGAAACAAAATTTGATGGACAGAGTTAGAGAAGCTTGCGCTGCTTTGACACCAGAAACTGTAATAAAAGCTACTTCTTCTGTTTTAAATAGAATAGAATTATGCTTAGAAAATAATGGAAATCAAATAGAACATTATTTATAAGGAGTAATTAATAATTATTAATTTTCAATTTAAATTTATCACTCTTGTTTCTCATCCATGGCCTACTGTACAATAATATTAAAAATAAAAATTTATTTAAATTTCAATCGCATTTTTTTCAATATTTTTATTATGTAAGCATATAAAACTAATACATGGTTAAATTCAGAAAAAAATATGCTATCGAATAGGCATAAAAAATATGTAGAATCCCATTTGAAAAAATTTAATTTTGTGTTGTAACTTGAGAACCACTGATTTAAAAAAAAAAATTTTCTTCTCTGAAAGGATGTTCCCTTTGGTCCCCTACAACTTTGTTCTATAGTATTTTTTTGTAACTATAATAATAAAGGTAATAATGGCGGTGGTCGGTGTACGTGTTACACCCTGTATATATACGTATATAAGTTAAGGTAATTTTTTTTTCAAGGGATGTGAAGCAGCATGTTTTTACCCTTTCATGTACAAAAATAAATAAAAAAATAATTTTGTTTTTACCTTCCGTCACCTTTAGGTAAGGAAGGTATTGTCTTTGGTCAAAAAATTCGGTGGTGAGTTTTTAATGAATAAGCACGTTTTAGGGTCCCTACAATACGAATTTACTATTTTTAAGATGATGTGTGTGTGTCCGTGTGTGTGTGTGTGTGTGTGTGTGTGTGTGTGTGTGTGTGTATGTGTGTGTGTGTGTGTGTATGTGTGTCCGTGTGTGACAAATTTTTCTCCGACGATAACTCCAATACTATAATTCTAAAAATTATAATTCTTTCGTATTCCTCTTCTGTACATCCATATGAAGAGTTGATTAGATTTTGGTTATAATTGATCCACCGGAAATACCCTTATTTGAAGTTTTTAACAGTTTTTCTTAAAAAAACGCAGTTAGATATTATTTTTTGACATTTTGTTATTATATTTATTAAAGAAAATACTCTTCTCTATATGGTTTGATTATTCATTTTCCTTCATATTCAATAGATGTAGAGTTAAAGCATTATAAAGAAATTAATTTTCAAAAATTAGTCAGCTTTGTTATTTATCATGGAAACAGCTGACATAATTATTCAAAAAAATTTAATTGACAGATGTCAGTTGCAAGTGCAAAACCAAATATGGAAAAAAATATAGGATCTAAAATTGGTATGTCATAGTGTTGCTCGCAAGTGACACGCAGAGAAAGGCCAAAGAGAAGATGGAAGGACATTACTTAGTGTAGTTTATGTATTTTATTGGATTTATAGAACCTTTTGAAATGAACTTTTGGTATGGAATTTGTAAAAAATAGTATGTGTTCGTGTTCGATTTTACATATTATATAGAATCTGTTCCAAGGACCTTCTGGTATGGGATTTGTACAAAATACATGGAATTGACGGAAGGTCTTGTGCTGGCCACAACAGATTTTTTATTTTGAAAAAAAAATATATGCTGACATTAATTTATGGAATTAATAAAAATTCATAATAATTTCCACCTGCACAGCTTGTGTGTAAACATTTAACAGAGCGTATATTTTTGTCATTTATTATTATGCGCATATGTATAAATCAGGAGTCGAAGCTTAGGCAATGTGCTGTCGAATTACTAAATTAAAAACACCGCTGAGAAGTGCAATACTGTTTATAATTATATTTATACTGTGCTCTAAATGTGTGAATATTTCATTGGCGTAATTTTTATATCCACAACTTAATAAAATTATCAAAATAAATAAAATAGTAAATAATTTTCAAAAAAACGAAAACCCGTCGAAAAAAGGTGCCGGAACGCCGTTCCGGTGCATTACATTACAAAAAAAGCCCTGCGTATAATAGTATAAAGTTTCTATTATGTGAATATATTAAAATGCTTTCTGGTGTGTTCCATATTTACACTTACCGCTTATAATTAAATTTTAACTATTATTTTACAAATTATTTTATCATTAATCAGAGAAAGTATTGAAAAAGCACCAAAGCTGTAGAGTATTAAATATTTTGCAATGTTTATAATACATAGAAAGCCAAAAATATTCCAAGGTTTCCTAGGAAAATTGTTTAGAATTTCAAGTACTGTTTTTGGTTTGATTATAATTAGGTACTTAAATTTAATGCGGCGTAGTAGCACAAAACTTATGTAATGTATTTAATTTTCAGTAAATAGGGGATAGAAAAATGGAATAATCTTCTTAGTATTCCGTTTATTTATTGTATGGATTTTGCATATACTGAAGTACTTGTTTTGGAATAATTCATTTTGGTATTGCGTATTGCCATTGTCAGTCTTCATCCGTATGACAACATTTGATTATTGAACATATTTACGATTTTAGTTACACCAGAACGAATAAATTACAAAATAATTATTGTAACAAGCAAATATTAAGCTTTAAAAAAACTGTCATGCCTTAAGTTATAAGAAAACCTTTAAAAAATATTAATTGGAGCCTTGATTAAATAACTTTGACATCAATTATTTTATTTTGATACATTATCTAGCAAAATTTTCATTAATTACACAGAAAAATCATGTTATATAAGGTTTACATGATTTTAAACAAAAAGGCGTTTGTATTTGACCAAGGAAGGGTTTATTTTGCGATTCTAGTTTGTTACAGCTTGACAGGTCGTGACAAGTCATGCAAAACAGTTAAATAAGTAAATAATTACCTACACATTGTTTTTTTCGGGTTATAGAATATCACAATTAGTTTGATAAGTATTTTCTACACTACTTATTGTTAAATGAAAGATATATAAATTTCACGTACATCTATGATAGTTACTTTTTACAAACAGGGAACCAACTTTCGTAAAATAAGTCACTAGGGAATTGAAATGGTGAAAATTTATTGTTGTATATATTTTATTTCTTATTTGTTGATTAGTAAAGTGTATTAATTGTGTGATACAATTATTTAATAAAAGTTTATAATATTACGGGATATTTGAACAGGAAAATTACCAGGTCCGGACTGGCCTTTGGGAATTTAGATTTCCCTTAAATCTTCGGAAGTGGCATCCTTTTCTATGACATGGGAGGTGTTAAAAAATAGTACCTGGGTACTTTTGTTACAAAATAATGGTATTAATTTATCAATTGAACCTTTTTACTTTCCGTCACTTTTAGGTAAGAAAGGTATTGTCTTTGGACAAAAAATTCAGTGGTGAACTTTGAAAGAATAAACACGTTTTAGCAGGCCCGTAGCCAGGAACCATCAATAGATGGGGCTATAATTTTTTCAGAGGGGGCTGAAAATTAATAAAAATAGTATAAATTTTTAGTAATATATATATATATTTGTTAATTAAAAAGAAGATATTTTGGAAAGAAAAGGTCTATAATACAGCACATAAAAATAACAAAAGTGTTATAAATCATTTATATACAAAAAAAATCGTAACATTTTTCGTGATTTTTATGTTAATTATATATAAAAAAAAAACTATTTTATCCGGGTCCATACTAAAATTAATAGCTGATAGCACAAGCCTTGTTATAACTAAAACGCTGTTTTAAAAATTTCAAATTTCATTATTTAATAATAATGACAAATAATATCAATTTTAACAAAATATGATTTTAAAGCAGAACATAATATTCAAATAAATATTTTAAAAAAAATCGTTCTTTAAACATAATTTGAATTTGACATTTCTTGAGATTCTAAGTTCATTAATATTTTAATAATACGATCTTTGAACTGCAAAACTTGTTCTAAGGTAGAGGAATAAAAAATAACAATATTTAGTGCTTCATAATAATATAATTAAATTAATTATCACCGAAAATAATGATGCATACTGGTAGCCTTAGCCTCTAGTGAGAAATGCTCGAACTAGACTAAACATATCTCTATCTCTAGTTGTCTCTTTCTGGCCAGCCGAAATCAAAACATTCATTGGGAAGGGATAGGGAATGATTTGTCTACTTATGTTTGGTCGTTGGTCCCAAACTCTTTCACGATAATCGACAATGTAGGTACTTAAATGTCAATAATACAAACAATTTAGTTAAGATATTTTTAAGATTTTTCTAGGTGGGGCTTGGTCAGTTCGTAGGTGGGGCTCAGCCCCACCTGGCCACCCCCTGGCTACGGGCCTGCGTTTTAGAGTCCCTAAAATACGATTTTACAAGTTTTACGATGATGTCTGTGTCTGTATGTGTGTCCGTGTGTTTGTATGTGACAAAATATTCTGACAATAACTCCAATACTGCAATTCTAAAAATTAAAATTCTTTCGTATTCCTCTTCCTTACATTCATATGAAGAGCTGATTAGATTTTGGTTATAATTGGTCAACTGGAAGAAACCGAATTTGAAGTTTTTAACAGTTTTTCTTGAAAAACTCAGTTAAATATCATTTTTTGGCATTCTATATTATTATAAAAATGAAAAAATATCTTGTCTATAGGGTTTGATTATACATATTCCTTCATATTCAATAGATCTAGAGTTAAAGAATTATAAAGAGATTAACTTTCATAAATAAGCCAGCTTTGCTATAATCTTGCAAACAGCTGATATATTTAAATAACTCTAATTAATAGGTGCTAGTGTCAAATGCAATTTACATAGTTTATATTCGTGTTATAATTTTATTGGATCTATAGAATCTTTCCAATGAACTTTCGGTATGAAATTTGTAAATAAAGTAAATATATCATCACGGCATATTACCCATTTCTGGGTGTGCCAGTATCTAAAACACATGTAGACATCGGTAATGATGACGATATATTTTACCGTGTGGGTGCTTACCAGGCGTCACCTCACGGGCACACATAGCTGGTGTGGAGAGTGCACCACAGGGGTCACTTTTGTGCCATTTAAAATTGGAAATATTTGTCGTCTATACAGGCCCGTATTCTCACATCTTGTAGTAGCGCTATTTCGATTTTTTAAATTTTATTTTATTTTACGAGCAGAGAATAGGTTTCATATTTTTGTAAATGAAGTCTATAATATTTGAAATAAGTGCTATTTACAATTTAATTTATTTTTATTTCTTTATTTTTAATATTAAAGTTAACATTTGACAGTTGAAGTAGCGATTTTTCGGAAATAGCGGAGAGAATAAGGGCCATAGAATCTTTTCCAGGGAACTTTTGGTATGGCATTTGTACAAAATACATAAATTGACGGAAGGTAATGTGCTGGCCACATCAGATTTTTTATTTAAATTTGTTTTGTCAAAAAATGTCAATTTGTTGTTACATTCGTCATTACCAAGGTAACAACTCATTTTTAACACTTGTTAAAAGTAAAAAGGGCTTAAAACTCTTTCTACAAGTGATAATTCAATATAAAATTAGTTTTGGAAGTAGGAATTGAAAAATGGTACTGCATATTTAAAATGTAGATGCCATAAATTATGTTGCACGATGTATGCATATTGCGGGTAGGTGCTACCATCTACGAGAAAAATCCAAACTAAATTCGAACAGAAAAAAGCAGGAAGTAATTTAAAATTCAATTAGCTACGCCTACGAATGTTGAATACATAATGCGTGATGTAACATATTTATCTTTAGTTATTTTGATTTACATATTCCTCTCTTACATATAAATTGATTTATATTTAAGTTTCATCGATTTTTCAGTATAATAAAGCTGTTATTCAGTTACATTTCTCTACGTTTGTGTTTGTTGTTAATTACGTCGCATGAAATTGATTCAAACGTCTGTCCATCACTGATAGCATCACTTCTGTGTCTTGCGAGCAAAGTAGGTTAATATGATGTATGTCTTGCATAAAGACGGAACGGGAATTATCATCTCTCATGCCAAAATCGTGAAAATCAATACCATCCTTGGAACATGGCTGCGCGCGCATGCACAACAAAGCTACAAGCTTGCCTCTGTTATCCGTTCAAACTGTGTTCCATTTATACCGAATAACGCCTAAAATGCTAAATATACACAAAGCAACATGTGACGTGTAAATATTTAATAGCGATACGCGATTAACTAACTATTTTTCTACAAGGTGAGTGAGATTTAAATATTGAACAGTGCAATGTTGACTTCTGACGTTTGGGTATGTTTTGTGCATTATTGGTTTGAATTTCGCTTGCCGGCTTGAAAATAATAAACAATTTTAATCTTATAATTGGGCGTGATGAAATGATTTATTGTTTGGCTCAAATATTTTGTTTTGTGGGACTTTTTTTGTTTTAATGCTAATTTTGATTGTCGCAAGGGAAACCAAGATGTATCGGTCTTGTAAGAAGTATTTTCGTACGAGACAAAGTTCATTCAGTAAATATTAATTGTTACTGTAATCGTATGTAGTAATGAAATATAGTTGCACTTAAATAATATGAACATATTGCAAGCAAATGTTTATTTAAGTAAGCAAATAGCTTTTTCTGACACAAATAATTTTATTTTTTGTTGAACTGCTAAATAACTAAATATTATTGAGCGACACAAAAAGCTTTTTAGACGTATACACATATAAATTAATTATAAAAATAAAAATGGTTTTTTCATATGCAGAATGTATGAATATTCTATGGATTTATTACTAAGTTTGCATGCAGTTTCCAAAACGGTTTTAATTGTGAAATACAGGAACAAAACAGGTTTGAGATAACTCAAAACCGTTTTGACATTCTCTGAGTTTACATCTGGTTTACATTCATTTTCAAAGCGTTTTCAAAACTAAAAAATCTGATGTGGCCAACATAAAACCTCCCGCTATTTAATTTTTATTAATTTAAATACATACCTAAGTATTTACTAACGCTGCAAACTGTTCCATTGCAGAAAACTTGCTTTATTTATTATTTTCTTTTTAAAATGCCACTATTATTAACATATAGAAAAAGTATTAATGTATTCCTGTAGAAAATTCAATAATCTTTAATTTTCATAAGACATAAAATGCGAAAAAATGGCATTTAATCGTATTTTTTGAAGAAAAACCATTATGAGCTTCAGGTAAAGTGCCATTTCCGGTTATCCGATTTACACCAAAATCTAATGGCTTCTTTTCATATTAGAATAGGATGAAAATACAAGGTTTCAGAATTTTCTGAATGATAGTATTTGAGTTAGAGTGAAGACAAAATTCCTA
The DNA here is from genome assembly GCA_943142095.1 of Ophonus ardosiacus. Lineage (NCBI taxonomy): Eukaryota > Metazoa > Arthropoda > Insecta > Coleoptera > Carabidae > Ophonus > Ophonus ardosiacus. The sequence goes on from OW964839.1 coordinate 24,056,121, forward strand.
CACACATATACACACATACAGACATCATCGTGAAAATGTTAAAATTGGATTCTAGGGACCTTAAAACGTGGTCATTTATTAAAATCTCGATATGTGATTTTTAGCATGATCCCTATACCTCCATTACCAAGGGTAGTGGGAGGTAAAAATCTGATGTGGCCAACACAAAACCTCCCGCTGTTTAATTTTTATTAATTTAAATACATACCTACCTACGTATTTACTAACGCTGCAAACTGTTCCATTGCAGAAAACTTGCTTTATTTATTATTTTCTTTTTAAAATGTCACTATTATTAATTTGAAGTGATTAGTTTTTTGACAGTGACATTTACTGTCAGTTATATTCATTTGAAAAATGAACTGTGTAACAAAGGAAGAGTTTTTATCTTAGGCTTCGCGACTAATAAAAAAAAATATTTTTAAATTTATCTGTAAAATATATAGAAAAAGTATTAATGTATTCCTATAGAAAATTCAATAATCTTTAATTTTCATAAGACATAAAATGCGAAAAAATGGCATTTAATCGTATTTTTTGAAGAAAATCCATTATGAGCTTCAGGTAAAGTGCCATTTCCGGTTATCCGATTTACACCAAAATCTAATGGCTTCTTTTCATATTAGAATAGGGTATAAATACAAGGTTTCAGAATTTTCTGAATGATAGTATTTGAGTTAGAGTGCAAACAAAATTCGTACACATACACACATACACACAAACAGACATTGTGAAAATATTAAAATTGGATTCTAGGGACCTTAAAACGTGGTCATTTACTAAAATCTCGATATTAGATTTTTAGCACGATCCCTATACCTCCCTTACCTAGGGTAGCGGGGGGTAAAAAGTTTTGAAAACGATTTTCAAAACTGTATGTAAACTCAATGTAGGTATGGGCAATAACAGATATGTCACTATTGGCGAATGCTAATATAAACCAGAACTTTGTATGGAACAAATTCGATTTTCTTATACGAAAAACTTTCTTATGCAGTATGCACGCTACAATAAATTGATGTAGGTCTTTATAGGGCAACTTTTTGAGACAAAATCAATGGCGCAAAAACATTTCAGATATCTTCATTTGTTTTGAATTACAAACAAATGTTTTTCTAGAAGGAAATTTTAAAAAGTGTTTTAAATGTTTTTTTTTATACAGGGTGTCTCAATAAGCTTGCTCACTATTAGTAAAATTTTTATTTGAAGAGATACTAGGTTGGTTAAATGAGCAAAATTGTGCCATTTTATGTTGGAAAATTGGTCATGTATACAAAATAAAAATTGTGTCAGCGGTTCTCAAAATTTGGGACAAAGTATATATTTTTTCCTCCCACTACCCTTGGTAAGGGAGGTATAGGGATCGTGCTAAAAATATAATATCGAGATTTTAGTAAATGACCACGTTTTAAGGGCCCTAGAATCCATTTTTAACATTTTCACGATGATGTCTGTATGTGTGTGTGTGTGTGTGTGTGTGTGTGTACGAATTTTGTTTGTACTCTAACTCAAATACTATCATTCAGAAAATTCTGAAATCTTGTATTTTACCCTATTCTAATAGGAATAGAAGCCATTAGATTTTGGTGTAAATCGGATAAACGGAAATGGTACTTCACTTGAAGCTCATAATGGTTTTTCTTCAAAAAATACCATTAAATGCCATTTTTTCGAATTTTATGTCTTATGAAAATTAAAGATTATTGAATTTTCTACAGGAATACATTAATACTTTTTCTATACATTTTACATAAATTTAAAAATAATTTTTTTTATTAGTCGCGAAGCCTAAGATAAAAACTATTCCTTTGTTACACAGTTCATTTTTCAAATGAATGTAACTGACAGTAAATGTCACTGTCAGAAAACTTATCACTTCAAATTAATAATAGTGACATTTTAAAAAGAAAATAGTAAATAAAGCAATAGTTTTCTGCAATGGAACAGTTTGCAGCGTTAGTAAATACGTATGTATTTAAATTAATAAAAATTAAATAGCGGGAGGTTTTGTGTTGGCCACATCAGATTTTTTATTATTTTATTGGAAAGAGTATTTTTTTTCTCTTTCCAATAAGGTAATGTTGCTTATATATAATTTTTTCAAATAAACGAGTTATGTATTTACGGTTAAAAATTAAAATTTTGTAAACTGTTTTATTAGTTTATTTAGCCAAGTAAGCCATGGAAACAATGAAATGGAAAATAACGATAAATTAAAATTAAAAAATATAATCGTTATTTATTGAGTAGTACTGTAAGTACAATGGGTACATTTTATTATTTTTTGTTATGGTGGAATACCTAATACACAAATAGCTATTATTTGCACTAAATTGTAAAATGCTAAGTTTGGACTTAGCCTCGGACTTAGCTGTCTCTAATAATATAAAATAACGTAATCTAAGGCACAAAACGCCGGTTCCTATATCTATATCCGCGATGAATTTAATTGTGATAGATAACATTTTATCAAATCGAATGTAAATAATCAGAAATAGTTTCGACTTGTATGTGTAAGAGTGTGGAAATGTTTATTTTTGTAAAATAACTATTTGCCTTTGCCAGCGATAGATTATCGTAAATCTATTTGAGAATGCCCCAATTTATCAAACAGTGCAGCACTGTGAATGTGATAAGACCTGTCTCGTAAAACAAACTACTTGTTGAACGACTTCGTAGGGACAGACCTATTTAGTTAGTGTTATTGAATGCAGTGTTACGGTGTAATAGGTCAAGGTACGCAAGTTTTAGCCCATGAGCCCCAAGGGCAAGAGGGTTAATTTACATTCTTAGCTCACGTACTTTATATAATATTTGATTCGATTTTGCCAAAATAAAAATAACAACAATTATGCGACTTAAAACTCAGTGACAATGATGTATTATTCTTTATGCACGGACGTATCATAATTTGACAATTATACACGAATTTCTTTGACATAAACGTCATTTTATATGAACATAGGTCGGAGATACACAAAATAGGTAAAACTCAAATGACATAACCAGGGAACATAACCAAACTAATAGACAAACAATAAACTGTTGTTCTCCGCTTTCATAGCAACACTAGATACTGGATGTACGAGGACAAATTCTTTTAGATGCAATTTTTCTAACACTCATAATTTGAAAATTTTCGTCCGTGCATAAAGTTTTGTATGTACCACAAGCGTAACTTGCTTTTACGCACATCTGCTTTAAAATTGTTTGTTTACAGATTACAGAAAGATTACACCCTGCGGGCGGTAAAGTAGTATATGCGGGCGGTAAAATACAGAAAGAGCCCGCTTACTGGTAAACAAAATGTAATCAAGACTCTTATTTTTAAAAAAATGATATTAATTCCGCTAAATTTTCACTAGATTTTATTAGAATTGCCTAAGGAATTATTTCAGAAATTGTCTCAAATCTCCAAGCTTGACATTTAAAAAAATATTCATATAACCAAATAGTTAGCAATGCAACGCATCGCCTTATTGTTTTGTGACATGGCCACCTGGCCACGTAATATTTTTATATAGCAAGAAGCTTTAAATGTATTTAAAAAATAATTTTAAAACATTTCATTTGATTGCAGCTGTGCGTAAAACGTTGTACGTACCTCGGGCCGAAAGAAGTTTACACCCTTGGACGAATTTCGTCCGCAGGCGTAAACCTTTTCTTTCGACCCACTATATGTAAATAACTATTATGCCCTTTGACGTGTTTTTAAAATAAAAGCCTCCTTACATAGGTAAATAACTATTTTGTATAAAGAGCGTAAGGAGGCTTTTATGGCCTGGGGCGGGATTTTGAGCCCGAGGCGTAAGCACGGACGAAAATTTTCAAATTATGAGTGTTAGAAAAATTGCATCGAAAAGAATTTGTCCTCGTACATCTAGTGTTGCTATGAAAGCGGAGAACAACAGTTTATTGTTTATTTATTAGTTATGTCATTTGAGTTTTATTTTGTGTATCTCCGTGCTTTCCATATAAATATCACAAAATTAATTTTCATTTTTCATTAAAGAATATAAAAATTTTCGATTTGTACTAAAAACTTTTCATGTTGCCTGTTTAAATTGTAGTTGCGATTTTACACATGCGCTGACTTTACAGCACCGAATAAAGTAAAAAATACCCACATTTTTAAGTTTTAAAAGGCCATTAATAAATAAAGCTACTTTGTAATAATAAAGTCTACCTACAAAAACGCTAGTTACCGCAATTCATCGTTCAATAATAATAATCTATACTAATATAATAAATGCGAAAGTAACTCTGTCTGCCTGTCTGTTACGTTTTCACGCCTAAACCGCTGAACCAATTTTGTTGAATTTTGGTATAGAGATAGATTGGACTTGGAGAAGGACATAGGTACCTTTTGTGGCGAAAATAAAACTTGAAGGGGTGGAATAGGGGATGAAAGTTTGTATGGGGAACTCATCATTTCTTCCGCTGAACCAATTTTGATGAATTTTGGTATAGAGATATATTGGATTTCGAGAAGGACATAGGCTACCTTTTGTCGCGAAAATAAAATTTGAAGGGGTGAAATAGGGGATGAAAGTTTGTATGGGGAACTCATCATTTCTTCCGCTGAACCAATTTTGATGAATTTTGGTATAGATTGGACCGTCGAGAAGGACATAGGCTACCTTTTGTCGCGAAAATAAAATTTGAAGAGGTGAAATAAGGGATGAAAGTTTGTATGGAGGACCAATCATTTCTCAAGTTAGGGATATAAAAAAAATTATTTATGCTTTTGGTAAGAAATAAAGATTGTTTTAGCGTTTTTGAAAAATCATTCCTCAAGGCGGTATTATAGGGGATGACTTCAATTATTTTTTACCTCCCGCTACCCTTGTTAAGGGATCAGTAAATGACCACGTTTTAAGGTCCTTAGAATCCATTTTTAACATTTTCACGATGATGTCTGTATGTGTGTGTGTGTGTGTGTGTGTGCGTGTGTGTGTGTATGTGTACGAATTTTGTTTGGACTCTAACTCAAATACTATCATTTAGAAAATTCTGAAACCTTGTATTTTTACCCTATTCTAATAGGAATAGAAGCCATTAGATTTTGGTGTAAATCGGATAAACGGAAATGGTACTTCACTTGAAGCTCATAATGGTTTTTCTTCAAAAAATACCATTAAATGCCATTTTTTCGAATTTTATGTCTTATTAAAATTAAAGATTATTGAATTTTCTACAGGAATATATTAATACTTTTTCTATATATTTTACAGATAAATTTAAAAATAATTTTTTTTATTAGTCGCGAAGCCTAAGATAAAAACTATTCCTTTGTTACACAGTTCATTTTTTTAAATGAATGTAACTGACAGTAAATGTCACTGTCAGAAAACTTATCACTTCAAATTAATAATAGTGACATTTTAAAAAGAAAATAGTAAATAAAGCAATAGTTTTCTGCAATGGAACAGTTTGCAGTGTTAGTCAATACGTAGGTAGGTATGTATTTAAATTTAAAAAAATTAAATAGCGGGAGGTTTTGTGTTGGCCACATCAGATTTTTTATCTTTGTATCTATAGTAAAGTTTAAGATTTTCGATATTTGTCGGAGAGATAGCTTGCATCATATGTACATATGTAAAAGTACCCGAGACATGTTTAGAAAAGGGCCCTGTTAGGTGCGGTGTGGGGATCGGGAGGGCAGTGGGCGGAGCCTGTTACATGTACGATGCGAGGCAGGTTGCCGGCTCCCTACGCAACGCATGTCTCCGAAGTAATTTGAAAAATTACTGGTACACGTGTAGCTAATCGTTATTCTGGCTTTACCCGTGCGGAGCCGGGGCAGGTCAGCTAGTAAATAAATAAAACTGAATTTCTTTGAATTACATCTGCCAATCTGCGCTTATATTGTATTTGTATATAAATTAGTTTTTTTTTTTTTTATCCATAATTTGGTATAACATTAGGACGTATCATATTCTTAAACTAGTTAACTAGATAATTTATTCTTCTTCCTGTAGGTTTTCTTGGCGGGGCGCCGCGGGGCGAGCCGCCCCGGGGGATGTGGAGCCCTGTGACGGGCTCTGAAGAAGAGCCGGCTCCAACAGCCCGCTGTAAACACTCCGCCACCTTGTTACAGGGTAACGTTTACCTCCTTGGAGGAAAAAGTGGAAATGTGCCATTAAAAGACTTTTGGAGGTATAATCTGGCCGATGGAAAGTGGACACAGGTGCAGGCGACGGGGGATAAACCGCCTTGTTTGCAGGTAACAAAAACAAAAAAAATAATGAGCCTGTTTCACATTTTTCAAAAACTATTTTAAATGAAAGTTTATGGAATAATTTTCTTAGTAATAATTTTTATTTTAATAATTTGTTGGTTTTTGTGGAAATAATTAAATAAAAAGATTGGCGTCCTGAAAAACTACCCCCCACTCCTGTGACATAGAAGCACATACATTACATCATTAATAGCCAATAGGAAAATAGTTTTTCCATCACCTACGTTTATAGATGATGAAAACAGCATTGTAAATGAATAATAAAGTAATAATGGCTAATTCAAATTACACTCATGCTAAGTCGGACAATTTACCGAAGGTCAATAGTTGGATGATGGTTGAATTTATATCAGAACGACTGTTTTACTGCTACCGAAATAAGGGGTGTTAAAGAGTTGAGGTAAAATAAAATATAAAAACTGAATTTACTATATAAATTGATAATATATTTTACTTTAAAGTTCTGGTCGTGATTCTTACATTGAATATGCTATAGGACATGTAGATCTATGTCGAGAAAAAAATATCTGTATGGTCAGATGTAAAGATTGCCCTGAACATAAAGTGAAGCTACAAAAATACACTGTTATCGTGAAAGTGGATGAAAGTTGAAATGATCTTCACAAACATGAAGACACGATTTTTCTGACAAATTATCAGCTCTTTGACCTACTGCTTCTAGCCACAATTTTCTTTTCTTCGCATCTTTTGTAAAATTTATAAACTCTATAGTAGGTTTGTTCCTAACAGTATTTTTGTAAGAAGGCATAATACAATATCGTAAATTACTCATTTCATTTTGAACTTTTTATTACCTACATATTATACAACTTGAACCAATCTAAAAATTTGACACTTGTTTGACAACTTTGACAATACGCTTGACACCTTAGAACCGCTGAAGATGTATGTACTCTGACGTCACATTCTGTTTCAGATCACGTGACTTATTCCAAATTTTATCCAAATTTCAAAAATGAATTGTAAAATATTTAAAGAATATTTCGTGATATTTTTAAATTTGAAGCTCTTTAAAGAATAATATCTTTTAAAATTTAATACTTAGAAGTCATATAAAAATTCTTGCAACAGCCCTATTGAAAAATCATCGGTGGCAAAAGAAACTACTTAAATTACGTATCATACACTTTTTATTGTGCAATGCCAATCTTGAGTAGAGTTCTGTAGATATAGCTTGCGGACACTCACGTGACGAAGCGAATTAGCCAATCAGAAGCTGGGGAGAAACTGTCAGATTGAAGGACGGGGAGCTGAAGTTTATTTTGGTTTATAGCGTATTATGCGTTTTGTTTTCATAGTTTGGATAAAAAATATAAAATAACTCAATACGCACTAAAAACTTCAATATGAAAACTGCCAAACTATGAAAACAAAACTCAACCTCTGAACACGCTAGCAAAACAAACTTCAGGGTTGCGTTCCAAAACTCTACTACACAGTACGAAAATACTCAAAAACGTTCCAAAACTAATAACCTTACTGTCAGAGGGGGCTTGACATTAATGTTGTAATTATAAGTAGTTTTGTTAATTTTTTAAAATTTAATTTCAATTTTTTACTCCAACAAAACTCAATTCTTCCAAAACACACTACACTCTTAAATTACGGTACTCTTGAATTTGGAAAGCTGCCCAGCTCTCTGACCTTCGATGTGACAGTTTCTCCCCAGCTTCTGATTGGCTAATTCGCTTCGTCACGTGAGTGTTCGCAAGCTATACGACAATTTTATATTAATTTTAATCATATAGGCGCCGACTTTGAAAATTTTTGTCGGGTGCATTTACCGAACAAAAAATTGAAACTGTGGAACAAATTCGAGTTCCTTATATGAAAAACTTTCTTATTATGCACGCAACAGAAAATTGATGTAGGTCTTTAAGGACCAACTTTTTGAGATAACTTTAATAGGCACCACAGGAATTTTCGATCGTCTTTTGTTTTTGAGCTACAGGCTAAAACTTGATTTTCGCTTATTTTGAAAATACCTTATATCTCGTTTATTAAGAGAGATACAAAAAAAATGTTTAAATAATTTTTATACAGTTTTTTACGTAGAATAACGTAACGTAATTAGATTTTTTTCAAAACTTAATAATTCTCGACATATAATACAAACATCATATTTTTTAAATAGGAAAATTGAATATTGGAAGCATTTCAACGATGTATAAGTATAACAAGTCTACATTCTTTTGTTTTAAACATGAATAAAACTTGAATTATTAATTTTTTGGTATGAAAAAAAAATGAAATTTGTTTAGAAACAAATGAAAAATCAATTTGTTTATTTTGATTATATATCTATTAATTATATTCTAAAAATTATTTTTAGTCCATTATTTTCGGATTAGTTAAATTACTTTTTATTGGCGTTGTTTCAAAAATGTGGAAAATATGCTCTCTAAAATATATAAATTAGGAAAATGAGTAAAAATAATGAAAATAATATTAAAAATAAACAAATCATTATCTGTAATTGATTTTCTCATTTGTTTCTTAATAAATTAATTTTTTTTTTGAACAAATTTGACCCTATGCATCCTACAAGTCGGCGCCTATGATTTTAATAATGAAAGTAATTTAATGACTTCACTGAACAAAATTGATAAGAGTAATAATGCAATACAGTAATGAAATTGGAAAATAATTATGTTAATACATAATAAGTAATAAAGTAATAGCTTGAATTCACTATGGTCTATTTAAGTATATTTTTATGACACTGTTGGCCGGTTTTATAAACGTCCGAGTAAATTTATTCCTTCAAATTTTAAAGTTGCTTACAAAAACGTCCGTAATGATCTAAATCAGCGGTTCCCAAACTTTTTTTTCTCGTAGACCACTTTCAAAATTTTACTGGTTTCGGTGGACCCCCTGCTGCTATATTTCTACCATATTCCCAAAACTCGTCAAAAAATGTGAAGATTAGATCTAACGATGGAAATTTGCGTCGCGGCTGAGTTCCAACCCTAAATTCGGAGTGGTAAAAATAAAAAGAAAAATAGCATATTTTCTTGTGTTCTGTTTATTAAAATAATATGATTACAGACTTAATAGAATTAAAATTAAACATTAATAACGTACCGTAACTTTAACAATGCAAATCAACAATTAAAAAAAAATACTCACAATTTTAATGGGAAGGATGTACTTGATGGATTGACAGCAAATTATCAATATTTGGCTTCAGTTTTGTAAGGAATTCTCAATACGACTATTTTCACCGAAATAAAGCCTGTCAAAAGTCACCGAAAAATTTGAATTTTTTTTGCTCCTTTAATTTTTTTGAGTAGTGTATTATCTGCCTACATTGTTAGGTAAAACCAAAGCAACATTTTTGTTATTTACTATCGAAACCAAATAAATTTTCGTGGATCCCCACTTACAACTTGTGAACCCCCATTTTTTTTTCATGTCAACGTAGACCCCCGTCGAGTCTTCCGTGGACCCCTTTTGAAATCACTGATCTAGATGAATTATAATATGCAACATGTTACTAATTTATATTTGTTTCTGTAGGAACACACGGCAGTAGCTTGGAAAGAGCAAATCTACGTCTTCGGTGGCGAAGTAGGCTTCAGTTCTGGGGCTGAAACTCCTCTCTGGGTTTATTCTTCCACCAGAGACACTTGGCGTAAAATTCGCGCTCGTAGGGGCGTCCAGGTTCCCCGAGCCCGTCGGGGTCACACCGCTTTAGTTCACCGGGGGTCCATGTTGGTTTATGGGGGCTACCAAGACCTAAGGGGATCTTCGGCTGATCTATGGGCCTTCCATTTTGATACGGAGAGCTGGCATTTGCTCTCTGCACCGAGTATAGGTAGGGATAAGAAATACACTGCCTCCCACGCCACAAGAAATGCAACACCCATTTAAGCCAATCTAATCATATACAGCTCGATTCACAAAAAAGTTTAACCTAATCCTCATTTTTGGATTAGCGAATTTTACTATAATTTTGACATTTTATATCTTAAAATATAGTCTAATCTATTCCTAGTATCTACCTTTATTGATAATATCATGAAAATCAAATTTTAAATACCGGAATAGAATAGAATTCACTAATCCAAAAATGAGGATTAGCTTAAACTTTTTTGTGAATCAGGCTGATAAAGACAGACTATAAGGAAAATGGGGTCATGCCAAAAAAAAATGTTGGTAATATTTTTATAAAAATAGAATCTATGACACTTATTATCCATATTGCAACATAGAACATCCCAAAATATAATACTTTTCATTCATAATTTACTTAAAAGATATTCGCGCTACGATTTTGTGTGACGTCATGTATCGGCTACTCACACAACGACACTAGTCACACCTATAGTGACTGTATATACATAGTGTGGCCAACCGCCGCCATATTTAGGCAAAATGCGCGGGAAATTTGAATTCATATGATGTGATAACTAAACAAAATTCGATAAACAATAAATGAAAAAGCATATTAAACTGTTTTCACAACCAACCGCCACGCAACCAGGCATCTAAAATATATACCTTAATATTAGACATTTTTCAGTAATTTTGACAGTTAACCTAAAAAAGATGTGATGTTAAAAAATATGTATATATTACTTTGAGTTATAAATATACAAATACACGTGTAATTTAATTATTTGCACTATCTAATATATAAATATAATATAATTACCTTCAATTCGCGTATAATTCACGTAACAAATATTAAAATGTCACTTTGTCGGCATAATATCCGCCATATTTAGGCAAATTCGCGCCGACCAATCAAAATCGATCCCCCTATTGGCCACACTATGTATATACAGTCACTATAGTCACACCTACATGAAGGTCACAATGTCACAAACTTCAAACGCGAAGAAGATCAGAGTAAACTAAAACTAACCAAATATTTATAAAGCTGTCAGAGGAAAAGTGCGCTCTATTCAGTCTTTTTTGTTTCATAAAGATTTAATTATTTCATTTGAGAAATATTATTTTTAATTGCAGGTTTGTGTGCTTGATATATAATTTAATACATAAAAGTGCAATAATTGTATATTTATAATGATAATAATGATAAACCATGGTGAAGACGAACTGTGCAGTTCCAACTTGTGGAAACAATTTATTAAAAAATCTGTTGTGGCCAGCACAAGACCTCTCGCCATTTCCATATTAGGCTATACATGTATTGTATTGCACTTCGCTTTCGAACCGATGTTTTATAACAAAATATTACAGAACTTTACCCAAATATTGTTTTTTATTGTATTTAACATGTCTTCTGCACACATATAATTCTAATTATATCTATTTCTATTGTATGAGGAAGTTTCTAAGTGTCAGGGATTGTTCCAATTCATTAACCAGATTGGCGGTATTTCTGATGGATATATGCATTTTACCACATACATATAATTTCAAATATTTAATTAATAAAACAATAAGAAACATTAAATATACTTCCCAGAAAAAGCTATCAGAATGTCACTAAAACTGTTGATATTTGACAAGGTTATAAACATTGGAATTTGTCAACTGGTTTCCTTAGTGCCGTAGGCTCTGCGATAGTGTACTCTATAAATTATAGTGTCTTTATCTCTAAATCTATGCAAGATATAATAAAAATTTTAAGTGTATTAGATGGAGAATTTTATGTTCTTCAATATTTAATAAAAAAAACTCCCAAAAAAATATATTTAGAAGAATTTTTCTAAGAAACTACTATTTCCGGTTGCTCAATTGTTACCAAAAATCTTTTCAGCTCTTCCCAGGAATGCCAGATTGAGGAAACCTTAAATCGTGCTTATTCAATAAAATCTGGATATGCGAATTTTAGCATGAATCCAATACCTCTCTTAGCGAGAGGTAAAAACCCAAAAAAAAGCTATTTATAAACAATCTTAATTTACATTTTGTCCGCCAGGGTGAACTGGAATCGTTCAGATACATGACGTATGCGCTCATGTGACCTCATTGAGATTTGAAATTGACCCCTATTTTTAAAATATATCTACAAAACAATGAACACAAATGGCGTGAAAATATTATTTACATATACTGTGACCGGTAGACTTCCAGGAAAAAAATAAAACAGAAAATGTGGCATGACCCCATTGCCTATCTCAATTCCTTCAAGGTGTTGCATTTTTGTAGCGAGCAGTGTATATTTGAAAATTGAAAATATCGTCTTGGTAGGTGCCGACCTGCCCCCCGCGCGCCACCGCCACTCCGCCGTCCTCCACGACGACAGCATGTACATCTACGGGGGCATGACCGACCTCCAAGCGCGCTCCGACCTCTGGCGCTGGGACACGCGCACTCGTTGCTGGTTCTCCATCCGCCCGCACGGCCCGCAGCGCCCCGGGCCGTTGCACGGCCACGCCGCGGCCGCTGCGCACGCGCACATGCTGCTGATTGGGGGCGAGCCCGAGCAGGAGGCCAGTGTGGTGTGGAAGTTCGGGTTTGATACGGAACAGTGGGAGAGATTGGAAATCGGGGGCGGGAAACCGACGGCGAGGTCGGAGGCGGTTGCGTTGACGGTTTCGGAGTTGTTGTTGCATCAGAGTACGCCGGAGCAAATGGTGCATAGGCCTAGGACGGCGAGGAATAATAAGGTGTGTCCAGCGGAAGCGGATACCAGGACGACGACGTATATCGCCGGAACTGGTGAGAAATGTTTTTATTTTAAATTAAATTTTTGATATTGACAAATTACACCAAGCGCCATAACATCTGGCGGTATAGTTTGTAACGTTTGGTTTAGAACTCTGGCTGATTTAACTTTAGAATTCCTATAGTAAAAATCTGTTGTGGCCAGCACAAGACCTCTCGCCATCGCTATCGAAAAAATTGCAGAACTTTACCCAAATATTGTTTTTATTGTATTTAACATGTCTTCTGCACACATATAATTCTAATTATATCTAGTTTTTATTGTATGAGGAAATTCCTATTTGTCAGAGATTCTTCCAATTCATTAACCAGATTGACGGTATTTCTGATGGATGTATGCATATTACCACAATTTTACCTATAATTTCAAATATTTAATTAATAAAACAATAAGAAAAATTAAATATACTTCCCAGTAAAAGCTATCAGAATGTCACTAAAACTGTTGACTTTTGACACTGACATCTGTCATTTACAAACTATGTTATGAACATTCGAATTTGTCAACTGGTTTCATTAGTGCCTTAGCCTCTACGATTAGATTATTCTATATTTTACAGTGCCTTTATCTCTAAATCTATACAAGATATAATAAAATTGTAGAATTTTATGTTCTTCAATAATAGTAAGAACAGAAATTTTTAAAAAATAATATATAGAAGATTTTTTTAAAGAAACTATTACTTTCGGTTGTTTAATTGTTACCAAAATCTAATCAGCTCTTCCCAGGAATGTCAGATTGAGGAAACTGCAGTTAAATATTTTTTAAGTCTTAAGCCTGACTTATAGATTGCATAGAACAGAATGGAATAGAATAGAACAGAATAGAATGGAATGGAATAGGATATAACCAAATTTTATTTCTTATTCTATTCCATTCCATTCTATTCCATTCGGCGTGCTTCGATAGTATTCGTGAGACTTGTTGTAACTTCGTTGCTTTTGGCCCATCCCCTAATGTAAAAACTTTCTGTAGACACCATTTATTTTGCAGAAATACTATATTTTATTGCAAAAACAAGCAATGACATTATTCAAATCATCAATAAATATAGTTAATTTAGTGCAAAAGTGACATAAAAGTGACGTCATTCTATTCCAAGTCTTCTATTCTATGCAATCTATAAATGGTTTTAAAAATTTCTATTCCTATTCTATTCCATTCCTTATTCTATTCTATTCCATTCCTTATTCTATTCTATTCCATTCTATTCTGTGCAATCTATAAATCAGGCTTTATAGTTAGGATTGCCAACTGGATCTTTTCTTGGAAAAGACTGTCCTTGTCCTTTTTTAAACCAGGAAAGGACGCGATTTGTTCTTTTATAGTAAATTTTGTTATTAATAATATTTTTTTATTATTATAAATATGAAAATGAAATAATTATTTCACATTTTATGTAATGTAATGAAATAACGATAGATTTTTTGAATTATTGATGTATTAGTACTACTTTATTTACGTCATAAAATAGAATTTGATTTTTTAAAGAATTTGCTTCATTGTAAAAAACTGTACATTATCTAACTTTGCATTAAAACATGTATGACCTTGAAAATATTCAAAAAATCGCCTGCATCGCATTTTTTCTCGTAAATTTTAAATCTTACACATAATTCAGAAAAAGGTTGCCGAAAAAAAGGTCCTTTTCTGTAATTTTAAAAAGTTGGCAACCCTACTTATAGTATGGATGCATTGCACAAAAGATGAAATGAAATAGTTGTCAGTTTTAAATTCAAAAAGCTTGGTATGAAATCAGATTCCTTAAAATGTTTACAACAGACAAATACGAATTACTTTACTTCTGTATTAATTTTTAATGAAATTAACAACTTTTTTCTCATTTCTGGGTTCTTCGGAAATCTATGATACGATAATAATTGGGATGACGCATTACAAGAAGCTACGGAACAATATTTTCGAAATAATTTGTGTTTCTTAACACATTTTACATTTTACTTCTATTTGTTCCATAGTTTTGAGATATTTTTTGAACTTATAACATTTCAACAACGCTTCGCAAACTAAACACAAGCACATTCATTACATGACAGATAATCCATTGTTGCCAGTTGCGTTTATTATTAAATTTTACTATTGTTTAAAACTTAATTTTGACACAAAATTCATTTTTCTATATTGGATATATCATATTTAAATTCAAAATTGCAATAATTTATTTGTTTTGGCATTATTAGAATCTGATTTAATTATATATCAATTATGTGGCAACAGAGCATCATCTCTACAAAGCTTTACAAAAATATCGCTAGATGACAGACTTAATATGACGTCAGAGGGCAATTACTGTGCAATGCATCCATTTGAGAAACCGTGGTTCCAACATCCACACAAACACGGGCATCATCGTAAAAATGTTAAAATCGTTTTATAGGGACCTTAAATCGTGATTATTCACTAAAATCTGGATATGTAAATTTTAGCATGAATCCAATATTTCTCTTAGGGAGAGGTAAAAATCGTGGAATCCCTCATTTTGAACCATTCTCAAACCAGGACAGAGGGTCTTGTGAAGGTAATAAATTATTTGGTTTTAGGTGCTTCAGGTTCGGCAAGCTTCATCTCCAGACTAGCCGCTTTGCGCAGCTCAAGTGCCGGTTGCCACTACACCGTTTTACACGCCGACAGCACCGAATCCCTTCTCTCAAACACCCCCCAACGCATGCCAAAATCCAAATCCTCTTACCACCACCTCGATACCAACACCAATACTACCAATATTACACGGGACCCGGTTTCGGTGCCTAATTTTTCCCGCCTGACGACAGAGACTGACAGCACGGCTCAGTTGGTCGTTTTGGCAGACAGCGAAGAAGAAGATAGTGGATTGCAGAATAATCACGCGGTTATACAAGTAAAACCGGCGAACCAGGACAAGAAAATAGTTATTTATGAAAATGTGAGGGGTGTTGCGAGAGGGGAGTCGTATAGTTCGCATTTAGGGTACGCGGAGAGTACGTCGGATTATGCCAGTTTGGATATGAGTAATTCGTCGTCTACTTATAGTCAGCAAGCTGCGTCGCCTTTGTCGCCACCGGTAAGAAACTTTTTTATTATTTCTTCTTTTTTTTCTCAGCCTTTTACAAATTCCTCCTTAGAGATGCATTCGGGCCGGGCCGGGCCGGGCTTTGAGGTTTGGATCGACTCGGTCCGAAAATAAAAATTACCGGCCCGACTCGAAGATCGACTCGACAAAAAAATTAGCTGGCCCGGCTCGAAAATTGACTCGAAATCGGGCCGGGCCGGGCCAAAGCTCGAAATTGGGTGCATCCGGCATTCCTAATGTTGATTTTTATGTTAAGGCGAAATGTTTAACTTTTTTCGTGTCAAACTTATAAAAAACCTCTACATTCTTATAACTCTCAACATTAGTTAACGTAAGTAGTTAAAAAAGAGACCCTTCTAGTGTAAGTTTGTTTTAATTACAGACCTACGAGTATTTATCACTTTGTTTACCAAAGCTGTTCGAAAATTTAAACAACTTTTTCACAAATCTTATATAAAAAAATATAATTTTCATAACTTTGTTTCTGCTCAAAAATAGAAGAAATCATTATGGTAGGAACAAAAATCATTTTGATCCTTTTTAACTTCATCCATTTTCATTAAAATAATAAGGAAACTGTGCATTTGATTGAACTATAAGATTTTTCGGGCCGGCCCGAAAAGCTCGAATTTTCGGGCCGGGCCAAAATCAAAAGTCCGACTCGCCTCGATTTTTGAAAATGATTAGCCCGATTCGGCCCTATAAAAAATATCTTCGGCCCGGCTCGATGATCGACTCGAAATCGAGGCGGGCTTCGGGCCGGGCAGGACCAAAGCTCGAAATCGAGTGCATCTCTATTCCTCCTCTATTCCTTGGGCTCCTCCTTTTTTTAACGTCGTACGGGAAATACGAAGGGGTACCCAAAAATAACCTGATTTATTTTCTGATGGGTAGTAGGGCGCTAGTTCCAACTTCTCCCGCTAGATGTCTTTACTAGACATCCTTTTGGATCAGTCATTCTTGGGAATACATCTAAACAGCCAGTGTGATTTTTTTTCGTAAGCACTGTTTGACATTGTTTATTCGTCTTGACGTTTTATCGAAGGCGAGAACAGTTCAAGACGGTGGTAAACTCCCATAATATGGGCCTCCTCTCTGTGAAATCTAGTACTAAAAATTCCTTTTCTAAAGAAAACAGTTTCTTGTCTTTTTTATAAGCAGTCATTCTCGCCTCGAGTAAATAAAAAAGAAGAATGCTGCACCGGCACAGACGAAAACTATAGCACATGTCACGTGACAGTTTCGGACTGTGATTGGCTACGGGTGCGGCTGGCAGATGAAAAAAATAGCCTGTCGACTATTCCTTCACCCGCAGCCGCAAACCGCCGTGCTCCTATTAGTAAAGGACTCACCCGCACCCGCCAACCGCTTTAAAACCCGCTAGTGTGATATGGGCTTTAGATCCTGTCCAAATTCCGACTACCAATCCTAAATTAAGGTTTTTCTGGACACGACCATCAGTATGATTAAAAAAGATGTCCAATAATACAGTTAATTGAACAATATAGATATATTTATGTTAAAAAAGACGTGCCAATTTTACAAAAAGTGACATTATCGGCCTGCTCTTATGGGTTTGTCCTAAGAAGTACATGAACCGGTAAATGCATAACTTTACAGCTTACACAAACCAACATCGAAAATGAGACACCTGTACACACCGATTTTTCACAGTTGACCATTACGTCATAGTTTGATGTTCGTTTATTAGATAAACGTATCGAAGACAGAATGTAGGGAAACCATAAGTAAGACAGAGATAAACATACAATACGTAGGTATATCTAATATACGAACATCAAACTATGACGTAACGGTCAAGTGTGAAAATTGGTGTGTATTTCATCTGTAGTTCAAGGAAAATATATATAGATGGCAGCTCGAAAATATGTCTTTGTGTAACCATCTATTCATTGCTTATTGTATGTCGTTCGTGTCACAGATTTTTCAATGCTTTTGTCCCGATCCAGGTTCATCTTTAATTGATGTTCGACCATTTTTAAGGCGAGAAAACTACTCGTAAACTCTTGCTTTTTCCAAAGATTACTCCCCATAAGCCCCCCAAAACTTTGCGACAGTTTCCGCTGTTGATTTCTTCAACAGGAAACAAAACTTTAATGTCTGTTATTTAAAAAATCGCCGAGCGCTTACGAAAAAGAATCTCAGTAACCGTTCAGATATTTCCCCAACAATGACGTTTGGGCATATACCTATTAACTAATATATTGCGGATCCTTTGCTTTTCTTGAAGGAAACACTGTTAAATGGAAATATCATTTCTGCATAAGTCTATCTCACACAAACACCCAACCGCGAATTATGCGCATGCTTGGAAACCGCGACTACTATTGGCTAACGAGGAAATCATCATCACTTTTTGCAAATCACAGAGCTCTGTTTATTAACGACTAGCGCGAGAAATTTTAAATTAAAATTTGAGAAATTAAACAATATACCTGCTATTTATTTTGTATGTAAATTCTTGAATATAAATATTAGTAATAATAAAAAACATTGACATATTCTTGTGCTAAATTTGAATTAAATAATTTACTTTGTTGTACTGTAAAAATAATAGGAATACAATCTGATCAGGATTAATTTATTTAGGTGACAATAAATTACTGTATGAAACACAAAGCAAATGCTTTCGAAGTGCAACTACAAACAGAAATGAAATCAACGTCAAAGTTAAACCATGTGCTCGCTGCATCACCAGGGCAGCGTTCCAAAACCAAGAATACCAAGTATTGGCGTAGAGTATGATGTGTTGTGTTTTGGGACGAATGAGAGTTTTATTGAAGTAAAAAATTGAAACTAAATTAAAAATAATTTCATAAAACTAACAAAACTACTTATAATTACAACATTAATGTCAAGCCCGTAATAAAAGCGCTTTGATGGAGCACTCTCCTCAATATAATGTGAAAGTACGCTCCATAAAAGTGCTTTTATTATAAAAGTATGCTCGTAATACACGCCAACGTATTTACTTATGTTTATTTTCAACCAAAAGCATGTTTTCTTCCTCAAGAAGGCAAATTACTTTCATATGTTGAGAATCGTGAGCATCTACGTTTGAAAATATTGTGGAGTAATTTCTATACCCTCCTCGTTAGTAGAGTAAGTAGAACATTACTTTGGAGTAAACTTTGGCTGTTTTGGAAAAGGTTGAGTAAACTGAGAGTAAGGTTTTGGAACGCAGCCCAGCCAGCGACGCTGTCAGCGTTAGCCAATAGTAGTCAACATTTCCGAGCATGCGCATAATTGCCGGTTGGGTGTTTGTGAGAGATAGACTTATGCAGAAATGATATTTCCATTTCACAGTGTTTCCTTCACCTACTCTTATGGGAAAGATACGAGCATTAGCAATATATTAGTTAATAGGTATATGGACAGAAAGCAGCTGCCATGTTTTTACTAAATTAACATGGGCAGTATATGAAATTTTTACACCACATTTACTTGTTTAATGTAATGTGAAAATTTCATATACTGCCTATGTTAATTTAGTAAAAACATGGTGGCTTGCTTCGTAGATAATTATTGAGGTACTGTACAAAAGAGTGTCTAGTAAAGACATCTAGCGGGAAAAATTAGAATTAGCACCCGCCAAAAAATAAATCCTATTATTTTTACCCTTCGCAAAGTTTCTCAAATTCAAAATGAGCGCAATTCCAGGTTTACCGTACGCGAGGGGGCGGCTTCTGCAACCCAAACTACCTAGAGCCCCCCCGCAAGCAAGTCGCCGCCCTTTTGGCGTCCACGTCTTGCGACGAGCCGCGCGCTGATTTGGAACTCGAGCTTCAAACAATGGGGCCCCACAGACGACGCGTGGGGCGCGCTTCCAGTGCTTCTAGGGCAGAGACGAGACAGGACGCGAGAGTAGCAGCACCTAGGCCCTTGCCTCCGAGGCTGTTTGTGTATTTGGTCGGCGGAAAGGAAAAGCCGGTGACGGTTTTGAAGAGGCCGGTGGCTATTTGGAAGTTACAGCTGTATTGAAAACAGTTGCTTTGGATTTTTCATCAGGTTTTTTTTAATTATGAGATTGAGGTAAGAACGTTTTTATTATTTGGAGAATAAGGTAGGAATTCTATCTTTTTTAATAATAATATTTATTATTTAAAAGGAATTTACAAATAGTGGCGGCTTGTTCTCTATTAAATAAATTTATTGAAAAAGCTGATTAATAAACAGGAAATTCAACATATTCAATAAATCTGTGGCTTAATGCAAGAACAATCAATTTTTACCTCCTGCTACCCTAGGTAAGGGAGGTATAGGGATCGTGCTAAAAATCGGATATCGAGATTTTTGTAAATGACCACGTTTTAAGGTCCCTAGAATCTGATTTTAAAATAGTTTTTTTTTTAAAAAAAATGTATTTTTTCGCGATTTATGTTATAAAAATTAAAGATTATTAAATTTTCTACAGGTAAGCATTCATATTTTTTCTATATATTTTACAGATAAATATATAAAATAATCTATTTTATAAATCCCGGAGCCTATGTTTTAAAGATAACACAATTCCTTAGTTGCACAGTTCAGATTTCAAATGCATGTAACTGAAATATAAGTGTTACTGTCAAAAAACCTATCATTTCAAATTATTAATGGTAACGTTTTAAAAAGAACATTATAATAGTAAATAAAACAATAGCTATATTAATGCCCAGTTTTATAAAAGATGGATAAGTAAATTACTAGCAAAGTAAAATTTATTCTCAAAGTAAAATAGTTTATTCCAGAGATTTTCGTTTTATAAAGCAAGAATAAAAATACTAGCTAAGTAAATCTATGGAATAAATTACTCCACTAATTTTCGAGGAAGTAAATTTTATTCTGTAGAATAAATTTGACACATGTCAAAATTAATTATTTTATAGAGAACGCAGAAATTGATAGAAACCGAAAAGGATGGTTTTCTGTGAATTGCCAAATGGTATGTTCAGCAAATCTAAAAATAACGGATGTTGTTGCTAGATGGCCTGGTTCCGCACACGACAGCAACATATTTAACAATTCATTAATAAAAGCTAGGCTTGAAAACGGAGAATTTGGTAATTGCTACTTGTTAGGGGATAGTGGATACCCTTGTAAAAATTACTTATTAACACCTGTACAAAACCAAATTATTCCAAGCCAACATAAATACAATGTGTCATATAACAGTTTCATTTGAACACTATTCCGGGGACCTATTTGTGAAACTGCATTAAATTCTTTACAAATCTCATCCCATGCACTATTTTTGCTTTTGACGCTTGCTACGTCTGTCTGCTTGTTTTCAATAATACTAATATATTTTTTTGTTATCTCTAACATGTTCGCTTTATCTATTTCAGTATAATTCTTTCCCTATTCTCTCTTTTTTTCCATTTTTAATAAGAACTGACACTTTATGACACTTTATTTTGACGTTTGAAAAATAATAAACGATGTCTCTGTCGGTAAATCACTAGAATAAAATATTTACGCTGCAAGTACTTATTTTACTCTGCAACTTATTTTATAAAACAGACATTTTTATTTACTCATCGATTAAATTTACTTTCAAAATAATAACTCAGCAAGTTATTCGATGTTTATAAAACTGGGCATAGGAACATAATATAATTTCAAGCATCAATAAATATGTATATATGTATTTAAATTAATAAAATTTAAAAAATACTAATAACGCTCGGTTTAGTTTCACAAGTATAATAGTAAAATAGCGAATTCTAGGTGAAACAATGTTAAATAAAATATTTAAGAAAACACTCGCCTTGTTTCACAAGATTACAGCGTCGGAATCAACCTTTCGAGCCATAAAAACAAGTTACGCTTGTGGTACATACAAAACTTTATGCACGGACGAAAATTTTCAGTGTTAGAAAAATTGTATCGAAAAAAATTTGTCCTCGTACGTCTTACATCCAGTATCTAGTGTTGCTATGAAAGCGGAGAACAACAGTTTATTGTTTGTTTATTAGTTACGTCATTTGAGTTTTATTTTGTGTATCTCCGTGCTTTCCATATAAATATCACAAAATTAATTTTCATTTTTAATAAAAACTTTTCATGTTGTATGTTTAAATTGTTTATATTGTAGGTTATAATTTGGTTTGACGTTTCATTATAGCCCGGCGGGCTATAAGATGACGTTTATGTCAAAGAAATTCGTGTATAATTGTCAAATTATGATACGTCCGTGCATAAACAATATTAAGTATAGTAAAAATGCACTAGAGTTTTTGAGATAACTATATTTAAAAACAAGCCGCCACTAATAAGTTTCCAATCATTCCTAACATTAAAAATTTTTCAATTTATTTTTTAAAAAGTACCTATATCTGGAATTCCACATATTTTAGTGATAATTTTACTTGTATTGTGAGTGACCTGCTACTTATAGTGGAATTTAAACCACTTATTAAACCCATCAGTATTTTCTGTGAATAATATTTATTGGGTTCACATATGAAATGATATTTCGTTTTTAAAATTCGTTACATGTATTCGTTAATTTATGTTGTGTTATGTGTTTATACGTTAAGTGTTTCGTCTTTATTTCTTTATTTATTTATTCGAGTGTGTTGAATGTGAATTGGGCAAAGTATTTAAGTATTAAAACTTTTTGTAGAGTGCGTACACTTTAAGTTCAAGCCTGTAGCTTTACCAGTCGTCCGGTACGCGGCAAAGGGAAAGATAAATAGGATTAAAAAAAAAAAATGTCAGATGACAACATTTTTTCTGGCGCTGATGTGAGCGCCATCTAGTGAATTTGTTAAGTGGAAAAGAGTATACGAGGTGTGGCAATTAAATAACAAGTTTGATCTTAGAACATTGACAATGTATAAAATTACACGAAACAAATTTTGCCATCCCCAGTGTACTCTCCTCAACATTGAAACAGTTTGACAATATTATTACACAAAGTATGACGACGGATGGCGCTAATGTTTGCCTGTTTTGAAGTTTCAATATTAATTTAATTAATATTATTATTAATTTAATTCATATTACATATTGATTTATTTATAAATACATGATTATTGTTAATATTACTAGATGTTATAATTAAACAAATTCATCAAACACAAAATTGTTAAATGTTTTGTTAGGTAATAGAACATCATGACATTTTATATTCTTTCAAAGGTGACCGCTACAGACGCGCGAATCTTCTTTTTAAAATCAGGCGACTAATCAAATTCTTAGTACCTAACACGTCATACCCAATTAGTAATCAGGTTCAATCGCTTGTAGTTGTGACCTAGTTAATATTTAAAAAAAAAATTTCACTAATACTCATTAATTTATGTATATTTTCGTCTTCTTATTTAAGATAGTTAAAATATGACTATGGTATGGGACCCTATTATCTTGAAATTTTAACAGCGGATGGAAGGAAGATGACAAATTAATATGACATAGTCTGCAATGTTGCCAAATTTACAGGGAAGCCGGAAAAAAATAAATCTCGTTATTTAGTAGCCACACCTTGTAGAAGAGTTTAGCTGAACGACTAAAATAAAATATTGTGCACGCCTCTGAACAATTTATTGGAGGAGTGGTCTGCTTGATTTTAAAGTGTACGCACTCTACTTATGTTTGTTATTTGTGATGTCTTTTGTTACATAATCGGCGCCATATTTTTACTAACTATACGGTCATATATTTATCAACTAGCAAAATTAACAAATTAAATACAAAATTTTATGACCCGTAAAGTCTGTTTTAATTTTATATAAATTTCTCTAAAAAATGAATAAAATAATTTTGGCTATTAATTTTGTTTTGCGTTGTAAATATGGCGCCTGTGGTATTTCCTGTTTGTGTTGTTGTGGACTGAAGCAACCTGAACTTGCGTGAATAAAATTCGTCCAAAACGTTGTTGATGAAATGACTTTTAGCTTTTGAAACTTTGTGATATGAAGTACGCAAGTCTGACCGCGGCTTTTAGCAAGTCAAACGTGCCAATTTCAACTTTAGCTAGCGTTCGTAGCTTAAGAACCAAAATAAGGTTAGTGACGTTTGTTTTTGTGGATGAGGCCGAGTTCTAACCAAACGTACAAAATTTGATAACAATTTGTCTATAAGTCGTCGTTCTCGATGTTCTCTGCCATTGTTTGATACGAGTAAAGCGTCCAAATTCAAACTCGACAATATAACTCGTCTTTAGATATATTATATAGGTTGTCCGTCTACGAATAAACCAGCAAATAATATCTCGCTTTATTATTTTTTAGCGATTTCAACCAAATAATTCCTCTATATAATTTTGGAAGAAGCTTAACATTATTATTTCCGGTTTTCGAGTAAAGGGCCCATAAACCATAATCGAAATACAACAAATTTATACAGGTGTCTCAATAAGCTTGCTCACTATTGGTAACTTTTTTATTTGAAGAGATACGAGGTTAGTTAAATGAGCAAAATTTTATATTAGAAAATTGGTCATGTAGACGAAATAAAAATTGTGTCAGCGGATCCCAAAATTTGGGACAGAATATATATTTTTTAAATGGAGCTACATTTGTTTTATTATCTTATTGGAAAGAGTATTTTTTTCTTTTTCCAATAAGGTAATGTTGTTTATGTACAATTTTTTCAATTAAACGAGTTATTTACGTTTAAAGATAAAAATTATCTTTTTTTAGTTTTTTTAGTCAAGCAAACTATGGAAACAATTGTCTTTTATAAAATTATTATTTTATTAACTTATTTTACCGTAATAACAAAATAATTACAGAAAATATTCAAATTGAAAGCAATTATTTCTTTCGCACATTTCAGCTTTTTGGAAAGAGGGCCGACCGTTCTACGTAACTGGTGTCTAGATATAACTTTCCATATAGCAAGATCATATCTTACTTTTCTTCATTTGTAAAGTTATTAAACATTATTAAACACAGAGAACTTTACGGAAGAAATTATTAAACGTCAAACAAACAAAGAATCAATTGTTTCCATGGCTTACTTGACTAAAAAACTAATAAAATAGTTTACAAAATTTAAATTTTTAACCGCTAATAACTCGTTTACTTGAAAAAATTGTACATAAACAACATTACCTTATTGGAAAGAGAAAAAAATACTCTTTCCAATATATATGGTTCCATTTAAAAATATATATATTTTGTCCCAAATTTTGAGAACCGCTGACACAATTTTTATTTTGTCTACATGACCAATTTTCTAATATAAAACGCCATAATTTTGTTCATTTAACCAACCTCGTATCTCGTATCTCTAAATAAAAAAGTTACCAATAGTAAGCAAGCTTATTGAGACACCTGTATAAAAAATCATAAAATACTTGACGATTTCAAATAAAACCATTATTTATTGCATTATTTCTAATTTTTAATTCCATGGTAGTCTGAAATTTATATCGTTGATATCAGAAAAAAGTTTCTATCTAATGAACTGAAATATTATATAGGATGCCATTTAAAAAAATTATAATTTTGTTCTACCGTTTGAGAGCCACTGATTGAATTTTCGATTTATTACTGATTATTTAGCCCCTTTTCTTGATCATTTTTTGAATAGAATATTTTTCTCTAAAGTTAATTAGCTCAGACTGTATAGAGGAAATAATATACTATATGTTATACATATAGTTGAGATGGCTAAAAGATTAAGGGAGATTTTATTTGGTTTATTTATAATTGGACACCCTGTAGATGGCTACGTGAACATTTAGAGTAGCTATTCTAGCATGTACGCAATAAATCAAACCAAATGTAACTCAGTATTTTTACTAAGAAACTATAGCTGTTCATAAAGTCCTTCAGTATACATTTACTGTTTCAAATAAACTGTATTCATGTAAAATTCAATAAAATAAAACATATTTTAAACTAATGTTATATTTCTAACTTTGGAGATGATTCCACTGTATTATTATTATTTATTTAATTCTTGCTTCTCCGATTTATTAGTGTTCTTCTTGCTTATTTTTTTTTTATTATTTTTGTCCATCTAGAATGTGATACAGTTTGATCTGTTAAAAATCGTACTGGACATAATATTTAGACATTTATTTCAAATATAATAAGTTTTTTTTTACTCATATTTTGTTAGTACTACATGCCACTCATATCGAATTTTTATATAAATTATATACATATATAATTATTTCTTCCCATATAACTGTGTTATTGACGCAAATTTCTTTTCCATATGTTTTATAACTTTTTTTTACAAATGCTAAAATATATTACAAACTTTCAAAACGCCATTTTTCGGGGCTTGATGACGCAACCGAACCCGGCTCTCTTCTCGTCATCAAACCAGTGAGTGCCAAACTGTTCCATTGGAGTTTATGGTGGTTATGCGGGCTATTATGTAAACTATAACTACAATATACTTAATTTAAGATAAGTAAAAGAAAAGAAAATAAGAACAAAATGAAATTTTCAAATATAAAGCGATATAATTTTAGCCGCACAACATTGACAAATGGTTTAGAACCTCTGGTAACAGCAGCCAACTTTCTGAAATGAATTTATATAAAATACGTAGAATTGACGGAAGGTTATTTATTGGTCACATCAGATTTTTTTAACCTCCCGCTACCCTTGGTAAGGGAGGTACATGCTAAAAATTGAGATTTTAGTAAATAACCACCTTTTAAGGTTCCTAGAATCCAATTTTAACATTTTCACGATGATGTCTGTCTGTATATGTATGAATTTTGTCTACGCTCTAACTAAAATGCCATCATTCAGAAAATACTGAAGCCTTGTACTTCGACCCTATTCTAATATGGAAAAAACTATTAGATTTTGGTGTAAATCGGGTTACCTGAAATGGCACTTTACCTGAAGCTCATAACGGTTTTTCTTCAAAAAATACCATTATGTTATTTTTTCGCATTTTATGTCATTATAAAAAGTATTGATTTTTCTACAGGTATACATTAATACTTTTTCTATATATTTTATAGATACATTTAATAAACAGTGTTTTTTATTAATACCAGAGTCTCAGTTAATATTTCAAATGTATGTATTGTCAAATAAATGTAATTGTCATAAAACTGATCACTTCAAATTAATAACATTGACATTTTAAAAAGAAAATACTCAGGTATGTATTTAAATTAATAAAAATTAAATAGCGGGAGGTTTTGTGTTGGCCACATCATTTTTCTTTTTTTTAAATTTGCAATCGTATGAGAATAAGTACATAAATACGATATTAAAATAAAAATGTATATTTCATCATTACAAATATCTTAAAAACTAAAATAATTAGTTCACATATATAAAATATTTAGGCACATAATTACGTAATACCTTTTACTATTCTTATGGTTTATTCGAGTCTCTGTGTCTTTTTCTCTTCTTATTATTGCCACAGTTCACGGTAAATGCTATTAAAGTAATCACAAAGAAAACTACACAGAATCCGAGTAATGTAAAGCCTGGATGGCCGTAAAAATCAAAGTCTTGTTGATCGGGAAGAAATCCGACGTTTGCCATGACTTGGGTTCCGTTTGGAGGGGGGCACGGAAGCTGGACAATAATGTCTTGATGCTGAACCTGAAAAAAACAAAAATCATAATAATAACAAAAAATGTTACGCTCCAAATTTTATTACTAAACAAGGTCTAAAAGCGTGTATTACACAATAAAGTTTTTTCAAGTCACTTGAAATAGTTATTTACATTCGAGTGCGTGTAAGGCACTCGCCTTAAGGGCTCGTGCCTTAAACAAAGCTGTCGCGCTGTAAAATACTTCACGCACGAGAATTGTATCAAATTTTTTGGCCGACGATAATGAAAATCACTTTTTTTAATGAGATAGGTTATACTTCTGAAAAGGGTTAGTTTAAAATACTGGGGTTAAGTCAGTTTCCAAATTTGATTTTACTTACCTTCATTAGAGTACTTCTTCTAGCGAAAATTTATTTCTAATAATAGACGTTGTTTATAACTGATAATATATTTATTTGCTCATGTTTTCTTCGTAATAAATAATAGGTAGGTATTGAAATTTGACATTTCAGCAATTTTCGCCTCGCGTATTTGACAGATATATCGATCGGTGACTATGTCGGTAACGGCGGATTTTTACAATAATGACAGATGTCGCTGCCGTGATTTTGGTTTATATAAATTAGTTTTAAATATAGGAAATGCTAAAGTAAAAAAATAACTTATGTAGGTAGTACCTTTTTACATGAACTTTATTATAGTAAAGATGATTTGTTTTCTAAATGGCCATAAACGTCCAGTGTATTTTGATTATTTTACCGCATAGTTAGACAAGTTACAACACAGTAAGCGTAAAATGTAGGTTACACTTGCTGTGTATACAATTGTAAAGTTCCCATTACACTTCAGGAGGGCAAAAATAAAAATTTCATCGTGTAATCCACGCTTAACTTCCTCAAAACTTTTGGGACGTGTGGTACTAAATTTTCCTCTTACCTGTTTATTCCTACACAACGTTTGACCCGCAGCGGCTCCGATGGCTTCTTGTGTGTACTCCCTCCTCACTAAAAAGGGCCCCAACCAGGCCTGAGGGGAGACGTACCTCAGCCACTGAGCCCCAAGGGGCATGTCTTCATATGAGAGGAAGAATCCACTGCTGAGTGCTCCGGACCAGACAGCAACGCCCGTGAGGAGTGCAGGGAGAAGACGACCGGGGAATATGTAGGCAAAGGCAACTAGGAGGGATTGGAGGGAGGTGAAGTAGACCAACATGTAGCCTATTAAAAAAAAAAAAATAAAAAAAAAATACAGGGTGTCTTTTAAATAAGGGGACATGGCTTAATCACAGATTCCTGAGGCTAAAATAAGACGATTTAACTAAACTTGCTTCTACCGGAAAGTGTACCATTTAGCCAGTATTCTGCTTCAAAGTTCTTCGAATAAAAATTAATTTTGCTTATAATAACAGAACGCTTAATACGATTTGGATGAAATTTGGTATGACAGTTCATATGTTCATACTTGTTATTATTAGTGAACTACTAGTGTATGAAACTTAAAGCTTCATTCAGAGCTACTGTTTTAATGCGTAATACTAATACATAATGCTAACGCATAACGCAGAAAAAGTTTGATAGATGACAATGCACAAGACCATTCACAGCTACAAATTAGTGCTAACGCGTAAGCGTAATGCATAAACACAAAAGTTTGCAAACGCCAAACTTTTAACGCTATGCTTATGCATTAACTTTGTGTGCGCTTGCGTAGAAGGTTATTATTTTTATATTTGACTTTGATGACAACTGTCAACATGAATGCTGAACAATTTTTATTTATTCGTCAGAAAAAAATTATAGCTGCCGCAAGTGCTATGTTTATAATTAATTGTGTAAAAATTAAAATAGCACAAGAAAAGAAAAAATCAAAACGCCGATAGAGACCTCATCCAGTAAATCAGCTTCGGTCTCAACAAAGAGATTGGGAAAACTTAATACAGGAAATGAGATTATGGGACGAAAGCATATTT
Organism: Ophonus ardosiacus; assembly: GCA_943142095.1. Taxonomy (NCBI): domain Eukaryota; kingdom Metazoa; phylum Arthropoda; class Insecta; order Coleoptera; family Carabidae; genus Ophonus; species Ophonus ardosiacus. Next base: position 24,085,556 of record OW964839.1, read on the forward strand.
TTAACTACACACGTTTATCCATAAATCAATTTGACATGCTACTTTCGTTGGTAGGACCAAAAATTTAAAAAATATATACATTCCGATTAACTACTTCACCTAGGGCAAGATTGGTATTAACTTTACAGTGCGTATGAATTAAATTTTTATATATGTATATATTTAATAATAAATAAATGTTGCTAATAATTATTATTAGTATTATTTTTGTAAGGTTCTAATATTTGCGAATAGATGTCGGAACCATCGTTAGCGTTACGCTTACCCATTAAATTCGTCGCAGCGAATGGATATTTGACTATTATCTTAAGTAATAGCGTTGCGCATTAAAGTTATAATTTACGCATTGTCACAGTAAATTAAAACAGTAGCTGTGAGTGAACCAGGTGTCCCAACATTAATTAGACCGTAACTTTTTAATGGCAATACCGAAAACGTGAAATTATTTTTCTTCAGAAAGATACATTCAATAGTAAACTTTTCTCTTTCTGTTTAATTTGTGATATCTGTTACGGTTCACACAGAAAATAATAAAACCTGAGTGACTGCATCATGAATTTTTTTAAAATAAATTTAATCTAGCAGTCTATCCAAATGTCAAACATCTAATTTTTAATGACAGTAACAATTGTTCATGGGTTGTCAAAAAATTCCTTCGCAATATTCAAAAACTTGTAACATCCGTTTGTTCGGCCTAATAGTATTTTATTACAATTATTATAAATAACAAGAATAAATATGTTAGCTTACTCCTAAATAAGCTGAGAAGATTGACAACTCGTTACTGTCATTAAAAATTAGATGTTTGATATTTGGACAGACTGCTAGATAAAATTTATTTTAAAAAAATTCTCGATGCATTCACTCAGATTTTATTTTTTTCTGTCTGAACCGTAACAGATATCACAAATTAAACAGAGAGAGAAAAGTTTACTAATGAATGTATCTTTCTGAAAAAAAAATAATAATTTTTTAGTAGACCTTACCAAAAAATTGAATTTTTAGTACGCAAAAGCGGAAAAAAGTAATCGTTTTTCGTCCGATTTAAGGTAACGCCATCTATTGATAACTTTCTACTTTACATCATGATTCCGACATTACCGACAATGTCAGAATGTCTGTGAATAAAACAGGGTGTAAATGGTCTCTGAGTTAAACAAACTATCAATTTTGGTGTAAACTGTAATAAATATGTATTGGTAGTGGAATTTTCTAATAATTATTGTTGATAAATATGTTCAACAGTGACGAAAGTGATGTAGAAAGATTCAACACCCCTCCTGAAATAATAAACGAAGCCAACGCTGCTAGGTTAGATTTGCTACCTAGAAAATATTTTTTTTTCGAAGAACTTTGAAGCAGAATTCTGGCTAAATGGTACACTTCCCGGTAGAAGCAAGTTTAGTTAAATCGTGTTATTTTAGCCTCAGGAATCTGTGGTTAAGCCATGTCCCTCTATTTAAGAGACACCTGTATTTAAACATTTACAATCTGATTATGATCCTATTTCACTTACCTATATAAATATAGAATGCATTGTAGTTATTCGGTCCTTGCATATACAGACCACTCATTGAATAACACGGCACTAGGAATACCAGCCAAATAAATAACGATGGGAATAAATTTAAAAATGTCTGAAAATGTAAACAAAGTTGTAATAACGTTTCTCTTAATTTAAAAACTAACAGCCCGATTCACAAAAAAGTTTAAGCTAATCCTCATTTTTGGATTAGCGAATTCTACTTTAATTTTGACAGTTTATATCTTAAAATATAGTCTAATCTATTCCAAGTATCCACCTTTATTGATAATATCATGAAAATTAAATTTTAAATACCAGAATAGAATTCACTAATCCAAAAATGAGGATTAGCTTAAACTTTTTTGTTAATAGGGCTGTATATGATGACATTTGTCATAAAATTTGAAGCGAATGTGAACAATAATTTGGACTTATTAGATACAACTAAAAAGAAAAATCCCTTAACCTTAACAATAACTTTTAAAAAACTATACAGGGTGTATCAAGATAATGGAACAGTGCCGTTTATTCGTGTATGTGAAAAGATACAGAAAAAAGTAATTAAGATATTTTGTAAGGGATAGAGGGGGATACATTTTAGCATAAACTTTATTATCATAAATCCAGTGGTATTCAAACTACAGGGCAATATTATATTTTTTTAAATGGCATTATATATATTTTATTAACTCATTAAATAGAGAATTTTCTTCTGAATTCAACGATATAAAAATATCATACCCTTACATTGCAAAAAAATTATAAAAATTAATTCAAAGTTAGTATTTCATTTCTACTGTATCTAAGTACTGAGCAATAAAACAAAAAAATTACTTTAAAAGTTGAATTTATTGCCAAAATCGTAGCTTACTTGAATGTAATAAAACTAAAATAAATTTTATTTTGTTTTATTGATTGAATGTTTGCTCAGATTACTTAGATAAAGTAGAAATGAAATATTAACTTTGAATTAATTTTTGTAATTTTTTTCGCAAATGTAAGGGTATGATATTATTATATCGTTGAATTCAGAACAAAATTCTCTATTTAATGAGTTAATAAAATATATATAATGCCATTTAAAAAAATAAAATATTGCCCTGTAGTTTGAGTACCACTGGATTAAAGATAATAAAGTTTATGCTAAAATGTGTCCCCCTCTATGCCTTACAAAATATCTTAATTACTTTTTTCTGTATCTTTTCACATACACGAATAAAATGCACTGTTCCATTATTTTGATACACTCTGTATATGTATATAAATAAATTGAAAAATGAGTACCGGACCCCATTATTTTAAATAAATAACTTTCTTACCTTGACAAAAATGTAGGTAAACCTTCCGTACAACCCGTCTTTAACATCTCTTTCCACATTATCTCTATTGCTTGATACATCTCCTAAGGATATGGCCAGTAAAAGAGGCCAACAAAGTACAGACATTACATTGTAATGGAACCCAAGTCGGTCGTTCAATCCTAATTGAGGATCAGTACCAGGTACGTCCCAGAATACTGCCCCGGTTATAAGGGATAAAGTTACGGCTAAAACGAAGAGTATGGACCAGTGGATGAATGTAGATGGCTGGGTGTAGAACATTAATTTCCTACAAAAGAAACAGGTTTTAATAATGAGAAACATCACTGGCTATACCGTCGCCAAATACATGTGTGTTTGATTTAGTACTCATAACTGTCATGGGGTCCCGTGGCCGCGTGCCTAAGTGTCTGGTCGCGAACCTGGGGGAACCGGGTTCGATCCCGACAGACGCCAAATATTTCCAATTTTGAGCTATGAGTGCCCGTGAGGTGACGCCTGGTGCCCACACGGTAAAATATATCGTCATCATTACCGATGTCTACATGTGTTGTAGATACTGGCACACCCAGAAATGGGTAATATGCCGTGATGATATATTTATTTATTTATAGAACTGTCATTGGTATATACCGTGAGTATTTTTTAACGTGAAACATTGGCTTTGTCATATCCATGGTTACGACTTGATATTTGATTGACAGCAATGTATTTGCCCGTTCCATTTAAAATGAAACATAGGGAACGAATCTGACATTTGATAAGGCCGCAATAGAGGTTAATTTTGTTTAAATAATTATACTTGCATTCTAATTTAAAATTAGTTGTAGAAAAAATATAGTGTGCACCTTGTGCCCGAGTGGTTTTCTGACTCCGCTAAATTTCTTACAATATTTAAATATAATACTTCTGTTAAATTCATTCCCCATGTGTCATTTTAAATGAGACAGACAAATACATATTGCTGTCAATCAAATGTCAAATCATAACTTATAGGAAAATTCAACGGTTATCTGTTATATTGACAAGATGTCATAGGTTAATTTTGTTTAAATAATTATACCTGTTTTCTAAAAATTAAATTTAGATGTAGAAAAAATACTGTGTGCACCTTGTGCCCGAAATATGTTTAGTGCTCTCGAGTGGTTTTCTAACTTCGCTAAATTTTTTACAATATATAAATATAATACTTCTGTCAGATTCGTTCCCTATATTTCGGGCACAAGGTGCACACAGTGTTTTTCTACATCTAAATTTAATTTTTAGAAAACAGGTATAATTATTTAATCAAAATTAACCTCTCTTGTCAATATGATAGATAACCGTTGAATTTTCCTATAAGTTATGATTTGACATTTGATTGACAGCAATATATTTGTCTGTCTCATTTAAAATGACACATGGGGAATGAATTTGACAGAAGTATTATATTTAAATATTGTAAGAAATTTAGCCGAGTCAGAAAACCACTCGGGCACAAGGTGCACACTATATTTTTTCTACAACTAATTTTAAATTAGAATGCAGATATAATTATTTAAACAAAATTAACCTCTATTGACGTCTTATCAAATTTTAAATGAAACGGGCAAATACATTGCTGTCTATCAAATATTAAGTCGTAACCATGGATATGGCAAACCCAATGTTTTACGTTAAAAAATATTCACGGTATAAAAAACAAACGAGTTAATTTTTTGTATAAGGAATTTTTTTCGCGATCGCCCAGAAAATGAGCTCTTTCTGATCACTATTTAGACCGGAAAGTCCTTCTTTGCTGAGCTAGCTCGGAAAGTTGTCTATAAGGGATCGGAAAGTACTTTACCGATCCCGGGACCGGTAAAGCTAAATGTTTCCATGGAGATCAGTTGTTTATTTATATTTTATTTGCTCGCAGTAAAAAATAAAATAATACTTTTTTATTCTTTTTTCAGAATCGCAAAAAAAATATTGTACCCAACATGACCTGAAAGTGTCTATACTGGGCTCCCAAGCTTCCAAAGCTCGCTCTGGAATATGCTTGCTCACCCAGTATAGTATCACTTTCAGGTCTTGTTACGTAAATTACTATTAATAAATTTAGAACTGACAAAAAAATGAAAAGTTATACCCCCCATCGCATATCTTCCAATCGCAACAAACATCGTAAGGCGGCCTCTAGTCAGTATATGTTCGAAGCTGTATATCGCTTTGTAATATATACAGAGAATTTATTTTAAAATGCAACATTATGGTTCATCGCTTCCATGGTTACTCACTATTGTCAAAAAATGACAGCAATGTAATATTTGTCCATTTTAAAATGCAACATTATAAATAGTATTGCAGCACAGGAGATACCTCCAGAATACATCACAAATGGTGTCAATTATTATTACGACCGACTAGAATATGGCCTGTGTAAATGGGGGTATTTTTTTAACATTTATTACATGAAAGATGAATTTTTGTAAGCTAAAGTTTGTTAAGATTGTAACATTCAAGTTTTGATTTTTTGTTAATCATATGTATGCTAATTTATTGGAAATTAGTTTTGATAATACGAAACTACAAATTTTGTATGTTGCCTTTTAAAATGGACAAATATTACATTGCTGTCATTTTTTGACAGTAGTGCGTGTAACCATGGAAGTGACTGACCATATGTTGTTGCATGTTAAAATAAATTCCCTGTACATATGAAGACTTACGTAAATAAAACGGAAGCTTGCGTAAAGCAATTGGTCGGTCTGACCGTAAGCGGAAGTGTAGTTGGAGGACCTGGGTCACTAAGAGGTTCCTGTTTCCGTCGGAAGACATCTGCTAGTTGTTCGATTCGTTGTGAGGATTCCAGCATTGCTTCGGCGGATAAATCATCCAAGGTCACCAAGTCCACTACAATAGGAAACACAATAGAAGTTAAATCTAATATAACTAATGGTTGACATTTGGATCATATAGCAATACCATCTTTTGACTGTTTCCGGAATTTTATAATCTTACAGCCCGATTCACAAAAAAGTTTAAGCTAATAGGCTACTCCACGATATTTTTTTAAAATTTTTTTTTTGAATTATATAAAAATATAAGACCACATGTGAAAGTCCGAGTTAAAAATTCCTCCAAATAAGCGAGATATTAAGGTCCGAATTTTAAATTACCTTTGTGACGTAGGTAATGTGGATATACCAGAAGTAAACAAACAGTGGTTCACAAGCCACGAAAAAATGTTAAACAAACTACAAAATAATGTATATTTAAATTGTAATATTATAATTCATTATTAGAGACATAAAATAAATTATTTTACTTAATTTATTTCACCTTTTTTCTCATTTTATAAAAACAAAGAAATTAGAACGTCACCCGAATAGCAACCGAACAGATCCGACACACCCGAAGAAGTATATTCTAAGTTAGGGCGGGGCTTCTCAAAACCGGAGGTCATACTTGGATCCTATTTGTTCAAACACTCGTACACATGTCCTGCATCATCAAAAGCAAAACTCCCCGTGTCTTCTAGAAGAAATAATTTATAATAAAAGAAATATGGTTTTCCTTATCCTTTAACTATTATCGTTCATATTTTCAATAAATTTTTACTAATTTTGATTACTGTGGAATAGCCTATCCTCATTTTTGGATTAGTGAATTCTATTCTATTCCGGTATTTAAAATTTAATTTTCATATTATCAATAAAATTAGATACTAGGAATAGATTAGACTATATTTTAAGATATAAACTGTCAAAATTAGAGTAGAATTCGCTAATCCAAAAATGAGGATTAGCTTAAACCTTTTTGTGAATCGGGCTGTTAAAATTTATATCTTTCAATGGGGTATTCCATTCAATTTTTTTTATTATTTTAAATAAAACTTCATTCAATTTTGAAGCAATTCATAGTATTAAAAAATCTTAATTGTTCCTAGTTTAACAGTATTTTATTTTCGAGAAATCAGTGTAACATCACATTCCCCTGTACTTGTCTTTCTCACACACACTGCTCTGAGTACGCTACGAGAGAAAGATGACAAATGTATGACGTCAATTTCCCCTTTTAGCTAATGTGAAATATCTCGTAAATTAATTATTTAAAAAATGTTTTCATTGTTTTAACTATTATTTATTGAGCGATACTTTAAGTTAAATTGAAATTTTTCTTATTTTTTTGTCACGGTGGAATACCCCATTATTAGCTATATCTGAAAAGCGGGCTGTGACTTGACGTGTTGGCCAGAGCAAACAGTTCACTTGTTTCTTGTTTCTGTTTGTCTGTTTAGTAGTGATTTGTTACTCGCGGTGTTAAGATTTGTGAGTGATTTTTCGGGATATTACATTATTATTTCGTTAAAAACTTTTAAGAAAACTAGACATTAGTGTTGGACTATTGTGTTAGTGAACTTTAAAGTGCAATCTACACAAATCCAGTCCCAAATTCCAGTGAAAGTGAGTACGAAAAATATTTCTCACAAATTCATTGTTACATAAATGTTATATTTTACACTGGTATTAATTTAAAAGTGCATATATGTTTACAGTATTACATTCATTGCTTAAAACTACTGTACATTTATTAAATGTCTTATATCTCATAATAATTGGTATGTGGAGCAATAAACAGCAATTCAATTGTCGGTTCAGACATTACGCTCAATAAAACGATATAATTATGTTCATCAACATTGTTAATTACAAACAAAAATTGTAATTGCACTGAAATTACAGTATTAAGTGGTTAAATTCCTATTTAGTGTATAGTATGTTATAGGAATTATACCGAGTTTTTTTTATCAGAGAACATGGGCGTATGTCATTACTATAGTTACATTTAAAATGATTGACAGCAATATATTATCGCGTTTTTTTTTTTAAACTGGACATAGGACGTGACATTTAGTAAATCTGTCAATGTCATCAAATTGTCATATTTCAAAATGTATACAGTTGAAGAAAAAGTTCAAATTGTATGGTATAATTCTACACTCTGACATAAGCCTAAGGCAAGAAATAATTAATATAAATTATATTTTATCCCTATTTTTTAATTGATCAATATTTATTTTGTCACCATTGTAAATACAATTTTTTAAATGGCCCCAAAGAAAAAAAAAATCGTTTGGTGCAAGATCTGGTGGCATTGCAGGCCACTCCACTTCTCCACCACGTCCTCTCCAGCGTTGGGGGAATACCTAGTGCAGATATAAGTGAACATTTTGACGACTCCAATACCTGCAATTTTGTGAATTTACTTCCCGATTAATATAAAATGTCGCTTCATCCGTAAATAAAATTCAATCCAGTAATATTTCCCCACTATTAATTTTGTTCATCATATCTTCGCAAAAGATATTTCTTCGTTCTATATCGTTGTGTAATAACTCTTGGTGATTTTGATATTTAAAACTCTTAAAATGTTCTTGTCTTAAAACCTTGTATACTAGTATTCTTGATTTCAGAAAAAAAATTGTTGACAGGGTGTTGTCACCTTCAATTAATTGCATAATTTCTTGTTTCTTACTATTAACTACAGTACTTGGTCTGATTTTCTTCTTGTGCTATCACTTATATAATTACTCCAATTTACAATTTGAACTTTTCTTTGACTGTGTACATTTTGAAGTATGACAATTTGATGACATTGACAGATATACTAAATGTCACGTCCTATGTCCAGTTTTAAAAAAACGCGATAATGCATTGCTCTCAATCATTTTAAATGTAACTATGGTAATGACATACGCCCATGTTCACTGATAAAAAAAACTCTCGGTATAATAAAATATCTGTTGTGGTCAACACAAGGCACAAGACCTCTCGCCATTTCCATGTTAGGCTCTATACTTTTTGACAGATATTGAGATGTTTCACGGCCTCATATTGATAACGTAACGTAGGCTACGATCCGAACTAACGTGACGTCACGTTCGGCTCTCCCCGAGTTTACCCGAATAACCGGGACGCGTCACGCGTGACAAATCAGCCTTGTTTACTGCCTAGGAAAAAGTACAAGATGCGCCTGTAGAAGTTTTTACTTCAAAAAAAAAAATAAAATGCTATAATGAACTAGTACAGGTACTTACGGTAGTAATCAGAAGGGTTCTTAAAAGACGGACAAGGATATTCTACAGTAGAAAAATATGCTAGCATATCTCTTCGTCGTCCAGAATACATTACACGTCCGGCTGATATAAGTAGCACTCTTGACAACATCGTGAAAATCTCGTACGTTGGTGGATGTAGCGTTAAAATTACTATTCGCCCTAAAATAAATATAAAGTTGATTGATTTGGCTGTCACATTTTGAATAAGCAGTTTTGTATGCATTTCAAGCTTCGAGCTTATACTGACTAAAGGCTGAGAGGAAAAAAAAATCTGCTGTGGCCAGCACAAGACCTCTTGCCGTTTCCATATTAGGTTATATAAGTATTGTATTGCACTTTGCTATCGAACCGTCGTTTTATAACAAAATATTACAGAACTTTACCTTTATGGTTTTTTATTGTATTTAACATGTCTTCTGCACACATATAATTCTAATTATATCTATTTTTCATTGTATGAAGAAATTCCTAATTGTCAGAGATTCTTCCAATGCTAGCAAGATGGCGGTATTTCTGACGGATATATGCATTTTACCTATAATTTCAAATATTTAATTAATAAAACAATAAGAAAGATTAATTAACATGTCATTTACAAATTATGTTATAAACATTTGAATTTGATAACTGGTTTCCTTAGTGTAGTTTCGCCTACTCGACTTATTATATCCCGATATTCTATATATTATAGCGTCTTTATTTCTAAATTTATAGAAGATTTAATAAAAAAATTAAATGTATCAGATGTAGAATTTTGTTCTTCAAAATTAGCAATATCAAAAATTTTCAAAAAATAATATTCAGAAGATTTTTTTAAAAAAAAGTACTACTTCCGGTTGTTTAATTGTTACCGAAACCTTTTCAGCTCTTCCCAGGAATGTCAGATTGAGGAATTCATAGTTAAACAGGTCTTATGTCTTATAGTTTTTGAGGAATCGTCCCTCCAACATCCAGCCATACACACACACATACACACATCCACACACACACACACACATATCATTGTAAAAAATGTTAAAATCGGATTCTAGTGACCTTGAAACGTGCTTATTCATTAAAATCTGGATATGTGATTTTAAGCATGATTCCAATACCTCTCTTAGCGAGAGGTAAAAACAATGATTTTTTTGAGACTAAAATCAGATATGGGTTTTATTTAAAAAAAATATGTTTGTGTTATATCTCGAAAATTTACAGATATAAAAATTTATTTCGTACGCCACTGGTTAGTTATTAAAAATATCTATCTTTTATATTTGAAACGTTTTTCTCAATTACTAATAGTTAAGAAGTTATTTGAAAAAGAAAAAAATCAACAATATTCAGTTTTTCGTTATTATCTAGTGCCCTATGAGAATTCTTAGAAAAACAAAAGCACATCTGAGATGGCCTCCCAAAGGCGCACAAAAAGTTCCATATAACCGACATCGCATCTCTTATAGTTCTTGAGATCCCAATGGCGGCAGTTCTAAATGAGACACACTGTATAGCGGGATACACTCACAAACTATACTCCAAAAATAGGGTTAGGTTGTAATAAAATGATAAGTAGTGGCATATAATATAACAAAACGCTGCCCGCAATACACACTTCCAGCCCAGCAAATCCCCCCGTTCGCATATCTTCCGATCACAACATGCTACGCGTTGTCATTGGGAGTTACTTCTCTAGTCAGTATATGCTCAAAGATTTCAAGTCGATATTTTTCATCTTACCTAGTGCATTTCCGCTGCCACCAGAGGCCCATTGTCTGAGGTACTCAATTAAGAAGAAGGTGTCGAAGATATCCATACCACGTGTGGGTTGGTCCAGAAGAACCAGGTCTGTATCGAGAAGAAGGTGGCACGCAACGTTCAAACGACGCTTTTCGGAAACTGTTAATTGAGCTAATTTGGTGTGTCGAACGGCGTCTAGGCCTAGGTCTTCTATTAGAACATTTATCTAAACAAACAATAATAAAATATGATAAACATTATATTTAAAATATAATTGATACACTGATTTACTAAAATATGAGGGTTCTGACTAGTTTATCGGCTTTGATACAATTCGAAATATATGGTTTAATATACTTTCTGAACTATGTAAAATAGATAAATTAGTAATAATAAAGAAAAAACATTAAAAATACATTAATAAATTTAATTTTTTTCATCCTAAAAAATAATAATTCAGGTTTTATTCATGTTTAAAATAAAATAATATAGACTTGTTATAGATAATTAAAAAGCTTATAAGTAAAAAGGTGTCTCTATTTTCAACTTAATGTTCCCATTTAATAGATATTTATACACCAAGTGAGCTAAGAAATGAACTAAGCTTCTCCCTTCTCATGAATAAACATTCTTAGCTCACGTGGTTTATACAATATTTTATTCAATTTTGACGAAATAATAATAATAAAAACCATTATAATATTTAATTTTGACAAAATAAAAAACTAATCAGTTAGAAGGCTGTGCATGACAATCGTCGATGATAAACGTCGAGTCATCTATTTAAAAAGCATTATTGCCTGTAATTTTTGTCGTGAAAAATAATGAAAATTGCTGATAATATCTAATAAATACTGTGGTGAGTGATATTGTCGTACCTGATGTTATTTTAAATGCATTATTTGTTGCAGAGTGAGTTAAAAAAAATTGTGAGAGTGATTCAAAATTTTTAATTCACTTGTGAATAAAATGTTACTTATAGTTGTTGCTAGTTAATAATGACAGTTTAAAACATCAAAATTGAATAAAAAATATTTTTGTTCTGAAAAAGTCTAATTACGGCAAGTTATTCTACTTGAGAAACCGTATAAAAAAATTTACACATTTTTTCTATATTTTTTATAATAAACGAGATATGAAGTATTTTCAAAATAAGCAAAAATCAGGTTTTAGCCTGTAGCTCAAAAACAAAAGACGATCGAAAATTCCTGTGGTGGCTATTAAAGATTTCTCAAAAAGTTGGCCCATAAAGACCTATATCAATTTTCTGTAGCGTGCTTATTAAGAAAGTTTTTCATGCAAGGAACTTGAATTTGTTCTATCCTTAAGATTGTCAGCAGTTTTTGAAAATGTTTATTTATTTATTTAATTTACACACACTCAACAAGGCAGCGCCCCAATTGAGTGGCAAAGACAGAAAGAAAAACAATTACAAATGCGACAATAGCAAAAACAGTACAAAAGTAATAATCAAATTCAATATACGTTCTGAATTCACATCGAATTAATCAGATATTAGCAAATGTAACAGTAACAATATTTTAGTTTTGAAAACTATCAGTGAATTATTAAACAAATCAACTTCATTTATTCTGGAAGATATGTCATTATAATTACTGAAAATACGTCTGAAAGAGCTACCAACAAACAGAAAAAATGTTTTTGTCTTGAGTTTGGGTATCTGGGTACTCTTATGTTCATATATGCTATGTTGCTAATATTGTTAATAAAAATGATAAAAAGGAATGGTTCTAAATGAGATCCTTGCGGCACACCAGAAGTCATATCATATAAAAAATCCTCCTTACCCTATCAGCCGCATCAATCTTGAGATGTTCCAACTTCATCGTCGGTCTCTTCATCTCATACTGGAACCTCATCATCTGTTGCGTGGTCATCTCACTCCACATATTCACATCATCCCTGGCATAAGCCACCCGCGGTTTGAGGGTGCTCCGCCCTATAGGCTGACCGTTGAGGAGCATGTCTCCACCGGAGCAACTGCGAACACCGGCGAGAACATCTAGGAGACCTGTGCCTTCTGATGATGAGGTGCACATGACAGCTAGAAGATCCCCGCCGCGGGCTTCGAGGTTGATGGAGGATAAGAGGAGGGTGGGGGAGTGGGGGGCGGGGATTTCCAGGTTGCGGACCTGCAAGAAGAAGAGAAGGTTAGTTTTTGTAACTGCCACAGGTGATGTTGTTGTGTTGTGCGGGTGATGATACTCCAAGTGAAAGACGTTCTCGTCTACAACGATGTTTGCAACATTGGTAGTTGGTAGAGTGTCTGACTAGATATCGGAAGGCGTTGGGTTCATCTTCGAGCATATACTGACTAGAGAAGTTCCCTATACCAATGCATAGGATGTTGTTATTGGAAGATACGCAGAGGGGGAATTTGCGGGGATGGTAATCATGGTGCATTGCAGGCAGTATTTTGTTGTCACTGTAGGCTATCCAGTCAATCAAGCGGTTTACGTCGTAAATACAATATTACAATTAAAAATAAACAATATGTACAGGTGCGGCAACGTAACTTTTTTTTTAAAATGCGCGCCATTCAGGCTGTAGTGGTCGAAGCGGGGCGGGAGTGGTCTCATTCGACAGGCGTGGTTCTAAAGTTTTGTCCCCTACCGGTTAGTCGCCCCTAGAAACCGTTCCTGAGGACGCAATTGTTTTTTTCAATGATGAAGCCCATTTTCACTTGAGTGGATGTGTTAACAAACAGAACATGCGCTACTTGGCAGACACTAACCTCCAAGAATTGCATCAAAGGCCTTTGCATTCACCTAACGTCACAGTGTGGTGTGCAATTTCCTCAGCTGTTGTTGGTCCCTGGTTTTTTGAAAAAAATGGGGTCACAGTGACTTTGAATTCAGACCGGTATGGGAACATGTTGGAGGATTTTTTTTTCCTCGACTTAATGAATTGGACTTAGGGGACATTTGGTTCCAACAGGACGGAGTAACGACTCACACTTCAAGGGCATCTATGACTGTTTTGAGGGAACACTTCCCGGAGCGCTTCATCTCAAATAAGGGGCGATTTGGAGTGGCAGGTCGCTCCCCCGATTTGGCCCCTGCGATTTTTTTTTGTGGAGTTTTTTGAAATCCCGCGTTTATATCAACCGTCCAAGGGCCTTACAAGACCTGAAGGCCAACATCAGGGTAGAAATTGCCAACATACCCGTTGCTATGCTGGTAAGGGTCATGACAAACGCCAGAAATCGGTTTATTCAATGTATAAACAATGCGGGGCGTCACCTACCTGATATGATTTTCAAAACTGTGTAAAACAAAACTTTAGATATGTACCTACATTTAAAAAATAATTCTGATTCACAAAATGAGTTTTATTGCGTTTTGAAAAAAGAAAGTTATGTTGCCGCACCTGTATAATATATACCATTTAGAAATACGCCAATTTCGTCAATGAATTGGAAGAAACTTGAACATTTAGAACAGTAGGAAAAAATCTGTTGTGGCCAGCACAAAACCTTCCGTCAATTCGATGTATTTTGTACATATCCCATATCAAAAGTTCCTTGAAAAAGATTCTGTATATCCTGTAAAATTGTAACACGAACACACTATTTTTTACAAATTCTATACCGAAAGTTCCTTTCCCTATTTTATTAGGGGTCGCTGTTTCTTACTCTTCTCTTTTACTCATTCCTGTCCAACGCATCTTTTTCACACAATTCTTCCTCTCACAAGTCCTCTGCTACTCAGTCCTTCCATCTTCTCTTTGGCCTTTCTCGTACTTCCGGTATTGAAAATTCCAATTTTGAGGCGAGGCTGCAACTGCAAGTCACTTGCGAGGGACACTCTATCACATTCACATATAACTTTCTGACCCTACTTTCAACTTTGGTTTTGCATTTGACACTGACATCTGTCAATTAAATTATTTTGAATATTTCTGATGTTTCCATAATTTTAACAAAGCTGACTAATTTTTGAAAGTTAATCTCTCTTAATGTCTCTATAACTGTATATCTATTGAATATGAAGGAAAATGTATAATCAAACCGTATAGAGAATAAGATTTTCTTTCATATTGATAATCACAAAATGTCGAAAAATGATATTTAACTGCGTTTTTTCAAGAAAAACTGTTAAAAACTTCAAATAAGGGTACTTCCGGTGGATCAATTATAACCAAAATCTAATCAGCTCTTCATATGGATGTAAAGAAGAGGAATGCGAAAGAATTATAATTTTTAGAATTGTAGTATTGGAGTTACCGTCGGAGAATAATTTGTCACACGCGCGCACACACACACACACACACACACATACAGACATCACCTTAAAAATAGTAAATTCGTATTCTACGGACCCTAAAACGTGCTTATTCATTAAAAACTCACCAACGAAATTTTTGACCAAAGACAATACCTTCCTTACCTAAAGGTAACGGAAGGTAAAAAAGAATAGAATTGAGTACTAGATAGAATACTTATGTAGCCTAATATGGAAATGCGAGAAGTTTTGTTGTAGCCACAACATATTTTTTTGTCATATTTTAGCTAAAAGAAGACATTGCAACAACAAAATTCAAATTTCAAGGATGGTAGATAATCCAGCCCAAAAGATATAGTAGCTGCTGTAATTTGTGCTACTCACTACTTTACTAAATAGTAGTAGAAGTAATTTACTTACTTGTAAATGAGGATAGATAAAAGTAGGTCCTATTTCTTGCTCGTGTATGTAATCGCCTCTCATTACCGAATGTCCTCTTCTGGAATGCATTGCGGATATGTCACTACCAGCTTTAGACATTGGTCGACCTATAACACTGAAAAAATAAACAGGTTACAGTCAAATAATACAGAAAACAAATTAACAAAAGCAGGTACTCAATTTAAAAATATTTTTACAAAAAAGACAATAGTTATATTTCAGTTAAATGTAAAAACTATTACCAATAATAAATACATGCTATTATTAATTTATTGTCTTTGCTTAAAACAGCAAGATTTCTGAAAAACGGCACTATGATTAGAAATATTTTACTTTGACGTATTATACATAACATGTGTACCGCTTCAACCAAGAGTAGTAGATTGCACCGAAGCAACGCCCATTACATAATGGGCCCATAAATCATAACAAAATATAATAAAATGTACACTTTATCCGTAAAGTACTACTCAGTAAATAACGATTAAGATAATAAAAACATTATTTTAACAATTACTTTGCGAGATATTTGAATTTATTTCCAGGGCCACAGATGACGTCACACTATTGGTATCTTTCTCGCGCAGCCTACTATGCAGTGTCCCACACTCTATCTTCAGTGTAGCGGAGACAGCCAATGTTATTCATATGGACGTTTTCTGTACCATGTTGCCAATTTTTCAATGTAATGTAATATTGAAACATTAATATATTTTCATTGCTATACCAAAATTAGTTAACACTGTACAATTTAAGTTTTATGAGGGTCTCTTATTTACCCAAGGGCTTATTGTATTCACCGAAATTTGTCTGCAGTTCTAAATAGTTTTATGTACAGGATCGTGAAAAGATGCGTTGAGCGTTGGAACCGGGGTGTAAAAAACATGCTAAAGCTATTTGTACCTGCAATAAGTAATATTTCAATACAATATTTTAAAACTGCCCGGCATACTAAATTAATAAATAAATAAATATATCATCACGGCATATTACCCATTTCTGGGTGTGCCAGTATCTACAACACATGTAGACATCGGTAATGATGACGATATATTTTACCGTGTGGGTGCTTACCAGGCGTCACCTCACGGGCACTCATAGCTGGCGTGGAGAGTGCACCACAGGGGTCACTTTTGTGCCATTTAAAATTGGAAATATTTGGCGTCTGTCGGGATCGAACCCGGTTCCCTCAGGTTCGCGACCACACACTCAGGTACGCGGCATACTAATCTTAATCAAATGCATTAGAGATTAGAATATTATAATATTATAAATTCAAATTGGAGATTATAAAGAAAAAATAAAGACTTATGAACTATGTAAAATATGCAGTATTTCTTTTTATATAATTTTTTTCTTTTCACCCAACTATGTATTTAGATACATTGAAAATACACCAACCATAAATACATTCAATGAAGTACCCAGAATATTTCATCTCGTTTTGGGCATCTATTGTGCTCTTTCTATCTTATAGACTTACAACAGGTAAACATGGCAACATGGTACTCCATAAGACCCTATACTGAACATAGAGTGTGGGACACTGTATATAGAAACTGGTGTGAGAAAGATAGCTATAGGTTTCTTTAAAAATCAAATGCAGTTATACAAAAAACAATTATGACTTTTTGATACCACGAATTGCTTCAAAATTAAATGAACTATCATTTAAAAATATTTTTAAAAAATGGTTTATGGGCCCATCACGATTATACTCTCTCATCGAAACCCAAAGGATCGCCAGAAACCTTTGGAACGCCTCTCACTTAAGTTGACAAAGAAACCCAAATTTCCACCCCTCATAAATAAGACTGTGAGTGTGATTGTTGTCACTGCTATACACAGAGTTGAACTCTCACAACAAAAATATTATGAAACTACACATTTATTGTTAATATTAAAAATTAATTTCATCCACTTTATTGTGATATGATTATCGTATTAATAACGAACTCGGCTGATTATAAACCTCTGCCGCGTCCGTTATTTGCCTCATATCGGCCTAATGACGTTAATAACTATTATTACCTGTGGTCCATATGATCTAGAGTAGGATGGTTGAAATCAGCTACAGAATTTCTTCGGTTATGATGGTGATGATGTCCTGGAATTGGTCCAGATCTATAGTTCTCACTTGCCAGCAGATTGGCTTCGGAGATGCTTTTATGTCTCGCCCAAGAAGTGGACGGCCTCATGCCTGGTAGAGGATGACCTCCTGGGGGAGGTAATATCGGCTATGAAAAAAGAAAGAAACAAATTATTAAACTGTGATATAATTTGAAAATTAGGGCCCGTATTACTACAGCATTATTATAATAATAACGCAGAAGACTTGAAAGTAATAATAATTTGGAAAAGAGTAAATGTATGACGTACTTAATTAAGGGTATTAAAAACTGGAATATACATAAAAACGAATAATTTTTAATTTTTTATCTTCCGTCACCTTCAGGTAAGGAAGGTATATCTTTGGTCAAAAAATTAAATGATGAGTTGTTTTTAATGAATAAACACGTTTTAGGATACCTAGAAAATAGGAATGACGATGAGTACCCGGGTACTCGCAACCTACCCGATAATAATGTACCCGGGTATAAAATTTCTTACCCGATTACCCCTTTAATTACTCGAACAGTTTTCAGCTGCCGGCCGGAAACATTGTATTTAAAAAAAGAGCTTTTTATTACTATACCATAATTAATATAATTAAGTTTTTTATAGAGATACAGTATAATTATTTATTTGTATTACTTTTTATTTAAGAAATATATGTAAACAATAATAATTAATTTTATTAAAAAGAAAACTGCTAATGGGTATTCCACCATAACAAAAAAGTTTAAAAAAAATTCAATTTAACATAAAGTATGGCTCAATAAATAATAGTTAAAACAATGAAAAACATTTTTTAAATAATTACTTTACGAGATATTTCACATTTGCTAAAAGGGAAAATTGACGTCATACAATTGTTATCTTTCTCTCGCAGCGTACTCAGAGCAGTGTGTGTGAGAGGGACAAGTATAGAGGAAATGTGACGTTATACTGATTTTTCGAAAATAAAATACTGTTAAACTAGGAACAATTAAATTTTTTTAATACTATGAATTGCTTCAAAACTGAATAAAGTTTTATTTAAAATAATAAAAAAAATTGAGTGGAATACCCCATTAACAAATTAACGAATTATGTAATGTACTTAGAGAATAACGGGTAATTAAAGGGTATTATGTAATTAACGGGTAAAGGGTATTATCCGGGTAGTTGTTTCGGGTACTCGGGTACCAAAATTATCGAAATTCGTCATTCCTACTAGAAAACGATTTTACTAGTTTTACGATGTCTGTATGTCTGTGTGTCTGTATGTCTGTCTGTCTGTCTGTCTGTGTGCGTGTGTGTGTGTGTGTGTGTGTGTGTGTGTGTGTGTGTGTGTGTGTGTGTGTGTGTGTGTATGTGTGAGCGTTTTTTCCAACGTATTCCTCTTCTTTACATCCATATGAAGAAATGATTATATTTTGGTTATAATTGGTTAACCAGAAGTTTCTTATTTGAAGTTCTTAACAGTTTTTCTTGTAAAAACGCAGTTAAATATCCTGTTTTCACATTATGTGACTATCAATATGAAAGAATATCTTATTGTCTATACGGTTTGATTATACATTTTCTTTCATATTCAATAGCTACAAGAGTTAAAAAATTATAAAGAGATTAACTTTTATAAACCAGCCATCTTTGCTATAATTATGAAACCAGCTGATATGTTCAATAAAATAAATATATCATCGCGGCATATTACCCATTACTGGGTGTGCCAGTATCTACAACACAATGATGACGATATATTTTACCGTGTGGGCGCTTACCAGAAGTCAACTCACGGGCAGTCATAGCTGGTGTGGAGAGTGCACCACAGGGATCACTTTTGTGCAATTAAAAGTCTCCACTGGCCGGGATCGAACCCGGGTCACCAGACTGACAACCAAACACTACACACACAAGGCTACGCGACCCCATAAATAAATAAATTAATATGACAGAAATAATAGGTACCGTGAGTATTTTTTAACGTGAAACATTGAGTTTGTCACATCCATGATTACGACTTGATATTTGATTGACAGCAATGTATTTGCCCGTTCCATTTAAAATGAAACATAGGGAACGAATCTGACAGAAGTATTATATTTAAATATTGTAAGAAATTTAGCGGAGGCAGAAAACCACTCGAGAGAACTAAACATATTTCGGGCACAAGGTGCACACAGTATTTTTTCTACATCTAAATTTAATTTTAGAAAACAGGTATAATTATTTAAACAAAATTAACCTCTAATGACATCTTGTCAATATGACAGATAACCGTTGAATTTTCCTATAAGTTATGATTTGACATTTGATTGACAGCAATATATTTGTCTGTCTCATTTAAAATGACACATGGGGAATGAATTTGGCAGAAGTATTATATTTAAATATTGTAAGAAATTTAGCCGAGTCAGAAAACCACTCGCGCACAAGATGCACACTATATTTTTTCTACAACTAATTTTAATTTAGAATGCAGGTATAATTATTTAAACAAAATTAACCTCTATTGACGTCTTATCAAATGTCAAATTCGTTCCCTATGTTTCATTTTAAATGGAACGGGCAAATACATTGCTGTCAATCAAATGTCAAGTCGTAACCATGGATGTGACAAACAATGTTTCACGTTAAAAAATACTCACGGTATATGTTACTGTTACCTTCCTGTATAAAAGTTAACAACCCTATCCAAATAATTATTGTCCTATTTCCGTTTGGCCCATCCCAAAATCGAAATGATTATGTGGTTGACCGATTTTTGAATAATGACTATTTTAATAATGAGTAATAACGCTACTTACTCCCATATGTGAGGGCTGGTGATACGAGCTGTGAATATTTTGCATCCGGAAGTCCGGGTCGGATCTGTACTTCCGGTTTTGTTTGTACTGTTGAGTGGTCTCGTTGTCTGAGCTGTCGTAACCTGAGGAACCGTCTCTCAAGCCTCGTTGAAGGGTTTTCGGGCCCCTACTACAAAAATAAATATTCAAATTATTATTTGTTTGCATGATTCTTTAATAAATAATTAAAAACAAGCATTGATTTCCCAGGGAAAAAAAGATTTTTTTCTGAAATTTTTGGCTGCCATTCCAAGGAGTTTGATATAAAAATAACGAAAGTTCAATCTAAAATTACTACACAGATGTGGTATCAATGTGAGAAAAAAAAAAAAATTAAATCGAGTGTTGTTACCTAAAAGCAACGTGCTTGAGGAAATTGTGATAAAATTATAAGTATTTATCAATGATCAAGGGGTATTCGGTGAGATTTTTTTTGCAATTTTAATAATAAATTTGCCATGAATTAGTATTTAGCAGAATTTTTATAATTATAAAATCACCCAATAGATGTCAGTAGTAGCTATGAATATGTTCAGAGTGAAGCGTGTAACGATGGTAAGATTGACATTGACACGACGAGAAAGCAAGACACGTCCACTTTTATTATACAAATGTTTAATAGTAATAATAATAATAAGATCTTTTATAATTTTTAATTTATAATAGAGTGTTTTATTTTATTGAGTTTGTATTTTATTAATTGAAGCGTTATTTTCACTATTATACCGTCAAAACCTCATTTTCAAATTAAAACAATTAATCTTTAATTATCTGTCAAAAAGAGTTTTTTACTACTTATGCCCGTTTGCACCAACAAGACTTAAGCTTTAAGTCTTCTCAAATTTTAAGTCTGACCTAAATTTCTTTGCACCACGCTCAAATTGGGAACTTAAAATCTTAAGCCAGGCTTAAATTTAAGCCCCCGGCAGTTGGCGACTTAACCTAGACTTAGCCTGTAAATCGTCATAACCTGTGTTCAGTTTTTGTATCTCATATTCCTAACATGCTAAATTTTAACGTTTATGACGCTGACGACAATTTACAAGAGAGCTGCACAATCTGCACATTTAACAAAAATAACTTTTTTAAAGAATTTCTATTATTAGACGCAACCACGCATGATTTATTAAAAATTATCGAACAAGACATCGACTTCGTAAATGATAAGTTAATTGTGATAATTGTTTTATTTCGAAATAATATTTTTTCCATACATGATAGTGCGTCTCCTTAAATCAATTGTTATTTTTTTGCGAACTCTCGCTGTATATTGGAAATCACTTGCTCAGTATTGCAGATTTTTTTGGAGTGATTTTTTCTGTTATTGTTAATCAAATCGTTGTAAGTACCTACATACATAATTCTTAAATAATTTACTCTACTGATTTATTCAGAAGAATTAATAATGTATTTAATGTAAGTTTCAGTAGATACTGGTATAAAAATACAATCCCCAGGTGTGTCATTTGAACTCCTATTTCGTTTTTCAAACATCGCTAAAATAATAAATCCCAAATATTATTTTCAGTTATGTTATATTTATAAATTTTAATTGCCCAAAACCAATGCTTTAATTATAAGATTATAAGTGAATACTAGTCACTGACATTTATAATATAATTCTTTCTTATTAATTCATGTTTATATTATTTAATAATTAATTTTTATATTTTACGCATGTGTCAAAATAAGTGTGAAATTAGTAATTAGAGAAATTCCCTAGAATATCTCGGCTTACCTAATCTCAACTCAAATATTCGTTGTGCAAACGACATATATTTTAAGTCTGACTTAACGTTAAAGTTAACTTAGCAAAGTCGAGGCTTAAATTTTGTTGGTGCAAACGGGCATTAGAAACTTAATAATAGGGCTGTTGCAAGAATTTTTATATGACTTCTAAGTATTAAATTTGAAAAGATATTGTGCTTTAAAGAGCCTCAAATTTGAAAATATCACGAAATATCCTTTAGATATTTTACAATTAATTTTTGAAATTTGGATAATATTTTGAATAAGTCACGTGATCTGAAACAGAATGTGACGTCAGAGTACATATACATCTTCAGCGGTTAAGGTGTCAAGTGTATTGTCAAAGTTGTCAAGCAAGTGTCAAATAAGAATCACGACCAGAACTTTAAAGTAATATATATTATCAATTTATATAATAAATTCAATTTTTATATTTTATTTTACCTCAACTCTTTACACCTCTTATTTCGGTAGCAGTAAAACAATCGTTCTGATATAAATTCAGCCTTCATCCAACTATCGACCTTCGGTAAATTGTCCGACTTAGCTTGAGTGTAATTTGAATTAGCCATTATTACTTTATTATTCATTTACAATGAGCAATGTCAGCGTCAAATGTCAAATTAAAAGATTTTGTTATTAACATGTGACAAACTTTAGCCTACCTTTATTTATATAAATAATATGAATACACGTAGGTGATGGAAAAACTATTTTCCTATTGGCTATTAATGATGTAATGTATGTGCTTCTACGTCACAGGAGTGGGGGGTAGTTTTTCAGGACGCCAATCTTTTTATTTAATTATTTCCACAAATAACAACAAATTATTAAAATAAAAATTATTACTAAGAAAATCATTCCATAAACTTTCATTTAAAATAGTTTTTGAAAAATGTGAAACAGGATCATTATGAAATAATTTTATAACAGTTACCGAATGCGCATTTCTTGGTAACCGCCCGATGTCGAAGGGGAAGGGGTGTTACCTAAAAGCAACATGCTTGAGGAAGTTGTGATAAAATTATAAGTATTTATAAATGGTCGAGGGGTATTCGGTGAGATTTTTTTTTGCAATTTTAATATTAAATTTGCCTAGAATTTATATTTTTGACAGAATTTTTGTGTCTAACATAGCCCAGTAGATGTCACTAGTAGCTATGAACGTGGATATGGTTATGAATATGTTCAGTGTGAAGTAAGCAATGAGAATGAGACCTCTTTGAGTGAGACCAAAGAAAAGAAGATAAGACATACAAAAGTCCATAAATATTTTCCACATCTACTTTTTTACTTAATACAGTATTTTTTGATGTGTTTTCTTCTATAATTTTGTTGATTGAATCATTATTTTCATTCACAGCGTGAAAATGACATTTTCAAATTAAAGCAATTAATCTTTAATTATCTGTCAAAAAGTGTTTTGTTGGATAATTTTTTAACCAAAAAATTTTCGTTGTTACATACCTCATATTTGGCCGGTTCATTGTCGCTCTATTAAAATGTTGTGGGGTTGTCGATCTATTAGAACCATTGTGATTTGGAGGAAAAACTCTTGGAAGACCAAATTTTAAATATGTGTACATATTTGAGCCCAAGGCAGACCTATAACAAATTTAATCATATTAATCTACAATAAATAAATAAATAAATAAATATTTATAGTTTCTTATAATAGTTATTTATTATACATGCGGACTAAATGGATGTTTAATGAGCCGTACATTTAAGTGCGAGTTAAACATTCATTTTAACCGCGAGTGTAATACAACTGTTTATTCAATTTTGCCCTAATAAACTTCTTCGATTTGAGAGTAAGATTTTTATAAATGAAAATGAAATCAAAACCTTGAAATATTGCTAATCGCTTACGGTTATCTAGTCGCTGAGTGTGAGTTTTTTTATGCGTTGCCATAGTGATCTGTGGTTGCCATGGATTGAATTGTTTATAATAGACTTTGAAATAAATTATTCTAAAAACCCTTTTTTTAGAGGTTAACATCTCACTATGACATACAATATTTTGTTCCAACAATCAAAGACACACGTTATTACAAGATCGTAACATTCTTATTCTTGTTATGGCGAAATGGCGGGTACCTATATGTTGAATATTTGAATTTGTTCCAACAATGGGGGATTACACCATTTTTTTTTATAATTTCATCTGAAAATATTAGGAAAACTAAGACTATTGATGAAAATCCGGTAAAAAAATTCCTATTAATAAGCGAGTTATGGAAATATATGCTATTTTAAGTTATATTTACATAAAAATAAATGAATATTATAACACTGTACAAGTCTACATACTTTATAATTACAGGTGTATTTAAATTATTAAGTTTAATGCAAGAAATTTATGTTAAAATAAAAACTGTTTGGAAACTGCAGTACAGGAATGTTAGCCCCTCCTTTCGAATTTGAATTTCTTAACTTCCATTGGTAGTAATCCCCACCTCCTAACATGCTATTTGTAATGCATGTATAGGCGGTTTCTCGGTCGCCAATCAAAATATTTTCATATTAGTGTCGAAGCGCTATAACAAAAAACCCTTTAAATATCTCAATTATACCATTTAATTTTTTTATTAATATTCATTATTCAGTATACACATTCGTATTTTTTTACTATTTTCCTTTAATTCGATTGAGCTGTAATCCCCCATTTTGATTGACATTTTAAAACCGCTAGTGAAATAAAATTATTTAAAACGCTAGCGAAATAAAATTGTTTATAAAACAACAACTTTAATGGTCCATATCCAAGGAAATAAACATGACTTTATAAGACAAATGGCCGATTGCACCAACGTAAATTAAATATTAAACATGGTTTAAATTGACAACATTGCATCGAAATGAAATGTCAAATGAATTATAATATATTGCTGTCAATATTTCGATTTGCATTTTTTTGTTTAAACGTAGATTAAAATTTAAGTCTTGTTGGTGCAACTGGGCATAAATTGAATAAAATTTATTAAATATTTTCTTTGAATGTGTGTGTGTATTACTTGGGTCCATATCGAGGGTGTGACAAAATTGACTGCACTGTGGTGTCCCGGAGTTGAAAGTTCCCGTAGGGCAAAGGGCTCTTGTCCGTCGAACCAAGAGCGCTGTCCGTAAAATCCGAATTTAAATTTTGCCTGCAACACACCACAAAACACATTAAATTCTGTTAATGTTAAAAACGAAAACATTGTTAGAATAATGTTAGAAAGTTATCGGAAATTTGTTAGAAAGACGTATACGGAAGGGACTTTAATAATTAAGTTATTAAGTAGTTATTTAGTTAAATATTAAATACGTGATAAGTGAAGGTATAGTGAAAATGAAATGGCAGAAGACCTACGTCATAGATCTGAAAAAAACTTTATAAAATGAAATATAACTTGTAAAAATTATTTATTTTTAAATACAGAAGAAAGAAAAATACTAGTATTAAGAAACGTATATATTAATGAAATTTACAAGTATTTTTAAGTTAATCTCTTTTTCTTTTACGCAATTTGAAATTATTTGAAATAATTGTAGTTCATTGTTATACCGGTACGTTGGCATGACAATGTTTACATTTAATTTTATATCGATCGAATATCTGTCCTGTCACTATTGTCACTTGGTTGTCAGTTTACATTCATAATAATGCCTAAAGCTTAAAAAAGCAATTTCAGAAACTAACCTTGTCATGAACTATTTCGAATGGGAATTGTGGGCCATTAATTCCGTTGAAAGCCGTTCAAAAGGTATTTTTTTCAAATATTTCTCTTGTTATCAATCTTTAAACTATGTATTTTTAGAGCGGAGCAAATGCCCTGCAAATAAGCAAATCTTGACAAGCAGATATGGGCACCCGTTTCAGAATGACAAATGTCATAAATTTTAGTTCAAAATATCAAGATTTTGTAAGTTCACGTGGTTTCTTTGTCACCAGGTGCGTGGACTTTACATGGCGAGTTAAATAAATCACATGAAATTTGGAATGAAAAATATTGACATTTGACACCTATGTATGTACATGATTACTATTACTGTTCTAAATAATTTTCATTCTTTGACCTCGGATTTTCGCCAAACATTTCCAGATGTCTTCATCACTAGAAGAAAATTCCCCCGATTCATACGACTCTTCAAATGAAAATTCGTCAATCATATATATAACAGAAAATGACGCCAAATTACAAGATTAATTTTTAACAAAATAGCTGACCAAAATCGTATAACTGCGCAAACTCGAATCATTCGTAAGAAGAAAAACCACCTGAAATTGGAAAATATAATGAAATTTGGAATGAAAAATGATGACATTTGTCATTTATATTACTAGCTGTCATTCTGTCACGAGTCCCCATATCTGCTTGTCAACACAGAACACTAACCTAAACTTGTCAAGAAAGACCAACAAAGTAACATGACTGCTCGCGCCATATAAATTAGTATCCTATGTAAACTTAGTAGTATATGACGTCATTACTTTAGGGATATTTTTTGATGACGTAAGTCTTCTGCCATTTCATTTCTACCATAGTAAGTACATACGTGGATGGGTAACCATATTTTATACATATCTGTACCGTGGGTATCTGTTCGTTTTACAACCGATTAATTCTTGGATAAAGGCCTTAATCTAAAGTTCTAAGTCGTTCGAAAAATTACATAATGGAATTATGCTGGAATATGCCCAGAAAATGAGCGGGTCTGAATATTGGGATTCAAACCCGCTCATTTTCATCCCCTTTTCATTGGGGAAAAGGGGATGGAAATTATTGTCGAGCGAATACAATAGGGATATTCTGTTCATAGCCTACTTACAATAGGAATATTCTGTTCATAGCCTACTTACAATAGGAATATTCTGTTCATAGCCTACTCTTAGAACTTAGTTAATCAAATTTAAAAATATCGTTAGGAAAAATATGGAGTTCAGGTTCTAGCTTGAAAAAATGTAAATGTAATCTGATCTCATCTGATTTGGCAATGAGTGACTTCTGGCTATTTTAGGTCTTATACCGAGAGTTTTTTTTTTATCAGTGAACATGGGCGTATGTCATTACCATAGTTACATGTAAAATGATTGACAGCAATGCATTATCGCGTTTTTTTTCAAACTGGACATAGGACGTGACATTTAGTATATCTGTCAATGTCATCAAATTGTCATACTTCAAAATGTATACAGTTAAAGAAAAGTTCAAATTGTAAATTGGAGTAATTATAACAAGTCTACAACAAGTTTCTGACTTATGTGCATTAACTTTTAATAAGCGACCCAGTCCAACAACTATAAGAAAAATTTACAATGACTACAGAACTAAAAGATGCGTCAATAAACGGCACAAAAAGATAATCAGACCAAGTTCTGTAGTTAATAGAAAGAAACAAGAAATTATGCAATTAATTGAAAGTGACAAGAACATTTTAAGAGTTTTAAATATCAAAATCACCAAGAGTTATTACACAACGATATAGAACGAAGAAATATCTTTTGCGAAGATATGATGAACAAAATTAATAGTGGGGAAATATTACTGGATCGAATTTTATTTACGGATGAAGCGACATTTTATATTAATCGGGAAGTAAATTCACAAAATTGCAGGTATTGGAGTCGTCAAAATTTTCACTTATATCTGCACCAGGTATTCCCCCAACGCTGGATAGGACGTGGTGGAGAAGTGGAGTGGCTTGCAATGCCACCAGATCTTGCACCAAACAATTTTTTTTCTTTGGGGCCATTTAAAAAATTGTATTTACAATGGTGACAAAATAAATATTGATCATTTAACAAATAGGGATAAAATATAATTTATATTAATTATTTCTTGCCTTAGGCTTATGTCAGAGTATAGAATTATGCCATACACTTTGAACTTTTTCTTCAACTGTATACATTTTGAAATATGACAATTTGATGACATTGACAGATATACTAAATGTCACGTCCTATGTCCACTTTTAAAAAAAACGCGATAATACATTGCTGTCAATCATTTTAAATGTAACTATGGTAATGACATACGCCCATGTTCACTGATAAAAAAAACTCTCGGTATAAAATTTTCGGGGTAAAATGTTTTGCCGGAAGAAGAAATTGACG
Organism: Ophonus ardosiacus; assembly: GCA_943142095.1. NCBI lineage: Eukaryota > Metazoa > Arthropoda > Insecta > Coleoptera > Carabidae > Ophonus > Ophonus ardosiacus. The sequence continues at coordinate 24,113,663 of OW964839.1, forward strand.
CTGCAATGAGCCTGTTTCACATTTTTTAAAAAGTATTTTAAATGAAAGTTTATGTAATATTATTCAAAGTAATAACAAAAATAATATAGAAACTTTTGGCGTCTAAAAAACTGTTTTTCTGTTATAGCCCTATGACCCGTTTTAAAATTTACACTCTGTATATAGTATAGTATATATTTTAACTCTTGTGTCAACAATCTTCAGTCACAGATCATTAAATTTGAAATTTATTTCCTAAACACAATTTTCTATACATCTAATGAAGCCGTTACCAATTATACAGTTCTCCATATGTCTTAAGAATTTATTCTCTGCTGTTATTCACAACAGTTACTGAATGCCTACCTATACCTCTGGTCTTGAACCTGAGTTTGGAGTATCCAAGAAAGACACATGAACCTAGCGGTACACCACAGAAAACACAGTCACAGCAGCCTTAGCAGATGACGCTGTACTGGTACTGGTCTTGTTGGACACTAGGATACTGTTAGACTTTTCATAACACATATGCCAGAAGAGATTAACGTTTTATGTTCCCTCTGATGCGCTTTCGAAGGTAAAGCATTAGTGAAGCTTTTGAATTTATTAGAATAACACTTATGCTCACATGTAACATATTTATGATTGTGAGAAAGGTTGTCTTTTCATAAGTTTGGTACGGTTATATTCGTGGTATAACAGATTGTTTGTAGATACAAATATGTTTTATCGCGATCGCCCAGAAAATGAGCTCTTACTAATCACTATTTAGACCGGAAATTCCTATTAATAAGCGAGTTATGGTCTCCCGAATTTTGAAAAGATTGACGTGACGTCACATATATATGTTTTTATATCAAACTGTTTTCATCATGGACCTAAATGTTCTTGAAATATATGCTATTTTAAGTTATATTTACATAAAAATAAATGAATATTATAACACTGTACAAGTCTACATACTTTATAATTACAGGTGTATTTAAATTATTAAATTTAATGCAAGAAATTTGTGTTAAAATAAAAACTGTTTGAAAACTGTAGTACAGGAATGTTAGCCCCTCCTTTCGAACTTGAATTTCTTAACTTCCATTGGTAGTAATTCCACCTCCTAACACGCTATTTGTAATGTATGTATAGGCGGTTTCTCGGCCGCCAATCAAAATATTTTCATATTAGTGTCGAAGCGCTATAACAAAAAACCCTTTATTTCTGAAATATCTCAATTATACCATTTCATTTTTTTTATTAATATTCGTTATTCAGCATATACATTCGTAATTTTTTACTATTTTCCTTTAATTCGATTGAGCCGTAATCCCCCATTAACTTCTAAATTTAATTTTCACATAGCCACCTAGAATATTTGAATAAAAAAAATGTGATGTTGCCAGCACATGACCTCCCGCAAATTCCATGTTTAAAATAGCAATGAGCTATAGGTAAAGTAACTTTTCCGTTCCGGTTGTTCGTGTGTAAACAAAATCTAATTTGTTGTTCTAATAAATAGAAGTCCGTAATTTGTAAATGTATTAGATGTAGAATTTTATGTTAGTAATAACAGAAATTTTCAAAATGTAATATTTAGATGATTTTTTTTTAAGAAACTACTACTACACCATTTTTTTATAATTTCATCTGAAAATATTAGGAAAACTAAGACTATTAATGAAAATCCGGTGCAAAAATTCCTATTAATAATTTTATATCAAACTGTTTTCATTATGAACCTAAATGTTCTTGAAATATATGCTATTTTAAGTTATATTTACATAAAATAAATGAATATTATAACACTGTATAAGTCTACATACTTTATACTTACAAGTGTATTTAAATTATTAAGTTTAATGCAAGAAATTTATGTTAAAATAAAAACTGTTTGAAAACTGCTGTACAGGAATGTTAGCCCCGTCTTTCGAATTTGAATTTCCTAACTTCTATTGGTAGTAACCCCCACCTCCTAACATGCTATTTGTTATGCATGTATAGGCGGTCTTTCGGCCGCCAATCAAAATATTATATATTGAATTCATATTAGTGTCGAAGCGCTATAACAAAAAACCCCTTATTTCCGAAATATCTCAATAATACCATATCATTTTTTTTTATTAATATTCGTTATTCAGCATATACATTCGTATTTTTTTACTATTTTCCTTTAATTCGATTGAGCTGGAATCCCCTATTCCATGATTAAAATAGCAATGAGCATTAACTAAAGTGTCTTTTCCGTTCCGATTGGTCGTTTGTAAACAAAATCTAATTTGTTGTTCTAATAAATAGAAGTCTGTAATTTGTAAACGTATCAGATGTAGAATTTTACAGAAATAACAGAAATTTTCAAAATGTAATATTTAGATGATTTTTTTTAAGAAACTACTACTTCCAGTTGTCCAAATGTTACCAAAACCTTTTCAGCTCTTTCCATGAAAGTTAGATTGAGGAATTCATAGTTAAACAGGTTTTAAGTTTATAGTTTTTGAGGAATCGTCGCTCCAACATCCAGCCACACAAACACACACACACACACACACACACACACACACACACACACACACACACACACACACACACACACACACACACATACATACATACATACACATCCACCAGTGGCGTAACTAGGATAAACGGGGCCCGTGTGCAAACAATTCTTATGGGGCCCTATCAGTGATGTAGTTGGACTTTATTTTCAGGAGGGGGGAGGTGGTCTAGTCTTTAGTGGCGACTCAAAATTGTTGAGACAGAATTTTTTTTTTCATTCAAGGTCAAATGCCTTATAATTGAAAGTTACATTCTTTCAAAGGATGTGCAAATGCATGTTTTCCGTGTACAAAAATAAATTGCCAGATCACATAACGTTTTAGGAAAGAGAATATATTTTACGGATTGCAGAAATATACGTAATTTTTTAAACTTTTCGAAAATTTCGGGGTGAGGGTGGCTGAGGGTTTGAACCCGTTTAACCCCCTCCCCCATAGCTACGCCACTGGGCCCTATATATCTAAAAGTAGCCTTATTTATCATACATAGCAAATAGTTAATAATTTAAATTTAATTTATTTGGTTACTAATTACATAAACAAAAATAAAAGAGAGTTTTTTAAATTAAATACTCGCATTTATTTCCCACGTAAATAATACAAAGTAAAAAAAAACATAATACGTATATAGTCCAGTCATTTGGTAGAAAAATAAGGGTTTATTCCACAAAAGGTCGGGTATTTTTGATTTTTGGATATATTGTATATTTAGGGGTCCTAATAAAAAATGCAAGTTTTCCCCCTCGGGGGCCTTCGGGAAGCACCGCCAACTTGAGAAAAAAGGCGCAAAAAAGCGGTTTTTTCTAAATATCTCTTCACTGATTTGCATTAGGCAAAAATAGTTACTATCTAATTTGTTGACTATAGAATTCTCTACAACTTTTATCTAAAATATTTTTTTCCATAATTAATAGATAGCGAGCTACAGTGCTTCAAACAGAGCAATTTTTTTTTAAAATTACATGATTGCTTCATTTAAATCCTATTTTATTATATTTTTTTACGTTTTTTTACAAATTACTATTTGACAATCATTAATTATTATTATTTAACTAATATATATAAATATTAATTATTGTTTATAGTTTTTTTTTTATTCTAAAGATTTTTTATAGTCCAGCAAGTTTATGATTTTACCTTAAAGTAATTACAACAAAAGCTTTTTAACGGACTCCAGTCCCAGAAAAGTGCGCTGAATAACCAATAATCAATATTTTCCCGAAATCGGAGCTTGGGAACCTCCCGCCAATTTGGACAAATGGCGGCATATTCAGGTTTATGGCCATTTGCTTAAAACAATTATGAAAATATTTAAATTATTCAAAAAATCAAACAATATTACGTACTTGATACTTAGTCTAATAGGTTTCACTATTTATAACAGTTTACATTCGACGTGGCATCGAAAGAAGTAAGTTATCGATAACTGTTTTATAAAAATTGTTAACGTTTTCCTGCATTTTTTTAGTTTTTCATCCACCACTCTGATCTTGTTAAAGATACGATGATGCGGTTTTAAAATTTGAATTCAGCATAAAATTCTCTTTCGTATCGTGTATTACACTATTTTTGCCGATGAACGATTGGCGAGTTACTGCCAACTAAAACTCATTTGAAATCCCTCTAAAATTTTAAACATCTGAAAATCGGCTCTTTTTTCATCTTCTCATTCAAAATTTCAACAGGCTTACAGATAACCAATATTAAGTATTTAATAGGTGTGAAAGTGGTTGATGAGAAATTGAGAAAAGAGCCGATTTTCAGATGTTTAAAATTTTAGAGGAATTTCATGTGACTTTTAGTTGTTAGTAACTCGCCAATTGTTCATCGGCAATAATCGTGTAATACATAATATTAAAGAGAATTTCATGCTGAATTCAAATTTTAAAACCGCGTCATCATATCTTTAACAAGATCAGAGTGGTGGATGAAAAACTAAAAAATTGCAGGAAAACGTTAACAATTTTTATAAAACAGTCATCGATAACTTACTTCTTTCGATGCCACGTCGAATGTAAACTGTTGTAAATAGTGAAACCTATTAGACTAAGTATCAAGTACGTAATATTGTTTGATTTTTTGAATAATTTAAATATTTTCATAATTGTTTTAAGCAAATGGCCATAAACCTGAATATGCCGCCATTTGTCCAAATTGGCGGGAGGTTCCCAAGCTCCGATTTCGGGAAAATATTGATTATTGGTTATTCAGCGCACTTTTCTGGGACTGGAGTCCGTTAAAAAGCTTTTGTTGTAATTACTTTAAGGTAAAATCATAAACTTGCTGGACTATAAAAAATCTTTAGAATAAAAAAAAAAACTATAAACAATAATTAATATTTATATATATTAGTTAAATAATAATAATTAATGATTGTCAAAAAGTAATTTGTAAAAAAAACTTAAAAAAATATAATAAAATATGATTTAAATGAAGCATTCATGTAATTTTCAAAAAAATTTCTCTGTTTGAAGCTCTGTAGCTCGCTATCTATTAATTATAGAAAAGAATGTTTTAGATAAAAGTTGTAGAGAATTTTATAGTCAACAAATTAGATAATAACTATTTTTGCCTAATGCAAATAAGTGAAGAGATATTTAGAAATAACCGCTATTTTGCGCCTTTTTTCTCAAGTTGGCGGTGCTTCCCGAAGGCCCCCGAGGGGGAAAACTTGCATTTTTTGTTGAGACCTCTAAATATATAACATATCCAAAAATCAAAAATACCCGACCTTTTGCAAGGTAAATCTACCTAGTGACTGGACTAATAAACAAAAAATATTTATTTAAAAAAAAAAACTAATAATTCTACAGTGTGTCCCATTTAGAGGTGCCACCATTGGGATCTCGAGAACTGTAAGAGATACGATGTCGGTTAAATGGAACTTTTTGTGCACCTTTGGGAGGTCATCTCCGATGTGCTTTTGTTTTTCCAAAAATTCTCATAGGACACTAGATAATGACGAAAAACTAAATATTGTTGATTTTTTCTTTCGCAAATAACTTCTAAACTATTAGTAATTGAGAAAAATGTTTCAAATATAAAAGATAGATATTTTTATTAACTAACCAGTGGCGTACGAAATAAATTTTCATATCCGTAAATTTTCGAGATATAACACAAACTTATATTTTTTTAAATGGAACCCATATCTGATTTTAGTCTCAAAAAAATCAATAATTTTTTCTCTTTTCAATGGTGTAAGAGTTATTATGTTTCATATTTATTTTGCTCCTAAAATTTAATTTTTCTCTTTATTTTCCTGAATTTTCTAATTATTTCCCAGAAAAACATTATTATTTTTATTAATTATATTGTATTTGATCAAAATAATTTGTTTTATGCCTTTATTACTTAATATTTTCATTCTAGACTCATAATTACAAATTACACTATGATGTGCCAAGGGCGACCTGATACAAAATATAAAAATTAATTTGATACGAATTTTGAGCAAATATTTTTAAGGAAATAAATTATTTAAATATAAGGAGTATTTCCAAATAGAAGTCTACCAATATTTTCAAAATAATTGTAAATTTAATACAAAATAAGGAAAAAATAATAATTTTTGAAGGCAAAACAAATATAAAACATAATAACCCTTACATCTTTGAAAACAGAAAAAAATATTTATTTTTTTGAGACTAAAATCAGATATGGGTTCCATTTAAAAAAATATAAGTTTGTGTTATATCTCAAAAATTTACAGATATAAAAATTTATTTCGCACGCCACTGGTTAGTTAATAAAAATATCTATCTTTTATATTTGAAACTTTTTTCTCAATTATTAATAGTTTAGAAGTTATTTGAAAAAGAAAAAATCAACAATATTCAGTTTTTCGTCATTATCTAGTGCCCTATGAGAATTTTTGGAAAAATAAAAGCACATCTGAGATGGCCTCCCAAAGGCGCATAAAAAGTTCCATTTAACCGACATCGTATCTCTTAGAGTTCTCGAGATCCCAATGGTGGCACCTCTAAATGGGACACACTGTATATTATAGACAAAGAAAAATTACTAAACTAAATTTGTTTCTTTCGAGCTTTTTGTTCAGCAAAGACATTAATTATATTAGAAATATATAGACTTTTAGCCCGTTTATATTCAATAGAAAGACATAATAAAGTGGAATGAATGTTTTATTTGAAAAATAAATAAATACCTATATTATTATTATTCAGTACTAGCTGTGGCATATTTTAATTTTGAAGTTCAGTAATACATATTTTTTTAAACATCTCAATTACTGCGGGGCCCCTAATGTCACGGAGCCCGTGTGCCTGGCACACCTTGCACACTGGTAGTTACGCCACTGACATCCACACACACAGACATCATGTTAATAATGTTAAAATTAGACTCTAGTGTCCTTAAAACGTGCTTATTCACTAAAATCTGGATATGCGTTTTTTTAGCATGAATCCAATATCACTCTTAGCGAGAGGTAAAAATATACAATGACTGCCACCCTTACCTGTATATGCTCCAAGCATGAAGATCCTCACTAGCTGCCCCTCCCGAAAGCAGCTGTGCTCTGCTGTCCGGATTTGAGGGCACAGAGTACTTCCTCTCCATCTCGTACCCCGGGTGCTGCTGTTGCTGGTGCTGGTGTTGGTGTTGGTGGGCCCCAGGCCCGCCTGCACTCGCACTCCGGTTGTGCACCATCACATCAACAAGGGCCCTTTAATGTCATGTCACTGAAAAAAAAAGAAATAATATGATGTATGGTAGGAATAGTACGACTTGCGAATGAAACTTGACGTTTAAATTATTTTTTATTATACCTGTATCATAATTCATGGTAATTAAACTAAAAAGCGTGCGAAAAAGGCAAAAAAAAATAAACAAAATAATCCACAACTGATAGATTTTATAAAAAAGACTAAATTCAGAATTAACTAATTCATCCGATTTACACCAAAATTTAATGGCTTCTTTTCATATTAGAATAGGATAGAAAGCGAATACAAAATCCATACACATACACACACAGACACACACACATACAGACATCATCGTGAAAATGTTAAAATTGGATTTTAGGGACCTTAAAACGTGGTCATTTACTAAAATCTCGATATGTGATTTTTAGCACGATCCCTATACTTCCCTTACCAAGTGTAGCGGGAGGTAAAAATAATTGAAATCATCCCTTATTGTACCGCCTTGTGGGACACTATTCCTTACCAAAAGCATAAATATGAATTTTTATATCCCTAACTTGAGAAATGATGGATTCTCCATACAAACTTTCATCCCCTATTTCACCCCCTTGAACTTTTATTTTCGCGACAAAAAGTAGCCCATGTCCTTCTCCAAGGTTCATTCTATCTCTACACCAAAATTTATCAAAATTGGTCCAGCGATTTTGAATACGTAACAGACAGACAGACAGAGTTTCTTTCCACAAATTGGAATAATTATTCATTTACAGGTAACGTAGTAATGATTATGTCTTATTTTGGTCTGATTTAGCATTGTGCCACTTTGCCAAAATCATTCAAGAATGGCTAAAGGACAATATGAAAACAAGACAATACAACAAATATTCCATCGTCCAAATGAACAATTTTGGGACTTATTAATGAGGAAAGTATAAGATAAAGAATAGGAAGCCACTAGTAGAAAGTTCTTTGATATTTAATTAATAGTATATCTTTTTCATATTTCAAAAATGAGTTAAAATTAAGATTAAATATAAAGTTATAGACTAATCAGCATAGAAATATGTTCTAAAATTTGGACACGATTAAACATAAGTATTATTGTGTATTTAATACGTGTCGAAATTTCAGAAGAAAATATCTGATGTGGACAACACATGACTTCCTTGTACGCCTAGCGTTACACTATACATATTTTATTGATAATTAAAATATGTATTATTACAGACCCAATCAATAAATTGCACGTATTGGACATAATTTGACATTGACATTAAATTCTTTATTTTTTTGTTATTTTTTGTCTTAATTCATAGCAAACTTAATTACAGAAACCAAACAGTACATATTTGTAAAATTTACATATCTCGCTTATACAAAGAGCTAATTTAATCATACTTGATATTTTCGACGGAGAATTCAATTTTCTAAAAGCATTTATTGTTAAATTCAAAATAACACCATTTTTTTTTAAAGAAAAACTGATAACAGCTTCAAGTAAAGTATCACTTCCGGTTAGACTATTTTAACCAAAATCTATTATGTTATTTCTATTAATATAAAAGTATAAAATACCAAATTTGAGAAGTTTTGGTTTATATTTCAAAATAGTTTTTCATTAAAATCTATTATAGGCTTCAAGTAAAGTACCACTTCCGGTTAGACCATTTTAACTAAAATCTAATATATTATTCCCATTGATATAAGAGTCTTATATACCAAATTTGAAAAGTTTTGGATTATATTTTAATATAGTTTTTCATTAAAATCTATTATAGGCTTCAAGTAAAGTACCACTTCCGGTTAGACCATTTTAACTAAAATCTAATATATTATTCCCATTGATATAAGAGTCTTATATACCAAATTTGAAAAGTTTTGGATTATATTTTAATATAGTTTTTCATTAAAATCTATTATAGGCTTCAAGTAAAGTACCACTTCCGGTTAGACCATTTTAACTAAAATCTAATATATTATTCCCATTGATATAAGAGTCTTATATACCAAATTTGAAAAGTTTTGGATTATATTTTAATATAGTTTTTCATTAAAATCTATTATAGGCTTCAAGTAAAGTACCACTTCCGGTTAGACCATTTTAACTAAAATCTAATATATTATTCCCATTGATATAAGAGTCTTATATACCAAATTTGAAAAGTTTTGGGTTATATTTTAATATAATTTTTCATTAATATCTATTATAGGCTTCAAGTAAAGTACCACTTCCGAAAGTTATGTAATGACCAAAAAGGGAGGTGCACAACTAGATGTTATAACAGTCCTAAATACAAAATTTTAACTTTCTACGGCTTCCCGTTTTTCAGTTATGCGAGATACGTACGTACGTACAGACGTCACGCCGAAATTAGTCAAAATGGATTCAGGGATGCTCAAAATGGATATTTCCGTTGAAATCTGGAAACCGAAATTTTTCGCGATTACAATACTACCTTTACTTCGTACAAGGAAGTAAAAATGAAAACTAAGCCGATTTGCAGATGTTTCAAATTTTAGTGAAATTTCATAGAAGTTTAAATTGTTAATAATTTGTTAACCGCTCATCGGAGCAAAAATCGTTTAATATGGCATGAAGGAGAATTCCAAACTGAATTAAAATTTTTAAACCGCGGTACCTTATCTTTAACCGGCTCAGAGTGGTTGATGAATTTGTGAAAAAGTGCTGACAAAAATTATTTAAAAATCATCGATAATTTACTTCTTTTGATGCCACGACAAATGTAAACTCTTACAAATAACAAAATTTATTAGATTAAGTATTAAAAAATTAATATTGTGTATATTTTGAATGATTAAATCTTCTTTCATAAATTGTTGTTCTGGTTACTTATTTTTGACCATAACTCTGAGAGTTCATATTAGTTAAAAAATGCAATAACTTTTTTTGGAAATTTTTGTTATTACAAATATTGAAGAACTTAAAATTCTCCATCTAATTGCGAGAGGTATTGTGCTGACTTCATGTGGGCCGAGTGAGGTGAAGCCATGGATAGTCAAAAGTACGTCGATATAAAAATTGGTTAATTTTATTGAAGAAAAATACGCTGGGGCAATTTTATCTTCTGGCCAAACCTTGGGTCCTATCACTACGCAAGACAAACTCAAAATTATCTAACAAAATGTACGAAGGAGGGTAGGAAGCCCAAAATAAGGACGAACTTCAATGCAGAATATACATGAATATCAGAGAAATCGATGTAAATGTCGTCCAAAACCTAATGCTAGATCTTGTGATTACAAGAATCGTAAATGTGATTCACTAGATTCAAATACAAAAATGTAAAACGTAGTAGTAACTAAAAGAATGTAAGTATCTAAATAAAATTTAAGTTTACACTTACTGTTTAATCAACGCGTTATCTAAATTACTAACATATAAACCTATTATTTATTTTCTCGTAATTTACGCCGTAAAAAAATTATCAGTTATTACAGGAATGTTACGATGCAAAATAAAAATACTGTGATAACGCATTGTATTTCAAAATTTACTCATTTTAATGTTCGTGTATATATAAATATAGGTTATTCGAGATACCAAATTGAGTACGCCATTATTTCAGAGAAAAATAGTAAAAAGAAAAAATAATCGGTTTTGTAATCATTGGCTATAAATTGAAGTATTTAAATTTCAATTCAATTTCAAAGACCTATTAATTGATTTTTAATTATTAAGAAAGTGTACTATATGATTTCGTAATCAACGCATTAAAAACGCGTACTACCTTTTTACCTCCCGCTACCCTAGGTAGGTAAGGGAGGTATAGGGATCGTGCTAACAATCGGATATAGAGATTTCAGTGAATAAGCAAGTTTTGATGTCCCCAGAATCCGATTTTAACATTTTTACAATGATGTCTGTAGGTATGAATGTGTGTCTGTGTGTGTGTCTGTGTGTGAGTGTGGATCTTGTGGACACGATTACTCAAATACTATCAATCAGAAAATTTTGAAATTTTGTATACCCATTCTATACTAATGTGGGAAGAGCTCATTAGGTTTTAGTGCATATCGGATAACCGAAAATATCATTTATACAAGCTTTTAACTGTTTTTCTTGTAAAAAATTCATTGAATATAATTTTTTAACAACTTTTACCAATACAAATTGAATATAATGGCACAATCTTCAATTTTACGATAATAGCATTTAGTAAATAACTTGAAATAACTTTATATTATATTATAAAATAATTTATTTTTGTACATCACTTTGCCTCTGCGTCAAACAAAAACAATACTTTAATAACAAATTTGACATATATAAACAAATGTCACTGTCACGAAGCAATTTTCATTAAAATTAATAATGAAACCGTGTTAAGAAGAATTTAGTAGTTTAAATATGATTCTAATGAAATTAAGATTTGTAAAAATAATATATTTTCCATCATACATAAATATTAGATATACAGGATAATGGGGTATTCCACCATAACAAAAAATTTTAATAAATTCAATTAAACATAAAGTATGGTTCAATAAATAATAGTTAAAACAATAAAAACATTTTTTAAATAATTACTTTACGAGATATTTCACATTTGCTAAAAGGGAAAATTGACGTCATACAATTGTTATCTTTCTCTCGCAGCGTACTCAGAGCAGTGTGTGTGAGAAAGACAAGTATAGGGGAAATGTGACGTTACACTGATTTTTCGAAAATAAAATACTGTTAAACTAGGAACAATTAAGATTTTTTAATACTATGAATTTCTTCAAAACTGAATGAAGTTTTATTTAAAATAATAAAAAAAAATTGAGTGGAATACCCCATTCGATTTAAGTTTGATGTTTGCAGCATTATATATCAAACAGCTCTCGATAAGAACGTGATTTCAAAGTGTCAAATAATAGTTTGCAACTACACATTTACGAAATGGATAATGTACGGCGAAGAATTTACACAGATTGCGTTTTAGAGCATAAGGAAGTTGGTGATGATTTTGACAATAATGTGTGACGATTTTTTCTTAAAATATATTAATGATCCAAAACTTCGCAAAGTTGGTAGGTATTTAATACTCTTATATAATTTGAAACAACATATTATATTTTAACTATATATTATAAACCGGATGTAGTACTTAATTTGAAGCTCTAAGAGATTTTTCAGGAAAAACATAATAAAATATAATCCAAAATTTCGTATTACAAACTTTTCTATTTATTGGAACAACAAAGTAGATTTTGTTTACAAACGATCAATCGGAAGTAAAACTTTACTTAAAGCTCATTGCTATTTTAAACATGGAATTGGCGGGAGGTCATGTGCTGGCCACATCAGATTTTTACCTCTTGCTAAGAGAGGTATTGGATTCATGCTAAAAAATCGCATATCCAGATTTTAGTGAATAAACACGTTTTAAGGTCCCTAGAATCAGATTTTAACATTTTTACAATGATGTGTGTGTGTGTGTGTGTGGCTGGATGTTGGAGGTACGGTTTCTCAATTTCTATAAGACTAAAGACCAATTTTACAACGTATTCCTTAATTTGACATTACTGGAAAGATCTGAAAAGGTTTTGGTAACAATTGGACAACCGGAAGTAGTAGTATCTTAAAAAAATCTTCTAAATGAGTTAGTTTCTATCAAATATACTTCTTGTGCCGAAAAAAAGTAAAATTTTTGTGTAATTGTAGTAGTACCGCTATAAAATAATTGAGCGTCGATTCAGAGGGAAATAACAAACAGATGACGATATGTAACTGTATACAATAAACAGCTGAAGGTCGCCTGTGCTAATTCCGACAAATACCGTATCAACATGACCTACACAGAGTAACATTTTTTTTTTCAGGAACATTAATACAAGCAATAATCCAATAATTAGACATAAGTAGCCATGTAATGTTTGTTTACTTATAAGAAACTGTATATTCATTATTGATTAACTAGGATAATAAAGTTTTTTTTTTCTCTTAAATATGAAAATGTTGTATACAAGAACTAACTTCTCATTTATATGGTAATATGTATTTAAATATGAAATTGACATGCTACCATTTACCTAACAAAATTAAAATTGTAGGTTTGCTGTCATATCAAGCATTGAAATCACTGAATCTTTATTCAATAAATGTACACCAGATCAAATTTTTACAAATATTATATTAGCTATTTTTATCTCCTCAACAAAGTTTTAAATATTGACTGCGCTTTAACTTAATTAGTAAAAAATCTGATGTGGCCAGCACATGACCTCCCGCCAATTCAATGTTTAAAATAGCAATGAGCTTTAAGTAAAGTTTCCGATTGATCGTTTGTAAACAAAATCTACTTTGTTGTTCCAATAAATAGAAAAGTTTGTAATACGAAATTTTGGATTAGATTTTATTATGCTTTTCCTGAAAAATCTGTTAGAGCTTCAAATTAAGTACTACATCCGGTTTATAATATATAGTTAAAATCTAATATGTTGTTTCAAATTATATAAGAGTATTAAATACCTACCAACTTTGCGAAGTTTTGGACCATTAATATATTTTAAGGAAAAATCGTCACACACACATTATTGTCAAAATCATCACCAACTTCCTTATGCTCTAAAACGCAATCTGTGTAAATTCTTCGCCGTACATTATCCATTTCGTAAATGTGTAGTTGCAAACTATTATTTGACACTTTGAAATCACGTTCTTATTGAGAGCTGTTTGATATAAATAATGCTGCAAACATCAAACTTAAATCGAATTATCCTGTATATCTAATATTTATGTATGATGGAAAATATATTATTTTTACAAACCTTAATTTCATTAGAATCATATTTAAACTACTAAATTCTTCTTAACACGGTTTCATTATTAATTTTAATGAAAATTGCTTCGTGACAATGACATTTGTTTAAATATGTCAAATTTGTTATTAAACTATTGTTTTTGTTTGACGCAGAGGCAAAGTGATGTACAAAAATAAATTATTTTATAATATAATATAAAGTTATTTCAAGTTATTTACTAAATGCTATTATCGTAGAATTGAAGATTGTGCCATTATATTCAATTTGTATTGGTAAAAGCTTCTAAAAAATTATATTCAATGAATTTTTTACAAGAAAAACTGTTAAAAGATTGTATAAATGATACTTCCGGTTATCCGATATACGCTAAAAACTAATTAGTATAGAATGAATATACAAAATTTCAAATTTTTCTGATTGATAGTATTTGAGTAATCGTGACCACAAGATCCACACACACACACACACACACACACACACACACACACACGCGCGCGCACACACACGCACACACACACACACACAGACACACATACACAGACACACATACATACACACACACACACACCCACACACACACATATACATACATACATACATACATACATACCTACAGTACAGACATCATTGTAAAAATGTTAAAATCGGATTCTGGGGACATCAAAATGTGCTTATTCACTAAAATCTCTATATCCGATTTTTAGCACGATCCCTATACCTCCCTTACCTAGGGTAGCGGGAGGTAAAAATATTTATTTAAGAAAATAGTGCTGCCTCCTTTTTGCATCGGTGTCTTCAATTTTAGGAAATAAAATTACCTTTTTAAGTCTACAGATTTCCCAAAAATCTTATTTGCTTAGCAACCTAATTCAAAGTAAGTTATTAAACGACATTCTTTGAAAATTTCTCCAAAAATTTCTCTTCTGCTTCCGTAACAGTTAAAATCTTTTCAGTTTTATAACGTTGCGTGAATGATGTCAAACAAGTGAGTATGCGGAAGGTGACAGTTGAATCTAGTAAGCCATGAGAATTCGGAAAGAATTCCAACCCAACGCACACTTATAAACGAACGTAGATATATATGGGAACCTAACAAATACTCACAGGCGGTGTAAGCGGTGCTGTAGTTATTATTTTCAAATTAATGTACAATAGAATCATATCCGGTTTCCGAGAGATTGTAAATTAACAAGAAATAACTCATATTTTGTAGCTAGTTGGTGGTCTACGTTAATCAATTTAAAATATAATTAAATTAACCTAAGAATTTTAACTGCAATTTTTTTACCTCCCGCTACCCTTGGTAAGGGAGGTATAGGGATCGTGATAAAAATCACATATCGAAATTTTAGCAAATGACCACGTTTTAAGGTCCCTAGAATCCAATTTTAACATTTTCACGATGATGTCTGTATGGCTGTATGTGTGTGTGTGTGTGTGTGTGTGTGTGTGTGTGTGTGTGCGTATGAATGTTGAAAGGACGCAACTATATAAAATCGTAGGTACGTTGATAAATAGTATATTATGTGGCAAGTGTGTGAAGCTGAAACTTCGGGTGGTTTGTAACACTCGCCTTCGGCTCGTGTCACAAACTCCACCCTCATGTAAAATAGGGTTCACACACGTGTTACATACTATACTTTTTCTACGACCTTGCAATAAAACATATTTTTTCTTCACATTGTCATTCTTGTAACGTAAAGCCTCTGTATTATCGACTTGTGTAACCATGGTTACCAACGTTACGGGTGTTTAACAGCTTTGTTTTATTAAAATACAATCCAGTTTGTAATATTTAAAGTAATGAACGGTGCGTGAAGTAACACTTCACTCACAGTGTGCAAAAAATCAAACTTCACACATAAAAATTGATACGTGAAGTACTCACTTCACGCATGGGAGTAGAAAAAAGTTATTATAAAATAATAAATTTGTACAGAACTAAACCCAAACATTGTTTAATTTTATTAATTTTTAAATTTATCTGTAAAATATATATAAAAAAAGTATTATTGTATACTTGTAGAAAATTCAATAATCTTTAATTTTCATAATGACATAAAATGCGAAAAAATGGCGTTTAATGGTATTTTTTGAAAAAAATAACAATTATGAGCTTCAAGTAAAGTACCATTTCCGGTTATCCGATTTACACCAAAATGGTTTCTTTCCATATTAGAATAGGGTCGAAATACAAGGTTTCAGAATTTTCTGAATGATAGTATTTGTGTTGGAGTGTTGACAAAATCCATACACACAACACACACATACACACATCATCGTGAAAATGTTAAAATTGGATTCTAGGGACCTTAACGTGGTCATTTACTAAAACCTCGATGAGATTTTTAACACGATCCCTATACCTCCCTTACCAAGGGTAGCGGGAGGTAAAAATAAAACTTTGATATAGTTTGAGAACCATTGGTTTAAAAAAAAATTCTTCAATAAGTGAATGTCCCTCTTGATCTACTACAACTTTATTTGAATGATTTTCTTCTATTGCCAATATTAAAAATGAAGAAAATAATAGAGGTGTCCCTTATCTATAGTACGCCTGTATATGTTAGACAGGGATGGTGAACCAATGGCACGCGTGCTAATAATGGCACGCGACACAATATTTTGGGCACGTCACTGATCACAAAATTCATTATGATGCACTAGATGCATTAGAAATACATGAGAAACCAGACGAAGACCAAGTTACTGAATAATTTATTTCTGTGATTGATTCTTCAATCAAGGAATTTTCAGCGAGATTTTCTCAGTTCAAAGAATTATCGGAAATACTCAAGTTTATTATGTACCCTGATGTGACGTCATTTGATAAACTGAATTTGTCCCAATTCGATTAGTTGGAAATTGAAGAATTTTAAATGCAGCTGATTGATTTCCAGTCTAGTTCAATATGGATTCAAAAATTTATTGAAACAAGGAAAGAGTTAGAATTAATTGTAACAGAAAGATTGACAAGTAATATAAGTGAAAATGCTAACAATAAAATTTTGGAAACATGGAATGCGTTACCAGACACATTTAATTGTTTGAAGAAGCTGGCTCATGCTATTTTAACAATATTTTCATCAACCTATGCCTGCGAGTCATTATTTTCAGAGATGAATAACATTAAAGTCTCGGTCAGAAACCGTTTGACAGATGACTCCAATTCAGCATGCATTCTGCTAAAAGTAACATCTTACAACCCTAACATCTATTATTTGTCATCTAATCTGCAACAACAGAAGTCACACTAATTTTACTTTAATTTAAATTACGCGTATAATTGAAACATTGCAAAATGTTCCTATTTTTTTGCAGTATTTATTATTATTATTTTCCCAATAATCACAAAGTCAAAATTATTTGATGGCACGTCTATGACCTCATTAAACATTTCTTTAGAAAAATGGCACGTTGATACGTAAAGCTTCGCCATCCCTGTGTTAGGACATTGAGATACAGTTAGTAATTAACGTCTATTTGTCAAATGTTTATCTTAATATATAGTGCATTGCATAGTGTACTTTAATGCATATAAAAAATATTAAAAATACACTTCTACATACTAAAACATCTGTAACTTATTAATAACACTGTAGTAGTTATACCTACATATTTGTTATTACAGTTATTACGATCTATAATAATACAGGATGTTTAATATTAATTGGCTATCATTGAAATCTTTTTTATATCCTTTACCTACAGGTGGGCGGAAAATAATACTTAAAGCATTTAACACTTTTTCTTAAAAAAAAAAATACGATTAAATACCATTTATCTGCAACCGATTGGAAAATGGATATTTTCCGGACAATTTTTTAAATAAAATATTTTTCATAGTAATAAAAATAATTTATTATTTTTTTAAATAATTACATGTCATAAAAACAACCCTTCACTTTTGTGACGTCAAAGTACATACAACACGTCTTTCATAGCCAATAGGAAAACAGTTTACGTAATTTATTTTATGTAAATAAAAGTAGTCGATAGTTTGTCACATGTTTAATCAGTAAAATCTGGCTAGTTAAATTTTTACAAGTCAATTGAATTACATACTTACATATCACTGAATTTGTTATTAAATTTCAACGTTAATTAATATTATTACATATAATTGTTTCTTTAAAGAATCCTCTTTATATGATGGTAAATAATACACCAAAAACTATTCAAGTTAACATGTGGATGCACAAGAACTTTAATCAGTGATTATAGTTAACAAGGCAATTAGTTAATCATTGATTTAACATGCTTTCATGAAACCAGCCATCTATGTTTGAGATCACGTGACTTTTATTGTAAAAATACCCGAGATCAATTGAAGTCAACATATTATTTTTTATTAGATATTTTTGGTATGTAAATGTAACCACTGATATTTTTACCTCCCGCTACCCTTGGTACGGGAGTTATAGGGATCGTGCTAAAAATTGTATATCGGGATTTTAATAAATGACCACATTTTAAGGTCGCTAGAATCCTATTTTAACATTTTCACGATAATGTCTGTATTCCTTATTTGTTGTATAGCAGACTGCCATTGCAGTAGCTTCTTTTTTACCTCCCGCTTCCCTTGTTAAGGGAAGTATAGGGATCGTGCTAAAAATCACATATCGAGATTTTAGTAAATGACCACGTTTTAAGGTCCCTAGAATCCAATATTAACATTTTCACGCTGATGTGTGTGTGTGTGTGTGTGTGTGTGTGTGTGTGTGTGTGTGTGTGTGTGTGTGTATATGTATGGATTTTGTCTTCGCTTTAACTCTAATTCTATCATTCAGAAAATTCTGAAACCTTGTATTTCTACCCTATTCTAATATGGAAAAAAACCATTAGATTTTGGTGTAAATAGGATAACCGGAAATGGCACTTTACCTGAAGCTCATAAGGGTTTTTCTTCAAAAAATACCATTAAATGCCATTTTTCGCATTTTTTTCATTATGAAAATTAAATAAATAAATAAAAAAAATAAATATATCATCACGGCATATTACCCATTTCTGGGAGTGCCAGTATCTACAACACAAGTATAGACATCGGTAATGATGACGATATATTTTACGGTGTGGGCGCTTACCAGGCGTCACCTCACGGGCACTCATAGCTGGTGTGGAGAGTGCACCACAGGGGTCACTTTTGTGCCATTTAAAATTGGAAATATTTGGCGCCCCCGGGTTCGCGACCAGACACTCAGGTACGCGACCACAAGACCCCATGAAAATTAAAGATTATTTAATTTTCTACAGGAATACATTAATACTTTTTCTATATATTTTACAGAAAAATTTAAAAATTTAAAGGTATTTTACTAAGATAAACACAATTCCTTTGTTACACAGTTCATATTTCAAATGAATGTAACTACAGGTGAATGTCACTGTCAAAAAATTAATTACTTCAAATAATTATGGCGACAAAAAGAAAATAGTGAAGAAAGCAATAGATATATGCAAAGGAAACTTAATATAGTTTGCAGCATTAGTAAATATGTAGGTATGCATTTAAATTAATAAAAAATAAATAGCGGGAGGTTTTATGTTGGCCACATCAGATTTTTATACCCAGGAACATTAAACATATGAAGATAATTTAACGTCGTTTAAAAGATAATAGTGAGAATAATGTATTATAATTGTGGGGTTATATGTAAGAATAAGAATTGATACAACAAAGAAAGAAGCTGGTAGAAAGAACGATGACCGCGGTGGTTCAGTCACCTTGCAGACCTTGAAGAACATTACCAGCTACCAGCTAGACTTGAGTCTTCGTCTCCGTGTCCATGCACAGTACTCATACATCATAAACACTTTCATCTTACAATTCTTGCATCTTACAGCCCGGCGTTTCTTGCACATAATATTCAAGATTATAATAGCATATTACCTCTCGCTAAGAGAGGTATTGGATCAGGGTTGAAAAAAACCCGGGTTTTATTAAATAAAAGCGGGTTTTATTGACAAACATCGAATTATAGTATGTATCATTTTTAACTTTAGTTTTATAAAGTATCTTAATACACATACACAAGTATCGTAATAGTTAATAGATATTAATATTATTAATATTTTTTTTAAGACTGTAATGAAATAAACAATAAATTAACTAGAGAGTGTACATGCGTACAAGTGACGAATTAATATTAATAGTTGCAAGTCTGCGCAATGCAAGTGTGTACAATAATTAGATCCAAGTGTGTAAGTTATCTCAGTAGCCGCGTTAAACAAATAATATGTTTAATACACAACTCAAAAAATAATGAAAATGCTGACACAAGGATTGGAGTTGTTCAAATATAAAAAAAAACACTATGCAAAGTTCGCAGAGCAATGAAAAATATATTAAAAATGATCAAACACGAAGTACACAAAATGAAATTGGTTGTAAAATGTTGCCGGTGACAAAAATTTATGTATATATGTGTGTACCATACATCGACCTTTAAACTAATAGACGCAGCGTACAAGCAAAACGTCTGTCCCGTCATAACGGTGCAGACATAGTATCTCTATCCTTCAATATTACGGAAGTTAAGAAAACGCAGCAAAATAAAAAATTTGATTTATCCCTAACTTGTTGTACTTGGTGCATAATCGCTAAGAGTATAGATTTAATTTTGTGCATAATTAGATTCATTATATATTTTTAATACAATATATTACATAAATATTATATTATAGGGGACAAGTAATAATTAATAAGAACTTACATATAAAATGACACAGCTGGACCGCGTACGTACTGTTGACTGCACGAAATACACCGTTTCCCCATTATTTTGTCACATACACACCTCACAACACATACACGTATATATTGACAGAAATAATTGTAAATGTTCTCCAAAGAAGCAAATAATACACAAACAGTTACGAAACGTCAAATGTAAATTTTGACAATTATTTAGTGATAGAGAGCGATGTATAGAGGTTTACATATGACTGAAAAAGATGTACAATGAGTACGAACGCATGCGCAGTATACTTTAACTGAGAACTTCCGTACTGATGAAGGACAGAATATATATTTCTATCTTTCTATGTGGGAACAATATTCTAACTATAAAGGAATAGGAGACACTTGGTCCATTAGTTTAAGGTCACTGGAACTCAATTTTAACATTTGTATGATGATATCTGTGTGTATGTATGTATGTATGTATGTATGTATGTATGTATGTGTGTGTGTGTGTGTGTGTGTGTGTGTGTGTGTGTGTGTGTGTGTGGATGTTGGAGGGACAGTTTCTCAAATTCTATAAAACTAAAGACCAATTTAACTACGTATTCCTTAATCTGACATTAATTGGAAGAGCTGAAAAGCAGCAATTTAAAAAAACAATCTTCTAAATATTATTTTTTGGAAATCTATGTTATTACAAATATTAAAGAATGTAGAATTCTCTATCCGATACAATGAACATTAGGTTCTAAACTAAATTAATGGCCGGTTTTATAAACGACAAATAAATTTACTTCCAAAGTAAATAATATTTATTTCTTCAAATGACAGCCGCACTTTTGACAATAATGTTATAAATGCTATAAAATGAATAAAATTGATTCGAATTTGTTACTTTGAATAAATTTTCTATGGAAGTAAATTTATTCTACCCTTTATAAAACCGGGGTAAATTAACGATTACATTCGAATCAGAATAGTTGGGCCATTGTTGAAATCAACGAAGTTCTTGACATTTATTGTAAATGAAAAGTTTTTACACTAAAATGCCCATATAATCCCCTATTTCACTCCCTTCCAGTTTTATTTTCGCGACAAAAGGTAGCATATGTTTTTCTCCAAAGTTCAATCTATCTCTATACCAAAATTCATCAAAATTGGTTCAGCGGAAGAAATGATGGGTTCTCCGTACAAACTTTCATCCCCTATTTCACCCCCTTCAAGTTTTATTTTAGCGACAAAAGGAAGCCTATGTCCTTCTCCACGGTCCAATCTATCTCTATACCCAAATTAATCAAAATTGGTTCAGCGGAAGAAATAATGGGTTCTCCATACAAACTTTCATCCCCTATTTCACCCTCTTTAAGTTTTATTTTAGCGACAAAAGGTAGCCTATGTCCTTCTCCAAGGTCCAATCTATCTCTATACCAAAATCCATCAAAATTGGTTCACCGGGAGAAATAATGGGTTCTCCATAAAAACTTTTAGCCCCTATTTCACCCCCTTCAAGTTTTATTTTCGCGACAAAAGGTAGCCTATTTTCTTCTCCAAGGTCCAATCTATCTCTATACCAAAATTCATCAAAATAGGCTATTTCACGACATTTTTTTTAAATTTTTTTCTTGAAATACATAAAAATATAAGACCACATGTGAAAGTTAAAAATTCCTCCAAATAAGCGAGATATTAAGGTCCGAATTTTAAATCTGCTTTGTGACGTAGGTAATGTGGATATACCAGAAGTAAACAAACAGTGGTTCACAAAACCATGAAAAATTGTTAAACAAATTACAAAATAATGTATATTTAAATTGTAATATTATAATTCATTATTAGAGACATAAAATAAATTATTTCACTAAATTTATTTCCCTTTTTTTCTCATTTTATAAAATTAAAGAAATTAGAACGTCACCCGAACAACAACCGAACAGATCCGACACACCCGAAGAAGTATATTCTTAGTTAGGGCGGGGCTTCTCAAAATCGGAGGTCATACTTGGATCCTATTTGCTCAAACACTCGTGCACATGTCCTGCATCATCAAAAGCAAAACTCCCCGTGTCCTCTAGAAGGAATAATTTATAATAAAAGAAATATGGTTTTCCTTATCCTTTAACTATTATCATTCTTATTTTCAATAACCTTTTACTATTTTTGATTACTGTGGAATAGCCTATTGGTTCAGGGGTTTAGGCGTGAAAACTTAACAGACAGACAGACAGAGTTACTTTCGCATTTATTATATTAGTATAGAATAGCACTGTTACTCCATGTCTACTCTTGAGAAAAAGAAATTTACAAATTTTAATATCTGTTCTGCATTAGAAATTTTTGATGAAGAAATATCTTTTTGGTAGAAA
The DNA here is from genome assembly GCA_943142095.1 of Ophonus ardosiacus. Classification (NCBI taxonomy): domain Eukaryota; kingdom Metazoa; phylum Arthropoda; class Insecta; order Coleoptera; family Carabidae; genus Ophonus; species Ophonus ardosiacus. The sequence goes on from OW964839.1 coordinate 24,136,674, forward strand.
CATAAACCGCAGCAGTCATCAATTTGAAATGAACCTATTTGGAAATGTCAGCAATAAACTCGTTCAGCTTGCAAATATTTCGTAACTCGCGTCTATTAGCAACTTCCTCTGTGACTGGCTAGGCATTATTATTCACCAGTTCATTATCGTTTTCGTTTCTACCTTGAATGTACAACAACGTACCCGCGTCGCGTACACTCAATGACAATGCGAATGGCTTTATGGATTGGATTGGAATTCACTTGGAATTGGAATTGAGAAATAAGTGATTCATTCGGTGACTTATTTACTGGTTTCTTTGTCTTTCTATGGTTCACAGATTAAAGAATTCAGTTTTGAAATTTTTTATCTGTTGCTGAGATCGTTCACTCTTAAACTTTTGGAAGTAATAGAAATAAAACAACAGTATTACTTTTTACCTTCCGTTACTTTTAGGCAAGGAAGGTATTGTTTTTGGTCAAAAAATTCTGTGGTGTTTTTAATGAGGAAGCACGTTTTTGGGTCCCTAGAATACGATTTTATTAGTTCTACGGTGATGTCTGTATGTATTCTAAAAATTATAATATAATTATTTCGCATTCCTCTTCTTTACATATTTATAAAGAGCTGATTAGATTTTGGTTACAATGGGGGATTCCACCATCATATTATTAATTTGAAGTGATTAGTTTTTTGACAATGACGTTTACCTGTCAATTACATTCATTTGAAAAGTGAACTGTGTAACAAAGGAATTATGTTTATCTTAGGCTTCGGGTTAAAAAAAAAAAATGGTTTTTAAATTTATCTGTAAAATATATAGAAAAAGTATTAATGTATACTTATAGAAATTTCAATAATCTTTAATTTTCATAATGACATAAAATTCGAAAAAATGGCATTTAATGATATTTTTTGAAGGAAAACCATTATGAGCTTCAAGTAAAGTGCCATTTCCGGTTATCCGCTTTACACCAAAATCTAATGGCTTCTTTTCATATTAGAATAGGGTAGAAATATAAGGTTTCAGAATTTTCTGAATAATAGTATTTGAGTTAGAGCGACGACAAATTTCTTACACATATACACACACACACACACACACACACACACACACACACACACATAGAAACACACACACATAGAAACACACACACATACATACATACATACATACATCGTCGTGAAAATGTTAAAATTGGATTCTAGGGACCTTAAAACGTGGTCATTTACTAAAATCTCGATGTGATTTTTAGCACGATCCCTATACCTCCCTTACCAAGGGTAGCGGGAGGTAAAAAATAGTATTATTCTAAAAGTTATAACTCATTGATTTATTTTGAAAATTATTGATTTAAAATGAGGTTGATTGTGAATAAAGTAGTATACATAACCTCGGTGGGAGTTTCATCACAGTCTCGCGCTTTATCTCACCTCAAGGCGTCGCCTCTCGATAGTATACGTAAGCCCTCGGCTGTAATGAAACATCTCCCACTTCGGATGTAATATATCATTACGCCTCTGTAATGTATTAATAAAATTCTGTTGTGGCCAGCACAAAACCTTCCGTCAATTCAATGTATTTCGTACAAATCCGATACCAAAAGTTCCTTGGAAAATATTCTATATATCCTGTAAAATTGTAACACGAACACACTATTTTTTACAAATTCCATATTGCAAGTTCCTTTGGGAAGATTCTATAAATCCAATACTATTATAACACGAATGTACATTCTGTAAATTGCACTTCACACTTCCTCATTCCTATCCAATACAGTTCTTCCTCTCTCAAATATTCTGCTACACAGTCCTTCCATCTTCTCTTTGGCCTTCCTCGTACTCCCGGCATTGAAACTGCAAGTCACTTATGTGAGGGACACTCTGTCACTTATGTTACTTTCCGATCCTATACTTTCCACTTTGGTTTTGCACTTGACACTGACATCTGTCAATTAGAATTTTTTTGAATATATGTGCTGTATCCATAATTTTAGCAAAGCTAACTGATTTTTGAAAGTTAACCTCTCTTAATCTCTTTATAACTCTATATCTATTGAATATGAAGGAAAATGTATAATCAAATTGTATAGAGGATAAGATTTTCTTTCATATTAATGATCACAAAATGTCAAAAAATTATATTTAACTGCGTTTTTCCCAGCAAACTGTTAAAAACTTCAAATAAGGGTACTTCTGGTTGACCAATTATAACCAAAATCTAATCAGCTCTTCATATGGTTGTAGAGAAGAGGAATACGAAAAAATCATAATTTTTAGAATTTTAGTTTGCGAATTATCGTCGGAGAAAAATTTGTAATACACACGGACACACACACATACAGACACACACACATACAGACATCAATGTAAAATTAGTAATATCGTATTCTAGGGATCTTAAAACGTGCTTATTCATTAAAAACTCACCACCGAATTTTTTGACTAGACAATACCTTCCTTACCTAAGGGTGACGGAAGGTAAAAATTCCATTTATTCCTGCGACAATTTCACCTGCAGTTCATGGTTCTTGAAAGTAAGCTAAAGTTACATTACCTCTCGAACCACTCTCTCACGAAACTATTGGTTAATAATATATTAACATGCAAGCTATTGAGTCATTACTGTTTATAGAAAAATAATAATATCTTCACTCTGAATTTCTATCGGAGCTATTACATATGTAAAAGTAATTAATTAGGCTAATTATATAGTTTAGATAATTAACAGTTAATAGGGATAGGAAATACGCGTTTAGATTTCCGGTTTGACGATCGCTATTAAATAAATTTTCTGCTCTTTACTTACAAATCGTATACATGATAGATTCAATAAAGTATTTAATAAATAAGATATAAAAACATAAAAATTCAATCTCACAATAATTTTACTTGTATATATACGTTATTCTTATTATTTTTTCCTAGTTTACTTTTATTTACTTGTATTCTCAGTTTAAGCTGTTAGGGAATCCTCCACGTTAATAAAAAAAAAAAAAATCTGTTGTGGCCAGCACAATACCTCTCACCATTTCCATTTTATGTTACACACTTCGCTGTCAAAACGTCGGTTTATAATAAAAGAAAATACAGAACTTTACTCAAATATTTTTACCTCCCGCTACCCTTGGTAAGGGAGGTATAGGGATCGTGCTAAAAATCACATATCGAGATTTTACTAAATGACCACGTTTTAAGGTCCCTAGAATACATTTTTAATATTTTCACGATGATGTCTGTATGTGTGTGTGTGTGTGTATGTATGTGTGTGTGTGTGTGTGTGTGTGTGTATGTATGTATGTATGTATGTATGTATGTGTGTGTGTATGTGTAGGGATTTTGTCTTCGCTCTAACTCAAATACTATCATTCAGAAAATTCTGAAACCTTGTATTTATACCCTATTCTAATATGAAAAGAAGCCATTAAATTTTGGTGTAAATGGGATAACCGGAAATGGCACTTTACCTGAAGCTCATAATGGTTTTTCTTCAAAAAATACCATTAAATGCAATTTTTTCGCATTTTATGTCTTATGAAAATTAAAGATTATTGAATTTTCTACAGGAATACATTAATACTTTTTCTATATACTTTACAGATAAATATAAAAATAATTTTTTTTACAACTCCCGAAGCCTAAGAAAAAAACAATTCCTTTGTTACACAGTACATATTTCAGATGAATGTAACTGACAGTAACTGTCACTGTCAAAAAACTAATCACTTCAAATTAATAATAGTGACATTTTAAAAAGAAAATAGTAAATAAAGCAATAGTTTTAGGCAATGGAATAGTTTGCAGCGTTAATAAATAGGTATGTATTTAAATTAATAAAAATTAAATAGCGGGAGGTTTTGTGTTGGTCACATCAGATACGCCAGAGCGCACACAAATAGTGGACACATCTCTAAAACTGGTACTATAAGACATATCGAAAAATCAAAAGTCAAAGTATCATAGAGCGTCACAGCAGACACATATTCAATGCTTCTTCCAATACATTTTGTCTGCTTGGCGTAAAGCGAAAAAAAAACGCTGGCGGACACCGGTGTCCGCCTTGGCGCACAACGAAATATCACGATGTCCGCCATGGCAGCGAAGGTGTTAGAAAAGTTTAAAATATGTAGTTATTTATGTATCAAAACACTGAAATTCTACTATTTATTAGGAAAATAAACCGTAATAAAAAAGAACTTCAGTGCCGACGTGCAGGTATGCAGATGAAATTTTATTTGAAGCTGGAAAATATTGTGAAAATGAAGAAATATTAAATAAAATAAAATAAATATATCATCACGGCATATTACCCATTTCTGGGTGTGCCAGTAACTACAACACATGTAGACATCGGTAATGATGACGATATATTTACCGTGTGGGCGCTTACCAGGCGTCACCTCACGGGCACTCATAGCTGGCGTGGAGAGTGCGCCACAGGGGTCACTTTTGTGCCATTTAAAATTGGAAATATTTGGCGTCAGTCGGGATCGAACCCGGTTCCCCCAGGTTCGCGACCAGACACTCAGGCACGCGGCCACGGGACCCCATAAAAGAAATATTTATTTTTATACCGTGAGTATTTTTTAACGTGAAACATTGGGTTTGTTATATCCATGGTTACGACTTGATATTTGATTGACAGCAATATATTTGCCCGTTCCATTTAAAATGAAACATAGGGAACAAATCTGACAGAAGTATTCTATTTAAATATTGTAAGAAATTTAGAGGAGTCAGAAAACCACTCGAGTGCACTAAACATATTTCGGGCACAAGGTGCACACAGTATTTTTTCTGCATCTAAATTTAATTTTTAGAAACAGGTATAATTATTTAAACAAAATTAACCTCTAATGACATCTTGTCAATATGACAGATAACCATTGAATTTCCCTATAAGTTATGATTTGACATTTGATTGACAGCAATGTATTTGTCTGTCTCATTTAAAATGACACATGGGGACTGAATTTGACAGAAGTATTATATTTAAATACTGTAAGAAATTTACCCGAGTCAGAAAACCACTTGGGCACAAGGTGCACACTTTATTTTTTCTACAACTAATTTTAAATTAGAATGCAGGTATAATTATTTAAACAAAATTAACCTCTATTGAAGTCTTATCAAATGTCAAATTCGTTCCCTATGTTTAATTTTAAATGGAACGGGCAAATACATTGCTGTCAATCAAATGTCAAGTAACCATGGATATGACGAACCCAATGTTTCACGTTAAAAAATACTCACGGTATATTGCTAATCTCGGACATTGAAGATATTGTAAAGAAAACTCAAAATTATGTGTTTTATTTCAAACTTCTTCATCGAAATTATTCGGTTCGTTCTTCTTGTACACATTTTTTGTCATTTTATGTACAAATTTAATATTGTACATCATACACCTGCCCAAATTATCTTCCATGTTCAATAATTATCATAAGGTTGGCAACACAGCATTTGCAGGCATGAAATCGTCGTATAATGGACAATTTCTGAACTTTTAATGACGTTTTTTGTGCACTATAGTGACGATCCTAAATAAAGAAAATGTGATTACAATAACAATAGTTGTTTCGTAAATTATAGTCAGTAATTTTTTCTACGCGAAATATTATTTAATACATGCAAAACAATTTAAATATATTCAGAGATGATCTTGAAAATACAATGAGTAATGCAATAATTATTTCCCTGTATTAATATTCCATTGTCTCACAAATTATCTTTTTTTTTTAAAAAAAAATACATAGCTACCGTTATTTACAAATATGTTATTAATATTGTTATATAATAAATAATTCTCATATATAATGCGAAAACTGTCATTTTGCGTCATTTAGATAACACAGTAGGCCTTGAAAAACAATGAAAATTAAATATTTTAATAGAGTTTAATCTTTATTATATTATTAGAACAGTAAGCAGAGTATAAAATGATTACGTTGTATTAATGACATTAATAAAAATCAGAAATTTAATTAGTGCATATAAATAGTTTTGTTATTGATATTTTGCTATCAGCAAATACTCTATCATTAAATCATTTATCGCTACAAATATACAGGGTGGTTGATTTTTCATTGTCCAGCTTATATCTTCTGAAATATTAAAGATACAAAGAAAAAGTTAAATACAAAAGTTGTTTAATACAACTTGATCTATAATTTAGCATAAACAATTTTTTCCAAGGCCTACCAATTTTTTGGAAAAATGTTTAACTTTAATTTTTTAAATGGAACACCTGTATATTTTGACAGAATAAGATTCTTAATAAATTTCTCTTTACAACGATGTGTAACAAGTAAGGATTTACCTTTAAATTATGTCCTATAAAGCAAATAGAAATATGATAAAAGCAGGCTATGATATTCTATTGTTTATACCTGTATCTTCTGTCACACATGAACATTGGCTACGTAGGGGTTTTCCTTTGAATAAAATTATGTCTAATAAAGCAAGTAATAGATTTACTAGCACTGATGATTTACAAAATTATTAATACATACGGATTTCGATCCGGATCCAGATTTGAGTCCGGATCCCTTTTGGATTCGGATCTGGACTTGGATCTGGATCCGGATTCGATGTTTTATTTACGGATCCGGATCAAAATTTTAATTCTGGATCCAATTCTATTAACTATATCAAACAAAAATTTATTGTGGATTATTTCATATCAGATTTATTTGGTTTTGAAACTCCATGATAATACTTATACATTCAAATATTATCATCGGGTTCAATACTGAGAATATTCGAATCCGAGAACCGATATGGATTCTGAAATTCCATATCTAAAATCCAATACTCATACTTATATTCGGATCCAGATCCAAAATCCAGTACTCAGATTTGGATCAAAAATCCGATACTCAGATCCGCATCCAAAATCCGATACTCAGATCCGGATCCAAAATCCGATACTCAGATCTGGATAGTTCAACAATCAATTATCCGGATATCCGGATATTTTTGGATCCGAAACCGAAACTATCCGGATCCCACCACTAGTTACAAGCAGGGTTGGCCTGATTTAAATCATTTGATTTAAATCATGATTTAAATCATGATTTAAATCAATTGATTTTTTTAAATAAATCACTGATTTTTATTACAGATGAAAAAAAATCAAATTGTAATAAAAATGAATTTATTTACTACAAAAGTAAAAATAAGAACAAAAATATGGACTGTATTTGAATTCTAACAGATTACTGATTATATGTTTTGACCTATTTTATTTAGGTATGTATTGTTTAAAAAGACGCGCGCGCGTGGGTACGTTATACAGGGTGTATCAAGATAATGGAACAGTGCCGTTTATTCGTGTATATGAAAAGATACAGAAAAAAGTGATTAGGATATTTTGTAATAGATAGAGGGGGACACATTTTAGCGTAAACTTTATTATCTTAAATCCAGTGGTACTCAAACTATAGGGCAATATTATATTTTTTTAAATGGCATTATATACATTTTATTAACTCATTAAATACAGATTTTTGTTCTGAATTCAACGATATAATAATATCATACCCTTACATTGCGAAAAATTTGATAAAAATTAATTCAAAGTTAGTATTTTATTTCTACTGTATCTAAGTAATCTGAGCAAACATTCAAACAATAAAACAAAAAATTTATCTTAAAAGATGAATTTATTGCCAAAATCGTAGCTTACTTGCATGTAATAAAACTAAAATAAATTTTATTTTGTTTTATTGATTGAATGTTTGCTCAGATTACTTAGATACAGAAGAAATAAAATACTAACTTTGAATTAATTTTTATCAAATTTTTCGCAATGTAAGGGTATGATATTATTATATCGTTGAATTCAGAACAAAATTTTCTATTTAATGAGGTAATAAAATATATATAATGCAATTTAAAAAAATATAATATTGCCCTATAGTTTGAGTACCACTGGATTTAAGATAATGAAGTTTATGCTAAAATGTGTCCCCCTCTATGCCTTACAAAATATCTTAGTCACTTTTTTCTGTATCTTTTCACATACACGAATAAAATGCACTGTTCCATTATCATGATACACCCTGTATACTAAATTTATGCAAAAATTCAAATTCATCTTTTAGGGTTTATTACAGATTTCGTTTTCGTTTATGAAATAAAATGTTTATATTGCTTTTAGAACAATTAAAAAGGTACAATAACACCACTAATCTTTAAAAATAGAAAAAAATTCAAAAAATCATGATTTATTTGATTTTTTTTTTAAAAATCAATGATTTTTGATTTTTTTAAATAAATCATGATTTTTTCCAACCCTGGTTTCAAGTAGACACCCGGTATAAAAACTTATACCTCCTACATGGATGTACAATGAAAGTAACATTTCTATTATCAGAACATGCGTCCAACACATGTTAAGTCATTGAAACAGTTAGTTAAATAATCCAGATACAAATCAAATAACTGTAACAATACTACAATGTACATAATACAGATATAATAAAGCGGGAATCACACACACCCACCGTTGGTAGGTGTGGCGCACGCTTCACCGCCATGACGTTCATATGTTGTTGACCTATTTGTGCCTATATAACTATAGCAATCGCATAGTAATATGTTATTTACGTTGCTTAGTAACCGGTCAATATGTCTGGCATATGATGCAATTGTTTTCTGTCGTCATTCAGCTGTTTAGATACAAAAAAAAAATAATTACTAAATTACCGGTTGTAGTCTGAAAATGCGAAATCGAATTTAAGTTAATTATTTTTATTAGCATAAACAAGAATAATTTTATTATCAAATTTAAGAGATACAAATTTGTTCTGTTTTAAAAATCTATTATGGCAGTTTTATATTTTTCAAAAGTATTTTAAATTAAATTTCATGCAATATTTTTATTAACAAAATAATAATAATTTGTTGTTAATTTCGTAAATAGTGAAATAAAAATATTGGCGCCAGAAACAGTCATGAAAAATAACCTCCCACTCCTGTAAAATCAAATTACATTTGGGATCCCTAGTATAAGGAGTTACTAGTTTTACGATAATGTCTGTATGTGTATGTGTGTGTGTGTGTGTGTGTGTGTGTGTGTGTGTGTGTGTGTGTGTGTGTGTGTGTGTGTGTGTGTGTGTGTGACAAAATTTCATCGAAGATAACTCCAACAGTACAATTTTCAAAAATTATAATTCTTTCGTATTCCTCTTCTTTACATCCATATGAAGAGCTGATTAGATTTTGATTATAACAGGGCCATAAACCATAACAAAAAATAATAAAATGTACACTTTATCCTTAAAGTACTACTCAATAAATAACGATTAAGATAAAGAAAACATTTTTTTAATAATTACTTTGCGAGATATTTGAATTTATTTCCAGGCCACAGATGACGTCACACTATTGGTTTCTGTCTCGCGCAGCCTACTACAGAAACTAGTGTGAGACGGATAGCTATAGGTTTCTTTAAAAATCAAATGCAGCTATACAAAAACAATTATGACTTTTTAATACCACGAATTGCTTCAAAATTAAACGAACTTTCATTTAAAAATATTTTAAAAAATTGGTTTATGGGCCCATTAGTGAACCGGAAGTACCCTTATTGGAATTTTTTAACAGTGCCTGAAAAAACGCAGTTAAATATCATTTATTAACATTTTATATGATTATAAAAATGAACAAAGGAATAATTTGGTGTATGAAGAATGTATGGTTAGGAAGAATATAGTTAAGAGAGTTGGAGTGAGTCAGTTGAGATGGTTTGGTCATGTGGAGAGAATGATGAGTGAACGACTTGTAAAACGCATATATGTTGGTAAAGTTGAGGGTGTTCGATTGCGTGGCCGTCCAGTGTGTAAGTGGATGGATGTGATTGGTAGTGTTTTGAAGGAGCGTAAGTTTCCGAGTGGAAAGAGAAGAAGAGCATGTATGAATACGATTATGAATGTGGCTGAGGCGAAAGAAGTTTGCCTGGATAGGAATGTGTGGCGAAGGATGATTGTTTCGTAATTATTGTGGTGTGAAGATGTATGGTTAGTGAGAATGTTTTATGAGAATGGAGAGACAGCTGAACTTTTATGTGGACGAGAAGAACGAAGTATGTTTGTACAGGAATGTGTAGCGAAAGATGATTTTTGTGTAACTATTATTGTGGTCCGGATGCGGTTTTTCGCTACCGAAAATCGGTCACTTTGATATGTTATTATGTATGAATACGTTTATGAATGTGGCTGAGGTGAAAGAAGTGTGCATGGATAGGAATGTGTGGCGAAGGATGATTGTTGCGTAACTATTATTGTGGTCCGGATGCGGTTATTCGCTACCGAAAATCGGTCACATTAATATGTTCTTTGTATGAATGTTATGATGATTTTGGATAAGGCGAAAGAAGAATGTTTTTAAAGAGTTAAGTGATTCAGTGGAGCTCTTACTTTCATCCCTTTTCTTATTGTTTTCGGGTTTTTGCTAACCCACTAAGTGGGAAACGCGTGATTTTATGTATGTATATATGTATAAAAATGAACGAATAACTTGTCTATACGGTTTGATTACACATTTTCCTTCATATTCATTGACAGATGTCAGTGTCAAGTGTAATTTCCATAGTTTATGTTTATGTCATAATTTTATTAGATATATAGAATCTTTTCCAATGAACTTTCGGTATGGAATTTGTAGAAAATACATAGAATTGACGGAAGGTAATGAAGATATATAATGAAGAATGTAAAGGGAACAGTTAGACCTATTATTTCAAGAAAAATATTTATTGCAAAATGACACCCAGCAGTGAATAAAAGTCATGAAGATATATGTATTTATTTATTAACGACATCATTTTTATTTCTGCTATTAACAGTTGCGAGAATAAAAGTGTAATTATTATTACCTACTACCGCATTCTGTAAATGTCACATACTCATACTTAAATGTTTGCCTTTGTATGTATTATATTGTATCGTTAATAGTCTATTATGTGATATGTATGTATGAATATACGTATGTGTCATATGTATATACAGGGTGAACAAAAGAATGCGTGACGCAGGCGTTTAACATTCATAGCAAACCAGACATTTTCAAATATTTTCTGTCCTGTTTATGATGTGCTTTATATACAAAGATAAAAATCTGTTGTGGCCAGCAGAAGACCTCTCGCCATTTCCATATTAGGCTATATAAGTATTGTATTGCACTTTGCTATCGAACCGTTGTTTTATAACAAAAAAATTACAGAACTTTACCAAAATATTGTTTTTTATTGTATTTAACATGTCTTCTGCACACATACAATTCTAATTTTATCTATTTTTCATTGTATGAGGATGAGGAAGTTCCTAAATATCAGAGATTCTTCCAATTCATTAACTGGATTGGCGCTATTTCTGAGGGATATATGCATTTTAACTACAATTTTAAATATTTAATTAATAAAACAATAAGAAAAATTAAATGTACTTCCCAGAAAAAGCTTTCAGAATGTCACTAAAACTGTTGATTTTTGACACTGACATCTGTCATTTACAAACTCTGCGATGTACCACATTAAATTATTCTATATATTACAGTGCCTTTATCTTTAAATCTATAGGTACAAGATATAATAAAAATTTTAAGTGTATTAGACGGAGAATTTTATGTTCTTCAATATCTGTAATAACAAAAATTACCTAAAAATTATATTTAGAATATTTTTTACCTCCCGCTACCCTTGGTAAGGGAGGTATAGGGATCGTGCTAAAAATCACATATCGAGATTTTAGTAAATGACCACGTTTTAAGGTCCCTAGAATCCAATTTTAACATTTTCACGATGATGTCTGTATATGTGTGTGTATGTATGTGTATGTGTATGTATGTGTGTGTGTGTGTGTGTATGTATGTATGTGTGTGTGTGTATGTGTATGGATTTTGTCTTCGCTCTAACTCAAATACTATCATTCAGAAAATTCTGAAACCTTGTATTTATACCCTATTGTAATATGAAAAGAATAAGCTATTAGATTTTGGTGTAAATCGGATAATTGGAAATGGCACTTTACCTGAAGCTCATAATGGTTTTTCTTCAAAAAATACCATTAAATGCCATTTTTTCGCATTTTGTCGTTATGAAAATTAAAGATTATTGAATTTTCTACAGGAATACATTAATACTTTTTCTATATATTTTACAGATAAATTTAAAAATAATTTTTTATTACCCGAAGCCTAAGAAAAACTCAATTCCTTTGTTACATAGTTCATATTTCAAATGAATGTAACTGACAGTAAATGTCATTGTCAAAAAACTAATCACTTGAAATTAATAATAGTGACATTTTAAAAAGAAAATAGTAAATAACGCAATAGTTTTATGCAATGGAACAGTTTACAGCGTTAGTAAATCAGTAGGTATGTAACAAAAATTAAATAGCGGGAGGTTTTGTGTTGGCCACATCAGATTTTTTTAAAGAAACTATTACTTCCGGTTGTCCAATTGTTACCAAAATCTAATCAGCTCTTCCCAGGAATGTCAGATTGAGGAAACTACAGTTAAATATTTTTTAAGTTTTATAGTATTTGAGAAACCGTGGTTCCAACATACACACATCCACATACACACGCACATCATCGTAAAAATGTTATAATCGGATTCTAGGGACCTTAAAACGTGCTTATTCACTAAAATCTGGATATGTGAATTTTAGCATGAATCCAATACCTCTCTTAGCGAGAAGTACAAATAAGTAGGGAAGCGGGAAAATATAAATATATGATTTTATCTCGGATATTACATGTTTGAGAATTCATGTCAACAAACAATATTTTGTGTGTAAATGTAAATTATTCTTTTTCTAAGAGAAAATAATTTAGAAACATAATAGACAGTCATATATTTCACAACAATTAGCACAAAATAATAAAAATAAAATTGCTATTTAAATCATTTTAATGAGAATTTTAATAACATGTGACAATAATACATGTGTGTTTTTGGGTCGAAGGAAATTATATACGGAATGGTTTTATACTTTTATAAAAAAAAAACATATACAGGGTGTATATTTTAAAACGGGTCATAGGGCTATAACATAGAAAAACAGTTTATTAGACGCCAAAAGTTTCTATATTAATTTATTGAAAAAATAATTGGTGCCTATTATAAAGAAAAATATTACGAATTTTTTTATACACCTTACATTTCTGTTTCATACAAAGCCAGAAAATAAATTAAAAATTTGTAAATTAAGAAAAAATATCATTAGTTATGAAACTGACAGTAACAAAACATTTTCATTTTTACTAACGTGATACGGGACAATTAAAGATTAAAGTTATTAATTTATGAACTAATACAACAATGGGGTCCTATACCATTTTTCTTTTATTTTTTTTCTGTAAGAACAGGATAAAATAAGAATTTTAGTGCAAACGCGACTTAAAAATTTTACGTAATAAGCGAGATATGAATTTTTAAAGTTCAAGAATTTGTGCGTGACGTAGCAGGTACTAACAAGTGATCGACAAACAATGGGACAAACTTTTAGTTATAGAGGGAACAATTTTTTTCATATTTGCATAGCTGAAATGTTTGTATATAAAAACTTATACGTTATATTCATGAAGAAATTATTATTAAGTATAAATAACGTAAATAATAAGCATTTTTTTCCTAATAAATTATAGAACATTGAAACAGTTTGACAATATTATTACACAAAGTATGACGACGGATGGCGCTAGCGTTGGCTGTTTTAAAGTTTCAATATTAATTTAATTAATATTATTATTAATTTAATTAATATTACAAATTGATTTAATTATAAATATATTATTATTGTTAATAGTACTAGATGTTATAATTAAATAAATTCATCAAACACAAAATTGTTAAATGTTTTGTTAGGTTATAGAACAACATGACATTTCATATTCTTTTAAAGGTGACTCAAAGGTGACCGTTATAGACGCGCGAATCTCCTTTTTAAAATCAGGCGACCAATCAGATTCTTAGTACCTAACGCGTCATACCCAATTAGTAATCAGCATCAATCGCTTATAGTTTGTGACCTAGTCAATATTTAAAGAAATTTTTTTCACTAATACTCATTAATTTATGTATATTTTCGTCTTCTTATTTAAGAGTTAAAATATGACTATGATATAGGACCCCATTATTGATAGAAAATGATAGAAAAAGTTCCTTGACTGGATATGTTGATGAGGTAATAAAAATTATTATTTATTGTAATAGGTATTTACAAATTAAAGATGATCTACATGTAATAAGAAATAAGTTATAAGAAACGAGAAAAACTGCAAACTACAAGGGAACAATTAAAACCATTTAATAATTTGTAATTTTTTTTCATGAGACAAAATATCCATGATATCTTCTTAATAAATCGAAAATAATAATAATTTAAGAAATAATGTGCAAAAAACGTTCATTAATGAGCGTTTTAAGTCAACAGTTGTTTTGTTTTGTTTCTTTCTTTTCACAGCTAATGATATTTTTTCTTAATTGTTCAAATTTTTAAATTTATTTTCTGGATTCGTATTTTTACCTCCCGCTGCCCTTGGTAAGGGACGTATAGGGATCGTGCTAAAAATCTAATATCCATTTTTAACATTTTCACGATGATGTCTGTATGTATGTATGTATGTATGTATGTATGTGTGTGTGTGTGTGTGTGTGTGTGTGTGTGTGTGTGTGTGTGTGTGTGTGTATGTGTACGAATTTTGTTTGCACTCTAACTCAGAAAATTCTGAAACCTTGTATTTTTACCCTATTCTAATAGGAATAGAAGCCATTAGATTTTGGTGCAAATCGGATAAACGAAAATGGTACTTTACTTGAAGCTCATAATGGTTTAATATTTTACAGATAAATTTAAAAATAATTTTTTTTATTAGTCGCGAAGCCTAAGATAAAAACTGTTCCTTTGTTACACAATTCATTTTTCAAATGAATGTAACTGACAGTAAATGTCACTGTCAGAAAACTTATCACTTCAAATTAATAATAGTGACATTTTAAAAAGAAAATAGTAAATAAAGCAATAGTTTTCTGCAATGGAACAGTTTGCAGCGTTAGTAAATACGTAGGTAGGTATGTATTTAAATTATTAAAAATTAAATAGCGGGAGGTTTTGTGTTGGCCACATCAGATTTTTTTTCTTTATAATATGCACAAATTCTTGTTTCAATAAATTAATACAGAAACTTTTGGCGTCTAAAAATCTGTTTTTCTATGTTATAGCCCTAAGACTCGTTTTAAAATGTACACCCTGTATGTGTAGTATGATGTGTTTGTACTTATGACTTAGACAGGTTGGTCAGAAAGGCCGGAAGCTTCTGCTTTACCCTTACCGCGGACCTCTTGAGCAAATTTGAAAATTGGAAATAATTTTCAAGTTTTCAAATTACTAAAAAGTTATTTCTGTGGTGCTTTTTCCATTATAGCTTTGACAGCCCATTAAGAGACGTCTAATAACATACTATGACTAGCGAATGAAAGTTGTCGTTTAAATTATTTTATAAATGTAGTTTATTTTGAAAAGTTTTCCGTATGCTTCGAATTTGAAAGAAAACGGTACGCCTCTGCAAAACAGAAGAAAATCTATATAACGACCTCAGTCGGCCTTGCCTTCGATGCGATTTTGTTCTACATCCCGGATTTCACGGCAAGAGTGATTCACATATAGAAAATTTATTTTTTTCAAGAAACAAAAACTGCGCAACTTGTTCTCTCGTTTTTTATTTGTAAACAGTTGAGTGTTGCGTACATGAATCACTCGTATTTCTGACGTCATCGTATGGAATTATTTACATTTTTGTGCCTTAAAAGAGCAGCGGTTGTTAAATGTAAATTATGTTTTGTAATAAAAAATGGCAATGCATTAATTGCCGACATATTGGTAATATAATTTATATTAATTATTACAACATGAAATGAGAAAACTATTAATTATCCAATAAAATTATCTTAATTACTAACGGCTTGTCATTGTATATAAGTAGACTTTATACAGAGTGTTCAGAAAAAAATCTAATTTGAAGTAGGCTATGAACACAGAAACGTATGTCGGAGTATTATTCAATTCAAAAGTCACGTTGTCAAAATTTGTCGTGAAATGTAATTTTAAGGAGAAAAGATAATAAAGGAGGATACAGAATATTGCCATTCACCGTTTTCTAATTTATTTCTATTTCTCAAATAAGGATACAAAAAGAAAAGCTTTGATTTCTTTTGACAATATCGCGTGTCAAATTGACATAATTAATTAAATACTTTCAAATTAACATATCGCACTCCTGCGAGAATAGTGACAAAAGCCAAAATTTAGAAATTCTAAGTTCATCAGATAAAATTGGTCAAAAATATGCTTCTTATAATCAGGAATAGTGAGATAAATCAAGATTATATTTTTCGAGAGATAGAGCTAATGTCGTTTCGTTTCGAGCTAATGTAAGTAACTTTTTGCCCTCCTGAAGTGTAATGGGAACTTT
This sequence comes from Ophonus ardosiacus, assembly GCA_943142095.1. Classification (NCBI taxonomy): domain Eukaryota; kingdom Metazoa; phylum Arthropoda; class Insecta; order Coleoptera; family Carabidae; genus Ophonus; species Ophonus ardosiacus. The sequence continues at coordinate 24,153,135 of OW964839.1, forward strand.
ACAATTGTATACACAGCAAGTGTAACCTACATTTTACGCTTACTGTGTTGTAACTTGTCTAACTATGCGGTAAAATAATCAAAATACACTGGACGTTTATGGGCATTTAGAAAAGAAATCATCTTTACTATAATAAAGTTCATGTAAAAAAGTACTACCTACATAACTTATTTTTTTACTTTAACATTTCCTATATTTAAAATAAATTTATATAAACCAAAATCACGGCAGCGACATCTGTCATTATTGTAAAAATCCACCGTTACCGACATAGTCATCGATCGATATACCTGTCAAATACGCGAGCATTGCTGAAATGTCAAATATCGACACCTACCTATTATTTATTACGAAGAAAACATGAGCAAATAAATATATTATCAGTCATAAACAACGTCTATTGTTACAGATAAATTTTTGCTAGAAGAAGTACTCTAATGAAGGTAAGTAAAATCAAATTTGGAAATTGACTTAACCCCAGTATTTTAAAATAACCCTTTTCAGAAGTACAACCTATCTCATTGAAAAAAGTGATTTTCATTATTAAAAAATTTGATACAATCCAGCTAATAAGGCACTCGCCTTAAGGGCTCGTGCCTTAAACAAAGCTGTCGCGCTGTAAAATACAACTTACGCGCACTCGAATGTAAATAACTATTACATTCGAGAACTGTCTTCTTTAACCTTTAACTACTCGTGCCCATTTTTGAAACACAAGTACTCGTGTGGTGTACTTTATACACCAGTAACAAAATGTGGTTATAGAGCAATGAAATAAAACGTGATTTTGTTTAATATATTCTCAATATATTTTGTAATTATTTAAGTACAAAATATGATAAAAAAATAATCAGACTACCGTATGATAAAATAATAAACAAAATGAAAGCAAGCGTAAAGATAAAATAATAAAAATTCTTACAAAAACTAACAATAAATATTTTTGCAGACTTTTCCGGATATAACTATTCGCTGTTACTTAATTATTGTCGTTATAGTTAGTATTACATTCAGGGCAAGTAATTGCATGTTCTTTGCTTACAAATTTTTTACATGAATGGGGGATTACGGCTTAATTGAGATATTTCGGAAATAAAGGGTTTTTTACCTCTCGCTAAGAGAGGTATTGGATTCATGCTAAAATTCGCATATCCACATTTTATTGAATAAGCACGATTTAAGGTCCCTACAATCCGATTATAACATTTTTAAAATGATGTCTGTGTGTGTGTGTGTGGATGTGTGTATGTCTGGATGTTGTAGTCACGATTCCTCAAAAACTATAAGACTTAAAAAATATTTAACTGCAGTTTCCTCAATCTGACATTCCTGGGAAGAGCTGAAAAGGTTTTGGTAACAATTGAACAACCGGAAGTAGTAGTTTCTTAGAAAAAATCTTCTAAATATAATTTTTTGGGAGTTTTTTTATTAAATATTGAAGAACATACAATTCTCCATCTAATACACTTACAAAATTTATTATATCTTGTATAGATTTAGAGATAAAGACTCTATAATTTATAGAGTAAACTAATCGCAGAGGCCAAGGCACTAAGGAAACCAGTTGACAAATTCCAATGTTTATAACATGACACATGTCATTGTCAAATATCAACAGTTTTAGTGACATTCTGATAGCTTTTTCGGGGAAGTATATTTAACTTTTCTTATTGTTTTATTAATTAAATATTTGAAATTATAGGTAAAATAGTGGTAAAATGCATAAATCCATCAGAAATACCGCCAATCTGGTTAATGAATTGGAACAATCTTTGACATTTAGAAATTTCCTCATACAATGAAAAATAGATATAATTAGAATTATATGTGTGCAGAAGACATGTTAAATATAATAAAAAACAATATTTGGGTAATGTTCTGTATTTTTTTGTTATAAAACGACGGTTCGAAAGCGAAGTGCAATACAATACTTATATAGCCTAATATGGAAATGGCGAGAGGTCTTGTGCTGGCCACAACAGATTTTTTTTTATAACGCTTCGACACTAATATGAAAATATTTTGATTGGCGACCGAGAAACCGCCTATACATGCATTACAAATAGCGTGTTAGGAGGTGGGATTACTACCAATGGAAGTTAAGAAATTCAAATTCGAAAGGAGGGGCTAACATTCCTGTACTACAGTTTCCAAACAGTTTTTATTTTAACATAAATCGTGCTTATTCACTAAAATCTGGATATGCGATTTTTAGCATGAATCCAAAACCTCTCTTAGCGAGAAGTAAAAAACGCTGTAGACCCCATTATAATTTAATGAATCTTTGTGAATATTCTTATCTAATTTACAATTTAAAGTCACCTAATTTCGCAAAGCAAACAAATGAATTGCAAGTAAACAAATTATAATTTTGCAACGTTGCTAAGCAATAGCAACTCTATTTCAACTAATGTTGCATAGTTGTTTTGTAACCCGTTCTTGGGTTTTCGTATTCATAGATTTGTCTGTAATTAACAAACTGTAAATTACCAGAAAATTCATACTATAATAATGCAAATTATTCTAATATTGAAGAAATGCTCAGTATATCGTAGAATTATAATTCACCTTAATAGCAGCCAAAATAGTAATTTTTCATAAATATGTATGAGAATTATACGTTAAGCATTAAGCTAAGTATAATTTTATGTTGTATGGTACAAATTATGATTACATATAGTTATTATAGTGAAATGATTTAAAGTTACGACGAATAACAGATTGGTAACTGTAAAAAGTTGGGTTATTGTTACTGTTACTTTTGAATACAAATTTACTTTATACGGTATTAGCGTAGGATTGTTAAAATTCATGAATGACCATAATGTTCTTTCACAAAAGAGAATTTTAAAGTACATAACAGTCTTGGATATACAGGGTGTTCATTTTTAAGTGGCCACCATTGCTATCTCGAACTATACGAACTACAAAGACAGTAAATGAGAACATATATTTTTTATTTCCTCATTCGATAGAAAATTTAATTCTGAATTCAGTGATATAATACTTTTTCCGACGACCACTACGAAAAGTACATAAATTCACACGCTAAACTATTACTGAAAGTTGGTCATTGCACATCACTACCAAAGCTGTGTGAAATGAAATCTCGTTAGCCAATCAGATGCGTCCGCAACTGTGTGATATGATTTTATCACACGCTGCGATAACTGAGCGAACTAACCTAAAAATTTGACAGTTGCAAATAATTTGCTGAATTTACACGAATTAAGAAAGTTGGACTCTGATTTATCAGATTTTAACATAATTTTTGGTGAATTCTGATAGCAATGATGTTAACATAATCTGTTTTAATATTTTTATGTAGGAAATTTTTTTGTGGTCGCCGGAAAAATATCGTGTACAACACGTGCTGAAAGGGTATTTCACACTCGTGTGAAATATCCAACTTTCAGCACTATAGTTATACAATATACTATTATACTTTTACATAATGATTTTTTTGAGAAAAATGCATATTTGTTAATTTTTATTGGATTCCCATTACCAAAAGGTCCTTGGAACAGATTCTATATAATATCATGTAAAATCAAACACGAACACATACTATTTCTATTCTATAAATCCAATAAAATTATAACATAAACATACACTAAGTAAAATGCACTTGACACTTCTTCTTATTCTTCAGCTTCCCCTATTTTATTAGAGGTAGCTGTTTCCTCTTTTCTTCCACTCATTCCTGTCCATCACATCTTCTTGACACAGGCATTCCTTTCAGTCTTCTGCGATACAGTCCTTCCATCTTCTCTTTGGCCTTTCTCTGCGTGTCACTTGCGAGGAGCACTATGACATACCAATTTTGTGATCTTACACTTTCCATATTTGGTTTTGCACTTGCAACTGACATCTGTCAATTAGAATTTTTTTAATATATCATCATCAGCTATTTCCATGATAAATAGCAAAGCTGACTAATTTTTGAAAATTAATTTCTTTATAATGCTTTAAATCTACATCTATTGAATATGAAGGAAAATGTATAATCAAACTGTATAGAGAAGAATATTTTCTTTAATATGTGTAATAACAAAATGTCAAAAAACAATATTTTTTAAGAAAATCTGTTAAAACTTCAAATAAGGGTATTTCCGGTAACCAAAATCTAATCAACTCTTCATATGGATGTACAGAAGAGGAATACGAAAGAATTATAATTTTTAGAATTGTAGTATTGGAGTTATCGTCGGAGAAAAATTTGTCACACACGGACACACACACACACACACATACATACAGACATCATCTTAAAAATAGTAAATTCGTATTGTAGGGACCCTAAAACGTGCTTATTCATTAAAAACTCACCACCGAATTTTTTGACCAAAGACAATACCTTCCTTACCTAAAGGTGACGGAAGGTAAAAATTAGGTTTGGCACATAAGTTTTTACAATTGTTCAGCAATGGCATGTGGTATCTATGGTTAAGTACTAAAATCGTTTATTAATAAATGTCATGCATTAATAGAGCTGATTAATGAATTATTGTTTCTTTGTTTAAAAGGTAAAAAGGTAGATACTAGGAATAGATTAGACTAGATTTTACGAAATAAACTGTTAATATTAGAGTAGAATTCTCTAATCCAAAAATGAGGATTAGCTTAAACTTTTTTGTGAATCGGACTGTACATGAATTTTTCACGCTCTCGCAACTGAGCTATAAAATCCCTCTGCAGTCAACGAATTTTTCACCTGTCTTATAGAAGGGAATACTTGGATATAGACTATAGCAACGTCGTATTCTTAATTCTTATTAATATAATTATAGGCTAGAAATTATTCCAGATCTATCATCTAGTATGATCTACGATTCACACCTTTTACGCTTACTAATTCAGTATGTCTTTAAAAAACCTGCTGATACATTTATGAGGTGTAGTAAGCAGGTCATCTGTCGAAAACCGAGAAAGCTGAGCGCTCACTACATCTACAAGAATGTAGAGTAGCGCCCGGGGCTTTGAATAAAAAGTACAAGACACGCCACATCAAATTGACACATTTTCACGACTCTTTCACGCCTTCAACATGTCATGAAGCCATTAATACAAAAACTCAACAAGCAATATTACATTACTAGTTATTAAGATGGTGTATATTTAATCTAATCTTATATTATTACAAGACATATACTACAGTTAGCTATTACCTCGGTAGAGTAATCAAAAATAACTCTGTATTTCTAATATGAGAGATATACGTTATAGAAAAATAATACAAAATATGATGTATTACATATTGCTACTGGATCATCTAATGTAAACAAACATTACGAGCCCAGGCTCATTACATTATTAATAATCTGATGTGGCCAACACAAAACCTCCCGCTATTTAATTTTTATTAATTTAAATACATACCTACGTATTTACTAAGGCTGCAAATTATATTACAGGGAATTTATTTTAACATGCAACATATGGCGAATCACTTCCATGGTTACTTACTATTGTCAAAAAATGACAGCAATGTAATATTTGTCCATTTTAAAATGCAACATATAAAATTTGTAGTTTTGTATTATCAAAACTAATTTCCAATAAATTAGCCTACATGCGATTAACATATAATCAAAACATGAATGTTGTACATCTTAAAAAAACTTTAGCTTACAAATATTCATAACTTTCATGAAATAAATGTAAAAAATACCCCCAATCACTCTGAGGCAATATTCTAGTCGGTCGTAATAAGAATTGACACCATTTGTGATGTGTTTTGGAGGTATCTGCTGTGCTGCAATGCTATTTATAAGGTTGCATTTTAAAATGGACAAATATTACATTTTTTTGACAATAGTGAGTAACCATGGAAGTGATGAACTATAATGTTGCATTTTAAAATAAATTCTCTGTATGTACCATTGCATATTGCTTTATTTACTATTTTCTTTTTAAAATGTCATTATTGTTAATTTGAAGTGATTAGTCTTTTGACAGTAACATTTAGCTGTCAGTTACATTCATTTGAAATGTGAATTGTGTAACAAAAGAATTGTGTTTATCTTCGGCTTCGGGATGAAAAAAAAATGATTTTTAAATTTATCTGTAAAATATATAGAAAAAGTGTTAATGTAAACCTGTAGAAAATTCAATAATCTTTAATTTTCATAATAACATAAAATGTGAAAAATGCATATAATGGTATTTTTTGAAGCTTCAAGTAAAGTGCCATTTCCGTTTATCCGATTTACACCAAAATCTAATGGTTTCTTTTCATATTAGAATACAAAATTCATACACATACAGACATTATCGTGAAAACGTTGAAATTGGATTCTAGGGACCTGAAAACGTGGTCATATACTAAAATCTCGATATGCGATTTTTAGCACGATCCCTATATGAAAGATAGAGATTAAGTGATCTGTCATCTTCATCTAAATATATATATATATATATATATATATATATATATATATATATATATATATATATATATATATATACCCAAATCATTCAAGCAGCCAATGCACGTCATTAATAAAAATTGAATAAAAGTAACTAGATGTAAGACGTCATGTACTGGTACGTTTGCAGAGGTTTTAGAATCTTTATGAAAACAGTTATACAGATTGCAATCTATATTACCGACATATTCATGAACTGTCACATCTACTAAATAAATACTATATTTTCGTCACTGTCCATTTCTATTTAAATTATTTTATAATACTAACCTTATTTATACTTATGTATGCCATATAAAGGCAATAAATAAAAGTGAGCCGAATTTCCAAGAAATATACCCAATTCTTCTGATTGATTAGAAGTGCTACCTTTGGCAGATTCACAGATTTTGTGTTTGTGTTAACGGTCACGTTGCGTCGTTTTGTTGCGTTTAACATTACTTTATTATAAATAGGCCTTTACAACGCACAAAAATGTTTCAAACACGATACAAATATTTTTCAAATAATAACTTTGACAGTATGAACATACAAATTATCAATGTTGCCAACTATAGCAACAATTAAACGAATAATATGACGTTGATGTACATTATTTATATATTATTCATGTCAAGTAATGAACTTTACTATTCATCTTAAAAATAATTATATAAGGCCATATACTTTTTGACGGTTAAAAATGATTGAAATTTTATTTCATTTTTCACTATTAGTGATTTTAATGCATTAAGGTTTTTACACTAAGGGATGACGTGAATTGGCTGCTTGAATGATTTGGGTATAGTGAGAAATTTCTACGAAATCCTTTCGACTACTTAAAGCGTGCGTTACACGATGAAGTTTTTCTTTTCAAGTGACTTGAAAAGTTTTCTCTCTCGCACAATGACATGAGTGCAAGAGAGAAAAATCTCATGTGGTGAACACAATACCTCCCGCTATTTAATTTTTATTATATGTAGTTGTAAACTAATTTTTAACACTTTTGACACAAAATTATTGACAGCTTTTAATTCATAGTCCTTCAACAGAATCAATACAATCTCCTTAACACGGTTTCATTATTAATTTTAATGCAATTGCTTCCTGACATTTGTTTAAATATATAAAAATTGTTATTAAAATATTATGTTTTTGTTTGATGCATAGGCAAGATGATGTACAAAAATAAATTATTTTTAAATTTTAAATTTTTGTTATTTTGAATGGAAATAAATATCCCTATTATTTTATCAAAATAAGGTGTTTTGAATGCCGTGTTTACATTTTGCTTTTTTAATTACTTTTTTGAAGATATCAACTGAAATTCCATAATTCCTAAAAACGATCAAAATCGCAAGGGGTACAGTATATACATTAGATTTTTGTAATTTGTAATTTTTCTCTATAAATTGTATCAATTTTTCAAATATTTAATGTAATTTTACCCTTAGAAACTATGTAACATTTCAATTCCCATGCGGATCTTAATAAATGATACGATTTTAGTTTAAGAAGCCATTATTAACTGATAATTTAAAAACACTTCTCATATATGAAAGATAGAGATTAAGTGATCTGTCATCTTCTCTAAATATATACCTACTACCTATATATGTATAAACATTTAACATTATAATGTAGAGTAGAACATAATTCCTAGACATATGTATCTATCCACATATCTTGGTAGATGATAAATTTTAGCCTTGAAGCTACATATTAAGATCATCTACATACGAGTCTACATATGGAGACTAGAAGGAATTTATATTATTGTTATTTATTCTGTTTTACTAAACGATATCATTTGTTACAATGTAAATTGTAACATTCAAAGATTTTATGTATTCCGGTTATATTTCTATATAGATGTATAAGCAGACTTTTATTAACCTTGATATTTGCACCACTTAGTAATTTTAAAAGCAAAGATCAGAAAATAACCACAAATGAATTTATAAATATATCATTTTGAAGTTTACATATACTAGGTTTTACAAATTCCATATCGAAAGGTCCTACAAATACAATAAAATTATAACACGAACATACATTATGTATTTTGTACAAACCCCATACCAAAAGTTTCTTGGAAAAGATTCTATATATCCAGTAAAATTGTAACACAAACATATACTATTTTTTACAAATTCCATTCCGAAAATTATCAATTAGAATTTTTTTTTGAATAAATCAGCTGTTTCCATAATTATAGCAAAGCTGGTTGATTTTTGAAATTATTGAAATAATTCTTTAACTCTGTATCTATTGAAAATGTATGATCAAACCGTATAGACAATAAGATATTCTTTCTAACTGTTAATCAATAAAATGTCAAAAAATGATATTTAACTGCGTTTTTTCAAGAAAAACTTTTAAGAACTTCAAATAAGAGAACCTCCAATTATAACCAAAATCTAATCAGCTCTTCATATGGTCGCGAACCTGGAGAACCGGGTTCGATCCCGACCGACGTCAAATATTTCGAATTTTAAATGGCACAAAAGTGACCCCTGTGGTGCACTCTCCACGCCAGCAATGAGTGCCCGTGAGGTGACGCCTGGTAAGCGCCCGCACGGTACAAATATGTCATCATCATTACCCAGAAATGGGTAATATGCCGTGATGATATATTTATTTTATTTATAATTTTTCTCGTAATTTTTAGAATTGTAGTATTGGAGTTATCGTCGGAAAAAATTTTGTCACACACACACACACGCGCTCACGCACACGCACACATACACATACAGACATCGTCATAAAACTAGTAAAAAGACAATACCTTTCTTACCTGAATAAAGGTAACGGAAGGTAAAAAAAACCAGACTGCAAAACATTCAATCTGTAATTTTTCACACCCCTATGTGAGGAGACAGGAGGAAAAAATTGCAACAGTTGAAATAAAACTACAAAGTAATCTGGCAACCTATATTTAAGTAGTTTATAACATATAATTTTCTACGGGTCCTTTGCAGAATATATGCATGAAATATGGAGATTTGAATACATGAATAAGCTACAAATACAAAATAAAAATAAATATATGGGTAAATTTCTCGACAGTGACGTCCACGTGGCCAGCACAGTACCTCTCGCCATTTCCATACCATTTGGCTATATAAGTACTGTACATATTTAACATTTCTGGTACACACAAAAACACATATCTTCTTTATATATTTTTATATTTTTTAATTCATTCTATAAACAAGTTTCCTCTTATTCTTCTAATGTTCATATTCTTGCAATTTATTGATGTTTGGCGGTATTTCCGAAGGGTATAAGTATGTAATATATGTATCTATACCTATTTATAAATTATTAATTAATATTAAAATAAAAAAGAAATATTAACTGTAGTACCCAGAAAAAGTCTTCAGGAATGTCTCTGGATTTTTGACAATGACATTTACCTGTCAATTACAAACATTTTAACTTTTCAACTGGTCTCCATGGGCTATGAGATTCATTATAGCATATTATTTTATATGTTTATATATCTCTATCTTTAACTCCATAAAAGATAAAATAAAAATTTTAAATGTATCGGATAGAGATTTTTATAGGTATATTTGTAATAACATAAAATGTCAAAAAATAATATTTAGAAAGTTTTTGTAAGTGAAAATATGGAATTAACCAGTGAGTATTTTCGAATCATGATTTATAATTTGCCAATTTTACTGATTTTAAGTCTCCCAGAAATGATTTTGAAAGCTTCTGAAAAGTGGAAAGAAATAATTAAATATAAAATAAATAAATATATCATCACGGCATATTACCCATTTCTGGATGTGCCAATCTGCTTTATCGCAGATATCGGTAATGATGATGACATATTTGTACCGTGCGGGCGCTTACCAGGCGTCGCCTCACAGGCACTCATTGCTAGCGTGGAGAGTGTGTATTATTGTTCAAGAAAACTCCTTTGAACATATTGAAAATAAAATTCTAATTTAAAACTATGTGGTTTATTTTCATTTATTCTAGCGTGACCCTCGTATATCAAATTCATTATAAATGAAATTAAATAACTTTTTAATAATATCCAACAATTAAAACAATTTTGAACACATATTAAACTCTATACGCTACATATAAAATGTGGAAACTTCAATGCATTACTAGCTGACATAAAATAATAAAACAATCTAATAAAAATATAAGTTTATGAGTGAAATATTTTGGATAAACACGAGAAAGTAAATCAGTTTCTAATTTTTGATTAGAGTCAGGCAATGAAAGACTACTTGATGGAAAATTTACTGCATTATTATGCAAGAATGCCATGGAATAGGAGAAATTTCAATGCTGGATGAGCACACAAACACACACACACAAAAAAACGTTGTACGTTTACAGAAAACATATGTGATACGTGAACTTGAAATAAATGATTTCAAAGAGAGATAACTATTTTAACAACAAGTACCTACCTATAAATTTAATACAAGTAATCTTTAGTAATATATTCAGCCTTTATTTAAATTTACAAGGTGGATTAAAAAGGATTAACATTGATATTTAAAATAAATAAAATAAATATAAATATATCATCACGGCATATTACCCATTTCTGAGTGTGCCAGTATCTACAACACATGTAGATATCGGTAATGATGACGATATATTTTACCGTGTGGGCGCTTACCAGGCGTCACCTCACGGGCACTCACGGCTGGTGTGGAGAGTGCACCACAGGGGTCACTTTTGTGCTATTTAAAATTGGAAATATTTGGCGTCTGTCGGGATCTATGGGGTCCCGTGGCCGCGTGCCTAAGTGTCTGGTCGCGACAAACATTGATATTTAACATGGGAAATTTGTTTTTCTTTTATAACTTTTGTTTTCTAAAAATAAATACCATGTAAATGATACTTCGAGTATTTGTACACACTTACCACGCTCAAGAAATTTACCCGCATTTACCTAAATTTGGGAAATTCAACCAGGAATTTGAAAAGATTGAAGTGACGTCACACTTATGTGTTTTTATATCAAACAGTTTTCATCATGGACCTAAATGTTCTTGAAATATATGCTATTTTAAGTTATATTTACATAAAATAAATGAATATTATAACACTGTATAAGTCTACATACTTTATAATTACAGGTGTATTTAAATGATTAAGTTTAATGCAAGAAATTTATGTTAAAAAAAAAACTGTTTGAAAACTGCAGTACAGGAATGTTAGCCCCTCTTTTCGAATTTGAATTTCTTAATTTCCATTGGTAGTAACCCCCACATCCTAACACGCTATTTGTTATGCACGTATAGGCGGTCTTTCGGTCGCCAATCAAAATATTGTATATAGATTTCATATACGTGTCGAAGCGCTATAACAAAAAACTCCTTATTTCCGAAATATCTCAATTATACCATTTCATTTTTACCTCCCGCTACCCTTGGTAAGGGAGGTATACGGATCGTGCTAAAAATCACTTATCGAGATTTTAGTAAATGACCACGTTTTAAGGTCCCTAGAATCCAAATTTAACATTTTCACGATGTGTGTGTGTGTGTGTGTATGTGTAGGAATTTTGTCTTCGCTCTAACTCAAATACTATCATTCAGAAAATTCTGAAACCTTGTATTTATACCCTATTCTTATATAAAAAGAAGCTATTAGATTTTGGTGTAAATCGGATAACCGGAAATGGCACTTTACCTGAAGCTCATAATGGTTTTTCTTCAAAAAATATCATTAAATGCCATTTTTTCGCATTTTATGTCTTATGAAAATTAAAGATTATTGAATTTTCTACAGGAATACATCAATACTTTTTCTATATATTTTACAGATAAATTTAAAAATAATTTAGTCGCGAAGCCTAAGATAAACACAATTCCTTTGTTACACAGTTCATATTTCAAATGAATGTAACTGACAGGTGAATGTCACTGTCAAAAAACTAATCACTTCAAATTAATAATAGTGACATTTTATAAAGAAAATAGTAAATAAAGCAATAGTTATATGCAATGAAACAGTTTGCTGCATTAGTTATTACGTAGGTATGTATTTAAATTAATAAAAATTAAATAGCGGGAGGTTTTGTGTTGGCCCCAACGGATTTTTTTTATTAATATTCGTTATTCAGCATATACATTCGTATTTTTTTACTATTTTCCTTTAATTCGATTGAGCTGGAATCCCCCATTATAGCATATATTCAAAATTTTAGTCAGCCGATGACTAACTAATGTAATACTAATAACCATGACTACGAATACATATGATGCTCTCTCGACCATAATGGTATAGATTTATGTATTTGCAAATAACAGCAAAATGACACACCCGGAGCCGTAATGATAGAAACCATGACATAGGCATTTAACATGGGAAAACAGAGTTTTACCCAAATATTATGTGTTCCGAAAATCTTTATGTTGTGCTTTATAGATATTTAAAGAATAAAATTTAGAATTGCAAGTACCTAAACGTAATTTAAAGACATGGTAAAAATGAATTGAACCAAAACTATTTTTACCGATTTCCAAATTTTATTCTCTAAATCTCTAATTTTAAATCGCTACATAACATATTACGGGACAGTTCATATTTCCATTGTTAAACGCCTATGTCACGGTTTCAATACTTGCCGTCAAATAAGTATGAACTGGAAATTTGTACACTGTTGTCAATTCATGGGCAATGTTGTAAATGCTGTTATGAAGAAGCGGCAACACCGCATGGCAAGGGACAGGGTGCGGTCAAGGGAAAAAGTTGAACATCAGTCCATTCTCATTTGACGGCGAGTATAGTGTTCACTTTGAATTATAAATAGGTTAAAGAATTTTGAAGTTAACTTCAACCATTTCAACCAATCACATTACAGTATTTTTTTAATTTCGACCAATGATAATCAAATATCAATGGATATTTGCACTTGTCCGTATACCCGGGTATTTCGAGTGAAATATTCTTCTAAAATTTTATGTTAATACTACAAATATTAAAGAATATTTCACTCGAAAAATTTCAACCAATCACATTACAGCATTTTTTGAATTTCGGCCAATGACAATCGAATATCAATGGAAATTTACACTTGTGCGTATACCCGGGTATTTCGAGTGAAATATTCTACTAATATACTACTCGTGCACGGCAAATACCTGAATATTTTCACTCGAGCACATTCGTACACTCGAGAAAATATTCACGTATTTTGGGATGATATAACTATTGAATCTTTAATTGTTTATTTGTTTCAACATCACTCTGTATTTTCATTATATTTAAAGAAAAAATTCATAACATTCTTACTCAGTTTTTATATGTGATTGGCAAATATAATATTAAAGCCAAAAAAATAAAATAGTGTATTTTACAATGTAAATTCATGAAATATTTACTGGAAAAAAACTTTGTTGTGATTATTAAAATTTATTACCATCAGCAATTTTTTTATCAATATTTGACTAGTAACCAAAACAAGGTTTTTTTTTACCGGCATATTACCCATTTCTGTGTGCCACAATCTGCTTTATCGCAGATATCGGTAATGATGATGACATATTTGTACCGTGCGGGCGCTTACAAGGCGTCACCTCACGGGCACTCATTGCTGGCGCGGAGAGTGCACCACAGTGGTCACTTTTGTGCCATTTAAAATTCGAAATATTTGGCGTCGGTCGGGATCGAACCCAGTTTCCCAGGTTCGCGACCAGACATTCTAAAATCATTATTTATATAAATAACGCGAAATTTCTAAAACGTATGTACTCATGTAGGTATAATAATTAATTCTAAAATTGGTGAACAGTACATATCTTTTAAATTTATTATAATTATCTATGTTATTATTCTTTTACAGTAAAAATATATCAGCTATTTTTATTATATTATTATAAAATTATGTATAAAAGTGGCAGCTTTCTTTGCGATTTTATTCATCAAGTGAAGTGGTAAAAGTTAATATGTAATATACATAATTGCATTCAATAAACTTTCATAGAAACATTCATACATTTCCTATAAATATTCTGTACCATACAACCATAATAAATAAACCATTTTAGTACTCACCAACCATCCTAGGGCAATAACCATTCCAGAACACTTCAAAACCACTTCAATCTAAATAACAATTTGAATCATTCCAAAATTATAAACTACCATATTGCACACACGAAAAATATCTCTATACTTTTAAATATACCACAAGTACTACTAAACTATACACATACTACCTCTCAGTAAGCTACTATCTAACTGACTGACTACCAAAGTTTTACTCGGCAGCCATTTTCTCTGCAATCATTTGTTTAAACAGGGGAAAAACATCGCTATGCACCTGTAAATTGAGGTTAGAATTGCGTGGATGTCAAAAGTAATGGGTTTGTTTATATGGTTGGTATGGTAACTTAACATAAAGGTGATATTTGTAAAATACCAGTCGAGGAGAAATAAGTTTTGATGGTGAAAATAATGTGTGTGTTTTGCATTTTAAATGCAAGCAAAGCAAAATTGGATGGAAGTTGCATATTTAATAAGGTTAATAGAACAAAAATAAGTTGATATTATTTGTATTAATTAAATATTGCTTCATATAATAAATAAATACCTTGGATATAGATTATTAAAAAAAAAAAATGGGATATTTCACTCATTTTTTTTATTATTTTAAATAAAACTTCATTCAGTTTTGAAGCAATTCATAGCATTAAAAAATCTTAATTGTTCCTAGTTTAACAGTATTTTATTTTCGAGAAATCAGTGTAACGTCACATTCCCCCTATACTTGTCTTTCTCACACACACTGCTCTGAGTACGCTACGAGAGAAAGATAACAATTGTATGACGTCAATTTCCCCTTTTAGCAAATGTAAAAATCTTGTAAAGTAATTATTTAAAAAATGTTTTCATTGTTTTAACTATTATTTATTGAGCCATACCTTAAGTTAAATTGAAATTTTTCTTATTTTTTGTTATGGTGGAATACCCCATTGTAAGTCAAAGCCGTAACTGTAGAATTCTGTACAAACTATACCACCGCTTCTAAACGCCATACTCTAATTTCATAACTATCTCTCTCTAAATGTAAGACAAAGATGAAATAATTAGACATACGTATAGAAGAAAGAATGGAGAAAGACAAAGATAAATATACAATTACTCGTTATTTTGCGGTATATTTGCATTATTTTAGATCAAACATTTATTTCCGTTCATTTTGCGAAATTTTTGACTTATGGTACGTCACATTTTAGCTCTAAGGGCTTAAGCAAAAACTTGTTTTAATAATTTGCAATAATAAAACATGAGCTAACAATAGATAAACGAGATGAAATACAATGTTAATTATCAAAAACGATTTAATTTTAAAATTGCAACACCATCCTTTCTATCACAGAGTGAAGTGAGTCAGCTGAGCTCTTACTCTTATCCCTTTTCCTATTGTTAATATTGTTTTCGGGTTTTTGTTAACCCACTAAGTGGGATACGCGTGATTTTATGTATGTACGTATGTATGTATGTATCATTTCTATATCAAAACTTCTTTCCCTTCATTTCTACCTATTCTACTCTACTCAGTAGAATTTCAACTGTAGAGCGAAGTAGAGCTCAGTAGAAAGCATTCATATTCCCCGTGCTAAAGAGTTCATTTTACTACCTTATTCTTGGAAAAGTTATAGTTTTCAGGTCATATAAATATTAAAATTTGAAAATATGAAATTGTGAATGATTGTTTTAAGTTGACAAAGAAACAATATGATCGGAAGCGAATATTGTTTGGAGCTCTGCAATGTTTTTCATTCAGGACAAGTAAGTAATGTTTTAGTTTATTGTTTATTATGTTAATATTGTTTTCATATTGTTATTGATATTACTGCATATTTGTATGATGGTGAAATTGAAATTATGTTTCACATAAGTTCAAACATTGTAAGTAATTGTTAAATAATTTTTGTGTACCTACTAATCTACTATATGTAGGTATATTACTGAAAAATGTTGTCATACTTGGGGTATTAATATTGTTTATAAATTTATGTATCGAAACTAGGACATTATGTAATTATTTAGTTAAATACACAGAATAATATTAAATTTTATATAAAAAATCTGTTGTGGCTAGCACAAGACCTTCCGTTAATTTGATGTATTTTTTACAAATCCCATACCAAAAGTTCATTGGAAAAGATTCTATATATCCAGTAAAATTGTAACACGAATATAATACAATTTTTTACAAATTCCATACAGAAAGTTCCTTAGAAAATATTCTATAAATCCAATAAAATTATCACATGAATATACCTACATTATGGATACTCATATATAAATACTCTAAAAATGCGTACTCTTACGAAATATTCTCTTTACAATCAAATAGTATTACTACGAAGTTTATATCTCTACCCATTTTTGAATTATTGCCCCAAAAGTCAATATACCCCACATTTAGATAAAAACTTCAACATTTTCAAAAATCTAATTTTTATGTATCTAGATCCTTCTCAATGCGCTGATTCCAAATTTTGAAACCGCAGGTCGATATCTCTTTTCGTTCTCGAGATATTTAGATTCAAAGTTTTGCTCAAAACTGCCCATTTTTGGGTAATAACCCAAAAATGGGTCGAGATATGAATTTTTCAGCAACACCATTCGATTCTACGGGCAAAATTACATAAGTACACCAATTTTCATTATTTTTGAACACCGCATACAATCTCTAAAGCAAAATGACTGAAAATGGCCAAAAATCGCAAAAATCTAAGGGATACCCCTTACGATTTTTTCAGATTTTGGCTATTTTTAGGGGTTTTCAAGCTTTTATTCATAAAAAATGAACCGGTTGGACAAAAATTATGAAAATTGCTATACTTATGTATTTTTGTCCGTAGAATCGATTGGTGATGTCGCCAAGTTCATATCTCTACCCATTTTTGGGTTAATACCCAAAAATGGGCAGTTTTGAACAAAACTTTAAATGTAAATATCTCGAGAACGAAACCAGATATCGACCTGCGGTTTCAAAATTTGGAATCAGCGTATTGAGAAGTATCTAGATACATAAAAATTAGATTTTTGAAAATTTTGAAGTTTTTATCTAAATGTGGGGTATATTGACTTTTGGGGCAATAATTAAAATATGGGTAGAGATATAAACTTGGTAGTAATATTATTTGATTGTAAAGAGAATGTTACGTAAGTGTACGTATTTTTAGAGTATTTATATATGAGTACATAATGTGTATTCATGTAACTGTAACAAAGCGAGCCAAAAAGCTGTTTAGATTTTGATTAAATAACGCCAAACTGGCTTTTGAGAAGGTGACAATTTCTCGCTTATGTTTGGACGTCAACATTCGGGGTACCCATCTTGCTGACATCTTATGAAACCTCGTAAATTATTAACATTAGAATAATCAAATTTGGTACTTCGTTTGGCAGATAAACAATAAACAATTACTCTTGTTATGTAGACAAATTTTAAAGCCTACTATTACTTTTTATTATTATTATTATATTTATTCTTGCCTAACCGGCTTAGTATCTACATATTATATATATTTTACCATATACCTATTAACTAATATATTGCTAATGCTCGTATCTTTCCCATAAGAGCAGGTGAAGGAAACACTGTGAAATGGAAATATCATTTCTGCATAAGTCTATCTCTCACAAACACCCAACCGGCAATTATACGCATGCTCGGAAATCTTGACTACTATTGGTTAACGCTGACAGCGTCGCTGGCTGGGCTGCGTTCCAAAATCCTACTCTTTGAGTATGAAATTATTCAAAGTCGTTTCAAAACTAATAACTTTACTCTCAGAGTTTACCCAACCTGTTCCAAAACAGCCAGAATTTACTCCAAAGTGATGTTCTACTTTACTAACGAGGAGGGTATAGAAATTACTCCACAATATTTTCAAACGTAGATGCTCACGATTCTCTACATATGAAAGTAATTTGCCTTCTTGAGGAAGAAAACATGCTTTTGGTTGAAAATAAACATAAGTAAATACGTTGGCGTGTATTACGAGCATACTTTTATAATAAAAGCGCTTTTATGGAGCGTACTTTCACATTATATTGAGGAGAGTGCTCCATAAAAGCGCTTTTATTACGGGCCTGACATTAATGTTTTAATTATAAGTAGTTTTGTTAGTTTTTTAAAATTATTTTTAATTTAGTTTCAATTTTTTACTTCAACAAAACTGTCATTCGTTCCAAAACACAACACATCATACTCTACGCCAAAACTCGGTATTCTTGGTTTTGGAACGCTGCCCTGGTGATGCAGCGAACACATGGTTTGACTTTTGACGTTTGATTTCATTTCTGTTTGTAGTTGCACTTCGAAAGCATTTGCTTTGTGTTTCATACAGTAATTTATTGTCACCTAAATAAATTAATCCTGACCAGATTGTATTCCTATTATTTTTACAATACAACAAAGTAAATTATTTAATTCAAATTTAGCACTAGAATATGTCAAAGTTTTTTATTATTACTAATATTTATATTCAAGAATTTACATACAAAATAAATAGTAGGTACATTGTTTAATTTCTCCAATTTAAATTTAAAATTTCTCGCGCTAGTCGTTAATAAACAGAACTCTGTGATTCGCAAAAAGTCATCATGATTTCCTCGTTAGCCAATAGTAGTCAAGGTTTCCAACCATGCGCATAATTCACGGTTGGGTGTTTGTATGAGATAGACTTATGCAGAAATGATATTTCCATTTCACAGTGTTTCTTTCAAGAAAAGCAAAGGATCCGCAATATATTAGTTAATAGGTATATGCATATTTTACTGCTCTCTTTCCTGTTTCTTCTCTAATTTTCAACATCTTCTTAGGTGGAACCAGCTTCGTGGTTCCAGCGTCTCACCTCCTCCGTCCCCCACTCCGTCCTCCTGAAGGACGTCTCCTGCCGTGTGTCAGGGGGCGAGGTCCTAGCAGTTCTAGGCAGTAAAGGCAGCGGTAAGCGCGCCTTACTAGATGTGGTGGCTCGGAGGGTCCCTGGCCCAACTAGAGGGAGTTTATTGTTGCATGGACAGCCGTTGACTTTGGGGGCATTTAGGCAAAAAGCGGCCCTGGTGCCCAATTCGGCGGAAGTGTTGGAAGGGTTAAGTGTGAAGCAGACGTTGTGGTATACGCCCACGAAGGTAAGGGGTTGTTTTTCATATTTGATTATGGGGTTTTAGATTTTGATAGGTTTACGGCCGATTTCACCACCGATTCCTAAACCGTTGCCTAGCAAGGAATATCTTAAATTTAAGAACTGCCTAAACTGATACTTATCCATTTTGGATTTCACCAAACAAAGCAATGCCCAGCCCTGCTATGTACACTAAGAACATTTAAAATTTGTTAATTTCTTCAAATAAAAGATGAATACAATTATTTTTTCTGTAACTGTTATTTGAAGTACAGTTCTCTAAAATGATCCATTAATAATTGATATAGAAAAAATATGTTGTGGCCAGCACAAGACCTCTTGCCATTTCCATATTAGGCTATATAAGTATTGTATTGCACTTCGCTTTCGAACCGTCTTTTTATAACAAAATTTTACAAAACTTTACCCAGATATTGTTTTTTATTGTATTTAACATGTCTTTTGCACACATATAATTCCAATTATATCTATTTTTCATTGTATGAGGAAGTTTCTAAATGTCATAGATTGTTCCAATTCATTAACCAAATTGGCGGTATTTCTGATGGATATATGCATTTTACCTATAATTTCAAATATTTAATTAATAAAACAATAAGAAAGATTAAATATACTTCTCAGAAAAAGCTATTAGAATGTCACTAAAACTGTTGTTTTTTGACACTGACATGTGTCATTTACAAACTATGTTATAAACATTGGAATTTGTCAACTGGTTTCCTTAGTGCCTTAGCCTCTGCGATTAGATTACTCTATATATTATAGTGTTTTTATCTCTAAATCTATACAAGGTATAATAAAATTTTTAAATGTATTAGATGGAGAATTTTACGTTCTTCAATATTTAATAAAAAAAAAACTCCCAAAAAATTATATTTAGAAGAATTTTTCTAAGAAATTACTATTTCCGGGTGTTCAATTGTTACCAAAACCTTTTCAGCTCTTCCCAGGAATGTCAGATTGATGAATCCATAGTTAAACAGTTCTTAAGTCATAGTTTTTTAGGAATCGTGTCTACAACATCCAGAAATACACACATCCACACACACACACAGACATCATTTTAAAAATGTTATAATTCTAGGGACCTTAAATCGTGCTTATTCACTAAAATCTGGATATGCTCCTTAATCACCCTTAATCAGTTGCTCCTACTAAAGGCCAATGTTATTGCAGCAATAATGAAAAAAAAGCCCTTATGAATTATTTATTTAATACTTTTGTCAATTTTAGATATCAGGGTATTTAAAGAAGTCAAAAATCAAGCAAGTTATGGCAGATTTAGCCCTATCTCAAGTATCAAATCGGTGTACTTCTAATTTAACTTGTAGTGAGTATCGTCGTCTGCTCATTGGAATTCAGTTAATGAAGGTAAAGTAATTATTCGATTATATTAAGCCGCGTACAGACCAAGTTCGCGAATAGCTCACGAACAGCTCGCGAACCTCTGCAGAAGTCTGTGTGTACCAGAGATCGCGAGCAGTTCGTGTTCGGCCTAAGTTCGCTACATGAGCGGTAACTTCAAAGAAAGTGTTAGCGAACAGCAGTTCTAGTGTGGACGTTCATGGGTGATGATCGATCTTAAAAGTGTAGTTAGCTCTTTTAACAATGGAGTGGAGTGAAGAGAAAATTATTAATTTAATCGAACAATATGAAGTGCATCCTATTTTATACATACATACATACATAAAATCACGCGTTTCCCACTTAGTGGGTTAGCAAAAACCCGAAAATAATAAGAAAAGGGATTAAAGCAAGTGCTCCACAGAATCACTTAACTCTTTAAAAACATTCTTCTTCCGCCTTGCCCAAAATCATCATAACATTCATTCAAGAACATATTATTATGACGAACTCGAGTCTCGATTCGAAAACAGTGGTGTGGACGTTGAGCTCTCGAACAGCTCGCGAACTGTTCGTGATAGCTGATTTTGGTCTGTGCGCGGCTTTAGGTTTGTTCGCACAACAAAATATGCAACTAATTGTTAATTTTTCGGTACGCTTGCGTAGTTCGAAACTGGTTTCAAACTGATTGGAAATATTTGGGTTCTCCGAACATAATTAAAGGTGATTGTTGTTACTGCCATCTGGAGTGAACAGAAAGATTTTTATCTTATGTTGATTGTTGTTGTTGGCATTTGTCATTATCACATAATTTTACTTTATTGTTTAAAAATAATTTCTGGTTCTCTTAAATTTATACTCGAGAATCAAAATAACAATATAGCAAATATTTAGTGTTTTGGGAGAATTTATAATAAATGTTAATATTCTTTTTCTCTTGCTTTGGCTAGTACAAAGTACAAAAAAATAATCTAATTAAATATAAATCAAAAGTTCGATAAATCAGAAAATAATTCTCCAGTCAAATTATTTTCTCTTGTTATATCTCTACTGAGTATTTAACAGTTTTTTACAAGTATGTTTTGATTTTATTTTTTATTTTTATAGGAACCAAGTTTATTGTTACTAGATGAACCGACATGGAACTTAGACCCTTTAAATACATATTTAGTTGTATCAATTTTATCAAATGCTGCAAAAAAATATGGAATGGCTGTAGTTTTAACTATGGAAAAGCCTCGTTCAGATGTATTTCCATTTTTGGACAGAGTATTATACTTATGTTTGGGAGATGTAGTCTATACTGGAGGGACAAGACAAATGTTGGATTATTTTAATACGATAGGATTTCCGTGTCCGCAGTTGGAAAACCCATTGATGTATTATTGTAAGTTGGAAAAATTTGTTGTGGACAGCACAATACCTCTCGCTATTTCCAGTAACATAAGTAGTATCGAATTTAACATTTCTTGTACACACAAATAATTCTAATAGCCGATACAGACGACAAAAATTAATGATCATTAACGGTTAGTTATAGTATGCGTACCTTGAGGTGATACTGTTGACAGATATCAAAATTGCATCTATTAACAAATCAGAAAATATTGACTGTAGTAAGCATACATACAGGGTGGGGCAGAAAAACGTTATAAAATTAAAACCACTCAACTTGTCAAAAAATTTTTTATTAACATATCGCAAATTTTATGCCATTTTTAAATTTAAGTTTTGAAAAGCACATCACTCAAATGTCGTCCTTGGGAGCGGATACACTGATTTAGGCGCTCGCGGTAGCTTTCCATGACTTTCACCGTCATTTCCACAGGAATTTCTTCAATTGCCCGAGCAATTTCCCTTCGTAAAGCAAGAAGGGTCCTTGGTCGATGCTGGTAAACCTTCGATTTGAGGTAACCCCAAAGGAAGAAGTCACATGGAGTGAGATCCGGTGAGCGCGGCGGCCAGCCAAGATCACCTCTCAGGGAAATGAGGCGACCGGGAAACAGTTCCCTGAGAATGTCCATTGATCGTCGCGATGTGTGGGCGGTTGCCCCATCCTGTTGAAACCACACATTTTCCACGCCATTTTCTTCCATTTTGGGTCTAAGAAAATTTTCCAGCATGAAACAATAGCGCTCGCTGTTGACCGTTACGGTTTGCCCATTTTCTTCAAAAAAGTAAGGCCCCCAGACGCCTAGGCGGGAAAGAGCACACCACACAGTCACTTTTGGGCTATGGAGGGGTTCCTGATGGATTTCTCGAGGATTTTCGTCACTCCAATATCGAAAATTCTGCCTGTTAACGGCACCACAAAGGTGAAAATGGGCTTCGTCCGTGAAGAGCACAACATCGTCGTTTGGGAGTTCTCGGAGATCGCGACACAGGTTCGTACGGGTTTCAAAATCCCTTTCACTTAATTCCTGTGCAACAACCATTTTGTAGGGATGCATTTTGAGGTCCCGGTGCAAAATGCGCCGAATACTGCGGTTGGAAATCGCCAAAGCGAGCGAATGTTTTCGCGCCGAACGACGCGGGGAACGTTCAATCGCGGCTCTCACATTGGCCACGTTTTCAGGTCCTGTTGCTGTCCTGGGACGTCCAGGCGACTTCTTTTTCAATGCTGAACTCGTCTGTCTAAAATTTGACACCCACACTTTAATCGTAGCGTGATGTGGAACAGGATCATGACGCCCGAGTCCGAAATGAATTCGAAAAGCACGTTGTGTAGCAATTATCGAACCGCCGCATTCGATAAACCGCTCAATAACAAAAGCACGATGTTCACCAGACCAAGGCATGTTGACTACTGACAAATGGCATAAAACCGGCTTTCTAACGGTTTTTACCCCACTACTCTACCTGCTCCCTCTTTTGAGAAAAGGGGATTTGAAATCGGATAGGTTTTTCTGCCCCACCCTGTACATACATAAAATCACGCGTTTCCCACTTAGTGGGTTAGCAAAAACCCGAAAATAATAAGAAAAGGGATGAAAGCAAGAGCTCCACAGAATCACTTAACTTTTTAAAAACATTCATTCAAGAACATATTATTGTGACCGATTTTCGGTAGCGAATAACCGCATCCGGACCACAATAATAGTTACGCAACAATCATCTTTCGCTACACATTCCTGTACATACATACTTTATTCTTCTCGTCCACATAAAAGTTCAGCTGTCTCTCCATTCTCACAAAACATTCTTACTAACCATTCATCTTTACACCACAATAATTACGAAACAATCATCCTTCGCAACACATTCCTATCCATGCATACTTCTTTCACTACAGCCACATTCATAAACGTATTCATACATAACATATTAAAGTGACCGATTTTCGGTAGCGAATAACCGCATCCGGACCACAATAATAGTTACACAAAAATCATCTTTCGCTACACATTCCTGTAGTAAGCACGTGCTACTTATTGTTTTGTACTGTACAAGTACAAAAGTAGTTCGTGCTTACTACATTCAAAATTTTCTGATTTGTTAATAGATGCAATTTTGACATCTCTCATCAGTCGCTACTTCAGGTGCGTCTACTATATCTAACCCATAATGATCATTAATTTTTGTCGTCTGTCTCGGCTATAATTATATCTAATCTTTCATTCTCTAATTTATTGACGGGATTGGCGGTATTTTTTAATGATATATTATGTACTATTACTGTTAATAACCATACATACTTACAATTTTAAATATTTAATTAATAATTAAATAAGAAATGTTAAATGTACTTCGCAGAACAAGCTTTTAGTAATGTCAGTAAAACTGTTGGGGTGGTAGTATGAACAAGTGATTAAGGGTGATTAGCTAGGAGATGACTAGCAGAGTTTTAGAGCTGTCAATCGTTTATGGATTATTTTAAAGAAAAATACTTCAAATAAAAGTTGTGCACAATTAATTTTTCTAAAACTGCTATTTGAAGTATTTTTCTTTAAAATAATCCATAAACGATTGACAGCGCTAAAACACTGTTAGTCATCTCCTAACTAATCACCCTTAATCACTTGTTCATACTACCACCCTTGATTTTTAACACTGATATTTATCTGTCAATTGCAAACATTTGAATTTGACAATGGGGGATTACACCATTTTTTTTTATAATTTCAGCTGAAAATATTAGGAAAACTAAGACTATTGATGAAAATCCGGTGAAAAAATTCCTATTAATAAGCGAGTTATGGTCTCCCGAATTTTGAAAAGATTGACGTGACGTCACATTTATGTGTTTTTATATCAAACTGTTTTTATCATGGACCTAAATGTTCTTGAAATATATGCTATTTTAAGTTATATTTACATAAAAATAAATGAATATTATAACACTGTATAAGTCTACATACTTTATAATTACAGGTGTATTTAAATTATTAAATTTAATGCAAGAAATTTATGTTAAAATAAAAACTGTTTCGAAACTGTAGTACAGGAATGTTAGCCCCTCCTTTCGAATTTGAATTTCTTAACTTCCATTGGTAGTAATCCCCACCTCCTAACACGCTATTTATAATGCATGTATAGGCGGTTTCTCCGTCGCCAATCAAAATATTTTCATATTAGTTTCGAAGCGTTATAACAAAAAACCCTTTATTTCCGAAATATTTCAATTATACCATTTAATTTTCTTTTATTAATATTCGTTATTCAGCATATACATTCGTATTTTTTTACTATTTTCCTTTAATTCGATTGAGCCGTAATCCCCCATTGGTTTCCTTGGTGTATTCTATATATTATATTTACTTTATTTCTATAAAAGATATAATAAAAACCTGTTGTGGCCAGCACACGACCTCTCGCCATTTCCATATTAAGCTATATAAGTATTGTACATATTTAACATTTCTGGTACACACAAAAACACATCTTCTTAACATATTTTTATATTTTTTAATTCATTCTATTCACTCTTATTCTTCTAATGTTCGAGATTCTTCCAATTCATTGATGAGATTGGCGGTATTTCTGAAGGGTATATGTAATATATGTATCTATAATTATAAATATTTAATTAATAATAAAATAAGAAATATGAAATATACTTCCCAGAAAAAGCCTGCAGTAATATTTTTGGTTTTTTTGACACTGACATTTATGGGGTCCCATGGCCGCGTGCCTGAGTGTCTGGTCGCGAACCTGGGGGAACCGGGTTCGATCCCGACTGACGCCAAATATTTCCAATTTTAAATGGCACAAAAGTGATCCCTGTGGTGCACTCTCCACGCCAGCTACGAGTGCCCGTGAGGTGACGCCTGGTAAGCGCCCACACGGTAAAATATATCGTTATCATTACCGATGTCTACATGTGTTGTAGATACTGGCACACCCAGAAATGGGTAATATGCCGTGATGATATATTATTATTATTATTTATTTGTTAATTACAAACATTTTAATTTTTCCACTTGTTTTCCATGGGTTGCGAAATTCATTTACAACATATTATTTTATATATTTACTAGCTGACCCGCCCCGGCTTCGCACGGGTAAAGCTAGAATAATGATTGCTACACGTGTACCAGTAATTTTTCGAATTTACTTCGGAGACATGCGCTGCGTAGGGAGGCGGCAACCTGCCTCGCATCGTACATGTAACAGCTCCGCCCACTGCCCACCCAATCCCCGCACCGCACCTAACAGCGCCCGTTTCTAAACATGTCTCGGGTACTTTTACTTATGTAGGTACATATGATGTAAACTATCTCTCTGACAAATATCGAAAATCTACTAACGTTAAAACTTAACTATAGATACATAGATAAAAAATAATTGAAATCACCCCCTATTGTACCCCCTTGAGGGATGATGTTTGAAAAACGCTAAAACACTCTTTATTTCTTACCAAAAGCATAAAAAATAATTTTTATATCCCTAACTTGAGAAATGATGGATTCTCCATACAAACTTTCATCCCCTATTTCACCCCTTTCAAGTTTTATTTTCGTGACAAAAGGTAGCCTATGTCCTTCTCCAAGTCCAATCTATCTCTATACCAAAATTCATCAAAATTGGTTCAGTGGAAGATATGATGGGTTCTCCATACAAACTTTCATTCCATATTTCACCCCTTCAAGTTTTACTTTCGCGACAAAAGGTAGCCTATGTCCTTCTCCAAGGTCCAATCTATCTCTATACCAAAATTCATCCAAATTGATTCAGCCGTTTAGTCGTAAAAACGTAACAGACACACAGACAAAGTTACTTTCGCATTTATTTTATTACCTAGTATGGATTAATAACACTCGTACAAAACTAACAAATCGACATGTAACCTTTATTGGTTATATACTGACAGACAGCGGCAGGGGTGAGAACACGTTGTACTTTTACTTTTCCACTATGTGGATAGATGTCGCTATATTGGCTGCGTTCCACTATAATTAGATAGAGCATAAAATCCTTAAAAGTAGTGTACTAATTTTTTTTTACGTAAATCGATATTTTAATAGTTATTCTGCTATTCGGGGCGGAGACGAATCCAACAAATCAGAGATCATCAAAATCGGTCCAGCCGTTCTTGAGTTATAAATGGTGTAACTAACCCGACTTTCTTTTATATATTAAGATATTGCTCTATCTCTAACTTTATAGAAGATATAATAAAAATTTTAAATTTATCGGATAGATATTTTTATATTCTTTAATATTTGTAATAACATAAATTTTCAAAAAATAATATTTAGATTTTTTTTAAGAAATTAGTACTTTCGGTTGCCCAATTATTACCAAAATCTAATCAGCTCTTCCCAGTAATGTCAGATTGAGGAAACCGCAGTTAAACATGTCTTAAGTCGTATAGTATTTGAGAAACCGTGGTTCCAACATTCACACACACACACACACACACACACACACACACACACACACACACACACACACACACACACACAGAGAGAGAGAGAGAGAGAGATTATCTTAAAGATGTTAATAATGTTATAATCGGGATCTATGGACCTTAAAACGTGCTTATTCATGAAAACCTGGATATGCGAGAGGTAAAAAATACTTAAATTTAATATTTTTTCTAGTGTGTCTGTCAACTGTAGACAGACGTTCCCGTGAACGTTTCGTGGAAAGCAACCATCAAATTGCTGCTTTAGTTGAAAAATTTAAAATTGAAGGTGGTGCTTTTCGTAAAGGCTCCAGTGTTGTGGGGCCTCCTTCCAATCTTGACCCAATTTTGGGGCATGGAAAATTGCCGTTACCATATGGAATGCCATCTGGTTTGCAAGTCGGTTACACCTTATACACGTAAGATAAAATAAAATACAATAGGGGTTTCCACTGTAATCAAAAATAATGAAACATAACACTATTATTCTAAAATATACATTGATACTTTTTGTTTAAAAAAAAAAATATTGGCAGATTTGAGTTCGTAATGACATAGGTGTCCGTTATCATCAGGGAATACTCGTTATCATTAATAAAAAAATCTGTTGTGGCCAGCACAAGACCTCTCGCCATTTCCATATTAGGATGTATAAGTATTGTACTGCACTTCGCTTTCGAGCTGTCGTTTTATAACAAAAAATTACAGAACTCAAATATTGTTTTTATTGTATTTAACATGTCTTCTGCACACATATAATTTTAATTATATCTATTTTTCATTGTATGAGGAAGTTTCTAAATATCAGAGATTCTTCCAATTCATTAACCAGGTTGGCGGTATTTCTGATGGATATATGCATTTTACCACAACTTTACCTATAATTTCAAATATTTAATTAATAAAACAATAAGAAAAGTTAAATATACTTCCCAGAGAAAGCTATCAGAATGTCACTAAAACTGTTGATATTTGACAGTGACATGTGTCATGTTATTGGAATTTGTCAACTGGTTTCCTTAGTGTCTTGGCCTCTGCGATTAGTTTACTCTGTAAATTACAGTGTCTTTATCTATAAATCTATACAAGATATAGTAAAAATTTTAAGTGTATTAGATGGAGAATTTTATGTTCTTCAATATTTAATAAAAAAAACTCCCAAAAAATTATATTTAGAAGAATATTTTTAAGAAACTACTACTTCCGGTTGTTCAATTGTTACCAAAACCTTTTCAGCTCTTCCCAGGAATGTCAGATTGAAGAAACTGCAGTTAAATATTTTTTAAGACTTATAGTTTTTGAGGAATCGTCCCTCCAACATCCATACATACACACACAGACACATACACACATCCACACACACACATACATCATCGTAAAAATTTTAAAATCGGTTTATATGGACCTTAAATCGTTTTTATTCAATAAAATCTGAGTATGCGAATTTTAGCATGAATCCAATACCTCTCTTAGCGAGAGGTAAAAATCTGATGTGGCCAACACAAAACCTCCCGCTATTTAATTTTTATTAATTTAAATACATACCTATGGATTTACTAACGCTGCAAACTGTTCCATTGCATATAACTATAGCTTTATTTACTATTTTCTTTTTAAAATGTCATTATTATTAATTTGAAGTGATTAGTTTTTTGACAGTGACATTTACTGTCAGTTACATACATTTGAAATGTGAACTGTGTAACAAAGGAATCTTTAAATCACAGGCTCAGAGATTTACAAAAAGATTATTTTTTTAAATTTATCTGTAAAACATTATAGAATTATTAATGTACACTTGCAGAAAATTAAATAATCATTAATCTTTATAATATGGTATTTTCTGAAGAAAAACCATTATGAGCTTCAAGTAAAGAAGTAAACTGCCATTTCCGGTTATCCGATTTACACTAAAATCTAATGGTTTCTTTCCATACACACACATACAGACATCATCGTGAAAATGTTAAAATTGGATTGTAGGGACCTTAAAACGTGGTCATTTACTAAAATCTCGATATGTGATTTTTAGCACGGTCCCTATACCTCCCTTACCAAGGGTAGCGGGAGGTAAGAATTGAAAAGTGGAAACCCCATTATAAAATAGTAAAATAAAATTTGTATAAAAGAAATCATTTCAGGCGTTTATTGGCAGCCACGTTCAGTTTAACAAAATCAGGAATGAAACAATTATTTATGAGATTATTTATGCTACCGTTATGTTTCTTTATGCTATGGTTATTTTATAGAGAGATGACTGTAAGTTCTTCCTGCAATATTATTGTTCTAAATAACTAATTAATATTATCATTATTGTTGTTATTATTTTAGAACTATCAACATACATATCTGTCACGACAAGGTCTTATTTTTAATTCATTGGCAGCTGTATATTTCTTTGGAATCATTAATACCATATTTATATGTAAGTAATAGATATAGTACGTTCAATTTCAAACGTTTAACAGTATTCATAAAATTTCTGGCAGTGGCGTAATCATACGTAACTATTTTAGAACTTTAGAATTCTCTATATAGTCGTGGTGTAAGCAATTATGAACCGAAAGAGCTTGTAAGTAAAATTTTCTATTGCTATTCACCACATGCACCTTTCGCTATTGTAGTCGAAATTGCAGGAATTATATTTAGAAGCAAAAGGAATGATCTTGAAATTAATCTCTATACAGTGTCCCACACTCTATGTTCAGTATAGGGTCTTATGGAGTACCATGTTGCCAAATTTGCCTGCTGTTAGACTGCAAGATAGAAAGAGCAAAATATATGCCCAAAAAGAGATGAAATATTCTGGGTACTTCATTGAATGTATTTATGACTGGTGTACTTTCAGTGTATCTAAATCGGTGGGTGAAAAGAAAAAAAATTAAATTAAATAATTAACTGGTCAGTTTAACAATTTACAAAAAATATAAAATAATATAAACACAAAATATAAGTAGGGTATAAAAACATAACAAGCGTAGGTAAATCAAAATAATTAACATATAAACTCTAGTCAATTTAAAATAAATAATATAGAACATTTTTGTACTTAATTGGACATTTTACCAATCTTCGTCAACAATATAAATTCCCTATGTTACATATTTCCATTCTACGAAAAGATATAGAGCTACATGAAATAATTAACACTATATTTTGTAACACTATACTTGCCGATTGGAGCAGAAAGATATGATGAATTGAAATCACTAATTTTTGTGTTCCTCCTACTATACATTATCCCAATGTCATATTGATGAAGAATATTTTTTTATGTTTTATGCTATTTATGTCGACATATTATATGATGAACTCATAAAGAGTTTAATTATTAAGCATTATTTTTTTATTTAATTTATGATAATTTTCTAATATTTAGGCTTGATAGAAATACTGCATATATTTTACATAGTTCATAAGTCTTTATTCTTTTTTATAATCTTCAATTTGAATTTATAATATATTAATCTCTAATGCATTTGATCAAGATTATTATGCCGGGCGGTTTTAAAATATTGCATTGAAATATTACTTATTACAGGTACAAATAGCTTCAGCATGTTTTTTACACCTTGGTTCCAACGCATCTTTTCGCGCCCCTGTAAATAAAACTGTTTAGAACTGCAGATAAATTTCGGGTGATTCCAATAAGCCCTTGGGTAAATAAGAGACCCTCATAAAACTTAAATTGTACAGTGTTAACTAATTTTGGTCTAGCAATGAAAATTTATGAATGTTTCAATATTACATTACATTGAAAAATTGGCAACATGGTACAGAAAACCTCCATAAGATTAACATTGGCTATCTCTGCTACACTGAAGATATAGTGTGGGACACTGTATAGTAGAAATGCATTCGTATTTTCATTGAAAGATGTTCTTTGTAAAATTATCAAAGAAATATTGTTATATTAATTTTTATTTCAGTTCCAATGTATCGAACAAGATATTACCAAGAGCAACAAGAAGGCTTGTACAGTGGTCCTTTATTTTTACTAACATATAACTTCGTATCAATCCCATTTTCTTTTTGTTCAATTCTGGCATCCAGTGCAATCATATTTTCGTAAGTTATATTTATATATCTATAACAATAATAATCAATAATGGATAATTAAAAACATATTCACCCTTTTGGATTTATTTCCCAAGCGTCATTCTTGGGAATACATCTAAGCAGTCAGTGTGATTTTTTTCGTAAGAATTGTTTGACGTGTTCAGCGATTTTGTAATGGCGAACATTAAAAAGCCATATACCTATTTACTAATATATTGCTAATGCTCGTATCTTTCCCATAAGAGTAGGTGAAGGAAACACTGTGAAATGGAAATATCATTTCTGCATAAGTCTATCTCTCACAAACACCCAACAGGCAATTATGCGCATACTCGGAAATCTTGACTACTATTGGCTAACGCTGACAGCGTCGCTGGCTGGGCTGCATTCCAAAATCCTACTCTTAGAGTACGAAATTATTCAAAGTCGTTTCAAAACTAATAACCTTACTCTCAGAGTTTACTCAACCTGTTCCAAAACAGCCAGAATTTACTCCAAAGTGATGTTCTACTTACTATACTAACGAGGAGGGTATAGAAATTACTCCACAATATTTTCAAACGTAAATGCTCACGATTCTCAACATATAAAAGTAATTTGCCTTCTTGAGGAAGAAAACATGCTTTTGGTTGAAAATAAACATAAGTAAATACGTTGGCGTGTATTACGAGCATACTTTTATAATAAAAGCGCTTTTATGGAGCGTACTTTCACATTATATTGAGGAGAGTGCTCCATAAAAGCGCTTTTATTACGGGCTTGACATTAATGTTGTAATTATAAGTAGTTTTGTTAGTTTTTTAAAATTATTTTTAATTTAGTTTAAATTTTTTACTTCAACAAAACTCTCATTCGTTCCAAAACACAACACATCAATACTCTACGCCAAAACTCGGTATTCTTGGTTTTGGAACGCTGCCCTGGTGATACAGCGAGCACATGGTTTGACTTTGACGTTGATTTCATTTCTGTTTGTAGTTGCACTTCGAAAGCATTTGCTTTATGTTCCATACAGTAATTTATTGTCACCTAAATAAATTAATCCTGGCCAGATTGTATTCCTATTATTTTTACAGTAAATTATTTAATTCAAATTTAGCACTAGAATATGTCAATGTTTTTTATTATTACTAATATTTATATTCAAGAATTTTCATACAAAATAAATAGTAGGTACATTGTTTAATTTCTCAAATTTAAATTTAAAATTTGTCGCGCTAGTCGTTAATACACAGAACTCTGTGATTCGCAAAAAGTGATCATGATTTCCTCGTTAGCCAATAGTAGTGAAGGTTTCCAAGCATGCGCATAATTCGCGGTTGGGTGTTTGTGTGAGATAGACTTATGCAGAAATGATATTTCCATTTCACAGTGTTTCCTTCAAGAAAAGCAAAGGATCCGCAATATATTAGTTAATAGGTATATGAAAAACACATCCAAACAGATCCAAAAGAGTGTCTAGTAAAGCCACCTAGTGGGAAAAGTTGAAACTAGCGTCATACCATCCGCCAGAAAATTATTTTTGGGTTCCCTCCTCGTATGTATAAATGTCTATTTTATGTTATATTTTTAATTTTAGCCTGATAGGAACATTCAACGAACCTATGGAATACTTATACTTTTCATTGATATTATGGGGATGCTATGTATTTTCGGAACAACAAACTATGGCATTTTTAATGACTGTAAAATCTAATTTAACCGCCGCTGTGTCCAGTACTTATGTCACTTGTGTTTGTCTCACTTTAGGCAGCGGAATTTTAAGGTACGAAACTTGCATTTAGTGCCCGAGACACAGAATAGACATTCATACAGAAGCGACAGTCCGAGAGAGAAACGAAAATTAGAGAGAGAAAGAGTATGCCAACAAATTTAAAGGGCTAATCGGATAAAATCGGATATCTCGACGAGAACATTTTC
The DNA here is from genome assembly GCA_943142095.1 of Ophonus ardosiacus. Lineage (NCBI taxonomy): Eukaryota > Metazoa > Arthropoda > Insecta > Coleoptera > Carabidae > Ophonus > Ophonus ardosiacus. The sequence goes on from OW964839.1 coordinate 24,186,869, forward strand.
TGTTAGGGGTCAATAATAAAAGTATATTGAGAAACACAAATTGATTTCTAATAAGAACAAACATGTTATTTTTTCAACAAACGATAGGAAAAATCGTTATCATAAAGAAAATCATTATAATTCACATATTCTGGAGGAACTGTTGTCTCAGCTTGTCACGCCCATGTTTTTTAGGGTTATGGCTAATTCAAGCAAACCAAACACGTCTTCTCACTTTTGACATATGTCATTTTGTGAACCGTTTGTGAATTTTAGAAGTGGTGTTAGTTTTTAATAAAATGGAAAAAACGAAGAAGGTATAATCGGGAAGACTTGTTTGTTCATATAAAAACTGTATAAGGAGATTTAAAAAATGGAGAAAGCGAAATGTAAGTTTTTTTCGTTTCCAAAAGATCCATAAATGTAAGTAATGCAAAACGACTTCCATATCATGCAAAATGTATATTCACTTAATAAATATAGGTGTAAAATGTAGCTCAAGACCTGAGGAAGAGAAGATTTGATGGCGAAGGATATTTGCATCGACCTTTAAACTAATAGACGCAGCGTACAAGCAAAACGTCTGTCCCGCCATAACGGTGCAGACATAGTATCTCTATCCTTCAATATTACGGAAGTTAAGAAAACGCAGCAAAATAAAAAATTTGATTTATCCCTAACTTGTTGTACTTGGTGCATAATCGCTAAAAGTATAGATTTAATTTTGTGCATAATTCGATTCATTATATATTTTTAATACAATATATTACATAAATATTATATTATAGGGGACAAGTAATAATTAATAAGAACTTACATATAAAATGACACAGCTGGACCGCGTACGTACAGTTGACTGCACGAAATACACCGTTTCCCCATTATTTTGTCGCATACACACCTCACAACACATACACGTATATATTGACAGAAATAATTGTAAATGTTCTCCAAAGAAGCAAATAATACACAAACAGTTACGAAACGTCAAATGTAAATTTTGACAATTATTTAGTGGTAGAGAGCGATGTATAGAGGTTTACATATGACTGAAAAAGATGTACAATGAGTACGAACGCATGCGCAGTATACTTTAACTGAGAACTTCCGTACTGATGAAGGACAGAATATATATTTCATCTTTCTATGTTGGAACAATATTCTAGCTATAAAGGAATAGGAGACACTTGGTCCATTAGTTTAAAGGTCGATGGATATTTGAGACATATTCATTGAATCTGACGTTTGTGTTTCCCACGTCAAAGATATAGAAAATTCTGCATTGTATTGAATTTGTAAAATTCACCTATTTGTTCAATAAAAACATAATTATGTGTTTATTTTATGATTTCTTCTTAATTCGTTAATAAAATTAAAATTTTAGTACTTTTGTGTTCTAATTTTTCTTTACCATTTAAAATAATTTAAATTTCGCGCGTAAATTTGCCAACAAATTTAAAGTTCAAGGTCATAAACATCAAATCGCAACAACAATGGTGTAGACAAGGAGTGTCGCTTCTGTATATGTCTATTCTGTGCCCGAGACGCAGTCGAGTGTTACGGTACGACTTTTTTCATAAATAATATTTTTTTTCCAGGTCTATAAAAGGTCTACAAGAATGGCTATATTACTTAACATACGCGACGCAAACCCGTTATGCAGCAGCATTTTTAATGCGTCAGGTTTTCCTTAGTTCAACACTACCTGATATTTTACCCTACGACAATTCATTAAATTGTTCGACATCTGCTAATAAAATAATAGAGACTTCTAATTTTAACACTAACGGCGCTCCAGATTTAAAGTGTAAATATTTAACGAGAGCGTCTTTCTTAACAGAAAGATATAGCAGAGATACAACTGATTTAATATTTAGTGGTATTTTGGATTTTGAAATGAACCTAGGGGCGACTTTTGCTTTTACATTGGGGATGATTATATTTAATATGTTTTTGTATTTGGTGCCTTTGCCTACTTATGTAAAGCAAAAATTTAGAGAGTAAATAATACACATTTATATGTAGAGCCATCTATTGATAAGAATTATTAATTATTATTAGTACAATATTTAAAATAAGTTATAGTTAATAATTATTGTTCATAAAATATTATAAACAATGAAATATTTTTTCTGCACACTCTTACAATGTATACAACAAAATATGGTATTTATTAAATAAAAAATGGAAAATATATGCAATATTATATTTATTAAACCTCTATAATGCATATAATATCAATATTTAATTGAAAAATTATAGTACTTAGTCAAATTTTGAAGAAATACCAATATTTATTATTTGGTATTTAGGCGCCAGCGCCTGTCATATTTCACATTCCACAAATAATTTGTTACTATCGCACAAAACGTATTCAGGATATTTTGTGCTAGCCAATATTTCATTATATCTTCTTAAAAAAACAAGTTTGATTATTTGTTTTGTATTTTTTATCAACTATTGTCTTATCTTTGTTGAAATACATATAAATTTTAGCCCAAAAAGCTGCTAAAAGTTGTTTATCAACAATAATTTTTAAGTACGGTCCTGGATTTCATGAAGGTTACATTTAGTTATCAAGTAGGTGGCGACATCATGTTCTACAGTGGTTGCAAATATAACTAAAGACAATAAAATGAGTAATAAATATTTATTTTACAATATAATAAACATTAAATCGCATTTAAATCAAAATTACAATAATTCATTTGTTTAAAATAAATAATTTAACAATTTTTATACGCCAAATGATTGATATTCATATGACATTTGTTTAAACCATTTTTCTTGCCGCGTAGATCCTATAGACATTTCTGCAAATCTGATTGGTCAATTATTCGATCGATATTATTAATTTTCTCCCTTTTACACGATACATCAACGTACTTTCTTACAACACAACAAAAAAATATAGTTCACAAATTTCATCATAGAGTACAGCAGTAGTATTAAATTGGTATTAACAAATTCGAGGAAATCCATTTTCTGGTTAAACTAAAAAGATTTTGACTATGTATGTTATAACAAAAAATATTTGTAAGTAAAAATAAAGGGTAGTCTTCTTGAAACTTTCCTTAATTTTCGCTTTAATTTCAGAGATAATGTAGAAAAGAAAATATCTATTTGTTTCTCGCAAATATTATTTTCTACAAAATATTTTTTATAACAAACTCTAATTATTATTTAATTTTAAACAAGTTTTAACTAATAATTTGTTTTATTTACGTATACTTCTCGAGAAAATGATTTATTTAAATAAGTATACATGTATATCTCCAGAAATAGAAACTATATAATTACGATTATTACATAAATAATTAAAATAGAATATATTGAACAAATTATATTTGAAACTTTCTTCGATTTAACTGCCCAGTTTTGAGATAATAATTTCTGAAAATCAATAACATAATATTCAACAAATGTCACTATGTTTATAATTCTTATCAATAGGTGGCTGTACATATGTTACATTGGAAATATTGATTCATAAATAATTAAATACCGGCTTTATATCTCATTTCTGGTAAAAGTTTATTTGAAAAAAGTTTCTCAGAATTAGAATTTACATAATATCGTATTTTTATCTCATACTAAATACATTGATGCAACATAAGGCAAAATTTATGGCATGTGTAAAATATTTTATTTAATTTTGAATTTATAAAAAATGTTAAATAAATGAATCAAATTCTATCTTATGGAGAATTTTGCGAGGAATCTAATCTATGGACTAATTCTCAAATTTTTTAACTAGATTTTTTATTTATTACCTCTCGCTAAGAGAGGTATTGGATTCATGCTAAAATTCGCATATCCAAATTTTATTGAATAAGCACGATTTAAGGTCCCTAGAATCCGATTATAACATTTTTAAAATGATGTCTCTCTCTCTCTATGTGTGTGTGTGTATGTATGGATGTTGGAGGGACGATTCCTCAAAAACTATAAGACTTAAAAAATATTTAACTGCAGTTTCCTCAATCTGATATTCCTGGGAAGAGCTGAAAAGGTTTTGGTAACAATTGAACAACCGGAAGTAGTAGTTTCTTAGAAAAATTCTTCTAAATATAATTTTTTGGGAGTTTTTTTTTATTAAATATTGAAGAACATAAAATTCTCCATCTAATACACTTAAAATTTTTATTATATCTTGTATAGATTTAGAGATAAAGGCACTATAATTTATAGAGTAAACTAATCGCAGAGGCTAAGGCACTAAGGAAACCAGTTGACAAATTCCAATGTTTATAACATTTACAATGACACATGTCAGTGTCAAAAATCAACAGTTTTAGTGACATTCTGATAGCTTTTTCTGGGAAGTATATTTAATCTTTCTTATTGTTTTATTAATTAAATATTTGAAATTATAGGTAAAATGCATATATCCATCAGAAATACCGCCAATCTGGTTAATGAATTGGAAGAATCTCTGTCATTTAGAAACATCCTCATACAATAAAAAATAGATATAATTAGAATTATATGTGTGCAGAATTCATGTTAAATACAATAAAAAACAATATTTGGGTAAAGTTCTGTAATTTTTTGTTATAAAACGACGGTTCGAAAGCGAAGTGCAATACAATACTTATATAGCCTAATATGGAAATGGCGAGAGGTCTTGTGCTGGCCACAACAGTTTTTTTTAAATTTGTTATGGTGGAGGGCCCTATTAGTGGATCTGGGAAATTTTTATTTTAAATAACAAAAGTATATATACTTATAATGAAAAACATCGGAATAAAATGAAAAACAGTTTATTGAAAAAAAATAACATAAACAAAATATTTAATATACATTAATCTATATCTATAACATTTGTTCTTATTAAGTAATAATAGTAATATCAACAGTCTTCAATTTTAATCTGTCCCATTGGCTTTAAGTTGTCGGAAACTGCAAATTCACAACCAGTTGATGCTAAAATGTCTTCTACCCCTAAGCCTTCAGCAATTTCGAGAAGAGTTAGGCCTCTTTCTGGGTCTACGTCGAATACAGCCTACGATAAAGACACAAAAAAACAAATAATAAATTATTAATTTTCTTGCATGGAAAGGTGCAGTATGTTCAGAAAAATAAACTAATTCGGAGTAGGCTATGAATTGAGAAACGTATGTCTGATCATTATTCAATTCAAAAGTCAAGTTGTCAAAATTGATCGAGAATTGTAAATAATAAAGAAGGATATAGAATACTGTCATTAACCGTTTTCTAATTTATTTCTATTTCTAAAATAAAGATTTAAGAAGAAAAGCTTTGATATCTTTAGATAACATTTTTGACAATATCTCGTGTCAAATTGATATTTAATTACTTTCAAATTGACATACGTCTTTTTTTTTGTTCATAGCCTACTACTAGTTAGGATTTTTTGAACACACAGTATTTCTAAAATAAGTGAGCACAGTTTAATTACAAATCCCTGGGCCTAAAATAAACGATATCCAAGTGTACCATTTAGCTTGTATTCTGTTTCAAAGTTCTTCTAAAAAATATAATTTTGTTTGTAATAACAAAATACTAAAGCAAAATAACGGAAAATGGCCAACAATAGCAAAAAATCTAAGGTGTACCCTTTGCGATTTTGGCTATTTGCAGATTTTTTGGTTGTACAAACTAAATTAATGAAAATAATTTTGTTGAAATTGGAAAATGTATGTAATATTGCCCGTAGAATTGAATTTTTTAGGTCATAACACAGAAATGGGTAATTTTATAACTTTGTAGCAGTATATTGGCTATTTAACGGTACACGTTCGGATATGGGTGTCTTATTTTAAGCCCAGCAGTCTGTTATATTTAAAAGTGAACGCAAATGAACAGATTTGATATTAATGTGAACTGAACATTATTTTGTTTTATTAAACCAAAAGTTTTTCTTACCTATATTACTTAAATTTTATCACAAATAATTATTCATAATTTATTTTATTTATCATATTTTATTGAGCATACTATAACCTTTAGTTTTTGTCTCAAAATGACAACCCTTGCCCAAAATGAAACAAGCTTCCCTATTGGTCAAAATCTGGCGCGTTGGATATTATTAACCAATCACAACGAAGAAAGTACTATAAAATTCAAGTTTAGCGAAAATTGTTTACTTTCATATACTGCAGCTTTGAAATTAAATTACTACAAAATTAATGCGTAAATATATAAAATTTATTTTGAAAAATAGAATTGTTATATCCATTATGATCATACGGTTACTTCTGAATTTATTATGTACATATACTAATAGTTTATAAGTATGACAATTGAATCAAGTAATGAATCATAAGAGAAAACTTCTTGTGTGTAAATAATGTTGAGTATAGATGTAGTGTAATTGTGTAAAGTGATAAATACCTTTTCTGTGATGATCATATTGACGCAATTTCGTCCGGTAAGTGGAAGATTGCATGCTGGAAGAATTTTATGGGAGCCATCTTTGGCATTGTGTTCCATAGTGATAACTACTTTAGTGCCCGGTGCTGCTACTAAATCCATGGCACCCCCCATACCTTTTACTAATTTGCCCTTGAACAATAAGTCAAAATTAGTAAAAATAATCTATAGCAATAGCAAGTCAGTTAATTATGATTATAATTAAGTGAACTGTTGAAGTTCAGACTTTAGAACATTTAGGTTCGAATCTAACCTACGTCAAACTTGAAAACTTGAACAAAAGTGTCTCTTTTGGTGCACTCTCCACTAGAAGTTAGTGACCTGGTAAGACCCCTTTAGAATACAAATTATAATAAAGATATCTTTATTTATTTTTATTTGTAACTATGAGGGACCTAGAATTCTTGAGAGAAAATAAGTTAAAACTTAGTGAATCAATTATTCTTTTAGACATAATTTCACAGTTCATTATTGTATTTCTTTTATTTCAATGACAGTTTTGTCAGCATGAAATTAATTTGAGAACTTCGTATAATATAACTTACGGGAATCATCCAATTAGCCAGATCTCCATACTGCGAAACTTCCATAGCCCCAAGTATTGTTAAGTCTATGTGGCCTCTGTAAAAAAATATACATTACACGATGAAGTTTTTCTTTTCAAGTGACTTGAAAAGTTTTCTCTCTCGCACAATGATGTGAGTGCAAGAGAGACAAATGAATAGACTTTTAACGAAAAACTTTTACAGCCCGATTCACAAAAAAGTTTAAGCTACTCCTCATTTTTGGATTAGTGAATTCTATTCTATTCCGGTATTTAAAATTTAATTTTCATGATATTATCAATAAAGGTAGATACTAGGAATAGATTAGACTACATTTTAAGTTATAAACTGTCAAAATTAGAGTAGAATTCGCTAATCCAAAAATGAGGATTAGCTAAAACTTTTTTGTGAATCGGGCTGTTAAAGAAAAACTGGAACATGCGCATCGACCTTTAAACTAATGGACCAAGTGTCTCCTATTCTTTTATTGTTAGAATAATGCTCCAACATAAAAGGATAGAAATATACATTCTGTCTTTCAACAGTACGGAAGTTCTCAGTTAAAGTATACTGCGCATACGTTCGTACTCATTGTACATCTTTTTCAGACATATGTAAACTTCTATACATCGCTCTCTATCACTAAATAGTTGTCAAAATCTACATTTGACGTTTCGTGACTGCTTATTATTTACTTTTTTGGAGAACATTTACAATTATTTCTGTCAATATATACGTAAATATATGTGTTGTGAGGTGTGTGTGCGACAAAATAATGGGGAAACGGTGTATTTCGTGCAGTCAGCAGTACGTACGCGGTTTAGCTGTGTCATTTCATATGTAAGTTCTTATTAATTATTACTTGTCCCCAATAATATACATATGTATATAAAGATTATATTAAAAATATATAATAAAACGAATTATGCAATAACAAGTAGGGACAAATAATTTTTTTTATTTTGCCGCGTTTTCTTAACTTCCGTACTGTTGAAGGATAGAGATACTGTGTCTGCACCGTTATGGCGGGACAAGCGTTTTGCTCGTACGCTGCGTCTATTAGTTTAAAGGTCGATGAACATGCGCTACTTTTTCTTAAAAGTCCGTACAAGTCTTGACTGTCAAATGCCATTTGTGTTTATATTTTTGATGTGTACAAGTGTGGTATTATTTTATAAGTGATTGATATTAAACTGTAAAATGGCAAAATGGGGTAGAGAAGAAATTGAAATCTTAATTCTTGATGGTTATATACGAAAAATTCATGTGCAGGAAATCCAATGACAATTTAATGTTGGTATAACTTAAATTTTGATACTTGGATATTTTAATTCACGCAGAATTTGATCGTGTAAATATACTTGTAAAGTCACTTAAAAAAAATAAATTCAAATACATTTATTAGTTATTCGTTTAACATGACAAAAAAGTAGCAGATTCACTGCCGCTCCGTTTCATGGAGAAAGCGTATTTATTTTTGCCCTAGGCAGTAAATATGAAATGTTATTTTCTTCTTGTCATTGGCAGAGAAATTAAATCTTCATTGCCTAGCAACTCTCAATAAAATTACACTTTTACAGCCAGATTCACAAAAAAGTTTAAGCTAATCCTCATTTTTGGATTAGTGAATTCTATTTTATTTCTGTATTTAAAATTTAATTTTCATGATATTATCAATAAAGGTAGATACTAGGAATAGATTAGACTATATTTTAAGTTATAAACTGTCAAAATTAGAGTAGAATTCGCTAATCCAAAAATCAGGATTAGCTTAAATTCTTTCGAGAATCGGGCTGTCAATGCCAATCGGCGAAAATAGTTATTAAGATTTTTCGTAATAACATAAAAATTAAACATTTACAAATAATAAAATTGTTCTCTTTCTATCATACTGAACAACTTTTTTTGTTAATTTATAAATTCGCCGTGACAACGGTCCATCAAGATGCTGATATTTTTCTAGGAACACTTGATCCTTAATAGTAGGCGACTGTTATAAAAAATAACGGCCGGCGTCTGTTATTTTTATCTTTTCACTTTTGTTTTTAGACGTGTTATATCACAGTAACAGTATGGTATTACGAAAATGAATATACAATATAACTTACCCTCTTATCATTGCAAAACTGTCGTCTGAACTAAAATATGATGCTCCTGAAACAAAATAATAATTCAGTTATTGCCAAAAGTTATTTGGAATTAAAATAAAATAAATCTTAATAGGTAATAACCTGGTAGAACTGTAACTGTTTCTTTTCCCGCGTTGATGAGATCTGCATCAATTTCTTCTGGAGTAGGGAAGGGTCCTAATCCTAAGATTCCATTTTCTGATTGTAAAAAGACTTCCATGTTCCGAGGTATGTAGTTGGAAGCCAACATAGGCATACCAATACCCAAATTTGCTATAAAAATATGAAAAATATAAGTTATAAAATTATTATTATTCCAAATAAAAGAATCTTTTAATAGGTCATAAAGATGCATTTAGATTTTTTATGTCTTACTAGTATGTTATTGTTTTATGACAACCTCAACATTAGGTCCGTTATTGAGTAAATAATGCCCTAGGGCGTATTAAGTTGCTATGGTAATGTTGACAACAAACTGAGGTTAATAATACTGATAAATTCCAACGATAGTTTTTAACCAATCATGATGCAAAACACTTGAAAATTCAACCAATGGGAACAGTATTATACTGATAAAACCTTGTCACCCCGATAAAACCCCGTTACCCCAATAATTTTCCGCTACCAAGTAAATAAACAGTTGTTATGGTTTATAACTGTCAGTGTGACAATTAATGTGTGAAGTTTCATTTTGCGTTGTCTTTGGAATTTATCTCACCAAATACCACACGACCTCTCAGATTTTCTCAGATAAACTTTTATTTTTAAGCACTCATTTTTTTTTGCTTTTAAGCAAAATCACTCAAGCAAACTGACATTAGGTAAAACCCCTCCTCCTTCGGAGTCGGGATTTACCATGCAGTTTACTTTCGTGTTTGTTGCTAAGCAAAAAAAATTCGTACAAAATAAAAATTTATCGATAAAATCAGGAGGTCTTGTGATATTACTTCTGATAGTAACATACAGTGCAGTTAAGGTTAAGAAGCATTGTGAATTGTAGTCGTTTATAATTATATTTGTTTCATCACAAATACAAACCAGCATACTTCTTATTCTTAGCAATAACATTGCTCGTCCATATTGACAGAAAAATACCACAAGAAATATATGTTTTGTTTGAAAAAATGCTTTGTTTACAGAAACAAAATATTACCCAGATACCGCATTCACAAGCTACTTTGTAAGTTGTATTAAAATTTTGTGATTTATTATTTTTGTTTGATAAATTCTAGTCAGACAAAATGTTTATTAAGAATTTCTAGTAAGACATAAAACGTTGAAGGCGCCACGGGTGTTAAACGACAATAATGCCTTCGGTCAACGTACTCGCCTCGGGCCAGAGGCCCTCGACAGTACACTGTTGACCTCAGGCATTATTGTCCTTATAACAACCCTTGGTACCTTAATTACTATTTAAAATTTAATAGAGACCTACCGTACATTCCGTCTTTAAATTCTAGGGCAGCTCGGCGAACAATACGTTCTCGCATAAGAGCAGCTGGGTTCTTTTTAGCCACTGAAGAAGCTGTACTGGTCGCTTTACGCGTAGTTACTCTCTGGAATTCAATATAATTGTATACAGAATTGTACAAATTCGAATTCCTTATATAAAAAACTTTCTTATTATGCACGCAACAGAAAATTGGTCCAACTTTTTGAGACAACTTCAATAGGCACCACAGGAATTTTCGATCGTCTTTTGTTTTTGAACTACAGACTAAAACTTGTTTTTCGCCTATTTTAAAAATACCCCATATCTCGCTTAGGTATTACAAAAGATAAAGAAAAAAATGTTCAAATAATTTGTATTTTTTTACGTAGAATAATATGGTGTAATTAGATATTTTCAAAACAATAATTCTCAAGATGTAACACAAACATAATATTTTTTTAAATGGAAACACGTTGAAAATAGTTTCATTTTTTTCTTTATTTTATAAGCTTTTCAATGATGTATAACAAGTCTACATTCTTTTGTTTTGAACAAGAATAAAACTCGAATAATTAATTTTTTGGGATGAAAAAAATATTTTTCTTCAAACGTCATAAAAATGGCATCTTTTGTAACTTGATTCACAAGGTAGAAGTTTCATTTCTACGCCGCCGGAGTAGAAATAGCTAATTTTTACGTCGCAAATAAATATCCATAGCAACTACATAAAATGAGCGAATAAAAATAAGTAACTTGTAAAATAGAAACCTGTCATATCGCCCCAAGTTAAGCAAGATAACCTACAAATTGGAATATAAACAGTTTATATTTAACGAAATAACATATTATAAAATAGCAAACTTACATATTGGTAATGACGGTAAGAATAATTAGAATTAAAGTGATAAGAAAAGTTCATATTATTTTTCAGCGATTTCTCGACATATCACATCCTTGAGCAATATTGTTGAACTCCATTCATTTGAACAACTTCAAGAGGGCCGTACTTGGCAATACTTCAAATTCTGATATAATTGCACATAAGGAGAATATAAAATTGCATAGTTTTTATTTAAACGTCAAAACGTGAAAATTTTCAGTTGAATGTTTATAACAAAAAATGAATATATACGAAAGTATCCATAGCAACAGAGCAATTGAAATCAGCAAACGTTCTTCACGTAAAATATTTATAATTATTGTAACGTCAAGTTGTAATTATTTTATTTAACTGTGTAGGTTTGAAAAAAAAAAAAATAGAATGTGTCATTCGGAGTAAAAGTGTCATTGTGCGAGGCGCATGTAATTGTCCGACTCGCTACCGCTCGCCGTGCAAACTTACATGCTCGCCACACAAAGAATCATTTTTACTCCTAATAACACAATATACTATTATTATCGAAAATTCGTGTGGTGCTTATTAAAGTTATCTCAAAAAGTTGGCCCATAAAGACCTACATTAATTTTCTGTAGCGTGCTTAATAAGAAAGTTTTTCATATAAGGAACTCAAAATTGCTCCATCCTGTACAGAAGATTAACCGATATACGAGTACATAAAAATGAAAGATTTAAATGATGTGTTATTTTGGATAAATGTGTTTCTGTAAGTAGTGTTTTGGCAGTTTGAGGAAATATACCTACTGTATATACTATTTTTTCATGATCAGGAGGCGATAAACGCCATTTTTACAAAAATAAATAATTTTGAAATTTTAGTGTCACATTCAGTTGAAAAAGACAACAAAAATATTTATTTATAAATTCGTCTTACCTCAATCCTTTTCTCGTATTTCTCCCCCAAAACCACCCTATCCACAAACACCCCACTCAAATGCACCTCATTGGGATCCAACACCCCTTTCTCCACAATTTCTTCTACTTCTACGATCCCAACTTTCGCCGCTCGGCACACAACTGGATTGAAATTCCTCGCCGATTTTCTAAAAACTAAATTCCCTGCTGTATCGGCTTTCCAGGCCTTTACTAGGGCGTAGTCTCCAGTGATGGCTTCCTCCATGATGTAGTTCAAGCCGTTGAAAAGCTGGTGGGGCCTTGGGGATGATTGGATGAGGATTTGGCCCTCGGGGGAGTACTTGATGGGGGCCCCGCCTTCGTGGACGAGGGTGCCGTAGGCTGTGGGGGTGAAAAAGGCGGGGATTCCGGCGCCCCCTGCGCGAATACGTTCGGCTAGGGTACCCTAAAATATTATTACATTATTTAATAGGTATAGTTCAGTCAGTGGAGACTAAAAAAAATAATAATCTGTTGTGACCAACACCATTTTCATATTAGTCTATACAAGTCTCACAACTCGCGCCCCAGAGCGAATGAGGAAACACGAGACTGCACTCGGATGTGTAATTTCGAAGAAAAAAAAATCTAGCTTAAAAGATATTAGAGAAAAGACGTCTTAAAATTGACCAATCAGAGACCTACACCTTTAACGTGTGTTTGCCGTAATTTTACGTTGCTATGGTTTTATACAAATCAAATCTTCTTTAAAATGTGTGGGCGACTGTAGTTCTCAAAAAATGTCAAGGTGAATAAAAAAAGGCAAATTCTTACCATGTATTCAGCCGCTGATTACTTACAAATGATTATAATTTTCGGAGAACGTGGACAATAATATTTTCGTTTAACACATTTTACACAGCTGCTACAACACGTTGCACTGTACAATATAAATGATGATCTCGGATGACACCTTCGCTAACCTAAATTTGTTGACAGTGAAAAGTCAACTCTAAAGTGTCAAAATTACAGTAGTCAAACAAATTTTGTAACTCACTAGTAGTATTGTTAAAACCTAGCAACCAGTTTTATTTTGTAATAATATCATCACACCTCAAGATATCCTTCCGGGATTGGTGGATTAAAAAGTCTTGTAACTCCGTTATGCAAGCAGCCGCAAATTATTTTCTTCTATTTGTTGGCAACCTATTGTCGTCGGCAAGTGTCAGTTTCGTCTGGGGCGCGAGTTGTGAGACACCCTGTATTGTATTTAACATTTCTGGTACATACAAAAATCTAATCTAATCTTTATTTCCAATTCTTGCTATGAACAAGTTTACTCCTACTCTTCTAAAATATTCGAAATCCTTCCAATTCATTGACAAGATTGGCGGTATTTCTGAAGGGTATATGATGAATTATATGGATAGCAAGCGCGTGTTTAGTTGACACTGATATTGTACATTCTTTGGCTTATAAATGAAATATTTAACTGCAGCTTCCTCAATCTGACATTCCTTGGAAGAGCTGATTAGATTTTGATAACAATTGGACAACCGGATGTAATAGTTTCTTTAAAAAATCTTCTAAATATTATTTTTTGAAAATTTCTATTATTACTATTATTGAAGAACATAAAATTCTACATCTGATGCATTTAAAAATTTTATTATATCTTGTATAGATTTAGAGATACAGACATTATAAAATAATTTAATCGCGAGGCTAAGGCACTAAGGAAACCACTTGACAAATTCAAATGTTTATAACATAGTTTGTAAATGATAGATGTCTGTGTCAAAAATCATTCTGATAGCTTTTTCTGGGAAATATATTTAATCTTTCTTATTGTTTTATTAATTAAATATTTAAAATTATAGGTAAAATGCACATATCCACAAGAAATACCGCCACTCTTGCTAATGAATTGGAAGAATCTCTGACATTTAGGAACTTTCTCATACAATGAAAAAATAGATATAATTAGAATTATATGTGTGCAGAAGACATGTTACATACAATAAAAAACAATATTTGGGTAGTTCTGTAATCTACAGGGTGTCTCAATAAGCTTGCTCACTATTGGTAACTTTTTTATTTGAAGAGGTACGAGATTGGTTAAATGAGCAAAATTGTGCCATTTTATATTAGAAAATTGGTCATGTAGACAAAATAAAAATTGTGTCAGCGGTTCTCAAAATTTGGGACAAAATATATATATTTTAAATGGAACCATATATTTTTTATTATCTTATTGGAAAGAGTAAATTTTTCTCTTTCCAATAAGGTAATGTTGTTTATGTACAATTTTTTCAAATAAACGAGTTATTTACGGTTAAAAATTTAAATTTTGTAAACTATTTTATTAGTTTTGTAGTCAAGTAAGCCATGGAAACAATTGATTCTGTGTTTGTTTAACGTTTAATAATATCTCCCGTAAAGTTCTCTGTGTTCAATAATGTTTAATAACTTTACAAGTAAATAAAGTTAGAAATGATCGTGCTATATGGAAAGTTATATCTAGACACCAGTTACGTAGAACGGTCGGCTCTCTTTCCAAAAGAGTTTAAATGTGCGAAAGAAATAATGGCTTTCAATTTGAATATTTTCTTTGTTTTGTTATTACTGTAAAATAAATTAATAAAATAATAATTTTATAAAAGACAATTGTTTCCATAGTTTACTTGACCTAAACTAATAAAAGATAATTTTTATCTTCAAACGTAAATAACTCGTTTATTTGAAAAAAATGTACATAAACAACATTACCTTATTGGAAAGAGAAAAAAATAGTCTTTCTAATAAGATAATAAAAATATATAGTTCCATTTAAAAAATATACATTCTGTCCCAAATTTTGAGAACCGCTGACACAATTTTTATTTTGTCTACATGACCAATTTTCTTATATAAAATGGCACAATATTGCTAATTTAACCAACCTCGTATCTCTTCAAATTTAAAAGTTACCAATAGTGAGCAAGCTTATTGAGACACCCTGTATATAACTTAAAATGGAAATGGCGAGAGGTCTTGTGCTGGCCACAACATATTTTTATTTGAAGTATTTTTGAATAAAATAATTAGATAACATTTGCACAAAGGAAAACTGTATTCCCATGTTAAATACCTATGTCTCACTTTTCGATTTACAACCTGTACGTTACGTATCCAGAATTAACGAGTTAATACAAATTTTTGATCAGTAGTTAATGAACTTTCGTGGTGAACGGATAGTTGTAGTTTTGTGTTATACTGTGATTCCAATCAGCCTTATTCTGGTGACCATGGTATTGAATACAATATTGTATAAAATACCATTATTGTTTTCAATACAATAATTTTCCGAAATGGTATTCCGGTAACCATTGGTTTCAATACAATGTTGTTTCCAATACAATAATTATATTCTATACGATATGGTATGAAATTAGTATTCAGGTAACCATTTATTATTAAAACGTCATTGTATACGAAGCAATTATCGTATAAATTCATGGTTTTGGTAAAGTCAAATTTCAGTTCGCGTTATGAACATTGTATAGTAGAAAAGTTCTACTATTTCCTGAAATTTACTCGGTAACAGTATTTTTTTGGAAAGTTTAGTGAAAAAATAGTAACTAATAAAGAAATGATAATAATAAAAATGGATAATATTGGTTTTATTTTAATTTTTGACATGCTTGAAAATGAAAGAAATCGGAAAGTTATTAATTAATAAAAATGTAATTTGTTATAAAAAATATTTTTATTTAGACATGATTTACATATAAATAGAAGAGTTTTGCGTGATGCTAGTGATCCCTTAACTCTTTCAGAGAATGTGTTCAATAGCATCTTCTGGCTATCGCGTCAGTTTCTGATTTTATTATAGAATTGGATCCATTCTTTCCTACTTCGGAGAGTGAAGAAATTGCGAGTCCTACAAATATAAAGATACTAAAAGCTTTACAATTTTATGGTCAAGGAATCTACCATCAGTTGGCCAAGATTTTTAAATTTCTATGAGTCAGGCGTCCGTCAGTCGCAGCATAAAAGAAGTGACACAAATTATTGTCGAACATCTGAGTTTTGTAGTACGTTTTGAGGTATCCCTGGGGTTAACTGTTATTTTCGTAATAATATAAATAAATTTTTACTTGGCTGGTAGATGCAGAATTTGTAGATACTGATTAAATACCCGTATTCAGGACCGCGACGATTACGCTTCTGCACGGCCCATTTCAAAGTACATTTTAATCTTGACAGCTGTCAATTTCATCTTCAAATTGTTTTCCAAAATTTTATCTTCACATATTTGTATATATTTCTTGTATTTCATTCTTTCGCTTTTGATATTACTTTTATACTCGTTTATACTACTTGTAATTGTTGGATACGATAAATAAATTTGAAGTTGTCTTTTAGAAACCTTCTTTTAGATGAACTCATGATTAGATTATTACACACAAATTTCTCTTTGTGGATGTTTCACTTGATAAACACTTTTGTCATTCGCTAACGTCAAAATGTAAGCAAATACTAGGTTAGGTGTCAGTCACTGTTACCAATTGTCGCATGTAATTCATCATATTTATTTAATAAAATTTATCAATATACAAATTAATATTTGCGTTATTTTACTTCAAATATCAATCCTGCGAATGTAAATGTACTAACATTGTAAAATTTATTTATTTAAATAAAATAATATTAAGATTTTATTACAATTTTCCATAGAGTGACATCACTGCAAACAGGTGAATACAATATTGTATTCATTACAATACCACTTTCATACGATTACAATGTGGACACCAGAATACCAAATCTATACGATGTCTTATAGAACATTGAAATCATTATTGTATAGATTACAATATTGGTTCGGATACAATGATCACCAGAATAAGGCCGTATATTTGGACTATAATGTAATTACATTCTTTTTTTGTTTTTTTGGATAAAAGGTAATGTTCTATTTTAAACCATATAAGATTTTATATATCTTTAACATACGTCATGACACTTATTAAAGAAAATATTATCTCCTAAATAAGATAAACATTTTTTTATTATAACATAAATATTAATTAACATCGTACGATATTTACTTATATTAAATTTCAAAAACAAAACAAGCTTCTATTTGTTTACCTATTACAAAACATTTAAAACAACCTTGACTTGCTGTGTCAACAAAAATCACTTAGCAACTTAAACAAAATAACAACATTTACAATTATAACCTTTGTTTTTTCTTTCATTGATTTGTTTACTTTTTACTTACTTGAGGCGTGAGTTCTACTTCCAATTCTCCTGCAAGAAACTGTCTTTCGAATTCTTCATTTTCTCCAACATACGATGCAATCATTCGTTTTATTTTTTTCTGCTTCAATAATAATCCTAAACCGAATTTGTCGACACCGGCATTGTTTGATATTACAGTGTAATCTGTTGAAGTGTGTCGAAGTAAGGCTGATATTAAATTTTCTGGTATTCCACATAATCCAAAGCCTGAAATATATCATAATAATAAATATATTAAAATGGTATTTTAATTTTCATTTATTGTGGTAAAAGAGTTTTGTGTGTTTCAAGATATAGGAGATTGACATTGACTTCAATTAGCTGTAAATAAACATTACTGCCTCGGAAAGACATTTAAGAAAAAACCGATCGTAAAAAAAATAAATTTATTAATAATATCTTCATTTTCTGACACCAATAAATTATTGAACAAACCACGGATATTATGAATCGTAACAGGCCTTAGGTGTCTAAAAACCATAAAACCAACATCTGCGGCAGTTATGATACTCATAACAGTCCTATACTTTATTTCACGTAAGAAAATAGTATAGCGTATGAAAACCGACTCTTTTTATACTAAACTTCGTCAATAACAAATATTTTTATCAAATGCACAAGACGTGAATATTAAAAATCTGTTGTGGCCAGCACAATACCTCTCGCCATTTTCATATTAGGCCATATAAGTATTGTATTTGACATTTCTGGTACACACAAAATATTCTAATTATGTACATCTATTGTTTATTTTTCAATTCATTCTATGAACAAGTTTTCTCCTACTCTTTTTCTGATTCATTGACATTATTTATCAAATAAAATCTACAGAATTGAGTGATGTTTGACCATGTTTTGTTGTAATTTTTACCTCTCGGCAAGAGAGGTATTGGAATCATGCTAAAAATCACATATTCAGATTTTAGTGGATAAGCACGATTTAAGGCCCCTACAATCCGATTTTAACATTTTTACAATGATGTCTGTTGTGTGTGCGTCTGTGTGTGTATCTATGTATGTGTGGATGTTGTAGAGACGGTTTCTCAAATTCTATAAGACTAATTTAACTATGTATTCCTTAATCTGATATAAATGGGAAGAGCTGAAAAGGTTTTGGTAACAATTGGATAACCGGAAGTAGTAGTTTCCTAAAAAAATATTTTCTACATATAATTTTTTAGCATATAAAATTCTTTATCCAATATATTGAACATTTTATTATAATATCTTCTATAAATTTAGAGATAGAGATAATTATAAATATATAAAATAATCCATTGTATGAATCAAACAGCCCATTGAAACCAGTTGAAAAATTAAAATGTTTGTAATTGACATAAATGTTAGTGTCAAAAATCCATTTACATTACTGAAGGCTTTTTCTGGGAAGTACATTTAATATTTCTTATTTTATCGTTAATTAAATATTTAAAATTATAAATATGCTATTGTTATAACTAGGTAAAGAAAAAACATCTAAATTTGGTATAAAAAGAAAGAGGATTAATTTACAAGCCAAAGTATGTACAGTATCAGTGACAACTAAACACGCGCTTGCTATACATATATTTCATCATATACCCTTCAGAAATACCGCCAATCTCGTCAATGAATTGGAAGAATCTCGAACATTTAAAACAGTAGTTCATAGAATGAAGCGAAAAATAAAGAATTAATGTAATTAGAATTTTTGTGGGTATATACCAGAAATGTTAAATACATACATATTGCTTAATATGAAAATGGCGAGAGGTATTGTGCTGACCACAACAGATTTTTTTAATACATTTTTCTCACCTCCAACCAATAATCTTGCCCCACTGGGTATATCCTTAACAACATCATCAATATTATCATATATCTTCCTTGATTTTTTCACCGTCGAATACTTGCACGCAAATATCTGAAACGGTAGACATACATTAATCTGTGCGCTCTATTTCGTTATATGTGGTACACTCTTATCGATCGCCAAATGACTTAGCATAACCTAAGTTGCTATAGTTATTTATTATTGTTTTATAACAATTCATTTATTTTTACCTTGCATATTTCTTTTGGAATATTGTTCCGTGCATTTTGGAGTAAAATGTTACATATTCCAGCACTTTTTGGAAGTCGGAACGTCGTGAACATGATAAATGATTGGAAACACTAGCTTGGTGAGATATTTTACACAAATATCCCTGTAGAATTTAATCGCGTGCTATTTAAACATTTTCGTATGCAGATTATGTTGAAATCCTTGAAAAGTGTGTAAAACATTGTAAATATTATCAATGAAATATTATTTTTTTATCTAGCAAATATGCTTTCTTTGTGTTATAGATAATTTGTACATATTATACAACACTTAAAAATACAAATAATAGATCAAATTGTATATATTATTTAAAATTGTACAAATAAGGTTTTTGAATTGAATTATCGTAATAATCACATATGACGTATTTTGTTTATATGAGATAAAAACTTTATTTTGCAATAAATTAAGTAATTATTGCATAATTTATATTTCATTTTGTACATATATCGGTGTCCACATAAAGCGGGACATCCTTGTTAGTTTCTTTATTTATAAAAATATATAATTGAAAATTTATATGCGTAATCTTAACATTATGATATACAAGTCAAATTTTGCAACAGAAAAAGTGAAATTAAAACAACAAACGTTGACTGTGGCTTTATTTAAAAATATAATACGCATTTTAATTGTTCAATAAACAATTTTTTACAAATTCCATACAGAAAGTTTCTTGGAAAATATTCTATAAATATAATAAAATTATCTCTTGAATATACATTAAATTATGTATAAATACTCTAAAAATGCGTATACTTACGTAACATTCTCTATACAATCAAATAATATTACTACCAAGTTTATATCTCTACCATTTTTAAATTATTGCCCTAAAAGTCAATATACCCCACATTTAGATAAAAACTTCAAAATTTTCAAAAATCTAATTTTGTATGTATCTAGATACTTCTCAATGCGCTGATTCCAAATTTTGAAACCGCAGGTTGATATCTCTTTTCGTTCTCGAGATATTTAGATTCAAAGTATTGCTCAAAACTGCCCATTTTTGGGTATTAACCCAAAAATGGGTCGAGATATGAATTTGGCGATAACACCATTCGATTCTACGGACAAAAATACATAAGTACACCAATTTTCAGAATTTTTGAACACCGCATACAATCTCTAAAGCAAAATAACTGAAAATGGCCAAAAATCGCAAAAATCTAATTTTCAGGGGTTTTCAAGCTTTTATTCATATAAAATGAACCGGTTGGACAAAAATTATGAAAATTGCTATACTTATGTATTTTTGCCTGTAGAATCGAATGGTGATGTCGCCAAGTTCATATCTCTACCCATATTTGGGTTAATACCCAAAAATGGGCAGTATTGAGTAAAACTTTAAATCTAAATATCTCGAGAACGAAACGAGATATCGACCTGCGGTTTCAAAATTTGTAGTAGTATTTATCTACATATGGGGTATATTGACTGTTGACAATAATTAAAAAATGGGTAGATATAAACTTGGTAGTAATATTATTTGATTGTACACACACACACACATACAAACATACATACATATATACATACATACATACATACATACATACATACATACATACATACAGACATCATCTTAAAAATAGTAAATTCGTATTGTAGGGACCCTAAAACGTGCTTCTTCATTAAAAAGTCACCAACGAATTTTTTGACCAAAGACAATACCTTCCTTACCTAAAGGTGACGTAAGGTAAACATCATACAATTGAGTAATGTAAAATATTATATTTTAAAGTGTAAATTTTATTTCAAATTTTATAATAAGGCACATCATAATATTATAAAATTAACAACTATATTTAATAATACCTTAAATATTACAAATGAAATGAATTAAACCTAAAAATAAAAATTCAATACTTCGTCATAAAAATATTTTTAAAACTATTTGTGCTATTTACATCTTTCTAAATAAATAAATCTTCATTTTTTTAAGTCATCATCTTATATGTATTAAAATACTTATTTTTTTTAAACATATACCGTGTTTTACTTGGCATGTGTCTATTTGATAATGACATTGATATTTATAACGTAATTTTGTTATTTATTGATAAATTAGAAATATAATATAAGGTAGTCTTCAAATTATAAATTTAATTTTTATTCATAACTCTGTCTCTATTAATGAATGCGTTCTCTTAAGAACATGTGACATTGTTACAATAATTTTGCCGACAAATTTTGTGATTGATATTATAATTTATAACGAAATTTGTGTTAAATGAATACTTTGTTACCAAATTTGTTAATAAATTATGGCCAAATTTTAACAAAGAAACTATTACACTATTTTTCTGAAAATTTAGGCCACACTAAAACATTTCTTTCGAAAATGAGTCATTTCTACATTAATCACTTATTTCTTTTCAAATCAGGATATTTCGATATTTGCATAGTTCCGTGGGATATTAGTTTATTAGTAGTATTCCGTTTCCCCTAGTCTAAACTAAAATATCCGGAATTTCAGTTTATCTGGTAACATACATAAGGAAAACCTTCGTATCATGCATAAATAAATAGATATTTTTTTTATGAGTTTAGTTACAAAATGTTGTAAGTTATAATGTAGGTACGTAACAACTTTTAAGAAAAATTTACGCCTTAAATTTTATTATTAAATAAGGTCTAATCTAGTTGGCACTGGACATAAAAAGAAAAAATTAAATACGTTTTAAAAAATATCCGTTTTTTCTGCCCAACCTGTATAATAAAATAGTAAAGACCCATTTGTTTATTACATAACATTAATAACAATATAATTAAAAATTTGATAAGTGTAATAATCTTTAAGCCCATTCGATATGGTCTAAATTTGTTAACAAAATTTGTGATCGTGTTAGACAGGTATTACAATTTATAATGTAATTTGTTACCAAATTTGATAATAATTTTTGTTTGTGTCAAAGAGGATTTATTTTCATAATTCGAAGACTATCTTGTATAATGTCAAATAACATTATTAGGCTGTGTCCGATATTGCACTTTTATCACCCTAATATCTAAATTTTAAATTTATATGCCCTAAATAACGGCATTATTTAGGAATTAGATTTTAGGGTTTTGCAGGAGCACACTATGCCTTGAAGTTCACGCGCACTAATTAATCAAATTGTTCGTTGCTATAATTTGTGCAAAACGGCAAATTTACTGTCAAAGAATAACTTTTTAGCTTTTATTTTATGAAATATAATATTAACATTTAATCTGAAGCAACAAATTAAATCGAATTGTATAATTCATTTTTGTTCTAAAGTGTTGCCATAGAAACCAATAGAGGACATTAGTGTGCCATTCGGAGATGTATTTATGTGAAGAAGACGTAAATCCTAAAAACTAAATGCCAAAATGCGACATCGGACACAGGCTTATATACAGAGTGTTATTTAAAAATCTGGCCATAGGCTATGAGAAAACAGTTTTTCTTTGCTCACAAGTCCCCAATTAATGTTAGACAAAAATGTTTCAAATAAAAGTTGTAGGCCTAAATCCCTAAGCAGATTTAATTTTGCACGTTTGGTAGTTTGTAAAATGGAATTTAAAATTGTACAAATATTGCTCTTTGTAGCGATAGCCATGGAATTGAAATAAAGTTACAAAAAATGCGTATCTTTTGAACTGTTAGAAATAAAAGTTACAGATAATTTAATTTTCCACCTAAATCACTACAGAGGCATTATCTTTAAAATGCAACACTTAAATAACTATTATTTTTTTTACATTTTGTAACCTATAAAATTAAATTTCTGGCAGTTCAAACGATATGAATTTCTAATTCCATTTTACATGTTACGTGCAAAATAGGCTATTCCAACGTAATCAAAAATAGTAAAAGTTTATTAAAAATATGAATGATAATAATTAAAGGATAAGAAAAATTATATTTCTTTTATTATAAATTATTCCGTCTAGAAAACACGGAGAGTTAACCTTAACTAAGAATATACTTCTTCGGGTGTGTCGGCTCTGTTCGGTTGATGTTCGGGTGAAGTTCTAATTTATTTGTTTTTATAAAATGACAAAAAAAGTGAAATAAATTAAATATAATAATTTATAAATAAAAATAAATAAATATATCATCACGGCATATTACCTATTTCTGGGTGTGCCAGTATCTACAACACATGTAGACATAGGTAATGATGACGATATATTTTAACGTGTGGGCGCTTACCAGGCGTCACCTCACGGGCACTCATGGCTGGCGTGGAGAGTGCACTACAGGGGTCACTTTTGTGCCATTTAAAAATGGAAATATTATGGAGTTAGTCGGGATCGAACCCGGTTCCCCCAGGTTCGCGACCAGACACTCAGGCACGCGGCCACGGGACCCCATTTTGTTTCTAATAATAAATTATAATATTACAATATAAATATACATTATTTTGTAATTTGTATAACATTTTTTTGAGGCTTGTGAACCACTGTTTGTTTACTTCTGGTATATCCACATTACCTACGTCACAAAGCAAATTTAAAATTCGGATCTTAATATCTCACTTATTTGGAGGAATTTTTAACTCGGACTATCACATGTGGTCTTAAGGTGGATACAGACTACGCTGACGTTTCGTGTTAACACGCATTATGTTGCATTATGACGTGTTAAATTAAAGTCTAATTCATTATGCCTTATGGGAATGCTCATATTGTTCTGATGTGTTGTCTTCTGACGTGTTATTGCATCATATAACATCAGACGCGTGTTTGGACGTGTTATACGATTTCCAAACTCCCAGATTTTTATCAGACATCAGATCGCGTCAGATGGGAATGTATAGCATTTTCATAATATTTTAGGTTATGTTTTTAACTTTCCATTATTTTTTATACTAGAGAAAGATTTCTTTGCCATAAAATAGGTAACTATATTTGTAAATAAGTAATTAATTATTAAAAATAAATATTTATTTATACAAATTAATTGAAATTTAACACGTTGACTGCAGCATTGGTCGCCGGGGACCAATAACTTGCATTTGTCTAGTGCGGCACCATTTTTCATAAAACTTCCCCAACTTACATTGGTCTCCGGCGATCAATGCAAGTTTGATTGCACATCACAAGTAGTATCGTGTTAGTTTTAAATAAAATAGTGAACGAGACGCACATACTATGGGTAGTTGAGAAAAATAAATATTATCTTTGATTAATAATAATCAGGAACAACAAAGAATTAAAATAAATAAAGAAGCAGAAAATATGAACAATTTACTTAAAATGAAACTTGTCGTTATAAATATGTAGTACCTAATTAATTGTATTTCAAACATTTCTATTTAATTGTATTTCGAAATTTAAATTAATTAGTAATATCATAAATATAGAAAATTTGTCAATTTTTTTCAAACGGTGCATCAAAACGTCAGAACAATGTGAATGCTCTATGTGTTTCTGATGTGTTATGTTGTGTTATGATGTATCGTGATAACACGTGTTAACACGAAACGTCAGCGCAGTCTGTAGCTACCTTTATATTTTTATGTACTTCAAGAAATTTTTTTAAAAAAATTACGTGGAATAGCCTATTGAATCTACAACTTTTATTTGAAACATTGGGGACTTTTGCGCAAAGAAAAGCTTTAATTAGCACCCTGTACGTCAAATAACATTCTTATATACATATAATTTCGACCTTGTAACAACATCTTTTTAACAGTAGCATAATAATTTTTGTCAATATTTTTCTCAATTCTCATCCAAAATCATTTTTTCTTCCAGTATATACCATCACTACACTCTCCGCCACTTTCCGTGGACACCATCTTCATGGGTGCACCAGGTCTATTTGAGGCGTCCGGCGCGAACATCGGTGATGACGCCCCATAGCTCTATAATGAAGTCGGTGGAGAAGCCAAGCTCCTCCAGGTCTGAGGCGTCGATAGCGTCTGCGAAGTCCAGGGAGTTCTGTTTGCCCTCAGCTTGCTCCCAGATCTGTGTGGCTAGTTCAGCGTCGTTGATGCCAAGGTAGGATTCTAGTTTTGCGTTTATGTAGTCGATGCCGATTTCCATTTTGTCGTCCTGGAAAAGGAATTGAAATTTAAATGACAATAGGGTAGTTACGAAAAAATAAAAGTTATTTTTTCCTACTCATTATGAAATATAAACTAATTCTAAAGATATTAATGTACAAATTATTAGAATATATAAAACTTTTCATTTATAATTTCCATAAATAAAGTTCGCGGTGGAATTCTAGTGACGTAGATTATACATAATTATACCAAGTCTGTATGACTCATACCAGTTTGTTGTAATACTTACGACAAAGCGAAGAAGTTGAATTATGTTTTAATTTACCGTACAATAGGGTCCTATACCATAGTCATATTTTAACTATCTTAAATAAAAAGACGAAAATATACATAAATTAATGAGTATTAGTGAAAAAATTTTCTTTAAATATTAACTAGGTCACAAACTACAAGCGATTGAACCTGATTACTAATTGGGTATGACGCGTTAGGTACTAAGAATTTGATTGGTCGCCTGATTTTAAAAAGAAGATTCGCGCGTCTGTAGCGGTCACCTTTGAAAGAATATGAAATGTCATGATGTTTTATAACCTAACAAAACATTTAACAATTTTGTGTTTGATGAGTTTGTTTAATTATAACATCTAGTAATATTAACAATAATCATGTATTTATAAATAAATCAATTTGTAATATGAATTAAATTAATAATAATATTAATTAAATTAATATTGGAACTTCAAAACAGGCAAACATTAGCGCCATCCGTCGTCATACTTTGTGTAATAATATTGTCAAACTGTTTCAATGTTCTGTAATTTATTAGGAAGAAATCCTTGTTAAATGCTTATTATTTATGTTATTTATACTTAATAATAATTTCTTCGTAAATATAACGTATAAGTTTTTATATAAAAACATTTCAACTATGCAAACATGAAAAAAATTGTTTCCAGTATAACTAACAGTTTGTCCCATTGTTTGTCGATCACTCGTTAGTACCCGCTACGTCACGCACAAATTCTTAAACTTTAAAAATTCATATCTCGCTTATTACGTAAAATTTTTAAGTCGCGTTTGCATTGAAGTTCTTATTTTATCCTATTCTTACAGGGAAAAAAATAAAATAAAAATGGTATAGGACCCCATTCTAAAAGTAAAATAACAGATACAAAAGTATTATTTCACAATACCTATATCTATATTTTATAATTATTTACTTGAATACCAGATTTTTCAAAAAGTTTAATTCTTATATAGACAACTTCATAATTTTGCCACCAGGTGGTTACGAGTTCATTTTCTTCGCCGATAGCAAACTTATACGCTGGTCTGTACACTCCAGTGAATGTACTTATCATTAGTTTATATAACCTATGTTTTACGTGTAGGGCGACTGATTCGTGTTAAAATTATATTTTATTTTTCTTTAGTATATTAGCAAATTTAAGACAAGGTAATGAAACTAATGAATTTGTGTGAAAATGAATAATTTCTTTTGAAATAGTGCTCCTCTCAAAAATATAAATCTTTTAAGATAAAAATGGTAAACTACTGAGTGTACTACCGAGAGTGTACCGCTGGGGCAAGAAAGATTTTGATTGGTATTAATAATACACGTCACAAACGGGAAAATTTGAAATAAGAATTTTTTTAAAATTATATTTTAAAAAATATACACTTGCCAGACGGAAAACATGTATTAAAGTGAATAAATTGAACAATTCTTTCAGAAAAAAAAAAAAAAAAATTGGAAAATGCGCAACTACGCTATTAGTAACAATAAAACGAAAAGTACCTAACGGCAAAATACATAATAATGATTTTATGAAAAAAATACTGGACGACATAATGTGTACTCTCCACTATATTTTCTTTATTTTTTTAAAGAAACTTCATTTAAATTGAAAGCGATGAAGTTCGCTTAAACCACATATATGTATACTATACTTTTTTACTACTGCAAATTAACACAGTAAAAATAGAGAATAGCTATTTGTATAAAAATTATTTCTAATATTTTTCAATTTTCTTATTTTTCTCGAATTTTTTCAAATACATCAGTAAAAACTAATACATCGTTGAAAAGGGAAAAAATCTGATGTGGCCAACACAAAACCTCCCGCTATTTAATTTTTACATACATACATACGCACATAAAATCACGCGATTCCCACTTAGGGGGCTAGCAAATACCCGGCAACAATAGTAATAATAAGAAAAGGGATAAGAGTAAGAGCTCAGCTGACTCACTTCACTCTTTAACAACATTCTTCTTTCGCCTTGTCCACAATCATCATAGCATTCATACATAAGAACATATTAAAGTGACCGATTTTCGGTAGCGAATAACCCCATCCGGACCACAATAATAGTTACGCAACAATCTTCCTTCGTCACACTTTCCTATCCATTTTTATTAATTTAAATACATACTTACGTATTTACTAACGCTGCAAACTGTTCCATTGCATAAAACTATTGATTTATTTACTATTTTCTTTTTAAAATGTCACTATTATTAATTTGAAGTGATTAGTTTTTTGACAGTGACATTTAATGTCAGTTACATTCATTTGAAATATGAACTGTATAACAAAAGAATTGTGTTTTTCTTAGGCTTCGGGACTTGTAAAAAAAATTATTTTTAAATTTATCTGTAAAATATACAGAAAAAGTATTAATGTATTCCTGTAGAAAATTCAATAATCTTTAATTTTCATAACGACAAAATGCGAAAAAATGGCATTTAATGGTATTTTTTGAAGAAAAACCATTATGAGCTTCAGGTAAAGTGCCATTTCCGGTTATCCGATTTACACCAAAATCTAATGGCTTCTTTTCTTATTAGAATATGATAGAAATACAAGAATTCAGAATTTTCTGAATGATAGTATTTGAGTTAGAGTGAAGACAAAATCCCTACACATACACACACACACACACACATACATACATACATACACACACACATACACACATACAGACATCATCGTGAAAATGTTAAATTTGGATTCTAGGGACCTTAAAACGTGGTCATCCCTACACATACACACACACACATACATACATACATACATACATACATACACACACACATACACACACACACACACATACACACATACAGACATCATCGTGAAAATGTTAAATTTGGATTGGGACCTTAAAACGTGGTCATTTACTAAAATCTCGATAAGTGATTTTTAGCACGATCCCTATACCTCCCTTACCAAGGGTAGCGGGAGGTAAAAATGGCGTTTTCTATTTTAGTAAAATAATTATAGGTTGCCATTTGAAAAATAAAATTGATAGTCGTATCTTGTAAACCTGACTATAAAAAATATCAAATACAAAATACGGGTCTAATATTTTTATGTACAGATTAACATATTAAAAAATCTGATGTGGCCAACACAAAACCTCCCGCTATTTAATTTTTATTAATTTAAATACATACTTACGGATTTACTAACGCTGCAAACGGTTCCATTGCATAAAACTATTGCTTTATTTACTATTTTCTTTTTAAAATGTCACTATTATTAATTTGAAGTGATTAGTTTTTTGACAGTGACATTTAATGTCAGTTACATTCATTTGAAATATGAACTGTGGAACAAAGGAATTGTGTTTTTCTTAGGCTTCGGGACTTGTAAAAAAAATTATTTTTAAATTTATCTGTAAAATATATAGAAAAAGTATTAATGTATTCCTGTAGAAAATTCAATAATCTTTAATTTTCATAACGACAAAATGCGAAAAAATGGCATTTAATGGTATTTTTTGAAGAAAAACCATTATGAGCTTCAGGTAAAGTGCCATTTCCGGTTATCCGATTTACACCAAAATCTAATGGCTTCTTTTCTTATTAGAATATGATAGAAATACAAGAATTCAGAATTTTCTGAATGATAGTATTTGAGTTAGAGTGAAGACAAAATCCCTACACATACACACACACACACACACATACATACATACATACACACACACACATACACACATACAGACATCATCGTGAAAATGTTAAATTTGGATTCTAGGGACCTTAAAACGTGGTCATTTACTAAAATCTCGATAAGTGATTTTTAGCACGATCCCTATACCTCCCTTACCAAGGGTAGCGGGAGGTAAAAATGAAAAAAAAAACAAACTTGGAAACCTCTATTATAAGGCCTATTTTTATTACAAATTATTCATAGTCTAATTTGTTACTATGATGGAGGACCCAAAAAAAATTCAAATGTTTATAATTAACAAATGAATAATACTGATAATAATAAAGAGTAGCTTATAGAAAGTTATCCAAAAATTTGGGAATATAAAATAGAATTTAAAAAGCTTAATTACCATTGGTCCACAAATTAACCACTTTATATATCAACCTATGATGTTTCAAAATTTAATTAATATTCAATACAAAATTGAAATGCCAATATTGTGTGTGTCACATCAGATTTATTTCAATAAACAATAAAAAAATCTGTTGTGGCCAGCACAAGACCTTCCGTCAATTCCATGTATTTTGTACAAATCCCATACCAAAAGGTCCTTGGTACAGATTCTATATAATATCATGTAAAATCGAACAGGAACACATACTATTTTTTACAAATTCCATACCAAAAGTTCATTTGAAAAGGTTCTATAAATCCAATAAAATTATAACATAAGCTACACTAAGTAATGTCCTTCCATCTTCTCTTTGGCCTTTCTCTGCGTGTCACTTGCGAGCAACACTATGACATACTAATTTTAGATCCTATACTTTTTTCCATATTTGGTTTTGCACTTGCAACTGACATCTGTCAATTAAATTTTTTTGAATAATTATGTCAGCTGTTTCCATGATAAATAACAAAGCTGACTAATTTTTGAAAATTAATTTCTTTATAATGCTTTAACTCTTCATCTATTGAATATGAAGGAAAATGAATAATCAAACCATATAGAGAAGAGTATTTTCTTTAATAAATATAAAAACAAAATGTCAAAAAATAATATTTAACTGCGTTTTTTTAAGAAAAACTGTTAAAAACTTCAAATAAGGGTACTTCCGGTGGATCAGTTATAACCAAAATCTAATCAACTCTTCATATGGATGTAAAGAAGAGGTATACGAAAAAGTTAGAATTTTTAGAATTATAGTATTAGAGTTATCGTCGGAGAAAAATTTGTCACACACGGACACACATACACACACACACACACGGACACACACACACACACACACACACACACACACACACACATACATACATACATACAGACATCATCTTAAAAATAGTAAATTCGTATTGTAGGGACCCTAAAACGTGCTTATTCATTAAAAACTCACCACCGAATTTTTTGACCAAAGACAATACCTTCCTTACCTAAAGGTGACGGAAGGTAAAAAACAGTAATAATTTCTAAGATCTGTGGCAACAATATTATAATCATTGCGTTAAACAAATGACTTTCACGTCAGAAATAATTGACATTCAGTGAACAACAACCGTTCCTTAGCAACATCTGTTCATCTCAGCGTCTTTCTTTTAAAAAAAATGAAGTCCCGATAGCTATTTAACTGTACCCTTTGCACGGCATAGCTCGTACATATTGTTCTATAACATCTGAGGAAGCTGCATATCTTTTATACATATATTTAACATTCCAGAACATTGAAACATAATTCTCAAAGATGCAAGTAAGTAGTACATTCCAGTTACGTAGGTACATACTCACCAATGTAAGGCATTCGATTTATACTTCCCATATCGTATAAAAAACCTATGTCAATGTTATCTAAATGAAACATAGGGAACGAATCAGACAAAATATTTAAATATTGTAAGAAATTTAGCGGAGTCAGAAAATCACTCGAGAGCACTAAACATATTTCGGGCACAAGGTGCACAAAATATTTTTTCTACATCTAAATTTAATATTTAGAAAACAGGTATAATTATTTAAACAAAATTAACCTTTAATGACATCTTGTCAATATGACAGATAACTGTTGAATTTGCCTATAAGTTATGATTTGACATTTGATTGACAGCAATGTATTTGTCTGTCTCATTTAAAATGACACATGGGGAATGAATTTGACAGAAGTATTATATTTAAATATTGTAAGAAATTTAGTAGAGACAGAAAACCACTCGGGCACAAGGTGCACACTATATTTTTTCTACAACTAATTTTAATTTAGAATGCAGGTATAATTATTTAACAAAATTAACCTCTATTGACGTCTTATCAAATGTCAAATTCGTTCCCTATGTTTAATTTTAAATACATTGCTGTCAATCAAATGTCAAGTCGTAACCATGAATATGACAAACCCAATGTTTCACGTTAAAAGATACTCACGGTATTTCTAAAATAAGCACTCTAGAAGAAAAGCTTTGATTTCTTTAGATAACATTTTTGACAATATCTCGTGTTAAATTGACATTTTATTAAATACCTTAATATTGACATACGTTTTTTTGTTCATAGCCTATTCCGAGTTAGGATTTTTTTGGACATACTGTATAAGTTTCTGCGATATGTGCT
The DNA here is from genome assembly GCA_943142095.1 of Ophonus ardosiacus. Classification (NCBI taxonomy): domain Eukaryota; kingdom Metazoa; phylum Arthropoda; class Insecta; order Coleoptera; family Carabidae; genus Ophonus; species Ophonus ardosiacus. The sequence goes on from OW964839.1 coordinate 24,218,984, forward strand.
TTGTCAATTTTAACTGTAAACAACTTTTAAGATCAATACTGTTGGTAGAAATTGAATATTCATTATACATCTTTACGCATAATTTACATTTGTGCCCATACAAAATTCAGCACAGACCAAGAACTACAGTTTTGAAACCATAAACACCGTTTAACAGTATTCTAAATCGATTGCAGCCCAGTATTAAACATAACATTTATTGCTTGTAATTGATTAAAGTAATTAATTTGCTAAGTGTATTCTATAAAACAGTCAAATGGTGAACATTTTAAATTAGACAGTTCCTTGGTTTATCATTTACTCTTACCTTCTCTTCGATGGCAACCTTTCCATCAGCTTTGAACCTAAGCGTTTCCTTCCCTGATCCATATCCGGCCTTCTTGCCTTTTCTGGGATCTGACCTAGGTCCTAGAGAGTTGAACCCGTTCTTCAAGGGTTCCACCAAACGGATGGTGAAAGAGGAACCCACTGGGATTTCCTTAAGAAGTTTGGCGACTTCATAATGTCGTCTTCCCACGCAGTTCTCGCCGTCTAGTTTTTCTATGTGGTCACCTACCTACGAACAAAAAATAGAGTTAATATATTATAGCTCAGCTCATGTAAGAAAGATATTATATTGTAATGACGTTACTGACATTTACAATGCTTAACAAGAACTTACTGGCATTTAAATATATAAAATATTGCAAAGAATCAAATGGAATATACAAAATGTCTCGGAAACAAATTTTAATGGCATAGTACAGGTGTTTCCTGCAAAACAATCGGTCCTTTTTTTGAGCGAACTAATGACTTTAGAGAAAAATGTTATATACAATAAATGATCAAGAAATATTTGTTGTGGCCAGCACAAGACCTCTCGCCATTTTCATATTAGGCTATATACATACATACATACATACATACATAAAATCACGCGTTTCCCACTTAGTGGGTTAGCAAAAACCCGAAAATAATAAGAAAAGGGATGAAAGTAAGAGCTCCACTGAATCACTTAACTCTTTAAAAACTTTCTTCTTTCTTATATTAGGCTATATAAGTATTGTATTGCACTTCGCTATCGAACCGTCGTTTTATAACAAAATATCACAGAACTTTACCCAAATATTGTTTTTGATTATATTTAACATGTCTTCTGCACACATATATAATTCTAATTATATCTATTTTTCATTGAATGAGGAAATTCCTAAATTTCAGAGATTCTTCCAATTCATTAATCAGATTGGCGATATTTCTGATGGATATATGCATTTTACCTATAATTCAAATATTTAATTATTAAAACAATAAGAAAGATTAAATATACTTCCCAGAAAAAGCTATCAGAATGTCACTAAAACTGTTGATTTTTGACACTGACATGTGTCATTTACAAACTATGTTATAAACATTTGAATTTGTCAAGTGGTTTTTTTAAGTGCCTTAGCCATAAATCAGACAGCTTTATTTATTATTAATTTACAGATGTCAGTGACAAGTGAAATTTAATTTCCATAGTGTATGTTCGTAATATAACTATTAGATTTATAGAATTTTTTACCAAGGAACTTTCGGTAGAACTTTGTAGAAAATAGTATATGTTCGTATTGCAATTTTATTGGATATATATTGGATATATAGAATTGACGGAAGGTATTGTATTGGCCACATTAGAAAAATAAACTGTACGGCACTGGATATTCAACAAAAATTCCTAATTTAATATACATTGGTGAGTTTAATGAAAATTTAAAAAATGTGGATCAATTATCTTCATTATTCTTTATTCTTTTCAAGTAATATAAAAAAAAATCATATAAAACTAATAAAAAGATTCTGTGTATAAAACAGATTGCATAATAGCAAGCCATGAATACAAACATGACACTTCTTTTTTTTACATAATAGGATATGAGAAATCGTTGATATAGCAATTTATTCAAATACATATATTCACGCACATAATACATATATTCACGCACATAATACATATATTCATTACACATTATACGATAGGTAACATATGTGTATAAATATTGAAACGTAAGCAGCCATATAAAAATTCTACAATCCACGTATAATAATACATACATACAGAGTGGTTGATTTTTCATTGTCCAGGTTATATCTTCTGAAATATTAAAGATACAAAAAAAAGTTAAATACAAAAGTTGTTTAATACAACTTGATCTATAATTTAGCATAAATAATTTTTTTCCAAGGCCTACCAATTTTTTGAAAAAATATTTAACTTTAATTTTTTAAATGGAACACCTGTATATTTTGACAGAATAAGATTCTTAATAAATTTCTCTTTACAATGATGTGTAACAAGTAAGGATTTACCTTTAAATTATGTCCTATAAAGCAAATAGAAATATGATAAAAGTAGGCTATGATATTCTATTGTTTATACCTGTAACTTCTGTCACACTGTCACATTGGCTACGTAGGGGTTTTCCTTTGAATAAAATTATGTCTAATAAAGCAAGTAATAGAATTACTAGCATTGATGATTTACAAAATTATTAATACTTTTATTTAAAAATCAAGTAGCAAAATTTAATACAACATAATATTATTATAAATTTTGATACAGGATAGCAGCCCGACGTTTATTATTATTTGATCTGTAGAAACAGCAAAGCATATCAACTTTTTCGCTATTACTATAACCGACGTTCATTTTTCTTAGTTAAATAAGAATCTTAACACCTTTCTCACTATTATAATCAGTATTATTAAATCTGTGACAGTTGTATAAACAATAGAATATCACAGCCTACTTTTATCGTATTTCTATTTGCTTTATAGGACATAATTTAAAGGTAAATTCTTACTTGTTACACATCATTGTAAAGAGAAATTTATTTAGAATTTTATTCCGTAAAAATATACAGGGTATTTCATTTAAAAAATCAAAGTTAAATATTTTTCGGGAAAATTGGTAGGCCTTGGAAAAAAATTGTTTATGCTAAATTATAGACCAAGTTGTATCAAATAACTTTTCTATATAACTTTTTCTTGTATCTTTAATACTTCACAAGATAGAAGCTGGACAATGACAAATCAACCAGCCTGTATATCTTTTTTCTACTTCAATGTCTTCACAATTATTTTCTTCACCTTAATGTGAAAATCATTAACTAATTATATAATAACAATTATTATTGTTATTTAATTGTATGTATTTATATGTGTATAAAACTTTGGTAGGTAACAATTTTCTTGACATTAAATTAGTTTAATTATTTAAATGTTAATAGCTGTCATCTACGGGACGGAATCCGATAATTTAATGCTAATTTAAGTAAAAAAATTATTGCGTAACTTTAACAATGAAATGTCATTAGGTAAGGTCTTTCTTTTGTTATTGAAAACATGGTGAACAGTCGTCTGTTTGATTGCATCACGGAGTTATCAGTGGCGAAGGGGAAAATTTTTAGCTAGGGGGCAAAATAAATACGAGGATTGTTCAATAGAGACACGTTTGGACTGCCCAATTGCAACTTCATCATGACAACGAAATTCAATTGTTCATATTGATTGTTTAAGTACTAGCGACGCGTCTGTTAACCTCTCAGAAGTCTATGCTGCAATTTTGCACATATCCAGACAGGTGGAAATGTGCTTTATCAAGAAATGTGGATTTTAACGTCAGAAACACAATAAAAAATTGTAACTGTGAGTGAAGTCATTCAAAATTATCGGCGGTAGCAATTCACAGGGTTGAAAAAAACCCGGGTTTTATTAAATAAAAGCGGGTTTTATTGACAAACATCGAATTATAGTATGTATCATTTTTAACTTTAGTTTTATGAAGTATCTTAATACACATACACAAGTCGGCATAATAGATATTAATATTATTAATACTTTTTTTTAAGACTGTAATGTAATAAAACATAAATTAACTAGAGAGTGTACGAAGTTACGAATTAATATTAATAATTGCAAGTTAATACACAACTCAAAAAATAATGAAAATGCTGACACAAGGATTGGAGTTGTTCAAATAGAGGGAATTTATTTGAACTTACAACATATGGCGAATCACTTTCATGGCTACTTACTATTGTCAAAAAATGACAGCAATGTAATATTTGTCCATTTTAAAATGCAACAAACAAATGCACATTATCAAAACTAATTTCCTATAAATTAGCCTACATACGATTAACAAATAATCAAAACATGAATGTTGTACATCTTAAAAAAACTTTAGCTTACAAAAATTCATAACTTTTATGTAATAAATGTTTAAAAATACCCCCATTCACACTGAGGCAATATTCTAGTCGGTCGTAATAAGAATTGACACCATTTGTGATGTGTTTTGGAGGTATCTTAAATTTTAAATGGACAAATTTTACATTGCTGTCATTTTTGACAATAGTGAGTAACCATGGAAGTGATGAACTATAATGTTGCATTTTAAAATAAATTCTCTGTATAAAAGAAACACTGTGCAAAGTTCGCACAGCAATGAAAAATATATTAAAAATGATGAGATACGAAGTACACAAAATGAAATTGATTGTAAAATGTTGCTGGTGACAAAAATTTATGTATATATGTGTGTACCATATAAGTATGTACCATATTTAATTAATAAAATATGATTTCATAAAAGTGGGTTTTTTAGATGGGTTTTTTTGGGTTTTTTTAGATGGGTTTTTTTGGGTCGGGCAAAATTACAACAACCCTGGCAATTCATAGCTAGAATGCTGTCATCTACGTTGAGCTTTGTCCATCTGCTCCCAGCGCGAATTAAAAAAATTGTCGATACTATTTGATCACATTGCAATAATAATAATAATAATAATAATAATAATAATAATAATAATAATAATAATTTATGATACTTACAGAAATACATGGAATATTGTCAATGATGGATCCTTCTTTTATCCTTTTAATAAAGCTGTATCCTGCTCCATTGTCTGTAATTGTTAATCCTAAGGAATCTTCTGATTTGATTATTTCTACTTCTTTTGGTCGGCCTGTAACAAATAAAATAAATTAAATTATTACGAGCACTAATAATAGTGGTGGAAAATGCAAGACAGGAGATACTTTTGCAAAAGAAGTACATACATACGAGGGTTGTACAGTATTTTTATTTGTTGTTCCTAACATAGAAGCCTTCGACATATTGTCTTCCTATAACAACTGTTGATTGTTTTTCGGTCAAACGAAGTGTCAAATTTGATTTTTCTATACTTGCCATGAAATAAATATGGAGATACTGCGGTGTTGCCGTTTTTTCATAACTTAGCATTTTCAACATGACCACTGGAATTGGCAACATAGTATAAATCTCCAGTCCATATTTATTTGACGGCAAGTATAGTGTTAATAATTTACAAGACTTCATAAGATTCTAACTTTAAAACGGTCTATTCAAATATCAATTTATTGACATGCCTGTATAGCATTTTTCAAGAGCTTTCATTTGATATGTCACATGGGGTATTTTGCCATTTAAGATATAAAAGTTGAGAGTGGTGGGAGTGAGATTAGTGAATTGAAAAAAAAAAATATATTAATAAAATGTGGCCCCCTACATGTTAAAACATTTAGCGTAAACCGGGTGTGTCTATCACAATTCGTTTCAAAGTTATTAAGGGTGAATCATCTTAAGCGCGCCATCCTGTATAGTGATTCGGTCGAGACGAGACGAGACGAGAAATTCATTGTCTCGTCTCGTCTCGTTTCAAATTCATAAAATTATGTCTCGTCTCGTTTAATAGAGTCTCGTCTCGGCCGAGATTTTCGCCGAGATTTTTCGATCGAAATTTAATATGTATATTTTGCTCCCATAAACTAATTATAAAATTTATACAATTTTGCATTAATAGTAATTTGAACAAAAAGATAAATATTTGTCGTTTTATCTGTCAAAATTTTCTAAACTGTTATAAAACACTAAAAAGAAAATAACGCTAAAAATCTTAGCTAGAGCCTGGATTACACGATGAAGTTTTTATTTTCAAGTGACTTGAAACCTACATCAAAAATATAAACGCAAATGACATTTGACAGTGAAAATTTGTAGGGACTTTTAAGAAAAAGTAGTACATGTTACACTTTTTATTTTAAAAGTATTTCGTTAATAGTCTATTCATTTGTCTCTCACTCATGTCATTGTGCGAGAGAGAAAACTTCAAGTCACTTGAAAAGAAAAACTTCATCGTGTAATGCACGTTTAAAAAATTCTGACAGATAAAATGTCAAATAATTATCTTTTTGTTCAAAAATGCCACAGCTAAATAGAGACAAATATCACTAAAAATATGTTAAATTTCACCGAGACGAGAAATCTCGAGTACGAGACGAGACGAGAATCGAGAAATATCTCGTCTCGACAGAATTACTAATCCTGTATATTAAGAACAATAAATACTGTCCAACCCTCTATCTGTTCTATTACAAAGCAAGTAAAATTTTGTCTAAAAATGGAATTATTTAATATATTTCTCATTCTTTTCGTGCAAGCCTTGAGATTTGGTCACTGTTTTTAATTAAATTTGCTCCGCAATTTAAGAAAGTTTATTACCAAAAAAGTACACAATGTATTAGTCAGCTATTGTTCCAGTTCCAATCAAGGTCAAATACATACGATAACAAATAACTTATCTTGGTTTACCTTTTCTGTGAGCGAATATGAAATCATCTAGCCCAATCTGACCGCCCAGAAGTTTCTTCATGTCCACTTTGTGGGAATTCAGAGTGCAGAAAACAATCTGAAACAAGAAAAGAGAAATAAATAGAGTATCAATAAAATTAAACAATATTTGGGTTTAGTTCTGTAGATATTTTATTAAATTAACAACGTTTCGACAGCAAGGTACTGTCTTCTTCAGGTTGTAATAATAATAACATAAATAAATAAATATGTAGTCAAGACTACAAGTATATAAAATCAAAGGTACATTGATAAATGGTAAATATAAAACATATAAATGAAAAAGAAAATTATAAACGAATAACAGGGTACCATGATTTATTTAGTTCATAGCCTGTGTTAAGATTGATATTATTAGGAGACTTCTGAATTTCTATAGCTTCTCTTATCAATCTTCTAATCCAGTGATTTTCCTTTGCTATAATTTTCGTATTTTCAAAATCAACTCCGTGAAGTTCTTCTATGGCATGTTCAGCTACCGCTGATTTATCAGGCTGATTAAGTCTTATATGGCGTTGGTGTTCTCAAATATTGTTTAATTTTATTTATAAAGAGTATCATTATTTATTGCGACTTATACTTTTGGAAAAGACATATTTTGCAGAAAAATTGCTATTACAAAGTTTCTGTGACATAAAAAAATGAACCAGGCTTCATGGGCATTCCAAACTGGTATAGAGAATGCACCAGAGATGTCGAACTAGAATCTTTAAAACCACAACCTGTCAGTTAATGGCACTTAGCTACGGATCTCATACTTTACAAAGTTGTTGATATACCCAAATCATTCAAGCAGCCAATGCACGTCATCACTTAGTGTAAAATCCTTAATACATTAAAATCACTAATAGCGAAAAATGAAATAAAATTTTAATCATTTTTAACCATCAAAAAGTGTCTGGCCTTATATAATTATTATTCAGATGAATAGTAGAGTTCATTACTTATCGTATATGACATGAATAATACAGTGGTGGACAAAAGCATGGAAACTTTAAATATTTCATTTTTTGCCTCTCGCTAAGAGAGGTATTGGATTCATGCTAAAATTCGCATATCCAGATTTTATTGAATAAGCACGATTTAAGGTCCCTACAATCCGATTATAACGTTTTTAAAATGATGTCTGTGTGTGTGTGTGTGTGTGTGTGTGTGGATGTGTGTGTGTGTGTGTGTGGATGTGTGTGTGTGTGTGTGTGTGTATGTATGTATGTCTGGATGTTGTAGTCACGATTCCTCAAAAACTATAAGACTTAAAAAATATTTAACTGCAGTTTCCTCAATCTGACATTCCTGGGAAGAGCTGAAAAGGTTTTGGTAACAATTGAACAACCGGAAGTAGTGGTTTCTTAGAAAAAGTCTTCTAAATATAATTTTTGGGAGTTTTTTTTTGTTAAATATTGAAGAACATAAAATTCTCCATCTAATACACTTAAAAATTTTATTATATCTTCTATAGATTTAGAGATAAAGACTCTATAATCTATAGAGTAAACTAATCGCAGAGGCCAAGGCACTAAGGAAACCAGTTGACAAATTCTAATGTTTATAACATGACACATGTCATTGTCAAATATCAACAGTTTTAGTGACATTCTGATAGCTTTTTCTGGGAAGTATATTTAACTTTTCTTATTGTTTTATTAATTAAATATTTGAAATTATAGGTAAAATTGTGGTAAAATGCATATATCTATCAGAAATTTCTTTGAAGCTACTGTTACCAAAATAACAAGACTTTACGTAGTCTAGGCAATAAATTATATAGATAATTGTCAAAACAATAAATGTCTACGCGGTTGACATCTAGACTAAACAGAGATATAGGAAAAATGATTATTATTTCTAAACAGAATTTTGACTTACAAAGATGATAGAGTTAGAATGTTGATATTGAAACTATAATTTAGAAGAGTTTATATTAAAGTTATTTACTTGTTATTTCACTATTCTCACCGTGTTACATTATTTGGGACATCCAATATATAACATTGTATTAAATTTAACAATTATTTTAGCTTCAGCAATTTACTAATACATTATGTACATACATAAACTCCGTTTAAAAATAAATGCGATTCATCTGTCGCTATTTTATTAAGCCAAGCCTTGTTATTTTCATTGAACTATAAATTAAATTAATATTACTTGGTATCTAACGGTGTCACTCACAAGTTTTCCGTGTAAAATATGATAATAAATGATAAATAAAAAGAGAAAATATCTGTTCACCGCTATGTAAACAGATTCTATGCACTTTCTTTGCAATATCCTCACTAAGTAAGTGGGAAAATAAATAGAATTTATTACATTAATACTTTGGTATTCAAGTACAGTAAGAATCAATCGTCAAACATATGTTGAAGTAAACAGTTTTGTTTGTTTTACTAATACAAAACCGTTTAAATTACCATTAATCGATGCTTATGCTTCCATACAAAACTATATGTATAGGTGATATAGGTTATAGGGTATTCAGCCAGTCAAACAGTTTTATTTTATTGGTTTTTTACCTCTCGCTAAGAGAGGTATTGGATTCATCCTAAAAATCACATCCATAAATTTTAGCACGATTTAAGGTCCTTATAAACCGATTTTAACATTTTTACAATGATCTCTCCCTCTCTCTCTCTCTCTCTCTCTCTCTCTCTGTGTGTGTGTGTGTGTGTGTGTGTGTGTGTGTGTGTGTGTGTGTGTGTGTGTGTGTGTGTGTGTGTGTGTGTGTGTGTGTGTGTGTGTGTGTGTGTGTGTCTGTGTGTGTGTGTGTGTGTGTGTGTGTGTGTGTGTATTTGTGTGGATGTTGGAGGAACGATTACTCAAAACTATAAGACATAAGACCAGTTTAACTACGTATTTCTCGATCTGACATTCATTGGAGGAGTTGAAAAGGTTTTGGTAACAATTGGACAACCGGAAGTAGTAGTTTCTTAAAAAACTTCTAAATATTATTTTTTTGGAAATTTATGTTACAACAAATATTAAAGAATATAAACTTCTCTTTCTAGTATATTTTTATTTTATCTTCTATAGATTTAGAGTTAGAGAATTATAAATATATAAAATAATTCATTGTATCTAATAGCCCATGGAAACCAGTTGAAAAATTAAAATGTTTGTAAGTGATATAAATGTCAGTGTCAAAAAAATTATAGATATAGCTGCCGCACGTTAAATTGACACTGTTTTTGAATGCGGAAACCCTAAAATTCGTACTTGGACAAGTCGTTATTTTTATAACAAGGGAAAGACTCCATCAACATCTAAATTTTGTATAAACAGAAACGGGATTCATTTGTAAGCCAAAGTATGTACAGTAACAGGTCAACTAAACACTCGCTTGCTATACATATATTTCATCATATACCTTTCAGAAATACCGCCAATCTCGTCAATGAATTCAAGGAATCTCGAACATTCAGAAGAGTAGGACGAAACTTGTTCATAGAATGAATTGAAAAATAAAGAATAGATGTTCTATGTACCAGAAATGTTAAATACAATATTTATAGCCTAATATAAAATTGGCGAGAGATATTGTGCTGGGCACAACAGATTTTTATTTTTGACATTAGTTGGATTCTCGGATTTGAGATCACACAAATTTATAAGCAACAAGCGGTTACCTAATACATTTTAGTTAGGCGCCCCTTAAAAACAAAAGAACATAGAAAAAAGAAAGTAGATTATCTGGAAATCTACTAATTACTTGTTGTTTCCTAGTGCGATTATCTTATAATCTTAAAGAGCGTTTAAGACAATTACAATTACAGATAATATCGCACAAGAATATTAACATATTCTCTTTATCTTACAACCGACAAAAAGGTCTTGTATGCAGCACCAACAAAATCATATTAAAAAGCGTAAAATTAACATTATTAAAAGTGAAATTTCAAGTATTTTATAACACTTTTTATAAGATTATGTACTTCCTACTCTGCGAAATGCTTTCCAAATTTCTGGGTGGTTAATGCTTAATACATAGTGTAGGTATGTTGTATGCATGCTTGTATACGATAAGTTATCCTTGACATATAGAAAATAATTCTAATTACGTATTACGTAAGACGAAAATATAACATCTATAGTTTGATTCAAGATTTGGTAAGGTAGTTGAGTTACACAGCAGGCGATTTATTACAAAGATAATAAGTTATAAGGGTTAGAAAAAAAAACCTTGCCCAAATTATTCAATAATATTTAATTTCATTCCCTTTTTAATTGGACTAATTTTTAATTAATATATTTTACTTCCTTGTACGAAGTAAAGGAAGTATTGTAATAGCGAAAAATTTCAGTTTTCAGATTTCAGCGGAAATATCCATTTGACCATCCCTGAATCCATTTTGACTAATTTCGTCGTGACGTCTGTACGTACATACGTATGTATGTATGTATAAGCGAGATATGTAAATTTGAAAATTATATACTTTTTTACTTCTCGCTAAGAGAGGTATTGGATTCATGCTAAAAATCACATATCGAGATTTAAGTGAATAAGCACGATTTAAGGTCCATATAAACCGATTTTAACATTTTTACGATGATGCCTGTGTGTGTGGATGTTGGAGGGACGATTATTCAAAAACTATAAGACATAAGACCAGTTTAACTATGAATTCCTCAATCTGACATTCATGGGAAGAGGTGAAAAGGTTTTGGTAACAATTGGACAACCGGAAGTAGTAGTTTCTAAAAAAATTCTTCTAATTATTATTTTTTGAAATTTTTTTTATTACTAATATTGAAGAACATAAAATTCTACATCTGATACATATAAAATTTTTATTATATCTTTTATAAATTTAGAGATAAAGACGCTATAATATATAGAATATCGGGATATAACAAGTCGTGTAGGCGAAACTACACTAAGGAAATCAGTAGACAAATGACAAATGTCAGTGTCAAAAATCAAAAGTTTTAGTTACATTCTGAAAGCTTTTCCTGGGAAATACATTTAATCTTTCTTAATATTTTATTAATTAAATATTTAAAATTATAGGTAACATGCATATATCCATTAGAAATACCGCCAATCTTGTTAATGAATTGGAAGAATCTCTGACATTTAGAAACTTCCTCATACAGTGAAAAATAGATATAATTAGAATTGTATGTGTGCAAAAGACATGTTAAATACAACAAAAAACAGTATTTGGGTAAAGTTCTGTAATTTTTTTTTATTATAACGACGGTTCGATAGCGAAGTGCAATACAATACTTTTATAACATAAAATGGAAATGGCGAGAAGTCTTGTGCTGGCCACAACAGATTTTTGTTTTTGTAATTAAATTTGCTATGGACAAAAAATAACAAAAAATAATTTTATGTCCATGTCAAATACATGGAATTTTATGATTGGCTCTGTTATAATACATATTTTAGTTATTAACAAAATATGTGTAGTTTAATAGGAGTACATGGAAGTCATGTGGTGTCTATATCAGATTTTTTACCTTCCGCCACCTTTACGTGAAGAAGGTATTGTCTTGTGTTCGGTGGTGAGTTTTTAATGAATAAGCACGCTTTAGGATCCCTAGAGTACAATTTCACTAGTTTTACGATGATGTCTATATGTAGGTGTGCGTGTGTGTGTGTGTGTGTGTGTGTGTGTGTGTGTGTGTGTGTGTGTGTGTGTGTGTGTGTGTGTGTGTGTGTGTGTGTGTGCGCGCGCGCGTATGTGTGTGACAAATTTTGTGATCCTACACTTTCCATATTTGGATTTGCACTTGCAACTGACATCTGTCAATTAGATTTTTACCTCCTGCTACCCTTGGTAAGGGGGGTATAGGGATCGTGCTAAAAATCACATATCGAGATTTTAGTAAATGACCACGTTTTAAGGTCCCTAGAATCCAATTTTAACATTTTCACGATGATGTCTGTATGTGTGTACGTGTGTGTGTGTGTGTGTGTGTGTGTGTGTGTGTGTGTGTGTGTGTGTGTGTGTGTGTGTGTGTGTGTGTGTGGATGTATGTGTGTGACAAATTTTTCTTTGAATATATCTCCAATACTACAATTCTTTCGTATTCCTTTTCTTTACATCCATATGAAGAGCTGATTAGATTTTGGTTATAACAGGGCAACCGAAAGTTCTCTTATTTGAAATTCTTAACAGTTTTTCTTGAAAAAACGCAGTTAAATATCATTTTTTGACATTTTATGTGATTATCAATATGAAAGAATATCTTATTGTTTATACGGTTTGATTATACATTTTCCTTCATATTCTGTAGATATAGAGTTAAAGAATTATAAAGAGATTAATTTCATAAATGAAATTCAAATATATTTACTTTGTATAATTGGGTTCTCCACCCTAATTTTTTTTTTTTTGTAATTTTAAATGAAAGTTCTTTTAATTCTGAAGGAATTCGTAATAATAAGGATCGTTTTTACAATAAACTTTATCTTCACTTTAACACTTTAAATTAAAATTAAAGTTGTGTTCGTTTTTATAATATAACTTTAGCACTATTTTAAATAAAGATAAAGTCTTAAAGTAATTTTAATTTAAGTCTTAAAATGAACCTGATTATGAAAACGGTCTGAAAAAGACTTAATTTCATTAATTTTTGTTATGGTGGAGGGCCCCATTCCCCATTGTGCTGTAAACATAATAGTATATTAAAATAGTATTTTTTTTTTATAAAAACTCATTATGAAATGCATGAATACACAAAGTAATTAATTTGTTTTTCCCTGTGGCATTTCTTTATTTAAATTTCTTAGAACTCCGTGCTATTTATTAAATAAATAACATTATTACTGCATAGTAGATAGTTTTCGGGACATATAACAGGTGAATTCTGAACACCTGTTAGCAATTTTTTTTGCAATTAACAGTGTCTGTATTGCTATCAACATTTTATTAATAACCGTATTTAATTATGTAATTATGCAAACGTACACAATTTATTTATTCTGTAATGAAATCTTTAATGTACTGCTGAAAATGAAAGATATTTTCTTTGTTTAAAACTGGGTTATATTATTATATAATAACAATAACGTATGTATGAATGTGATTTATGATAATATATACACCAAATGAGATATTCGAACCTACATATTAGCTGGTGAAAGTGATATATAATATTTATGAATTATGACTTTCTATTTCAAATTAAGATGAAACTATGAGGAATAAATTAATCTTAAAGATTGTGTGTTACGTAGATATATTTACATTCACATACCATTCAATACAGGAAAGTGAACAGAATTTTCAAAATAGTTATTAATAAATTTATATAAACTGATAAATTCCGAATATTATTTGTAATATAAATTTTCTCTATATGTAATTGAAGTATTTAAATTAAATACTATTTTATTCACCATATAGTATATTTCAGATAACCGGAAGTATCACTTATACACGTTTTTAACAGTTTTTCTTGAAAAAAATACATTAAACAAATATATATTTGAACGTCTCTGTAAGGAAGCAATTAAAATTAATAATGAAACCGTGTTAAGGAGAATATAATAGTAATGTAATTTGATTCTAATGAAATTAAGGTTTGTAAGAATAATATTTTTTTCACCATACATAAATATTAATGTACTGTTGATTTGCTTCATTGTCTTCCAAGGTACGGCTCTCAAAAGACTTTGTGTAAAAATACGAGTACTATTTTGAATTTTTGTTAAGTTTTTCTAATATTTTAAGAGTGAATGTAAAAATATTTCAACATAATGATTGCTTTATTTGTAGTGCGTGGTTAAATACCCAGCGAGAGGTTTTGTGCTGGCCACATCAGATTTTTTTTCGTTGAAATACATGTTACACATTTTCTTATAGTTAGTTCCAGAATGTTATGTGGTACGGAATAGAGTAGATGTTAAGAGTATTGAACATTCTTTTAAAAATAATAACTTTTTTCTTCAAACGTCATAAAAATGGCATCTTTTATGACTTGATTCACAAGGTAGAAGTTTCATTTCTATGCCGCCGGAGTAGAAATAGCTAATTTCTAAATGAAATAAATAAATATCCATAGCAACTACTTAAAATGAGCGAATAAGAAGTAATTTGTAAAATAGAAACCTGTCATGTCGCTCTAAGTTGCAGCATACACTAGATAACCTAAGAATAAAGTTACTAAAAGCCTCCAACAGCTGTCAAATTTAAATTGATAATCTACAAATTGAAATATAAACAGTTTATATTTAACGAAATAACATATAAAATAGCAGACTTACATATTGGTAATGACGATAAGAATACTTAGAATTAAAGTGATAATAAAAGTCCATATTGTTTTTCATCGATTCCTCGACATATTATATCCTTCAGCAATATTATTGAACTTCCATCCATTTCAACAACATCAAGGGCCGTACATGGCAATACTTCAAATTCTTATATAATTGCACATAAGGAGAATATAAAATTGCATAGTTTTTATTTAAACGTCAAAAGGTGAAAATTTTCACTTGAATGTTTATAACAAAAAGTGAACAAATACGAAAGTATCCATAGCAACAGAACAATTGAAATCAGCTAACGTCCTTTACGTAAAATATTTATATTTATTGTAACGTCAAGTTGTAATTATTTTATTTAAATACGTATGTTTGAAGAAAAAATATAATGTGTCATTCGGAGTAAAAGTGATTTTTGTGTGCCTCGCATGTAATTGTCCGACTCGCTCCCGCTCGTCGTTCAAACTTACCTGCTCACCACACAAAGAATCACTTTTACTCCTAATAACACAATATACTATTTTAAAACTTTGATACGTCATCATTTTTACAGTTTTAAGGTTTAGTAAATGATCCATGTTTTAATTTGTTACTGTATGGTGGAGGACCCCATTACTATATAGACATTTCAAATGCATATATTCTTCAATAAGTTACAAGAAAAACCGATTATATTTATGATATTGTTGTTATGCATATCAACATTACAACATTATTATTTTTTAATGTATTTAGTAGAGATAATAAAGTATATCGTACCATAATTTATGTTTTATGTTTGACAACATTGAACAGATCTATTGTCTATAACAGGAGTTACGGTTCTGTAACTATTTGCCGGATACTGTACGGGATATACTCGTACTTGTGTTAGGGGACATATTTAAATAGTCGATTGTTGCACTCTAGGTGTTTGGCTAAACTAATCTACCAAGATTATTTCCCTTTTGTCAATGACACAGGAAATTTTCTCATAGTTGCATAAACAATTGTTGCTATAACACCTCAATTTTTGTTGACATATTAATGCTGGCGATTTGTAAGCCGAGATTCTAACCTTACACGCAGCGTATCTACAAAGTGCCGTACCACATAACATGACAAATGACAATGTCAATCGTGCGGTCAATGAATAATCCTGGTCTGTGTACATAATCGCATCAAAATCACAACTAATTTAGGGAATATCATGATATCCCTTCTGAAATTTGAAAATAATTTACAATTTGCAAATAGCACAAAAGTGACCTCTGTGGTACACTCTCCACGACAGGTTTCAAAGCCCGGGTTCGATCCCGACCGACGCCAAATATTTCGAATTTTTAATGGCACAAAAGTGACCCCTGTGGTGCACTCTCCATGCTAGCAAATGAGTGCCCATCAAGTGACGCCTGGTAAGCGCCCACATGGTACAAATATGTCATCAATCATTACTAATATCTGCGATAAAGCAGATTGTGACACACTCAGAAATGGGCAATAATAAGATGTAATGATATTTATTGCAATAACATTTTTATGCGAAAAATTATATATATATACCGTGAGTATTTTTTAACGTGAAACATTGGGTTTTCATGTCCATGGTTACGATTTGACATTTGATTGACAGCAATGTATTTGCGTGCCCCATTTAAAATGAAACATAGGGAACGAATTTGACAGATGTTAGCTAAGTCAGAAATTTAGCTAAGTGAGAAAACCACTCGAGAGCACTAAACATATTTCGGGCACACAATATTTTTTTTGCAACTAAATTAAATTTTTAGAAAAAAGGTATAATTATTTAAACAAAATTAACCTCTAATGACGTCTTGTCAATATGACAGATAACCGCTGAATTTTCCTATAAGTTACGACACGACTTGACATTTGATTGACAGTAATATATTTGCCTGTCTCATTGAAAACATAGGGAATGAATTTTACAGAGTATTATATTTAAATATTGTAAGAAATTTGGTCAAGTTAGAAAATCACTCGAGCACAAGGTACACTAAATTTAATTTGGAAAGCAGGTATAATTATTTAAACAAAATTAACCTCTACTGACGTCTGATCAAATGTCAAATTCGTTCCCTATGTTTCATTTTAAATGGGACACGCAATTACATTGCTGTCAGTCAAATGTCGAATCGTAACTATGGATATGACAAACCCAATGTTTCACGTTAAAAAATACTCACGGTGTATATATATATATAATATGAATATTAGTAATAGTTATCCTGCAAACCAGGCAGTGTTATGCTATATATGATTCAAACGGAAATAACTACAAAGGAAATAATTTTCATTTTTATTTCGCGTGGAGAACCAAATACACATCTACGTGCTCTACTGAGTTTTGTCTCTTTGTTTCGTGTACCTACATACATATATATCATTTTAAATTGCTTGTGCTCTAATTAGAATTAGATTATTAGATATATCATCACGGTTTACGAATATTATCCATTTCTGGGTGCGCCAATATTTTAAATCATTTTAAACCATTATGTATCTGTCAATTTGCGATTGATTGAATAAAGAGTAAAACAAATGATACATCAGGTAAACGTCAAAATGTTTCTTTAAACAAAGAAGGCACAAATATCAAGGCAAACTAACAAGGCACTAAAGTTTCATTATTTTAAAAAATAACTATTAAAAAGTAAGTTAATTTTTGATGAAAAGTATTTGACATTAGCGTAAGGCTAATTTAAAATACATCTGAGACATTTAAACTTTGTATTATATCTTCTATAAATTTAGAGATAAAGACGCTATAATATATAGAATATCGGGATATAACAAGTCGAGTAGGCGAAACTACACTAAGGAAACCAGTTGACAAATTCTAATATTTATAACATAATTTGTAAATGACAAATGTCAGTGTGAAAAATCAAAAGTTTTAGTTACATTCTGAAAGCTATTTCTGGGAAGTACATTTAATCTTTCTTATTGTTTTATTAATTAAATATTTAAAATTATATATCCGTAAGAAATATCGCCAATCTTGTTAATGAATTGGAAGAATCTCTGACATTTAAAATTTCCTCATGCAATGAAAAATAGATATAATTAGAATTATATGTATGCACAAGACGTATTATATACAATAAAATTCAATATTTGGGTAAAGTTCTGTAATTTTTACCTTCCGTCAAAAGGAAGGTATTGTTTTTGGTCAAAAAATTCGGTGGTGAGTTTTTAATGAATAAGTACGTTTTAGGGTCCCTACAATACGAATGTACTATTTTTAAGATGATGTCTGTATGTGTGTATGTGTGTCCGTGTGTGTGTCTGTGTGTGTGTGTCTATGTGTGTGTCTGTGTGTGTGTCTGTGTGTGTGTCCGTGTGTATGTGTGTGACAAATTTTTCTCCGACGATAACTCCAAAACTACAATTCTAAAAATTATGATTCTTTCATATTCCTCTTCTTTACAACCATATGAAGAGCTGATTAGATTTTGGTTATAATTGGTCAACCGGAAGTACCCTTATTTGAAGTTCTTAACAGTTTTTCTTGAAAAATCGCAGTTAAATATCATTTTCGACATTTTATGTGATTATCAATAGAAAGAATATCTTATTCTCTATACGCTTCGATTATACATTTTCCTTCATATTCAATAGATATAGAGGTATAAAGAGATTAAGAGAGATTAACTTTCGAAAATCAGTCAGCATTGCAAAAATTATGAAAACAACAGATATACTCTAAAAAATCTAATTGACAGATGTCAGTGGCAAGTGCAAAACCAAAGTGGAAAGTATATGATCTGAAAGTGATATAAGTGACAGAGCGTCCCTCACCAGTGACTTGCATTTGCGGCCTCGCCTCAAGATAGGAATTTATAATGCCAGAAGTACGAGAAAGGAAAAAGAGAAGATGGAAGGACTGTATAGCAGAAGATTTGAGAGAGGAAGAACTGTGTCACGAAGGTGCTTTGGACAGGAATGAGTAGAAGAGAAGAGTAAGAAACAGCGACTTCTAATAAAATAGGGCAAAGTTGAAGCAGGAGGAAGTGTTAAGTGCAATACATAATGTACGTTCGTAGTCGTATTAAAATTTTATTAGATTTTAGAATCTTTTCAAAGGAACTTTCAGTATGGATATGTAAAAAATAGTGTGTTCTTGTTACAATTATACAGGATATATAGAATCTTTTTTAAGGAACTTTTGGTATAGGATATGTGCAAAATACATCGAATTGACGGAAGGTTTTGTGCTGGCCACAACAGATTTTTATTATTATAAAACGACGTTTCGACAGCGAAGTGCAATACAAGAATGTTTTCGAACACTCTGTAATCTGTATGCAATTAAATTGGTAGGAGGTATTGTGCTGACCACATCAGAATAATCAACAACTATAACAGAATTAAAATAACTTAATGACATCCTCAAGTGTTACAGTTATACAGATTAAATTTGAACAATAATATTGTTGAAATGATCAGACATATGGTCCATACAATTCTTCATTTCATGTAGAGCATACATAATTGCATACCTCCGGACGTAACGTATATCATTATTTCAATTACTATTTTATGTCGCCCTAGAATTATGTTACGAACAAAATTCTCTACATATGCAATAGTGCGAATGTGTTTTAGTAATGTATTAAGTAAAATTCGCTAAAGCAATGAGGCATATACCGATATATGATAACAGTAATATCGATCGAAAGCAACGGCTTTTGCATACAGGATACAGGAATACATAAAGTTCACTCACTGTATGTCACTTTTAATGTACGGTTTCACTAATGTGGTTTAAATAGGGTTCTCCACTATATTTTTTTTACAAAACTTCATCTAAACTGAAAGTGATTGTAATTTTAGAAAGTCTTTATTGTTATACGTTTAAGCAGTAATAATTACCTTCCGTCACCTTTAGGTAAGGAAGGTATTGTCTTTGGTCAATAAATTCGGTGGTGAGTTTTTAATGAATAAGCACGTTTTAGGGTCCCTACAATACGAATTTACTATTTTTAAGATGATGTCTGTATGGATGTGTGTGTGTGTGTGTGTGTGTGTGTGTGTGTGTGTGTGTGTGTGTGTGTGTGTATGTGTGTCCGTGTGTGACAAATTTTTCTCCGACGATAACTCCAATACTATAATTCTAAAAATTATAATTCTTTCGTATTCCTCTTCTGTACATCCATATGAAGAGTTGATTAGATTTTGGTTATAACTGATCCACCGGAAGTACCCTTATTTGAAGTTTTTAACAGTTTTTCTTAAAAAAAACGCAGTTAAATATTATTTTTTGACATTTTGTTTTTATATTTATTAAAGAAAATACTCTTCTCTATATGGTTTGATTATTCATTTTCCTTCATATTCAATAGATATAGAGTTAAAGCATTATAAAGAAATTAATTTTCAAAAATTAGTCAGCTTTGTTATTTATCATGGAAACAGGTGACATAATTATTCAAAAAAATTTAATTGACAGATGTCAGTTGCAAGTGCAAAACCAAATATGGAAAAAAGTATAGGATCTAAAATTGGTATGTCATAGTGTTGCTCGCAAGTGACACGCAGAGAAAGGCCAAAGAGAAGATGGAAGGACATTACTTAGTGTAGTTTATGTTATAATTTTATTCGATTTATAGAACCTTTTCAAATGAACTTTTGGCATGGAATTTGTAAAAAATAGTATGTGTTTCTGTTCGATTTTACATGATATTATATAGAATCTGTTCCAAGGACCTTTTGGTATGGAATTTGTACAAAATACATGGAATTGACGGAAGGTCTTGTGCTGGCCACAACAGATTTTTTTTTTAATATTCTGTGATGTGGATATAGGGATGATTTTGTTCTAAAACAGTGGATTTCGCTAATAATTGAAGTCACATAAATTTATTTTTTTCAGCACATAAAATGTATAAATATGTTAAAATAACCCTTGTGGTCAATAATTGGAAATATGGGTGGATAATAAGTAATTTAATATCATAATTAATAAAAATACTACGTATATATTATAGTCCAAGATTTGATTACCACTGCTAGCCTATGTCATTCAACATATCTTTTACTTTCATACCAACGCTTGTAATCTGTCATGGCATCATTATTTGATGTATTTCTGTTATTTTATTGTTGTTCTTTTCTGCATTTATATACTTGTAAATGGATTCCGTATTTCAAAAAGGTGATAGCAAAAGGTTTGAAAGTAGTAAGAATTTGGAATAGAATAAATGTGTGACGTAGATATAGAGATGAGGAAATGGTAATAAAAACTCGATTATTTTAGAAACTAATAACTATTTTTAAACTTTGAGAGTCCTTAATATACAGTTTTATGGTCTAGTTAATATAACTGACCCTTGTTCTAATTTGTTACTACGGTGGAGGACCCTATTCTAAGCTTAAAATTTTTAGAGCAATATTCAATAATAACTAATTTGAAATTTCGTTTTATATACGATGGATCGTGCTAAAAATCGCATATCAAGATTTCAGTAAATGACTACGTTTTAAGGTCCCTAGAATGCTATTTTAACAATGTCTGTATGTGTGTGTGTGTGTGTATGTATGTATGTATGTATGTATGTATGTATGTATGTATGTGTATGGATTTTGTTGACGCTCCAACTCAAATACTATCATTCAGAACATTCTGAAACCTTGTATTTCTACCCTATTCTAATGTGGAAAGACACCATTAGATTTTGGTGTAAATCGGATAACCGGAAATGGCACTTTACCTGAAGCTTATAATGGTTTTTCTTCAAAAAATAACCATTAGATGCCATTTTTCGCATTTTTTGTCATTATGAAAATTAAAGATTATTGAATTTTCTACAGGAATACATTAATACTATTTTATATATTTTACAGATAAATTTAAAAATCATTTTTTTAAAAAAAATCCCGATGCCTAAGGCACAATTCCTTTGTTACACTGTTCATATTTCAAATGAATGTAACTACAGGTGAATGTCACTGTCAAAACACTAATCACTTCAAATTAATAATAGTGACATTTTAAAAAGAAAATATTAAATAAAGCAATATAGTTATATGCAATGGAACAGTTTGCAGCATTAGTAAATACGGAAGTAAGTATTTAAAGTAATAAAAATTAAATAGCGAGAGGTTTTGTGTTGACCACATCAGATTTTTTACTTTGCGTGTAAAATTCAGCTTTTAAAATAAACATTTACAACAAACTAAACAAAGTACATAAACTTGACATATGGTGTATGTATGTATTTATTTATATCTTGATCTTATTAACATTGTTTGTAGCAAGAGAAAGAATTTATTACGGTAATATAAAGAATGTTACACATTCCATTATATGTGATATTCACAATGCAATGTCATATTTATAAAAACATTATATAAATTATTTACTTTTACCTTTCAAATAGAAATAAGTGTTATCGCTGGGTATACTCTTTAAAAACCATAAAAATATTAGCAATAATGTCATAAATTTATTTGTACCGTAGATCCATAGACCTAATTTTAGATTTTAATTTAATAAATAAATATAACATCACGGCATTTTACCCATTATTGGGTGTGCCAGTATCTACAATCCATGTAGACATAGGTAATGATGACGATATATTTTTACCGTGTGGGTGTCACCTCACGGGCACTCATAGCTGTTGTGGAGAGTGCACCACAAGGATCACTTTGGTGCACTGGCCGGGATCGAACCCAACTCACCAGACTGGCAGCTAGACACTATACGCACACGGCCACGCGATCCCATAAAAAAATTAATTAATTAATTTGAATTTAATACGTTCCAAAATTTCGTGTTTTTACCTCTCGCTAAGAGAGGTATTGGATTCATGCTAAAATTCGCATATCCAGATTTTATTGAATAAGCACGATTTAAGGTCCCTACAATCCGATTATAACATTTTTAAAATGATGTCTGTGTGTGTGTGTGGATGTGTATGTGTGTGTGTGTGTGTGTGTATGTATGGATGTATGTCTGGATGTTGTAGTCACGATTCCTCAAAAACTATAAGACTTAAAAAATATTTAACTGCAGTTTCCTCAATCTGACATTCCTGGGAAGAGCTGAAAAGGTTTTCGTAACAATTGAACAACCGGAAGTAGTAATTTCTTAAAAATAATCTTCTAAATATAATTTTTTGGGAGGTTTTTTTATTAAATATTGAAGAACATAAAATTCTCCATCTAATACACTTAAAATTTTTATTATATCTTGTATACATTTAGAGATAAAGACACTATAATTTATAGAGTGAACTAATCGCAGAGGCCAAGGCACTAAGGAAACCAGTTGACAAATTCCAATGTTTATAACATGACATATGTCATTGTCAAATATCAACATTTTTAGTGACATTTTGATAACTTTTTCTGGGAAGTATATTTATTTTTTCTTATTGTTTTATTAATTAAATATTTGAAATTATAGGTAAAATTGTTGTAAAATGCATATATCCATCAGAAATACCGCCAATCTGGTTAATAAATTGGAACAATCTCTGACATGAAAATGATATAAAATAGATATAATTAGAATTATATGTGTGCAGAAGACATGTTATATACAATAAAAAACAATATTTGGGTAAAGTTCTGTAATATTTTGTTATAAAATGACGGTTCGAAAGCGAAGTGCAATACAATGCATATATAGCCTAATATGGAAATGGCGAGAGGTCTTGTGCTGGCCACAACAGATTTTTATATTGCGACAAGATGAAATTTAATATTCGCTAAGATCCAATCAAAATTGCCAACTGTCTCTTCAAATATTTTCACTATGTTATTTTGTGACACTGAAATTTGATATTATGTAATTCAATATATTTTTCGCTATTTTCAAATTGGATTAGGGTATAAAATTCCTAAGCTTGTTATACACGAAAACTCCTTATCTGTATAATTAAATTACATCGTCTAAATATAATATAGAACAATAGTTTCGTCATAGGTTCTCGCATTCATTATTTGTTAAAGAATGACTATAATCTACATTATACATAATTTCATTCGGTTTTCTATGTACGATTATATCAGTAACAGGGATCAAGGTAACACTAAATTTAAAAGATAAAAGGATTAGAAATTATGATTAAGATCATGCGTATAGAATGATTATGAAAAGCATTAGATCATACTGTAATATGCAGCAATCTGCTAGTACTAAGGGCCGTTTTCATAATAAACTTTATCTGCACTTTAGCACTTTAAATGAAAATTAAAGTTGTATTCGTTAACATAATATAGGTAAGTTCAGTACTTTAGCGAGCACTATAGCATTACCTTAAATTAAAGATAAAGTCTTACGGCCGGTTTTGTGATAAATATAAAGTCACTTTACTTTTAAAGTTTAATCTAAAAGTGAAAAAGCGTTTCATAATTTCATTTTAAGTTAAAGGACCTGTCGGATGACTTTATTTTAAAAGGCACTAAATTGAAAACTTTAGCTTAGAGTGAAATTATGAAACGATTTTTTCACTTTTAGATCAAACTTTAAAATTAAAGTGACTTTATATTTATTATGAAACCGGCCGTTAAAGTAATATTAATTAAAGTACTTAAAGTGAGCCTGATTTTTAGAAAACAAATTGAATAAGCACATTTTAAGATCACTAGAATCCGATTTTAACATTTTTAAACTGATGTCTCTCTGCCTCTGTGTGTGTGTGTGTGTGTGTGTGTGTGTGTGTGTGTGTGTGTGTGTGTGTGAGTGTGTGTCTGGATGTTGCAGAGACGGTTTCCCAAATTCTATAAGACTAAAGACCAATTTAACTACGTATTCCTTAATCTAACACCAATGGCAAGAGCTGAACAGGTTTTGGCAACAATTAGACAACCAGAAATAGTAGTTTCTTAAAAAAATCATCTAAATATTATTTTTTGGAAATTTATGTTATAACAAATATGAAAGAATATGAAATTCTCTATCGATACATTGAACATTTTTATTATATCTTCTATAGATTTAAAGATAGAGAATTATAAATATACAAAATAATACGTTGTAATGAATCTCACAGCCAAAATAACACCATGAAAACCAGTTTGTAATTGGCAGAAAACTGTCAGTGTGAAAAATCCAGATACATTACTGAAGGCTTTTTCTGGGAAGTATATTTAATATTTCTTATTTTATTATTAATTAAATATTTATAATTATAGATACATATATTACATATACGCATCAGAAATACCGCCAATCTCGTCAATGAATTAGAAGAATCTCGAACATTTAGAAGAGTAGGAGAAAACTTATTTATAGAATGAATTAAAAAATATAAAGATATATTAATAATAGATATAATTAGAATTTTTGTGTATGTACCAGAAATGTTAAATACAATATGTACTTATATGGCCCAATATGAAAATGGCGAGAGGTTTTGTGCTGGCCACAACAGATTTTTTTTGATCAACCTCGTATATTTTGTCAATCAAAAACTCTTTGAAATATTTGTTCTATCAGCCTGTCTATTTATATTTGAAAATGTAAAATACAAGTGTAATATTAAATTTAGGTTAAAGGTATTACATATTTTATGACAAATGTCCAACTTTCAAGTATTATTACTGTAAACATAAAACTAAGTACAACATTGTAGTTATTTAAGTACAGTTGTATAAATAAATTAAATTGTCATTAAAATTAACGCAATTTCTAGTTTTGAAACCTAGATAAATGAAATATCCACCTACTGTCTGTCTGGTGTGTCTAAAAGAACCGTTAGTTATTTTTGACTAGTCCTACATTGCATTATTTTGTTTAGTTTTTTTGTTCGGTAACGGTTTCGCAAATATTGCGACATGTGCAAAATCAGACAATTTGTCAAGGTTTCGATTTCGATATATGTCACATATATGAAATAAAAATATTGTAATGATTTTTTTATCCATTGCTAAGTATAAACAACCTTAGTCTAAATACATTGGTTGTTTTTGAAGAAAACGTGTAGGCTAATTTTCTATAACAAATGTATTTTATTTAAAATAGTCACTAAAATGCACATAAATCATTATTAAAAGTTCAAAAATCGGCAATGAATTAATCCAGTTTTTACCTGTCGCTAAAAGAGGTATTGGAATAATGCTAAAATTCGCATATCCAGGTTTTAGTGGATAAGCACGTTTTAAGGTCCCTAGAATTCAATTATAACATTTTTACGATTATGTCCGTGTGTGTGTGTGTGTGTGTGTGTGTGTGTGTGTGTGTGTGTGTGTGTGTGTGTGTGTGTGTGTGTATGTGTGTGTGTTGGAACCACGGTTTCTCATATACTATAAGACTTAAAAAATATTTAACTGCAGTTTCCTCAATCTGACATTCCTGGGAAGAGCTGATTAGATTTTGGTAACAATTGGACAACCGGAAGTAATAGTTTCTTTAAAAAATCTTCTAAATATTTTTTTTTTAAATTTCTGTTATTACTATTATTGAAGAACATAAAATTCTACATCTGATACATTTAAAATTTTTTTTATATCTTGCATAGATTTAGAGATAAAGGCTCTGTAAAATATAGAATAATCTAATCGTAGAGACTAAGATACTAAGGAAACCAGTTGACAAATTCAAATTAGTGGTGGGATCCGGATCTGCATAGTTATGGTTTCGGATCCAAAAATATCCGGATAATTGAATGTTGAACTATCCGGATCTCGGATCCAAATCTCAGTATCGGATTTTGGATCCGGATCTGAGTTTTGGATTTTGGATCCGGATCTGAGTATCGGATTTTGGATCCGAATCTGTGTATTGGATTTTGGATCCGGATCCGAATATGAGTATGAGTATCTGATTTTAGACATGGAAAAACAATCCCTTTTATGTGAAACACGTGCACGATATAAATAAATAGGTATTTCGACACTTGCAATGAACCTGTAACCATTATTTCTCAAAATTAATCTTAATCTCGTTTTCTTTGAAGTATTTGTTGTAATGAATATTAAAATTTTAGAACTACGGAATTCAATATTCTAAGAAATATCCTTCTCGTATTTGCACCAGCTACCTGTCTATTTTAGAGGGGTATTATAAAATTTATTGCTGTTTACAGACCGCTGTAGAGATAAACAGACCCACTGTAACGGTTTGAATTTGAACTCACTTCCAGATGTTTGCCTTTACATTGAAAATGATGAATCGGATCCAGAATTAAAATTCGGATTCGGATCCGTAAACAACACATCGAATCCGGATCCGGACCCAAATCAGGATCCTGATCCAAATCAGGATCCGAGTTAAATTTACGGATATCCGCTTCAATATCCGAACATCGGATATCCGAGGAACCGGATATTTTGAAATCCGGGACCTCGGATCCATGTTTTGTCGGATCCTCACAGCACTAATTCAAATATTTATAACATAGTTTGTAAATGACAGATGTCAGTGTCAAAAATCAACAGTTTTCTTGACATTCTGAAAGCTTTTTCTGGGAAGTACATTTAATCTTTCTTATTGTTTTATTAATTAAATATTTAAAATTGTAGCTAAAATGCATATATACATCAGAAATACCGCCAATCTTGTTAATAGTCTTAAATGTTCCTTTAATCGAAGAAAATTACTTCGAAATAATTCTTATTCTTATTAAAATAGTCTTGGAGAAAATCGGAAAAAATGCATGCATTCATCATTAAGTATTTTATTTCTTATTTCCTGCCATTTAAGGACATAAGTACTATAGTGAATTAAGTGAAGCATTTCTCATTTGAGTCATTTCTAAATCATAAAGTGACATTAAAACAGCTACATAAATGGCTTTTAATATTGGAGAAAAACTGCTGTGCCGGTGCCGTACTTTCTAAAACCTTGTATTGTCAGATGCGCGTTGCAATTCGCGATCGCGACCTCTTCTTAAGAAAGAGAAATGTCAGCAAGATCACGATATACAGATTCTACGTCATAAAAATATCTCAGCGAACTGAAATACTGACACTGACTATTATTAGATCATAAGACAATACAATATACGAGTACAAAAGAAATAGATTCCATTATAGTAATTAAGGTACCAAGGGTTGTTATACGGACAATAATGCCTGAGGTCAACAGTGTACTGTCGAGGGCCTCTGGCCCGAGGCGAGTACGTTGACCGAAGGCATTATTGTCGTTTAACACCCGTGGTGCCTTCAACGTTTTATGTCTTACTAGAAATTCTTAATAAACATTTTGTCTGACTAGAATTTATCAAACAAAAATAATAAATCACAAAATTTTAATACAACTTACAAAGTAGCCTGTGAATGCGATTTCTAGGTAATATTTTGTTTCTGTAAACAAAGCATTTTTTCAAACAAAAAATATATTTCTTGTGGTATTTTTCTGTCAATATGGACGAGCAATGTTATTGCTAAGAATAAGAAGTATGCTGGTTTGTATTTGTGATGAAACAAATATGATTATAAACGACTACAATTCACAATGCTTCTTAACCTTAACTGCACTTTATGTTAGTATCAGTATTATTAACCACAGTTTGTTATCAACATTACCATAGCAACTTAATACGCCCTAGGGCATTATTTACTCAATAACGGACCTCATGTTGAGGTTGTTATAAAACAATAACATACTAGTAAGACAAAATATTTTACAATTAAATATTGGAATATGTGTAATATTTCGAAAAAGTCATGTGAACTGAAACAGAATGTGACGTCAGAATACACATGCAGTTTAACATGTGACAAACTATCGCCTACTTTTATTTCTATAAATAACGTAAACTGGTTTCCTATTGGCTATGAGTGACGCTGTATGTACTCCATCGTCACCGGAGTGGAGGGGTTGTTTTTTATGACTATTTAATCATTTGCGAAAATAACAATATATATTTTATTATTATTATTATTATTATTATTATTATTATTATTATTATTATTATTATGAAAAATATTGCATAAACTTTCATTTAATAGATATTTATACACCAAGTGAGCTAAGATAATGTTTATTCATGAGAAGAAAGTTTAGCTCACGTGGTTTATACAATTTTTTATTCAATTTTGACGAAATAATAATAAAAACCATTATAATATTTAATTTTGACAAAATAAAAAACTAATCAGTTAGTAGGCTGTGAATGACAATCGTTGATGATAGACGTCAAGTCATCTATTTAAAAGGCATTATTGTCCGTCATTTGTGCCGTGAAAAATACCGTGAGTATTTTTTAACGTGAAACATTGGATTTGTCATATCCATGGTTACGACTTGATATTTGATTGACAGCAATGTATTTGTCCGTTCCATTTAAAATGAAACATAGGGAACGAATCTAACAGAAGTATTATATTTAAATATTGTAAGAAATTTAGCGGAGTCAGAAAACCACTCGAGAGCACTAAACATATTTCGGGCACAAGGTGCACACAGTATTTTTTCTACATCTAAATTTAATTTTTAGAAAACAGGTATAACTATTTAAACAAATTTAACCTCCAATGACATCTTGTTAATATGACAGATAACCGTTGAATTTTCCTATAAGTTATGATTTGACATTTGATTGACAGCAATGTATTTCTATGTCTCATTTAAAATGACACTTGGGGAATGAATTTGACAGAAGTATTATATTTAAATATTGTAAGAAATTTAACCAAGTCAGAAAACCACTCGGGCACAAAGTGCACACTATATTTTTTCTACAACTAATTTTAATTTAGAATGCAGGTATAATTATTTAAACAAAATTAACCTCTATTGACGTCTTATCAAATGTCAAATTCGTTCCTTATGTTTCATTTTAAATGGAACGGGCAAATATATTACTGTCAATCAAATATCAAATCGTAAACATAGATATGACAAACCCAATGTTTCACTTTAAAAAATACTCACGGTAATGAAAATGGCTGATAATGTCTAATAAATACTATGATGAGTGTTATTTTCGTACCTGATGTTATTTTAAATGCATTATTTGTTGCAGAATGAGTTAAAAAAAATTGTGAGAGTGATTTAAATAAATTTAATTCACTTGTGAATAAAATGTTACTTATAGTTGTTGCTTTGGAGTTTATAATGACAATTTAAAACGTCAAAATTGAATAAATATCTATTAATGTAGTTAAATAAATTGATTAAAAACTTTATAACTTTATACTTGAATAAAGCCTCATTTCCACCGATTGTCCTAATGCGTAAGAGCTATAATTAATGCTTAAGAATTAAGAGCAATGCGTAAGAACAAAAGATTGCAAACTTCTAACCTGAACTGTCAACTGTCAATCTATTTTATAATTATTAAATTTTTAATTTTTCGGTATGGATATAGATACAGAAAATTATTTATATCATATATTTAAAAAAGAAGAATTGCTGCTGCAATTGCAGTCTGCTAGACAACAAGTAATAAGGGAAAAAATTGTGACATTTCTGTTGTATTAGTCACTAAGCAAAATAGCTGGAAACGGTAAATTGTCATAATGCCTTAAGTCTTATGCACTAATCATTATTCATTAAGCAATAAAACATTCGGTGGAAATGAGGCTTAATACTTACTTCGCTTGGGGCAATATCAAACGTCTCCGCAATTTTGGCGTATAGCTCCTTGACGTTAGAGAACCCAGAAATAAGCCCCGTAGGGCTACCGTGAGCGAGCTGACAGTGAAACACGAGCTGGGGGCGACCCACTGGAGGCTCGGATAAGCTACGCTCTAGGGGCGGCGCTGTAGCCCTTGGCGGAACCCTAGGGGAAGGTTCCGGTTTGTTGGCATCTGGTTTTTTTGTGAATAGAGGCATTCTACAAAAAAGAAAATTATTATGTAGCGACATACTTAATAGTTAATTACGTATTAAGAGCGTAAGGAGGCTTTTATGGCCTGCGGCGGGATTTTGAGCCCGAGGCGTAAGCCGAGCGATAAAAACACTTTAAAGACCATAAAAGCAAGTTACGCTCGTGGTACATACAAAACTTTATGCACGGACGAAAATTTTCAAATTATGAGTATTAGAAAATTTGTATCGAAAAGAATTTGTCCTCGTACATCCAGTATCTAGTGTTGCTATAGGGCACCTGCACGTGACGTTTCAACATGGCGGCCACTAGCTGATCTTGGTCAACCAAACCTTCAGTTTGCATTGTGTCTTACGGAGAAATATCGTGCCGTAAGCTTTTATTGTGTTTTTATGGCACTTATTGTTTTATTTGAGAAAAACTGATTAGAGTGTGTAAAAGTGAGTATATGAGGAGTGTTTTCCGTAAAAAATAAGTCAGGACATTCTTACTATTTAATGAGTTCCAGGTTATTAAATTAAAACTAACCCAATCCTATTTTTTTGTGTATACTTTTATTGCATATAAAATAATTTAAACATAATCGGATAGGAACATATTGTATGAACGTTTAAATATATGTAATTTTCTTTAATAATATATTAAAAAACATGAAAAAATATTTTTTAATTGTCAGAATTACAAATTTTAATGAAGTAACAGAATATATATATATATATATATATATATATATATATTTGGGTCTGTTTCTCACAAAGGTTTAAAAATTAGATAGGTATCAATTATTGATTTCATATTGATTTTTAAAAGGCATTTATAATCCTCGTCAAAAAAATGTCAATGTATAAGGATCCACATTATGTATCCACTTAAATTTATCGATTTAACGTACTTTGGCTTCCAAAGATTAATTTTTGACGTATAAACTCAATAAACTCATTTATATACAATAAAAATACACAATATGACAATAAGAAAAATGAACTCGAAGATAAATATATATATATTTCAAATTTAATTTTCTTTATAAATTAAAAAAATCTAATAATTCAATTTATTTTAATTTCAATATTCATGTTTTCATTCAACAATACACATAAAAAAACTTATACAAACTCAAATGAATGTAATACAACCTGATGCTACATGCTACTTATTTCAATTTAATATTTTTAAAAATATATTTATAAATACGACTGCTTTGTTTTACTAGTAAATAATTCATACACTTATCTTTAATTATAGCTAATTACATTTTAAAAGAGCATGTATAAATTTAGGAAAAACTGAATTTCTTGTATAGAAAACACATTCTCTGCATAAGACGCAATGTTAAACTGAAGCTTGGTTGCCCGAGATCAGCTGATCATCCGCCATGTTGTGACGTAGGTGCAGGTGCCCTATAACAGTTTATTGTTTGTTTATTAGTTATATCATTTGAGTTTATTTTGTACATCTCCGTGCTTTCCATATAAATATCACAAAATTAATTTTCATTTTTCATTAAAGAATATAAAAAAAATCGATTTGTAATAAAAACTTTTCATGTTCACTGTTTATATTGTACGTTATAATTTAGTTTGACGTAAACACGGACTAAATTTGTGACGTCGCGGTTTCATACACACGTACACATTTATGCTCCACAACATGAAACAGTAATCTAACCTAAAATTGTGACAGCTGACAGCAAAATATACATATTTAATTTGACCTATTTTTTCAAGAAAAAAATAAATCAGAAAATATGAAATGACCCTATTTCAAAAGGAAGACACATTCTTATTGAAAATGCTCTTAACAATGTATGAAATTTGATCAAAAAATAACAACAATCTTAATCTGTTTCAAAAAGTTAAATATAATGCACTTATGTCAACTTGTAAAATGCATTTTATGGTATAGCTTTCAGATCTTTCCGCGATTTTGTCTTCATATCATATAGTGTTCAAATTACTTGTAATAATTATTAAATAGTCAAAGATATCAACAAATATGTCGAATAAAAATTGTGTTAAATACAATCGTATTTATTTTTATAACAATATAAATTATTGCAAAATAATATTTGAATAAATATTGAAGAAAAAGTGATAACACCTCCAAGTAAACTCTCATTTATCAGTAATCAATTCATATCAAAATTTAACAAATTAATCTTTCATTTTTATAAACCTTAAATACCAAATTTCAGCCCATTTCATACATTAATATGTGAGATATTAATTAATTTCTTCAATAGTAATATTTATTTTCCCCGAATTTGGAATCATAGCAAGCCAGGCTTTTGCTTGTTCGCGCGAAGCAAGCGGCCGATCGTGTTTTGTCAGTTGTAAACAAACATTCATTTTGCCGTGTTCGTGGACATATTTTATTATAAATTTTCGTGAAATATAAGTGATTTCATTATAAATATTGTTATTAACAAACTCTGTATGACTTTGTGCGTATGTTTATGTATCACATGTGACTGAAACTGTAAAATGTGTTGTGAAAATCGTGAAAGAAAATTGTGAGGAACCTGGTACGAGATTCAGCATGGCGACTATCAAAGTAGGATGAATTATTTTTTATTTATATCATTATTTGTTATATTATATTGTTATTACTTTGAAATATGAAATTTAAAAAACTATATTATTATAATACTGCTGAATATGGTTTTCTAATAAAAAATGTAGGACTACGAATACAACGCAACACAAAGAAATAAAAATTAAATAGGTACTTCTTTTCGTCTTTTCTTCGTCACAAATAAATGACTTTTCAAATTGACACTATAGCATCCAGACGGAATTTTCACCGAAAATAACGTATGTAATAAAACTTTTCAGCCTCTATTTCTATGAATTTTTCGAGGAATTTTTAGTATGTTATTAACATAAGACCAATAAACAATTTTAAAAAAACTGATGATATCAGCTATCAAAAATAGCTGTTTTTCAAGTAGTTATAACTTGGCCCCTAAAAAAAATTTCAAAAAGTGTACGGTTAAATTGTAGATCCAATTTATGTAGTGTATGTTCGTGTTATCATTTTATTGGATTTATACCGTGAGTATTTTTTAACGTGAAACATTGGGTTTGTCATATCCATGGATACGACTTCACATTTGATTGACATTGACAGCAATGTATTTGCCCGTTCCATTTAAAATGAAACATAGGGAACGAATTTGATATTTGATAAGACATCAATAGAGGTTAATTTTGTTTAAATAATTATACCTGCATTCTAAATTAAAATTATTTGTAGAAAAAATATAGTATGCACCTTGTGCCCGAGTGGTTTTGTGACTCGGCTAAATTTCTTACAATATTTAAATATAATACTTCTGTCAAATTCATTCCCCATGTGTTATTTTAAATGAGGCAGACAAGTACATTGCTGTCAATCAAATGTCAAATCATAACTTATAGGAAAATTCAACGGTTATCTGTCATATTGACAAGATGTCATTAGAGGTTAATTTTGTTTAAATAATTATACCTGTTTTGTAAAAAATAAATTTATATGTAGAAAAAATACTGTGTGCACCTTGTGCCCGAAATATGTTTAGTGCTCTCGAGTGGTTTTCTGACTCCGCTAAATTTCTTACAATATTTAAATATAATACTTCTGTCAGATTCGTTCCCTATGTTTCATTTTAAATGGAACGAGCAAATACATTTCTGTCAATCAAATATCAAGTCGTAACCATGGATATGACAAACCCAATGTTTCACGTTAAAAAATACTCACGGTAGAATCTTTTCCATGGAACTTTCGGTATGTAATTTGTACAAAATACATAGAATTGACGGAAGGTAATGTGCTGGCCACATCCGATTTTTAATCAGTATAATTACTTTAAATAAATATGGATTGAATATTTATACACTGTTGCCAATTCCATTGGTCATGTTGAAAATGCTAAGTTATAAAGAAGCGGCAACACCGCAGGGCAAGGGACAGGGTGGGGAGAAGGTACAAAATTGAGCATCAGTCCATATTTATTTGACGGCAAGCATAATATAAACACTATTTTGTTGTGAATGGTTTAAAATGGATCACCACAGACATTAACAGTGATGATATTTGTTATTTGCAAAGTCATATTAAATTTCCAGAACGAAAAATGCATCTATTTATTGAATTACCCGTATCATATAGATATAGTATAATATTCTAGCACTTAATGGTTATTACCAGGGCATCGAACCCGCCAATAACTGGGTTCGGTTTAGGTTCAGGTTAATTTGTTTTTTGAAAGATGGGTTCGGGTGCGGTTCGGGTTCAAGCATTAATAAAATTTGCGGTTTTGTTCGCGGTTCAGGTTCGTAATAATGTAAAATGAGAGCCGGAATTTACGCAAAAACAAGAAACGAACACAATTTTCACGAAAAGTCAGCCCAGATAGCAACGCAGACGCCTAAGACGTCGATTATCAGCTGTATTTACTTTTCGAACTAAAAATTAACCTGAGCCGGAGTTGAACCCCTAACCTGAATTTTAATACACGGTTCGGTTTCGACTCAGGTTCAATTAAAAATATATCTGAGGTTCGGTTCTCGGTTTGGGTTCCCTAAAATGTTACGGTTTGGTTCCGGTTTTGGTTCGGTTCAGGTTCGGGTTCGAAGCCCTGGTTATTACATGCACATTCGGACGAATTACAACTTTCCCCTGCATATTTTATCGCAATAACGCAATAACCATCACATTTAGTACAAGATTATTGAATAATATACCAATACCAATGAAATATTCAGTTTTTATGAATCTCGCAATCTATGCAAGCAAATCAAAGAAACATAACAGTCTTCCCATATATATGTAAATGTTTGTAATTGGCAAATAAATATTTGAATCAAAAAATTAATGCTGTAGTTCATACAAATATTACGTTTATGAAATATTTTGTCTTAAAAGTAATATGCTACATCATAATTTTTTGGTTAATCCTATACTAATATAATAAATGCGAAAGTAACTGTGTCTGTCTGTCTGTCTGTCTGTTACGTTTTCACGCCTAAACCGCTGAACCAATTTTGATGAATTTTGGTACAGAGATAGATTGGATCTTGGATAAGGGCATAGACTATCTTTTGTCGCGGAAACAAAACTTGAAGGGGTGAAATAGGGATGAAAGTTGTATGGAGAACCCATCGTTTCTTCCGCTGAACCAATTTTGATGAATTAGGTGTAGAGATAGATTGGACTTTGGAGAAGGACATAGGCTATCTTTTACATAAGTAAAATGGACGCTGGTTGGCGCGTTGCTGGGATCGGGAGGACAGTGGGCGGAGCCTGTTACATGTACGATGCGAGGCAGGTTGCCGACTCCCTACGCAGCGCATGTCTCCCAAGTAAATGTGATAAATTACTGGTACACGTGTAGCTAATCGTTATTCTAGCTTTACCCGTGCGAAGCGGGAGCGGGTCAGCTAGTAATATAATAAATACGTTCGAATTTCGAATACACATATTTGAAAAAATATTCCTACTATTACTTTAGTGGTCCAGTCTAGTGAGTGTCTTGTACATTATTTTAAAACACTTTTTACCAATATATTAGAATTAGCCTTGGGCTACAATTACTGTAACAAGTATGTCGAATTCATTATTGTAAATTGACAGAAGGTCATTAGTTTATAAATTTCTATATGTTCACATTTTGTAATAAACGATATGGTTTCGGTATATAAATTAACAGTTTCATGCCTGTATTCATAAACACTTTTATCCAATAAAAACAGTCGACATTGAAAGAAAAATCAAAATTTTATTTGTCAAAAATTATAACGAACCGTTTTGAAACTTTACGAGTGTTTATGAATACGGGCCTCAGTCTTGAAATATAAAAATATCTCCAAAATAGTCAAAAAAATTGAGCAAGGAAAATAATGTTTGCTTCTTCATATAACCCGACTTCAAATCATTATTTTGATAAAAAAAAAATATATATATAAAACAAAATCGTAACACTAATTTATTATTATTACTCAATTCATCATTTAGATAGAGGTTAAAGTTACCAATTTAATAAAAAGGAAACCTCATATTTCAAATTTTATCTACATTTATTTTAATATCTAATAGAATGTTAATTGTTAAACTTGTAAAGTTACCAATTTAATAAAAAGGAAACCTTATATTTCAAATTTTATCTACATTTAATTTAATATCTAATAGAATGTTAATTGTTAAACTTGTTCACATACTATTCGTTATTTGTGTAATAATCAACTCAACAAATGACAACTGTGTATTTATGAACAAACGAAAATATGATATGTGTACCTACAGTGTTGTTAAATAGATGAACAAGAAGTGCCGAAGAACATACTCGTAATTCGTGTAAGATAGTTTTGAAAACAATTCATATATTTGATTTGTAAATATTTACCGTATTAATTAATTAATAACTGACAACAAATAATTTATCAAACCTACTGTACATATACCGGGTGTCTACTTTTGTTATGGACCATATAGAAAATACAATTGTAAAATTTTTATATGGCTGTAAATTCAAACAAGCTTGATTAAAATTTTAAACTTTGATCTTATTTTTTGTAATTTGCAAATATATTTCACTAAAAATGTAACAATAGCTTTATCAACACATTTTTGAAATGATATAAGAAGATATGTTTCTGAAGATTACAAACTGTAAATTTGAAATTTTTGTTAAATTTTGATAAGATACCAATGTTTGATTTTCTTATTACTTTTATAGATTAAAGATTAAACAATTATAGCAATAATAAAATTTACTAGAATGTTAGTAATATTCTAGAAATTATATATTACACTTTGTTCAATATCATTTTATAATTATCTGGAAATCATCTATTAATACTCAAAATTTATCTAGTACATTAATATTTAGTAGACGCAAAGATATAAGAGCTAGGGGCGTGGAAGCTACTAATAGCGGTGCAGGGGGTCTTCTTACCTCTAGCGTACTAGCCCGTATTTAACACTAATCTCGATAGGTATTTCAGTTAAATATAAATTATGTTAAATTAAATTTGAACTTAATCTTCTTTTCTTTTATTTATCAACTATTTATATCGAAAGATACACGACAGTAATTTTCAATAAAGAGTTTTCTGTAAATAATAAAATTTGGACAGACTGCTAGATAAAATTTATTTTAAAAATTTCATGGTGCAGACACTAAGGTTTTATCTTTTTCTATGTGAACCGTAACAGACATCACAAATTAAACAGAGGGAGAAAATTTTACTATAGAATGTATCTTTCTGAAAAAGAAATAATTTTACGTTATCGGCGTGGCCATTAAAAAGTTACGGTCTAATCAATGTTTCTTACATTCATGGATGACTTATAACCATAAGAACTGTCATACCAAATTTCATCCAAATCGAATAAAGCGTTCTGTTATTATAAGCAGTTAAATCTTCTTATTTTAGCCTAAGGAATCTGTGGTTAAGCCATGTCCCCCTATTTAAGAGACAGCCTGTATATTTGCCTCTATATACATATGGAAATATTTGTTTGACTTTGACAACTAAAAAGTGAAGTTGGAAGTGTTCTTGTTCTTATTCCTGGACTATTGTGTAGCCGCCTTTACTTTCTCATTGACAATTTTCCCGGAAAATGATTATTTCCAGACGATTGCAGATAAATATCTTACATGACATGTCATATTATTCAATATAAAAACAATTGAATTGAGTAAACAAATTCTTTAGTTTGTGATTCAGACAACTCGAGGTCGAATCCGGTTCGAAGCATGCATGCATTTCCTCTTCTTAATAACTCCTAATAACTGTACTGGTGTTACACTCTATTTTCATATTTGACGATAAGAGGTGATTAGATTTTGGTTATAATTGGTCAACCGAAAGTTCCCTTTGAAGTTCTTAACAGTTTTTGTTGAAAAATCGTAGTAAATATCATTTTTTGACATTTCATGTGATTATCAGAAGTAATATCACAAGACCTCCTGATTTTATCGATAAATTTTTATTTTGCACGATTTTTTTTTTTTTTTTTTTTTGCTTAGCAACAAACACTAAAGCAAACTGCATGGTAAATCCCGACTCCGAAGGAGGAGGGGTTTTACCTAATGTCAGTTTGCTTGAGTGATTTTGCTTAAAAGCAAAAAAATGAGTGCTTAAAAATAAAAGTTTATCTGAGAAAATCTGAGAGGTCGTGTGGTATTTGGTGAGATAAATTCCAAAGACAACGAAAATGAAACTTGACACATTAATTGTCACATTGACAGTTATAAACAATAACAACTGCTTATTTACTTGGTAGCGAAAAATTATCGGGGTAACGGGGTTTTATCAGTATAATACTGTTCCCATTGGTTGAATTTTCAAGTATTTTGCATCATGATTGGTTAAAAACTAGTCGTTGGAATTTATCAATATGAAAAAAAAAAAAATATTTTTTATACGGTTTGATTTTGATTATACATTTTCTTTCATTTTTAATAGATATAGAATTAAATAATTGTAAAGAGATTATCTTTTAAAAATCAGTCAGCTGATATATTTAAATAAAATAAATAAATATATCATCTCGGCATATTACCCATTTCTGGGTGTGCCAATCTGCTTTATTGCAGATATCGGTAATGATGATGACATATTAGTACCGTGCGGGCGCTTACTAGGCGTCACCTCACGGGCACTCATTGCTGGCGTGGAGAGTGCACCACAGGGGTCACTTTTGTCTCTTTTCGATATATTTAAATAATTCTAATTGACAGATGTTAGTGTCAAGTGAAATTTACATAGTGTATGTTCGTGTTATAATTTTATTGGATTTATAGAATCTTTTCCAAGGAACTTGGTCAACTGAAAGTTCTCTTATTTGAAGTTCTTAACAGTTTTTCTTAAAAAAAAAAAAAACGCAGTTAGATATCATTTTTCATATTTTATCAATCTTATTGTCTATCCGGTTTGATTATACATTTTCCTTCATATCCAATAGATATAGAGTTAAAGAATTATAAAGAGATTAACTTTCATTAATCAGCCAGCTTTGCTATAATCATGGAAACAACTGATATATTTAAATAATTCTAATTGATAGATGTCAGTGTCCAGTACAATTTACATAGTGTGTGTTCGTGTTATAATTTTATTGGATTTATAGAATCTTTCCCAAGGAACTTTTGGCATGGAATTTGTAGAAAATAGTATATGTTCGTGTTACAATTTTACTGGATATGTAAAATCTTTTTCAATGAACTTTTGGTATGGGATTTGTGCAAAATACATAAAAACTGGTCACATCAGATTTTTTAATTTTCATTTATTTTATTTTAATATTTTTTTCTAAATTACATGTCCATTCTTTACATGGAATTCCAAAAAATAGTTCATAATTGCATCCAAACTTTAATATCTACATACATACTAAATTATATAATATTCATAAACATATTTTCGTGTTCATATGTACCAGAACAATTATAATAATTATAGATAATCAAATTTACCTATTTCCTGTCCTTGGTATCCACTCCGGAACCCACTTTAACTAAAGTATCTTTAGCACTAACTTTAACCACTAGCACCCAAAGTAAAGTGACGAAATCAAGTTCTTATCTCATACTGATAACAGCATTGAGAGCACCTGTTGATAACCGGTATATGCGCACAGGTGAAACAGTTGAACTCTACTGAACAAATGACTGCTCTCAAACAAGTGACGGAGATGGCAGAAAATAGTATTGAGTGTTTCAGTGAAGTACAAGAACATTTAAATGTTTGAAGCACGGTGGAGTTCCTCTTACTGCAGCAGAAAGATGAAATCCACTTTTTAATAAGATTTTTTTAATTGTTGCTTGTGGGATAAAAAATTTTTTCTTCGCCCGTCAACTCTTTTTTTAAACGAAAGTATAGTGCGGGACACGAAAGATGAACAGTGGAAAATATGTTAGCACAAATCACTGTCTAATACGAGTATTTGCGCTCCGCTTAAATCTGCACGAAATACAATGGGCTCAATCGAATTAAAGGAAAATAGTACAAAAATACGAATGTATATGCTGAATAACGAATATTAATAAAAAAAAATGAAATGGTATAATTGAGATATTTCGGAAATAAAGTGTTTTTTGTTATAGCGTTTCGACACTAATATGAAAATATTTTGATTGGCGACCGAGAAACCGCCTATACATGCATTATTCCACCATTTTTTACTTCCTTGTACGAAGTAAAAGAAGTATTGTAATCCCGAAATATTTCGGTTTCCAGATTTCAACGGAAATATACATTTTGACCATCCCTGAATCCATTTTGACTAATTTCGTCCTGACGTCTGTACGGGAAGCCGTAGAAAGTTAAATTTTTGTATTTAGGACTGTTATAACATCTAGTTGTGCACCTCTCTTTTTGGTCTTTACCTAACTTTTGGAAGTGGTACTTTACTTGAAGCCTATAGTAGATTTTAATGCAAAATTATATTAAAATATAATCCAAAACTTTTCAAATTTGGTATATAAGACTTTTATATCAATGGGAATAACATAATAGATTTTAGTTAAAATGGTCTGCCCGGAAGTGGTACTTTACTTGAAGCCTATAATAGATTTTAATAAAAAACTATATTAAAATATAATCCAAAACTTTTCAAATTTGGTATATAATACTTTTATATCAATGGGAATAACATAATAGATTTTGGTTAAAATAGTCTAACCGGAAGTGATACTTTACTTGAAGCTGTTATCAGTTTTTCTTGAAAAAAATAGTGTTATTTTGATTTTAATAATAAATGCTTCAAATAAAAGTTTTAGAGAATTGAATTTTGCGTCGAAAACATCAAGTATGATTAAATTAGCTATATTTGTCTAAGCGAGATATGTAAATTTAAAAATGATGTACTTTTTGGTTTCTGTAATTAAGTTTCATCTGAAAATATTAGGAAAACTAAGACTATCAATGAAAATCCGGTTAAAAAATTCCTATTAATACGCGAGTTATGGTCTCCCGAATTTTGAAAAGATTGACGTGACGTCACGCTTATGTGTTTTTTTTTATCAAACTGTTTTCATCATGGACCTAAATGTTCTTGAAATATATGCTATTTTAAGTTATATTTACATAAAATAAATGAATATTATAACA
This sequence comes from Ophonus ardosiacus, assembly GCA_943142095.1. NCBI lineage: Eukaryota > Metazoa > Arthropoda > Insecta > Coleoptera > Carabidae > Ophonus > Ophonus ardosiacus. Next base: position 24,260,696 of record OW964839.1, read on the forward strand.
CTGTATAAGTCTACATACTTTATAATTACAGGTGTATTTAAATTATTAAGTTTAATGCAATAAATTTATGTTAAAATAAAAACTGTTTGAAAACTGCAGTACAGGAATGTTAGCCCCTCCTTTTGAATTTGAATTTCTTAACTTCCATTGGTAGTAACCCCCACCTCCTAACACGCTATTTGTTATGCATGTATAGGCGGTCTTTCGGTTGCCAATCAAAATATTATATATTGAATTCATATTCGTGTCGAAGCCCTATAACAAAAAACCCCTTATTTCCGAAATATCTCAATTATACTATTTTTTTTATTAATATTCTTTATTCAGCATATACATTCGTATTTTTTTACTATTTTCCTTTAATTCGATTATTAAATTTTTAAAAAAGTGTGAGATCAGTATTGTAAAATAATGTATTTACATATGTAAGAATATAATAAGTATTACATAGAGAACTTGACATAGGCTAAGAAAGAATCGTATACCATTGTAAGTACATTTAAGTATAACACTCGGTACTTGGGACTTACAAAATAGAAGTTGAAAAATTGCGCAGGGGGTGATGACACCATATCCACCTGAAACATATTAACAATATAAAATTAACAGTATTTCAGAAGACGATCAATTAAAATCAGGGCATCGAGCCCGCCTAAAACTGGGTTCGGTTTAGGTTCAAGTTAATTTGTTTTTTGAAAGATGGGTTCGGATGCGGTTCTGGTTCAAGCATTAATAAAATTTGCGGTTTTGTTCGCGGTTCAGGTTCGAAATAATGTAAAATGAGAGCCGGAATTTACTCAAAACGCAACAAGAAATGAACACAATTTTCACGAAAAGTCAACCTAGACAGCAACGCAGAAGCCTAAGACGTCGATTATCGGCTGTATTTACTTTTCGAACTAAAAATTAACCTGAACCGGAGTCGAATCCCGAACCTGAATTTTAATATTCGGTTCGGTTTCGACTCAGGTTCAATTAAAAATATATCTGAGGTTCGGTTCTCGATTTGGTTCCGATTTTGATTCGGTTTAGGTTCGGGTTCGATGCCCTGATTAAAATTCTTACTGCGTATACAAATAGGAATTTCTGTTTCATTTCATGTTTGATGGTAGCTATGGAATCTCGCCTGAAAATGCCCATTCCGATAAAAAACGTAGTAATGACAATTGGAGATGCAATTAATTGGTCACATACTATTTTCATCAACACTACTCTGACCGTAGGAACAGGAGGTAACAAAGAGTCCAGCGTTTTGTAGAAATTGTGGTTGAAGGGGCCTTGTATCAAACCAACTGCAAACATTTGCCCTGCAAAATACAAATTCAGGATTGGACAAAAAGGAGGGAATTTTGCTTAAGAGAAAATTTATTGACAGATTTGAGTTCGCAATGACATAGCATTTGACAAAATTAAGTGTGGAAAACAACATCTTTCATGTGGTGTTCGTTATCATTCATTCATTTCTGGAGGCTCTTTCCAACAACGCTCTGTCAATTTGGGCGACTTCTACGCGAGTAGCTTCTTTCAGTTCTTCCAATGTGTGGGGTTTGTGTTCGTATGTACGTATCTTGAAGTGAACCCGCAAGAAAAAATCGCATATGGACAAATCAGGGGACCTGGAAATAAGACGATCGGGAATAAAGTCCATTGATGCTTTGGCTGTGTGGGCTGTCGCTCCATCCTGCTGGAACCACACACGCCAGATAAGAACACGGTTTCTTCGTAATTCAGGCAAAGAGAATATAGCGCTCCGAGTTCACGGTAACAGAAATGCATTAATGATAACGGACACCACACTTGATTTTCTCAAATGATGTCTTTACGAACTCAAATCTGTCAAGAAATGTTTTTTTAAGCAAAAATGATCAATTTTGTGACGTTTTAAAAAAACGTCCGCCCTTTCTTCCTATTTTAAAATATAAACTCACTTGAAACGCATACGATGGTTTATGAACGATTTACAAATTTAGAAATTCGAAATTTAGATTTGGAATATAACTATATTTTATATTTCCAAATGTACATAAATTTCAAATTCGACCAGTCACAAGAGAGAACTATTAAACATGGCGGTAAGGTAACTTTGCTTCATCCGTCAGCTGTCTTTTCTGTTTATGAATTGTTGACATTTTGAAGATGGATTCACAGGAACAAATTGATATTTTGTTTTTGCTAATAAGCAGTATTCGTGAACATCGTAATTTGTACGACAAAGCAAATAAATTGTACAAAAATAAAAACGTTTGCGTAATTTCAATGCTACAAGGGATAGCAAGGAATTAAATAAATGATCTTGTTATTTCAATTTGAGAAAAAAACTATGATACAGCCCGCTGACAAATCAGTGTGTTCATAGGCCTAACCACGGCCTAACAGACCATCTGCGTTTTTTAAGTTTGTGTTTGTTTTATTTCTTTATTATACAATACAAACCAACAATAGAAAAAAACATTTCCTGATATTATTAAAAAATCTTGTGCATTAGCGGCTATGAAAATAAAATTGTTACCTAAAATCTGAACTAGCATTTTTCAAAGAATCAAAAATATAATTTAAACTTTAAAGCGTGTGTTAATTTGTAAATTATATGGTTATAGGGTTATGGTGCGTACGTACATATATTATTTGCATGTAACTACATATTTGTATAGAGATGAAATATACAAAATTATTGTATAATACCTTTATTTATAATTCAATAGTATATTTTTAAATAAATAATATTGCATTTGCAATTTATATGCCCTTCCATTAATGGGCTACTTGCGTACCTTTTTTATTTAATATTTTTGAAGAGCAGGTAAAAACTTGCTACCCATGTTTTTTCTTTTGACAATTTTTGTATTAATTAGCCAGAAAAAAATAATGAAATTTGATTATTTGAATTATCGAAATGTATGACGTAGAATTACGCCGCACCAATGAATGGTCGTAAAGCCATAGCGTTTGTTTGTACGGGTAATGTAGATCTCCTATTTGACGTTTCAGCAATAGTTTGGAGGTTAGTATTTTAGTTTGTCTTTTTGGTATCGATATATTAAATTATAAGTAACTACCTATGTGTTTATTTATCAAGTAATTAATGTATTTGAGAGACTAGAGAGAGAGAAAAATTTACTATTTCAAATTTAAATTTTCTCGCACGCCATGCTATCTATACGTTACATTTTTAAACATGGTTTCCTTCTCAAGTTCAATATGACGTCACAGAAAATTTTCTTTCTTAATTTACTAAAAAACAAATATTTTTTTTTAAATAAAATTTATAATTTTATATATGTTTTCAACATGACATTACGTATACAGTGTGTCCCATTTAGAGGTGCCACCATTGGGATCTCGAGAACTATAAGAGATACGATGTCGGTTAAATGAAACTTTTTGTGCGCCTTTGGGAGGCCATCTCAGATGTGCTTTTATTTTTCCAAAAATACTCATAGGGCACTAGATAATGATGAAAAACTGAATATTGTTGATTTTTTCTTTTTCAAATAACTTTTAATCTATTAATAATTGAGAAAAAAGTTTCAAATATAAAAGATAGATATTTTTATTAACTAATCAGTGGCGTGAGAAATAAATATTTATAACCGTAAATTTTTGAGATATAACACAAACTTATATTTTTTTAAATGGAACACATATCTGATTTTAGTCTTAAAAAAATAAGTATTTTTTTCTGTTTTCAACGATGTAAGGGTTATTATGTTTTATATTTGTTTTGCCTTCAAAATTATTATTTTTTCCTTATTTTGTATTAAATTTACAATTATTTTGAAAATATTGGTAGATTTCTATTTGGAAATACTCCTTGTATTTAAATAATTTATTTCGTTAAAAAATTTTGCTCAAAACTCGTATCAAATTAATTTTTATAATATTTTGTATCAGGTCGCCCTTGGCACATCATAGTGTAATTTGTAATTATGAGTTTAGAATGAAAATATTAAGTAATAAAGGCATAAAATAAATTATTTTGATCAAATACAATATAATTAATAAAAATAATAATGTTTCTTTGGGAAATAATAAGAAAATTCAGGAAAATAAAGAGAAAAATTAAAATTTAAGAGCAAAACAAATATAATACATAATAACCCTTACATCATTGAAAAGAGAAAAAAATAATTATTTTTTTGAGACTAAAATCAGATATGGGTTCCATTTAAAAAAATATAAGTTTGTGTTATATCTCGAAAATTTACGGATATAAAAATTTATTTCGTACGCCACTGGTTAGTTAATAAAAATATCTATCTTTTATATTTGAAACGTTTTTCTCAATTACTAATAATTTAGAAGTTATTTGAGAAAGAAAAAATCAACAATATTCAATTTTTCGTCATTATCTAGTGCCCTATGATAATTTTTGGAAAAACAAAAGCACATCTGAGATGGCCTCCCAAAGGCGCACAAAAAGTTCCATTTAACCGACATCGTATCTCTTATAGTTCTCGAAATCCTAATGGTGGCACCTCTAAATGGGACACACTGTATAGTGATAGAAATCGGATTTTCAGTACCACGCAAGTAGCCCATTGTTTATCGAATTTTGTTTAGTTTCCACATATGAATTCAATTTTCGATTTGTATCATTTGGTAAATATGGCGGCTATTAGCCCCACTATATATATCCAGTCACTATACTTTCAACTATACATTTTAATATCACACAAAGTTGAATTTACTGTTACTTAACGTGTTTATCTATTTTATGTATAGGTATTTATGTGTAATAAGAATAAGATAAATCTTACATGATCTTTCGTAGTCGTAGTTAAGTAGTGGCTGTCCATTCTGTTTCTTTACAATCGTTTGTTGAATGAAATCTCCTTGTGCTAACAATATGCCTGAAGTTATGACATTCGTATAGAATAAATATTTTCCAAAAGCCTTTTCAGTAATTCGTTGTAGGAGCGTAACTTTGTTACGCATTTGTAGAGATATGATATGAATATGTATATTTTGTTATAATTTTGATAGAATGTTGCATTTTGATACGAAAAGATTATGAGATGTCAGACATTTTTAGTTTTTTAGGTTAAGATGACATGGTTGACATGATTTGTACATTTAGAACAACTTGATCTTAATAAAGAAACTTCAAATATACATCAACTCTTCTTTTAAGATAATAGGGTACTATTCGTGAGTGTAGAAGAGGAGGAGCTTAGCGCGTGACGTAACAATATGGCTGGTTTAAGGTAGATGCTTCGTTTCCCGCAACTGTATTCTTATACACTGCAGCGTTTGAAATACAAAGTAATATTAATATTATAGTTAATATTAAATAAAAATAATGTTTCTAGTATGAATAACATTTTGAATTTTGCGAACTAGTCCGTTTCATATAAAAATTATGTTCAGCATTCTCTCGAATTTTGAATTTACATGATTCGAGTCTTTGTTTTCTTGAATCTACATAGTACTGCATTATTACAGTCTTTGGTAGATTAATGGAGAGATAAGTATTATTATTTTATTGTCATCTTTGTGCAGGCAGGTCTACAAGTTTAGATTTCATTACAAAGTATTTTAATAAAGACACTAAGTAATTATTATCTTGTAATTATACCCGGCAAAATATAATCTTGCTTTACAAAATGCAAGGAGCAAGCATTATTTTTACTCGGTTCCTTTCCCATTTTTAAAAGATGAATGCATAACTTTCGTTTACCAACTATTTCAAATTGGCAAATTTCTCTAATAAGTTTTTCTATAGAATTTAGGTTCTTGTTTTCGGGAAATTATGGAAATTATTTCTGGATTTCTGCGTGCTAATGACGTACATAGATTAAACGCAACTAAAACGTGTTGAAGTTTTAGATTTTGTTATTATACTTTATTTCACGTAAGAATAGAGTTGGTTTAGTTAGGGTTATATAAATTCTAGCCTTTGATTGGTCAGAATATAAACCTATTTCACAGAAACGAAACAAATATCGCCTGTCAGTTGTCAAATAAAATCTACAGAATTAAGTGATGTTTAACCATATTTTGTTGCAATTTTAGATTTTGACATTTTTACAGATAAATATATTTATTATTGACAAAGCTTGGTTTCACAAATTTAAATTATTTCTTCAATGCATGTAAAAACGGTCGGCTCTTAAGAGTAATCTACTATTTTCTTGCGTAAAATGAAGTATAGCCTACAAATTTCAATCCACTCGTGATTTATTTGTTAAATAAGTGACAGAAACGATGCGTTCGCCGCTACCTCGCCTAGGACTTACTACCATGTACTAGTTCATATTTTCGCCGCTAGACGTCATATTGCTTTATTTCACTAGCGAATTTCTTCATATTTTTAAATATAATGAAATGGTTTGGTGACAAATCTGTGCTATAAGGTGGATGGAGTAATAGGGGATTACAGTAGAGCTCCATTGAATTAAGAGAAATTGGTAAAACATATCCCTTCCCTAATTTTTTAATAATTCTCATAAATTACGAATAACTAATCAATTTAAAAAAAAAAAATACTGGTGTTTTATTTTTTGTCTAGTATTATGGGTATATGTACCTATGTAGAAATCCAATTTTCTGGCCGTCCATGAAAAGTTAGGATGTTATATTAATAATAACAAAAACAATATTAATAAATAAAAGTTTTATTTAATAAATACTTTATTTTGAGTTTTGAACAATAAATACTTATACAAGTAATAAAATATTTATTTAACAATTAACAACGGTATAATACTATTATTGAATACTGGAAGTAATAAAAAGTTCAGTTTGCAAATGCATAAATTGACTAAAAATTCATTTAAATTATTTATGGACTAGAGCAGTTACTCGTTCTTGGTCTTTGTGTTTGATATATGATAAAAATATATCATATACCATTGTTATTACATTTATATAAAATACTCGGTATTGCGGGGCAATAAAATAAAAGTTTATGAATTGGGTTGGGGGCCACACTATCCAATCAGCCTGAAAAAATGAAATAATTATTAATTTAATCTGTAAATCTATACAGTGTGAAAAAAAAGCTGAAAATTTCTATTGGGTTTTGTAATAACTTCACAATATATATATATATATATATATATATATATATATATATATATATATATATATATATATATATATATATATATATATATATATATATACAGGGTGTAACACGTACACCGACCACCGCCATTATTACCTTTATTATTATAGTTACAAAAAAATACTATAGAACAAAGTTGTAGGGGACCAAGGGGGACATTCTTTCAGAGAAGAAAATCTTTTTTTAAACCAGTGGTTCTCAAGTTACAACACAAAGTTATATTTTTTCAAATGGGATTCTACATATTTTTTATGCCTATTCGATAGCATATTTTTTTCTGAATTCAACCATGTATTAGTTTTATATCCTTACATAATAAAAATATTGAAAAAAATGCGATTGAAATTTAAATAAATTTTTATTTTTAATATTATTGTACAGTAGGCTATGGATGAAAAACAATAACAAAAGAACAAAACATAGCTGCTGTCAAATAATAATAATAATGAATTATGAAATTATTTAGAAGATTTAAACTTGAATGAAAGACAAAATATGTGGTTCCAACAAGATGGAGCGCCGGCTCACAATACTCGGCGAGTGTACGAACGGCTCGACGAAATGTTTCAAGGTCGGTAGATAACAACAAATGGGCCATACAAATGGCCCGCTCGTTCCCCGGACTTGACACCCCTTGATTTTTTTTATGGGGATATCTTAAAGATAGAGTATATTCAAAACCAGTGACAACGACACAAAATTTGATGGACAGAGTTAGAGAAGCTTACGCTGCTTTGACACCAGAAACTGTAATAAAAGCTACTTCTTCAGTTTTAAATAGAATAGAATTATGCTTAGAAAATAATGGAAATCAAATAGAACATTATTTATAAGGAGTAATTAACAATTATTAATTTTCAATTTAAATTTATCACTCTTGTTTCTCATCCATGGCCTACTGTACAATAATATTAAAAATAAAAATTTATTTAAATTTCAATCGCATTTTTTTCAATATTTTTATTATGTAAGGATATAAAACTAATACATGGTTGAATTCAGAAAAAAATATGCTATCGAATAGGCATAAAAAATATGTAGAATCCCATTTGAAAAAATATAACTTTGTGTTGTAACTTGAGGACCACTGATTTAAAAAAATATTTTCTTCTCTGAAAGAATGTCCCCCTTGGTCCCCTACAACTTTGTTCTATAGTATTTTTTTGTAACTATAATAATAAAGGTAATAATGGCGGTGGTCGGTGTACGTGTTACACCCTGTATATATATCTTAGATGAACCTACTATTCGTAAATACTTGAACCAGTGTTTTTCCTTGTAAAAATGTTATTAAAATAAAGTGAAAAACAAAAAAAAAAAAAAAAAATACTGTTGTATAGAGAAAAAAAACGCTCTATCGAATGGTAGAGTAAAATTAACAGGTTCCCATTTAAAAAAATTACGCGGACAAGCGTAACTCAAAAACAATTGAAGAAAAAAAAAGTCAAGTATTCTCAAATGTAGATTAAAATTTCTTTAAAAACTTTTGTATTGAACATAATTTCTTAAAATAAATATTGACGACAATAAATCGCCGTCTCCATATTTTTAACTAACCTGTATATATATATATATATATATATAAAATAGCTTTTTATATAGTTTAACTTTTCAAAATAGATTATTAAGGATAAAAATATTTTGAGAACAGCCTATTTATGAATTCATATCAATTGATCGGACTATACATCTTGCACATTCACTTTAACAGAATCGCGCTATACACACGTCTGCAAAATCTTAAATATTTGTATTTTCTTACCATATAAACTGTAACAAACTTATTCTCAAGTTCATAATTCATGTCCATCACCGATTTTTCTTCCAAAACACCCATTCCATAGAAAAAAGAAACAATGAACAAAGGTGATGCAACAAATTGGTCCACCAAAATCTTTTTCCCTACAGTTGCGAGGTCTTGTTTCGGTAAAAATATATCTAAATATTTATAAAAATAGTGGTGCAATGGGCCCTGAGCAAGCCCAACTAGCAACATTCGACCTGGAAATTAAATTTATAGGTTATGTCATTTCAAAAGTTGAAATTTCGTACCTGCTCTCGTATAATCATATCTTCGAGATATTAAATTTTGTCTATATTCTATTTCTTGTTGGACTAAATCTCCCGCACCTAAAAGAACTCCAGAACTTACGATATTTGTCCATATTAAGTATTTTCCAAACACTTTATTAACAGTATTTTTAAGAATAACTACTGGTTTGCCATTAGATTTGTACAGTTTGTGGATATTTCTGAACATTATCTAGTAAATTATGCTACTCTAATGAATTTTGGTGCGATATACTCATTGTTATGTGTTAAGTAAACGTCAGAATTTTGAAGGTTATATCAATTTTATTATTATCTTTCATTTATATGTATAAAGTTTTGTACATTTTTTAAAAAAATGTGACGTATATGACCGCAATTTGTCTCGGAGGTGGATTCCAAGTAGGTGTCCAACGGTTGTAAAAAGTTTTGTTCTACGTCTTCGCCCAGCTGATACTGAAATTGATAATCATTTGAAACTGTTACTAGCTTGAATTTCTTATTATACCTCTTCAAACGCCTTGTAAATAACTTGAAATACGGGTTGTTTCTCCGAATGAAAAAATCCTCTAGATCCATGTAAAACGGCTACACCGTTTTCTTCAGCACTTTTGCAAACTGACATGTACATACAGTGGTCTGGACGGAAATTATATCGGCATGGATAAATATAAAGTTTATCTGAAAAGGAAATAGTCAATATTATTAAAAACAAAACACTTAAATTTAAATTAATTTCATGGTTAATTGCAACTACCAAATTATGAAACTGCTCTATTTCCATTATGTAAATATGTAGGAAACTACTTGAAAAATTAAAATACGAGGAGAGACAATTAAATACCGAAATTGATCATAGAACATGACAATTTATAAAATTACATAAAACAAATATTGCCACCTTCAATGTACTCTCTTCCCCGAATCCTACACCGCCCGATTCGAATATTCCATTGTTGGAAGCAATGCCTGCAGGCCTTTTTTGTTAGCTTGTTCATAAGCTCTGCCGCTTTTCTATAACTACATCTCGGCTACGAATTGGGTGCCTTTTACCGCAGAATTACAATTTGGGAATAAAAGTGAGTACCAACACGGTGATTTTTTATTTCGTCAAAAATGTCTTGCCGGACAGGGCGTTTTGTTCCGGCGTGTTGTCTTCATGAAGAATCCATCACATTTCAGCCCTTTTTTACCTCTCGCTAAGAGAGATTTTATTGAATAAGCACGATTTAAGGTCCCTAGAATCCGATTATAACATTTTTAAAATGATGTCTGTGTGTGTGGATGTTGTAGAGACGATTCCTCAAAAACTATAAGACTTAAAAAATATTTAACTGCAGTTTCTTTAATCTGACATTCCTGGGAAGAGCTGAAAAGGTTTTGGTAACAATTGAACAACCGGAAGCAGTAGTTTTTAAAAAAAATCTTCTAAATATAATTTTTTGGGAGTTTTTTTTTATTAAATATTGAAGAACATAAAATTCTCCATCTAATACAATTAAAATTTTTATTATATCTTGTATAGATTTAGAGATAAAGACACTATAATTTATAGAGTAAACTAATCGCAGAGGCTAAGGCACTAAGGAAACCAGTTGACAAATTCCAATGTTTATAACATGACACATGTCACTGTCAAATATCAACAGTTTTAGTAACATTCTGATAGCTTTTTCTGGGAAGTATATTTTACTTTTCTTATTGTTTTATTAATTAAATATTTGAAATTATAGGTAAAATTGTGGTAAAATGCATATATCTATCAGAAATACCGCCAATCTGGTTAATGAATTGGAAGAATCTCTGTCATTTCGAAACTTCCTCATACAATGAAAAATAGATATAATTAGAATTATATGTGTGCAAAAGACATGTTAAATATAATAAATTTGGGTAAAGTTCTGTAATATTTTGTTATAAATTGACGGTTCGATAGCGAAGTGCGATACAATAATTACTTATATAGCCTAATATGGAAATGGCGAGAGGTCTTGTGCTGGCCACAACAGATTTTCTTCTCACGCGTGCATGAAGGTTTATCAAAACCTTCTTGTAATATGCTTGGTTAACGAAATGCCCCTTAGGCACCCATAAAAATATATTGATCACGTAGGCCGTTGATAGCATTTGTTACCCTCGGTAGTTTTATGAATACCCCTAAAATCCCCAACAGTTATGTACGTATCTCCTGTCGCATAAAATCTCAAAACGATTAACAATGGGGTATTCTTCATATAGTAGAAAAATATAATAAAATATGTTTAATAAAAAGTTTTAATTCATAATTTAATGTTACAAATTTGGAATTTTTACAGCTCTAGAAACGTCCTTGAAATTTGTGACGTCAAGTTGATAATCTGTTGCTCATTTCAAAGTAATATATTTTCGTTTAAAAACACAGATGGTGCCAGTAGGTAACACGCGCGGGTATATTTCTTGTTTGACATTTCGTCCACTTTATAATTATTACTCCTATTTTTACCATAAACAAACACAGGACAAGCACCGAAATACACGCTGCTACTAAAATCATATGTAAACAAGCAAATGGCTGTCATGAACATGTTGATTTAGGCGCTGAAGTTCGTTGCAGATGTCACCATCGAGTTGACGTCATAAGCGCGCCATGATAAGAAAATTTGAATTGCGATGAAATTTTTTAAAATTCATATCTCATGTGATACATACATTTTCTTATTCAAAGTTAGATATTCAGAGTCCTACTGGTCTGTACTAATGTAAAAAAATATTTTTAAAAAATGTCGGAATACCCCATTGAAACATAGGAGGTACTGCATAATCTGTTTTATGTTTTAATACATCGTAAATTTCTTGCATTATTGTCTGTACAGTGGGTTTTATCAACTGAAAACGTTGATAATAATATATTATACATCAAGGTTATGAAGAGTATCATTATTGACCGAGCGAAATATACAGGTGTCTCTTAAATAGGGGGGCATGGCTTAACCACAGATTCCTGAGGCTAAAATAAGACGATTTAACCAAACTTGCTTCTACAGGAAAGTGTATCATTTAGCCAGAATTCTGCTTCAAAGTTCTTCGAAAAAAATTAATTTTGCTTATAATAATTGGACGCTTTATTCGATTTGGATGAAATTTGGTATGACAGTTTATATAACGAGTTGTCAATCTTAACAACTTGTTTAGGAGTAAGCTGAGATATGTAATCGTCTTATTTATAATAATGGTAGTAAAATACTATTAGGCCGAACACATGGATGTTACTAATTTTAGAATATTGCGAAGAAAATTTTTGACAACCCGTAAAACAATTGTTACTATCATTAAAAATTACTTGTTTGACATTTGGATAGACTGCTAGATTAAATTTATTTTAAAAATTTAGCAGTGCGGACACTCAGATTTTATTTTTTTCTGTGTGAACCGTAACAGGTATCACAAATTACACAGAGAGACAAAAGTTTACTATTGAATGTATCTTTCTGACGAAAAATAATTTCACGTTTTCGGCATTGCCATTAAAAAGTTAGGGTCTAATTAATGTTGGGAGACCTAAGTTTCATACACTAGTGGTTTACTAATAATAACAAGTATCACCTTAAAAGATGACTTATAACCATATAAACTGTCATACCAAATTTCATCCAAATCGAATAAAGCGTCCGATTATTATAAGCAAAATTTTTTTTTTTTTTTGAAGAACTTTGAGGCAGAATTCTGGCTAAATGGTACACTTTCCGGTAGAAGCAAAATTTGGTTAAATCGTCTTATTTTAGCCTCAGGAATCTATGGTTAAGCCATGTCCCCCTATTTAAGAGACACCCTGTATAATATAAAATAATCCCGAGGACAATAATGCTCTTCATAACCGCAGTGTATATATTATTTATTTATCCATTCTTATGAAGTTTATATTTGCAGTAATACTTGTATATAGGTTAACTGCCTTAGACAGAGATAAATTTTAACTAAACCTGGGAATACCGAAAAGTATGTATAACCCAAGAATAAATTTTATATCGTAGATAAGTAAATATAACTAGAGTTGGAAATACCGGGCCTTATTGAAATATATTCTTTTTAAACCAGTGGTTATCAAAATATATATAATTAAAACATATATATTTTTAAATGGGATGGTACGTACACATATATTTTTTAGGCCCAATCGATAGAGTATTTTTTTCCGAAAACAACCATGTAATCATTTTATATCCTTAATAACAATAATATTTAAATAAATTTTATTTATTTATACATGTGTCTCTAAAATAGGGGGACATGGCTTAACCACAGATTCCTGAGGCTAAAATAAGACGATTTAACCAAACTTGCTTCTACCGGAAAGTGTACCATTTAGCCAGTATTTTGCTTCAAAGTTCTTCGAAAAAAAATTAATTTTCCTTATAATAATCGGACGCTTTATTCGATTTGGATGAAATTTGATACGACAGTTCATATGGTTATGTCATCTTTTAAGATGATACTTGTTATTATTAGTGAACCACTACTAGTGTACAAAACTTAGGTGTTTCAACATTGATTAGACCGTAACTAAAAAAAAAAAGAAATGTATGACCCCATAATACAGGAAAATATCAAATGTATGATCCCATTGTAAAAACAGGAAAATATCAAAATTTCTATAAGAACATACACAATTTTTTTTTTACTATAAAGTAAAATTATTTTCTAAAAGTTTGGAATATACATACCTGGATGATAGTGAAAAATAATATTAATAATATCTTGATCGCCCCACGTAATCTTGAGTTTATATTTCTTGTAGATTGGCACAACATATTCAGTCCATTTAAATTCGCGCATTTTTGTGAGATTCATCAGCATTACTCCCGAATTTACACCTAAAACAACAAAATATGCCATAAACATTTTAAATATTTATTTGAAGAAAATAGCAGTTCTATACCTTTTCAACTTTAATTTCAGAAAAAGGAAACCAATTCAATTTCAGAAAATGTAAATTGATATTATTTTTTCTGAAATTGAATTTATTTTTCTGACAATGAAGTTACTTTTTCTGAAATCAAATATTATTTTTCTGGAATTGAATTTACATTTTCTGAAATTTTAGTTGAAAAGGTATATTCCATAGATATTACAAGAAAATATTGATGTTCCATATGAAAATTTAGACTAAGAGCAATATATACAGGTGTCTCTTAAATAGGGGGACATAGATTAACCACAGATTCCTGAGGCTAAAATAAGACGATTTAACCAAACTTGCTTCTACCGTGAAGTGTACCATTTAGCCAGAATTCTGCTTCAAAGTTCTTTGAAAAAAAATTAATTTTGCTTATAATAACCGGACGCTTTATTCGATTTGGATGAAATTTGGTATAACAGTTCATATGATTATAAGTCATCTTTTAAGGTGAAACTTGTTATTATTAGTGAACCACTAGTATATAAAACTTAGGTGTCCCAACATTGATTAGACCGTAACTTTTTAATGGCCACGCCGACAACGTGAAATAATTATTTTGCAGAAAGATACATTCAATAGTAAACTTTTCTCTCTCTATTTAATTTGTGATATCTGTTACGGTTCAGACAAAAAAAATAAAACCTGAGTGACTGCATCGTGAATTTTTTAAAAATAAATTTAATCTAGCAGTCTATCCAAATGTCAAACACCTAATTACTAATGACAGTAACAATGGGGTATTCCACTCAATTTTTTTTTTTATTATTTTAAATAAAACTTCATTCAGTTTTGACGCAATTCATAGTATTAAAAAATCTTAATTGTTCCTAGTTTAACAGTATTTTATTTTCGAGAAATCATTGTAACGTCACATTTCCCCTATACTTGTCTTTCTCACACACACTGCTCTGAGTATGCTGCGAGAGAAAGATAACAATTGTATGACGTCAATTTTCCCTTTTAACAAATGTGAAATATCTCGTGAAATAATTATTTAAAAAATGTTTTCATTGTTTTAACTATTATTTATTGAGCCATACTTTATGTTAAATTGAATTTTTTTTAAATTTTTATTTTATGGTGGAATACCCCATTGTTTATGGGTTGTCAAAAAAATCCTTCGCAATATTCAGAAACTAGTAACATCCGTTTGTTCGGTCTAATAATATTTTACTACCATTATTATAAATAACACGAATAAATATGTTAACTTACTCCTAAATAAGTTGAGAAGATAGACAACTCGTCACTGTCATTAAAAATTAGATTAAATTTATTAAAAAAAAAAATCACGATGCAGTCACTCAGGTTTCTTTTTTTTCTGGCTGAACCGTAACAGATATCACAAATTAAACAGAGAGAGAAAAGTTTACTATTGAATGTATCTTTCTGAAAAAAAAATAATTCTAAGTTAGCGGTGCGGCCATTAAAAAGTTACGGTCTAATCAATGTTGGGACACCTAAGTTTTATACACTAGTGGTTCACTAATAATAACAAGTAACACCTTAAAAGATGACTTATAACCATATAAACTGTCATACCAAATTTCATCCAAATCGAATAAAGCGTTCTGTTATTATAAGTAAAATTAATTTTTTTTCAAAGAACTTTGAAGCAGAATTCTGGCTAAATGGTACACTTTCCGGTAGAAGCAAGTTTGGTTAAATCGTCTTATTTTAGCCTCAGGAATCTGTAGGTAAGCCATGTCCCCCTATTTAAGAGACACTTGTATATAAATAACGTTTTTTCTTTTTACCTAATTTTCCGTAATACGGGTGCCGGGCAAATCTATTATACCAGCCTACATTTGGATCTTCATGTTCTGGTGCAAGGGCAGCCATTTGTGATGAATTCATTTTGTAAAAATGATCCCAAATTGTTTCTAAACTTGTCAGGAAGAGAGTATCTGTGTCCACATATAATACTGAATCGGTTTCTGGCAAAATTGACTGAAATATGATAAAAATTAATATAGTGTGTTCAGAAAAAAAAACCTAATTTGGAGTTGGCTATGAACACAGAAACGTATGTCTTATTATTATTCAATTCAAAAGTCAAGTTGTCAAAATTGATCGTGAAATGTAATTTTAAGGAGAACAGATAATAAAGAAGGATACAGAATATTGCTATTCACCGTTTTCTAATTTATTTAAATATATCGAGTCAAACTGGCATTTAATTAAATACTTTCAAAATGGCATACGTTTTTTGTTCATAGTCTACTCCGAATTAGGATTTTTTTAGCACACTAATTACAATTTAATCGTTTTAATTTTAATTCAAAATTATTCAACTGTTGTTTTTATGATTCAAAGTTTTTTACTAATATTCGCATTCATTTTGTTTAATTAGATACTAAACACTTACAACTCTGAGGCCCAGAGCATAAGTCAATATATTTTAATAATGTATAGAACAAAAGTTTTGCGAAAAAGTTAGTTGTCTTCTTCAAATAAATAAATAAAAAAAATTATTGAAACGTTGCCTTAAGAGGATGTTCTTATAATCTAAGGATAGGGACCATTATCTTCAGTGCAGTGCAGTTTTTTTAACTTTGTCTCATTTGTCTCTGGACGATGTTAAATCTACTTGCCGGATCGTTAGAAATATTCTTGTTTGTAACAATTGTTCGTTTTGGTATTCCCAGCCATTATTGTATACTTTTCTGCTAAGAAGTGCCCAAAAGTCTTCAATCAGTGCCTGAGAAACATTTGGGGATTATATTATCTTTCTGTTTTCTATAAAATGTTGATTCCTTAATGCTCTAGCATCTGGAGGTTCGCTCAAGCTGGGCCGCGGCTCTTTCTCTCTCAATTTGGGGGCAAAAGTTCCAGTCGCCCATTTTTTGGTAAATTAATACATACTACACCTTTTTCACATTCCCGTTATAGTTCGGTAAATAGTCATCTGTCCAATATTTTGATCCCCAAAAACATTAATAATTTCACGTTTCAGCTATCTTCTCTCAAAACTTTTCTTGGTAATTTTAATATGACATTTTATAAAACAACTTAGACCTTATTTAGCAATAAAATTTGGAGCACAATTTTTACTCAAAACTTTTGTTACATACCTTATTTGTACTAGTTTACTTACACAACTGTTTATTAATAAAATATAAAATGTTGTGAATATTGCCGTACCGGTAAAAATAATCTCTGAGCTGCACATTGCTTGAAAAGTCGCCTCCATTCTTCTGAATTGTCTTTAGGAAAAGTTAATGGCAGTATTTGGTAGTTAAAGGCGCTTTTAGTTAAAGCTTTCCATTCGGCTAACTAAAAAATAAAACATTAACTTTTCAGCATTAATTATTTATTAATAATCATACTTTTTCCTTAAAATCTAACATTAAGTCATCTTCGCAAACAATTATAAAATTTAAATGAGTTTTAGTGAATATTAAAGCAGACTTTAACATATTTAAAGTCTCTTTTAAACGATCGCCGCATGCTACTACCGCTAAATATATTTCGTTATATCTAAAACATTATAATTGTAATAAAAATACGTTTTAAAATCGTAAAAAAATACTTTGGAATGTTGTTATTTAAATACGATTTATTGGGCATATTAGTAACATTTTTAAAGAAACTATGTGCTATTTTATCAGATCTAAATGACCAGTACAAATAAATAATAAATATTACGAAAGAAAGAATAACTATTCGTAAAAAAGAAGTTAGTTTCATTATTAAAATATATGTTGATATATTTTAGTTGCATTACTTATATTTAAGACATCTTATACAATTATTTATTGTTTTATTATGTTAAATACTATAATTATTATTAAGTTTGGCACAATTTAGAAATAATACAAATCCGAATTGTTAAACTTGACAGTTTAAACGTCAAACTGACGTAGGGGAATTGAAAAATGTAATGCGACTAAATTTCCCTAAACATTTCACATATTTTATTTATAAATCCTAAGTTTAACATTTGTTTAACAAAATTAACATATATAGTTTATTATATTTCACTTAAAATATATTTAAATTAGCGAAAATATTCTAAGTATTTTTTTAAAAACAATACGGCAGCCATTTTTATTTGGGGGTGTAGCTTATCTATCTAAGTTCAGAAACGTCAAAAAAGTGATTTTATAAATTAACATGTCTCACCAAACCGGAATTAGGGGTAAATATACATAAATAAATATTTAAAAAATACATTTTTTATGTAAAAAATGATTTTAGCGAATGATCAACTGAAAAAACACTTTGGAAAATGTAGAGATGGCAAAATCCGACTTATAAAAATCTCCATAGAGAATGGTAAACAAGTTTTGTTAACAAAACACTGTAGATTAACTAAACAACATCGTTTTTTTAGAGGAATTGGTACTTTCAACATATAAGGACGCGAAAAAAACCTTCGAAAAGGATTACGATGATTTTATTAAGCCTGTAGTGGAAGAAGATATTCCTTGTTACATCTTATATCGTTTTGATAGTAAAAATTCTTCAGGCTATGATTGGCTATTGATAAGTTGGTGTCCAGATACAGCCCATATTCGGCACAAAATGTTGTATGCGTCTACTAAAGCTACACTTAAACAAGAGTTTGGGACTTCCAATATTAAGGAGGAACTACATGGGACAGTTCTAGTAAGTGTAGATTAAAATTAACAATTTTAAAAGTTGAAAGAAAGTAGAATAATTTTATGGTAGTTGGATGAAATTTGTAATTTTTAAAGAGGCGTGTTATGTGTATTTATTTTGAATTGATGACCAATAGGTTATTTTTGGAATACATCAAAATGTGTTTGAAAATATGACAAAATTCTATTTTTAACTTTCATATTTCTTGAATTAGCGATAATAACTATGATAATTTAATTGCAATTTGTACAATTGACCAATTAGAATCCAATTAGATACATATTCAGTGCAAAATTATTATTGATGTGTTTGAAATAATTAAAAATTTCCAAATAATTACAATAATTTGCAAGTCACTGGAATTAGGTGGTTTAATATTTTTTCGTACTGGTTCCCGTGGCGTTATATATCTTAAATCACAGCTTGACAAGCTGTGGCTTCGTTCATATTGGACACAGTTTGAACCTAATTACCACTAACATTTGAATAATGAAGCACGAAGTGAAGTAAGTTGTTTTAGTTAGCACTTGGCAGCTGTCATTCTGTAAAAATAACTTAAAAAAATTATTTCTGCTGTTTTAATGTGCAGTCGTAGAAAAAGTATGGCACGCGTGTCGTGTTATAAACTTGGTGACGTTTATAAATCGTATTACAGAGTATACTATTGGAATATTAACTACCTATTTCGACACTTATTAAATACGTAGTATTGTGTATTTTTAATCGTGACGAATTTTGGATGAAAGAATGGGAGCCAATTTGCAAATGTTTAAAATTTTAAATTAATTTCATGTAAGTTTAAGTTAGTAATTTGCGAACAGCTAATCGGCAAAAATCGTATAATACATGATATGAAGGAGAATTTAATGCTGAATTTAAATTTTCAAGCCACGTTATCCTATTTTAACCGGATCAGACTAGTAAATAAAAAAACTTTCTAGGAAATCGTTGAAAGTTTTTTTTTTTTTTTAATCATCGATAATTTACTTCAGTCGATGCCAGAATGAATGTAAACTGTTATAAATAGTAAAAGTTTTATTATTATATTATACAGATTAATAGTAAATATAAGAATCCTTTTTGTTCAAAAAATTACAATCTATAAGTTTATTCCCTCAATATTTCAATAAGAGCTACCGTTATCCAGAAAATGCCTAAAAACCAGATTTCGGGGTTTCCTTTTTTTTTTTTTTGTATAGGATAGAATCATTTTACCATTTTTCATACAAATGACATTTGACAATAGGGCTGTTGCAAGAATTTTTATATGACTTCTAAGTATTAAATTTGAAAAGATATTGTTCTTTAAAGAGCCTCAAATTTGAAAATATCGCGAAATATCCTTTAGATATTTTACAATTAATTTTTGAAATTTGGATAAAATTTTGAACAAGTCACGTGATCTGAAACAGAATGTGACGTCAGAGTACATACATCTTCAGCGGTTCTAAGGTGTCAAGTGTATTGTCAAAGTTGTCAAACAAGTGTCAAATAAGAATCACGACCAGAACTTTAAAGTAAAATATATTATCAATTTATATAATAAATTCAGTTTTTATATTTTATTTTACCTCAAATCTTTAACACCCCTTATTTCGGTAGCAGTAAAACAATCGTTCTGATATAAATTCAGCCATTATCCAGCTATCGACCTTCGGTTAATTGTCCGATTTAGCTTGAGTGTAATTTGAATTAGGCATTATTACTTTATTATTCATTTACAATGAGCAATGTCAACGTCAAGTGCCAAATTAAAAGATTTTGTTATTAGCATGTGACAAACTTTAGCCTACGTTTATTTATATAAATAATATGAATAAACGTAGGTGATGGAAAAACTATTTTCCTATTGGCTATTAACGATGTAATGTATGTGCTTCTACGTCACAGGAGTGGGGGGTAGTTTTTCAGGACGCCAATCTTTTTATTTAATTATTTCCACAAATAACAACAAATTATTAAAATAAAAATTATTACTAAGAAAATCATTCCATAAACTTTCATTTAATATAGTTTTTGAAAAATGTGAAACAGGCTCATTATTTAACATTTAAGACTTATAGGCATTTTTAAGAAAAAATTGCGCATGTCCAGTTTTCGTCAAAAGTTTATTCATCTGTCTTTCTTGCACTCACGTCATTGTGAGAGAGAAAACTTTTAAGTCACTTAAAAAGAAAAACTTCATCGTGTGATGCACGTTTTATAACAGACGTTATCAACTCCAAAATCAGTCAATAATCGTTCCCATTAATACATATTATAAATATTCCACCTTATTGAGCGCTATTTCATTCATTCTAGAATGATATAACCCTAAGTGGGTACCAGAAACACCACCAAGCGACTCTTTCTCCGGCTCCATTAACAAGCCGTGAGGAAGAGTTGCAAGAAATCCGCCGCCATGAAATCAATACAGACGTGAGCATATCCAGCAAGCACCAAACGCTTGGAGGCATTGCTTTTCCTATTACCGAGGCAGCGGAACAAGCTGTTATCGATATGGCCAGAGGAGGATATGATTATCTTCAGTTTCGGATAGGTAAGACATGATACAGAAGTAATATTGATTTGTCTTGAAAAAAATCTGATATGGCCAACACATTACCTTCCGTCAACCCACTTGGGTTTTATTGGTTTTTTACGGGTATTTGTCGGTTTTTCGGTGCTTTTGTTTCATAGCTATTTATATTTAATTTTTGTGACGTTTAACATGGGACAATTTTTTTTTTATTTACTATATGTTCCGTAACACTTTATAGTTATTTATACATAAAGATTTACGGCCGGTTTCATAACAAATATAAATTCACTTTCCTTTTAAAGTTTGGTCTAAAAGTGTAAAAAGCGTTTAATAATTTAACTTTAATTTAAGGGAACCGTCGGAAGACTTTATTTTAAAAGATTTTAAACTGACAACTTTAACTTAAAGTGAAATTATTATACGCTTTTTTCACTTTTAGATTAAATTTTAAAAGTAAAGTGACTTTATATTTATTATGAAACCGGCCGTTAGAGAATAAAATTCTGAATCTTTGTGTATTAAAATTATTAAATTTATGTTTCTGATATTCGAGTAAACTTAATTTTAGGATGCGATTATTTCAAAAATATAGATATTTGACAGTTAATCAACGCACATATCTTGAATTAACGCATACTAAATCTAGCTTTATTTCGTCTTTAAATTAACTGCACTCGGTCGCCACAAGCGTAAATTAAAAATTATAACACTGAAAAATACAGAATTTTATTCTTTAAAATTGTATGTATAAAATTATCTCATAAAGTTGTACGCGACAAATAATATTTGAAAAAAAAACTTATTTTCCCGTGCTTTCAGCCTATATATTTTTTTTTATTTTATTCTATTTTAGTAGGTATACGAATTCTCATTACTTTAAACATAAATTGTTACACCCACGCCTAGTATTATCAGCTGCGGGTAAAAAATAAAATATTTATTTCTTAGATATGCAAGAAGAAAAAATCCATTTAGTAACCGCAGGCAATGTAGCATTAGATAAACTCCCTAGTAAGGTTCCTAGCGATTCAGCCAGATATCATCTGTACTTATTCAAACACACACATGAAGGCGACTACTTAGAAACTATCGGTAAGTCAAAACTCACAATGGAGGATTCCACGATTTTTTGATTTTTTTATATTCAGAAATTCCCTAATTTTTCTTTTTATAAAATTCTGCTTCTTATGGAAAAAAAATCTGTTGTGGCCTGCACAAGACTTCTCGCTATATCCATATTAGGCTATACAGGGAATTTATTTCAACATGCAACATATGGTCAATCATTTCCATGGTTAGTCACTATTGTCAAAAAATGACAGCAATGTAATATTTGTCCATTTTAAAATGCAACATACAAAATTTGTAGTTTTATATTATCCAAACTAATTTCCAATAAATTAGCCTACATGCGATTAACACAAAATCAAAACATGAATGTTGCGCATCTCAACAAACTTTAGCTTACAAAAATTCATAACTTTCATGTAATAAATGTTAAAAAAAAATATCCCCAATCATTCTGAGGCAATATTCTAGTCGGTCGTAATAAGAATTGACACCATTTGTGATGTGTTCTGGAGGTATCTCCTGTGCTGAAATACTATTTATAATGTTGCATTTTAAAATGGACAAATCACAAAACAGGACAAATATTACATTGCTGTCATTTTTTGACGATAGTGAGTAACCATGGAATTGATGAACCATAATGTTGCATTTTAAAATAAATTCTCTGTATAAATATTGTAATGCACACAATAACAAAAACATTACAGAACTTTACCCAAATATTGTTTTTTATTGTATTTAACATGTCTTCTGCACACAGATAATTCAAATTATATCTATTTTTCATTGTATGAGAAAGTTCTAAATATTAGATATTCTTCCAATTCAGTAACAAGATTGGTGATATTTCTGATGGATATATGCATTTTACCTATAATTTCAGATATTTAATTATTAAAACAATAAGAAAGATTAAATGTACTTCCCAGAAAAAGCTATCAGAATGTCACTAAAACTGTTGATTTTTGACATTGACATATGTCATTTGCAAACTATGTTATAAACATTAGAATTTGTCAAGTGGTTTCCTTACTGCCTTAGCCTCTGCGATTAGATTATTCTATATATTACAGTGCCTTTATCTCTAAATCTATACAAGATATATTAAAATTTTTAAATGTATTAGATGGAGAATTTTACATTCTTCAATATTTGTAATTACAAAAATTTCCAAAAAAATATATTTAGAAGAATTTTTCTAAGAAACTAATACTTCCGGTTGTCCAATTGTTACCAAAACCATTTCAACTCTTCCCAGGAATGTCAGATTGAGGAATTCATAGTTAAACAGTTCTTAAGTCTTATAGTTTTTGAGGAATCGTCCCTCCAATATCCAGACATACACACACACACACAGACATCATTTTAAAAATGTTATAGTCGGATTCTAGGGACCTTAAATCGTGCTTTTTCACTAAAATCTGGATGAATCCAATACCTCTCTTAGCGAGAGGAAAAATCAAAAAATCGTGGAACCCCGCATTGGATGAGTAACAGTTGTTCATATTTAAATATTTCAGTATTTATATATTCTATGCCGGGCTACAATTGTTCCATTAAGGAACGTATGCTGTATTCCAGTTGTAAAGCCCCATTTACTGAACTTATAGAGAATTTAGGAATACAAATAGTCAAAAAGGTAAGTTTAAATTTATAAAATTTAACTATTTTTATTTTTTTGTTTCTCCACTATTATAATAGCTTGAAATAGACGATGGAAAAGAGTTAACAGAAGAATTCCTCCAAGAAGAAATCCATCCGAAGAAAAATCTCCATCGTCCAAAATTCGCAAAACCGAAAGGCCCGCCTAACCGCGGCGCCAAACGCCTAACAAAGCCCCAAGCAGAACAATAACCATAAATCATTTATATATCAACTTGCTCTTGCCACTACAGTCAGAGTGGTTTAACTTTTCGATAATAAACGGCTTCAGTTTTATTTTGCATTTAAACTGCTCAAGCCACACCCGAAAATGGGTGTGGGATATACGATGGAATGAAGCATTTTCCTGTAAATGTAAACGCTCAAATGTAGTATTTATGATTTTATTTTATTTTAAAGATGTACAATAATAAATGTATTCGAAAAGTATATATTTATATATCGAACAATAAATATACAGTGCTATTTATTTACTAATTATTCATTTATAGTCACTGTCATAACAACAAAAAAAAATCTGATGTGGCCAACACATGACCTCCCGCCAATTCCATGTTTAAAATAGCAGTGAGCTTTAAGTAAAGTATCATTTCCGGTTAATCGTTTGTAAATAAAATCTAATTTGTTGTCCAATAAATAGAAAAGTCTGTAATACGAAATTTTGGATTGTTTTATTGTTTTTCCTCAAAAATTTGTTAGAGCTGCAAATTAAGTACTACTTACATCCGATTTATCATATATGGTTAAAATCTAATATGTTGTTTCAAATTATATATGAGTTTTAAATACCAAATTTGAGAAGTTTTGGATCATATTTTAATAGGCTTTAAGGAAAAATCGTCACACACGTACATTCTTATAAGAATCAGCATCATCTTCTAGGTGCTCTAAAACGCAATCTTTGTAAATTCTTCGCCGTACATAATCCATTTCGTAAATGTGTAGTTGTAAATTAATATTAATTTATAGTGCTGCAAAAATAGCAATTAGCAAATTTAAATCAGATCATCCTGTACATCTAACATTTATGTATGATGGAAAATATATTATTTTTACAAACCTTAATAAAATATTTTACTATTATATTCTCATTAACACGGTTTCATTAATAATTTTAATATAATTGCTGCCTGTCAGTGACATTTGTTTAAATATGTCAAACCTGTCATTAAAATTATGATTTTGTTTGACGCATAGGCTAGGTGATACATGGAAATAAATTATATTATATATTCATATTTAAAGTTATTTAGAGTTATTTACTAAATGTTATTATCGTTGAATTGAAGATTAAACCATTATATTCAATTTTAATTAGTAAAAGTTGCTAAAAAATTATATTCAATGATTTTTTTACAAGAAAAACTGTTAAAAGCTTGTATAAATGATACTTCCGGTTATCCCATATACACTAAAAACTAATGAGCACTTCCCATATTAGCATAGAATGGGTAACAAAATTTCAAATTTTTCTGATTGATAGTATTTGAGTAATCGTGTCCACAAGATCCACACACACACACACATACATACATACCTACAGACATCATTGTAAAAATGTTAAAATCGGATTCTGGGGACATCAAAACGTGCTTATTATATAAAACCTCTATATGCTATTTTTAGCACGATCCCTATACCTCCCTTACCTAGGGTAGCGGGAGGTAAAAAGTGTGCTTAAGACCGCACGTCTGAGGTGAAAATTATAAAAATGTTTTTAGTTCAGTGGTTACAAATCAATACAATCCAGTCAACAAAGTAAGTATAAAAATTTATTTATTTTATTTCAAATACATGAAATAATGTTGTATATGTTAAATATTAATATTTTACAGTTTAAATTATTATATTTCAATAATATTTTTACTAATTCAATGTTTTTTCTTTACAGTTTGGTGGCAACCCTGAAACAATCTGATCTTCATTCCTACGCGCATACAACGCTGACAGTTGAACAACTCTATTCCGCGAAGTCGCGTTCGGTGTTTTAAAATATTAATATGCGAGGAAATATTGCAAGAACAATAGAAAATTTATGTGAAAATCAAAGATAAAGTGTTAAGCTAACGTTTCTAATAATAATTTTTACGAGAATCGCAATTTAAATGAGTGAAAATAATAAAGTATGTGTGCCGTCTTTGGGAATCGTCGAAGCAGCAAATGTAAGTATGTATTAGTTGTTTATTTATATTTACATAATTCCAAATGTACTTCAAACTATGATAAACATTCATTTCGTAGTAATTCTTATAATTTAATTTGTATTTCTCATGATTTCATACATATTAAGGTGATTAGAATATCATATAAATAAATGTGTTTGTATTTATTTCTCAAGCATAAATTCGATCACAAAATGGCAAATTTTGTATGTAAAACATACAAAAATGTCTATATTTTACGTTTAAATACATATATTGCTATTGAATAGTGATTTTCCATATGAAATCCAAGATTTAATTTGTTAAAAACCGTCTCAAACTTGTACGCTCCGTAGATTGTTGCATAATAGCAAACTTCGGAATTCGCATACATTGGGCTTGAAAAATTTATTTCTTTATATTTTAAAAATATTATTGTAATAGTGAAATATTGTTGTATATTGTTGCAAATTAGCAACAATGGTAAGTTTAAACAATAGTTTAACTTTTTTAATAATTATTTTTACTGATAACATGTTTTATTATTGAAATATTTATATTTTAAAATATTGTTTTTCTTTGTTTCAGGGGTGTACCGAAGCTGATTTGGGGGTTGCTGTTTGCTGAGCTGTGTTCATCAATGTAAGTCGTTATAATATGTGCCTCTCTTCACTGTCGCTTTTTTGCTATTTTTTTCAGCTTAACACAAAACTAAATTCATTTTTCTCCTGAAAATATGTTTTATGTTGTTGAATTTAATTTAAATAATCATATTTTCTTCTGTACTTCTTTTCCGAGGCACATTGTGAATGTCTATCTATGTTATTAACATCGGGCGTCGTTACTCGTTGCAATATCATAAATAAATCGGCGAAACTTATAGAAATAATTAGCTTTTTTATTTTTTTAATTAGTTTAATTAAATATCCGTTCGTTCAGTGATAGGTTTCTTCCCCAAAAAATTGTATTTGTTTAAATTAATATTTAACCAAGTACAGTTTACAATACAGGGTTCCAGTGAAGTTTACAAGGAGTGTAAAGGCTGGTTTAAGCCTTTGGTTCTACAACAGGGCTTTTCTAAAGCTTTGTCTAAGGCTTTAACAACTTTAAGGCCAATCTACAACCACCAGAAGGCAGCAAATAGTTAGAATTATTTTAGTTATTAAAGTCGCGATTAATTTTTTGCTAATATTACATTCAAATTAAATTCATTTGCATTTTAAAGTTAGGATAAAATATAATTAAAGTTTCGTCGATACTTTTTCGGGTTCGGATCGGTTTCCGCGATATTTAAGGACAGGGTAGCGTAGTTTTTATTTGAAGTATTTACCTCATTATTTAATTTAATAATGCACATCATTAGTTATTAAATAATTGACTAGAAATGTAAAATACTCGGGTTCAAAACTATATCAAAATTTGTTGTATTTTTTTTTTAAGAATAGACTTTTTTCAAGTTCAAATTCAAAAGTGTTCAATAGACACAGTAAAAATATATAGTGTGTATTTATTATTGTTTAGAGTGAATTGCTACTCTTATATTTCAGTTTTTATTAATGGGTCTTCCACTACACTAAAAAATTAAAACTATGGGTCATTTATAGTAAAATTTGTTCTTAAAATTGTGTGATATGGATTATCAATGTTTAAAAAAAATATTAATTGTTAAAATAGTCTAGTTTTTAATGTCATTAACATCTACGTCACACATGCACTCTATTCCAAATTCTTATTACTTCAAGCCTTATTTGAAAGTAAAAGATATGTTGAATGACAGGCTGCCAGTGGCAATGAACAGAATATTGTATAATATACTTAATTTTATTTTAAATCATTTTATTATATTGTTCATTATCCATATATATTTGCAATTATTGACCCGAAAATTGTGCTCTATTCTAAATTCTTGTTAATTTCAAACCTTCAGCTATCGCATTTTTATAAGTGAAAGATTTGTTGAATGACGTTGCTGCCAGTGGCAATCAAAACGTGAACTATTGTATTAAAAAATAAAAAAAGTAGTGGAGGACCTTATTGTATAATTTATTTAAAGAGGTACACATATTTTAATATTTAAATTTATTTAATTTTGATTCAATAATTTTATTAATTTTGTAGTAAATAATTAAAGAATGGACACTTCATTTAGAAACGAAACTACATTTATCAGTGATCTATAACACCGGCTGTAGATCGAAAAAATATTAGATTTTTCGCGATTTCAGGTAAAGAAAACATCAGTTGAAGAAAGAAGAACCCCCTTTCCCTGCATGCTTTTGCTTTTTTTCAGTTTTCCTCTTTACTATCCAAGCAGCTCTTTCTAGTATGCCCCTGTTAGATTAAAATCAATTTCCCAAGAACGACTGGGACCCATTGGGCAAACTTAGTCGTTCTTTTCGCTGCTCCCCTCTGGGATAGGGCAGTGGGGCCTCTGGGAAGGACGCCTGTACTCACACTATGGGCCGCCGGACTGAGTAACCCCCTGTACTGATTCCCAGTTTTTGAAGTAGATATAAATGCATGCATTTTCGTTCCGTGCGGGCGTCTACCAGGCGTCGCCTCACGGGCGCTCATCACTGGCATGGAGAGTGCACCACAGGAGGCACTCTTGTGCCATTCAAACAGATACACTAAATTATAGTTAGATTTAATTAAATTTTGCAGTTAAAGTTTGAATTTACAGTTTTAAATTAGCATATCGTTTGTTTACTTGCGGTTAAATTTTCAATTTGCATTTTAAAAGTAGTATAATTGGTTTAGCTGCATTTTAAAGTATTAGTCTAAATGATTACAATTAGTTTATTTGCGTTTTAATGTATTAGTTTTCAGTTTTAAAACATTACAATTAGTTTACTTATATTTTAAATTTTTAGATTACAGTTTTAGATATTTATAATTAGTTTACTTGCATTTTAAAGTATTAGTTTACAGTCTTAAATGATTACAATTAGTTTATAGTTTTAACTTATTAAATTGTAGTTACACGCACTTGCTTTTGTATTAATTTTGCAAAAACACACAGACACACAAAATAATATATCTATTAAAGTTAATAGATATATGAAGAAAATCCGTTTTTAGTATTCGCGTTAGCTTTTGAATAGTTTTATCCGTTCGTCGCCGCGATTTCGTCCGTATATATTGTTGATTTCTTATGTATTTATGTATGGATATTATATATTTATGTATGTATATTATATATTTATGTATGTGTGTTATGTATATGTATATTATGGTTAGGGCGTGAGCAGTTTCAACGGGGCCTCCTGAGCTAACTTTTCCCTTTCAGGTGCACGGCCGTTAGGCGGTTGGGCGTCTAGCGGTATTTGCATGTTGTGCCCTTTTCCTTTCTCGCTGCAACTAAAGTTGGGCTTGAAAGAGCGTTAACCGGGCTTGGGTGCGAACTCACGAATGCTCCGGGTCAATTAGCCAGGGGCTTCATTGCACGATAAGCACCCAAGTTCCGGGGCCTGGTCTGCCACACTCGCGGTGGTGCGAACCTAGCCTTTTCGATGGCGGAGGAAGACCCTAGGGACGTACACACTTTTCACAACTCAACACCGACGTTGAGTACACATTGTTAGGTTCCCTCATTTTAATATGTATGTTTACTTTTCAGTTTTATCAGGAGGCCCACATCATCATTTATTTATTTATGTTTTATATATGTATATATATATATATATATATATATATATATATATATATATATATATATATATATATGTATTTACTTGTATTTCTTAGCTAAAATGTTAGGTAGGATGTATAAAAACAATAATAATTAATAATAAATTATCTAATTGCGGTAAAATATAACTTAAACTGCGTCGAAAACGCCGAAAATTTCAAATAAACTTCGAAGAAATAATGTACATTTTCTCTTTCAGGATTTCCTCATCTTCATAAATAGTTGAAGACAAATATTAACGACATTTTTGTTACAGAATTTCTGGACATCAAAAATAGATTTATTTTCTTGCTAATAAAAAAGAAGGTTTCGAAAACCAGAAGAAATAGGGATTCGTCGTGTTAATATTTCAATTCAGGAGGGACGTTTTCAAAAGAAAAAGTTAGTTTCAGAATTTCAGGATAGCTGAAACATATTTAAATAAATCGTATTTTGCATAAACTCTATCTACTGTTCGTATGTTGCGCTCTATATACTACATTAAGAAATTAGTACACTACTTTTAAGCTCTTAATAATGAATAGTAGAACGCAGCCAATTTCCAATAGTTCAGCGTTTTCCTACTGGATGGCGCTAGGTGTTTAAATGGTAACTTTAAACAATTCAGTAGTCCACTAAAAATCCGATCACCCTGTATTTAAATGGAAAGTATCATTTTTTCTTAATTCAAGCATGCTGATTACGGGAAAAATAATGAAAAAAATCTGTAGGCCTTAGTTTACAAAATAGAAATTTTTATTTTTAATGCAAAATTGACAATATTTTTTGACTTTGACGGACTATAACTAATGAATGGTAAAAGATACATTAACGGGCGTTGCGCCATTCGATTCTATGGACATTTCTACATATATTTAATAATTTTGAATAACCGTGTCGAGCTACTATAGTAAGAGTAAGCAAAAATGAAAAAATGGTAACTTTAAACAATTCAGTATTCCACTAAAAATCAGACCACTCTGTATTTAAATGGAAAGTATCATTTTCTCTTAATTCAAGCATGCTGACTACGGAAAAAATAATGAAAAAAATCTGTAGGCCTTAGTTTACAAAATAGAAATTTTTATTTTTAATGCAAAATTGACAATATTTTTTGACTTTGACGGACTATAACTTATGAATGATAAAAGATACATTAACGGACGTTGCACCATTCGATTCTATGGACTTTTCTACATATGTAAACCAATTTTGAATAACCGTGTCTAGCTAGTATAATAAGAGTAAGCAAAAATGAAAAAAATGGTAACTTTAAACAAATCAGTAGTCCACTAAAAATTAGACCACTCTGTATATAAATGGAAAGTATCATTTTCTCTTAATTCAAGTATACTGATCACGGGAAAAATAATAAAAAAAATCTCTAGGCCTTAATTTCCAAAATAGAAATTTATTTTTAATTTAAAATTGACAACATTTTTTGACTTTGACGGATTATAACTAATGAATAATAAAAGATACATTAACGGGCGTTGCGCCATTCGATTCTATGGACTTTTCTACATATGTTTACCAATTTTGAATAACCGTGTCTAGCTAGTATAATAAGAGTATGCAAAAATGAAAAAAACGGTAACTTTAAACAATTCAGTAGTCCACTAAAAATCCGATCACCCTGTATTTAAATGGAAAGTATCATTTTCTCTTAATTCAAGTATGCTGATTACTGGAAAAATAATGAAAAAAATCTCTAGGCCTTAGTTTCCAAAATAATTTTTATTTTTAATGCAAAATTGACAATATTTTTTGACTTTGACGGACTATAACTAATGAATGGTAAAAGATACATTAACGGGTGTTGCGCCATTCGATTCTATAGACTTTGCTACATATGTTTACCAATTTTTAATTTCCGTGTCTTTTTGATACAATATTACCAAGAAAAATCAAAAAGTGATATCTTAAAATTGCAAGTATTATTTGGAAAATACATATTTTATTTACTCTTAAAATTACGTAAATTTATTTCCGATTAAAAATTAAGATTTAATTGTTTATTTCTGTCTGCAGCATACGCCTTTTGCTGGTTGTTTCGTCATTACCAAAGTATTAGATAACTAATTATTTTAAAAAATATACCTCCTAAAGTAGTAAACAGTCATTTGCAATTTGTCTTTCATATTGAAAGGATGGTTGTACTCTCCTGGTTTGCTGGACCGTGCTCGACCATTCCTTTATCCTTTTTTGTACTTGTATTTCATAGTATTTAAATCTGTGGTAGTTACTTCTACCCTTAAAATAAATAATAAAATTTTAGAAATAAATTCATTTAATTAAAGTGCGCCAAGATCAACCCAGGGCCCAGAAGGACAACGTGGGGATACTCATATTTGTATAATGGTAGTTTGGTAAAAAGTCCAGGTTTATCCTGAGACAAGGTATGTGAAAATAAACTTCCCAGCAAATTGAAAGTTTATCAATTTTTACATTAAAATTAGATTTTTTTATATTTTGCTAATAAAATCATATTTGCTACATAACAATTAAAATATGAAATATACAATTCAAATACACTATTATGAATCATTAATACATTTTTGTTACTTTAATTTAAATATTTCAAATGTCTGCCATAATTTATAACAATTTGTATTTGAAAAACTAAATTTTATATCAATTTTTAAAATATTTTAGGGTCAATAACTTGGCATTTTTCTCAATCTAATAATTGTTGCTGTACCCGCAATTTGAGTATAAGGCATAACAAAACAATACAAATACAATATTTAATATTTTAAAACAGTACTTGTACTAGTGTTACATAATACATAAAATAGCTAAAATCTTATACTTACCTATGTATTTTTCAAACTATTTAAAACTTACAATTTCAAAATTTATTTGCGAAATAAACATTACTATACGTCTCATAGATTGTTGACAGGGATTTTTCCATTTATTTATTTAAATACACAAACTATCAAATAAAAAAATAAAGTAAATGATACACCCAACAATGGGTAATAAGAAGTAATGAAATAATTATTTACTATTAAACAGGCTTGTATAAAATAAATTTTGATTTCAATTTTAA
Source organism: Ophonus ardosiacus (assembly GCA_943142095.1). NCBI lineage: Eukaryota > Metazoa > Arthropoda > Insecta > Coleoptera > Carabidae > Ophonus > Ophonus ardosiacus. The sequence goes on from OW964839.1 coordinate 24,293,472, forward strand.
ATCAACTTAAAACTGAGTACAATATGGTATATAAAGGAATGATAGTGTCTGAGTGATTGGGTAAGCGAAATCTTGCTTTATAAAATTGCCCGGGAAATTTTATAGTGTAAGACTAGCTTTAATTAAGGTTAGCTTAGGATAAGTTAGTTATAAGATAGGGCGCCATATTTGTACTCAGTCTTTTTCTTATTAAACAATAAATAGTTATTTATTAATAAATAATTATTTGAATATATTTCTATAATAATAACTTGGGAAAATCCTGTCTGCAAAATTCATTAAAAAAATGAAACATCATTTTTAATAATTTCAATTGATTTTTCTATATTTTTACCGTTATTGTATGCCAATTAGTTTTGGGTTGAAATCCCGCACTCAACAATTGTGAAACAGAAGAAATGTTTAAGTTTTTGACCCAATTTTCTGATACATAATTTTTAATTTTTACAAACTACGTGAGTTAAGAATGTTTATTCAGTCGAAGAAATTAACCAACTCGCTCTTACGGGCTCGTGGGTTAAGCTTTCTTCTCATGAATAAATATTATCTTAGCTCATTTGGTGTATAAATATCTATTAACAAATATATATTTTACTATATTACATGCTTTTGAAAACTTGGATTTTTTAAGTGTTACCTATTACAATTTTGCTGGGAAGTTGCTGTACATTGCAATGAATGTTCAATTATTAATAAATGAGAATATAAAAATAATTAAGAATGAAAGGTGTGAGTGAGTGTGGATCGTACATATGGGTAAAACATAAAAAAAAAATTAAAAAATAAGAATAATATGAAAATAAAAACCAATATTTATTTATGAATGATCCCCTGAATGTTTTGTGTGATTGAGGTTTATTTAGTATTGATAAATATTTGATAAAAGACATAGTATTTCAACATTTTTATTCAGACAATAATATTTTACAATATTTATATATCTTTGCAAGAAAATTTTGAATCTATTTCATTCAGTTGAAATGAGATTTTCTGGGTCTTAAGAGAAAAGATGCCACACCCAATTAGGAGTAAAGAACATTATAATAAACAGATATTTTACATTTATACAAATCTTAAAATTGAAATGAAATGAATATTAAGTCAAATAAAAACGTTCATTGCAGTACAGCCTAGTTAAGTTTAGTTTAAGGGGGCGCGTCGTCATCCTAACTTTAACTTGTAAATCTAACTTAAATTGTAACTTTCGTCCCGGGTGAATTTGCTCGCGTAACCCGGCATGAGGTCCGGGTCGTTAACTTTCGCATATCCGGTATATGGTCCGGATCGTTTCTGTTCCGTTGAGGCCACACAGTTGAAAAAAAGGGTACTATAGTGTGCTTTTCTAGAAAAGCACATAGAATTTTGTTCTAATAAGAGTATTTTTTTTACTTTTTTAAAAGCAATTGTTCATACTCTTCCGAGGGCAAATAAATTTCTAGAGCAAAAATTGCATTAGAAAGAGCAATACAGAAATATTACTATTTTAAAAGCAATATTCACACTTTCTTAGTAATATTTTGCTCTTAATTTTGTTCATTTAATATAATTACTATTAAATGGGTAAGTATTCTGCCCTTTAAAAGGTTTTTTTTTTTCTATGTGCACTTATAAGAGTAACATTTATTTGATTTTGCTCTTAAAAGGGTATTTAATACTCTTGTTAGAGCAAAACACTGCACGAACAGGTCTGCACTCGCAAAGACGCCAATGCCAGGTGCCAGTGCTAGTGCGTTCTCAATATTGCAATTGTGTACGATAAAGTATCAGTGTATTCTTGTTATAAACTGTAAGTACGTGAGCCGTGAACTTCAAAATGCCTATTTTAGTGGTTTTATATAATAACAAAAAATATTACGTGGAAATAATTCAGCTAGGCGAATTTATAACGTATGATGATATTGTACAATCAGGTATAACCTTTATAAATTATATTTCAATAAACCGTTTTGGAACGAAATTATAAAAATAATTAGCAGTTATTTTTTCTTATTTGTAATTTGTTTCGATTACAAAAAAAACATGCGTTAGAGTAAAATTTATATTTTTTTCAGTAACAGCAAACTTAAATATAGAAAATTTTATTGGATTTGCTGATAAAGATGGAAACCAATATGATTCCTACGTTTTTGTTCAAATATATGAACAATTTAAACATGACAGTAATTTTTATGTAAAAATTTTAACTAATAATCATTCTTTAGTTGATTTAGGTAAGCATATATTGTTTTAATTTCACATAAAGCTTCTCACATTATAAAAATATATGTATTACTCAAGTTTTAGATAATTATTTGCCTATACATGTGACTCCTGCATTAAGTGAAGAAAGCCAGAGCACAAGTACTGCTTCTTTAACATCGGTAAGTTAACAAACTTAATTGAAGTATATTTTTTATTAAATACAATAGACAAGTAACAATTCGTATAATGTTACTTCTATCATTAAAATGATTATGAATCTTCGTCTTTAAACGAAAGATATCTTGTCATCTACCCATTTATGACAAAAAAAAGTTTTATTTAAAAAATAATATATAAATGTATTGTTTGTTTCAGTCTACAGATTTTGAATTATTGAATGCTACCATCGATAGTGTTGAGGTTGAGAGCGAATCAATCGACAAAGCTTTCGCAACTACAACTTCATCTACATTAAAGGAGTCAAACATAATCGAAGTAAGCATTTTTAAAATTTATATTTAAATAATTTTTTATTTGTTTCGTATTTATATTGTTACAGTGCTAATTCTTATTAATATTTTTAGGATCTGAAATTGTTTTTAAATAGTAATTGCAAGACTACTTTTGATAAATATATAAAAAATGAAACCTTAAATGATAATGAAAGAAGACTTATAATTAGAATTTGTGTCCAATTTACCGTTTCAAAATTTGGACCTTACCCTACCAGCAAACAATTAGTGACAATTGCTCAAGCCTGCACAAGTATTTTTAAAGTTTATGAAAATAAAATTGAAGGTGCACCATCATATGTGAGTATTTGTGTTTCCTTATTCATTATTTTTATTATTTTCTTTTTATGCTCGTTTCAGTCTTTTTTCTATCATCCTGAAAATAATTCTGGTTATCTCTATTTTGGAATCAAATATTTTCAAAAGAAATACCGCAAATCCGAGGGACGAAAAAATAAAAAAAGAAAAATACATGAAAATAGAGAAGATAAAAACTCCGATTATTCTATTGAGCAAGTAGAGAATGATATTGAATGGATGCAAAATGCAGTAGTATCTAGTCAGAAAGACGAAATAATCGAGAGACATAAAAGAACTTATGCTTACAGAAAAGGCATAGAATCCACTAAAATATTTGAAAAATTCCCAAGATATTTGGATTGCCCAGAATTAGTAATATTTTAAACCTTGCTAATAAAAATTTGTTATCATATATTTTTTTTAGATAAATATTGACTTCAAATTACAATTTGAAAATAAATGTCATTTATTACAGGAAAAATGGCCAAAATTTTCTAGAGTAATAAATGAAGTTTATTTGGAATGTTTTAGTGAAGACGTCGAGTTGCCTTCAGGTACACATATTTCATACGAATTATTTATGTAAAAATATTGCTCAATATTTTTTTTTATTTTAGATTGGGATGATATAACTAACAAATTTTTAGCACTAGTTTTATTGTTACCACCTACTACTAAAGGACCTATTAAAAATGCGAAATCTGTAATAAAAGTTGATAAATTTGATAAATTGGTCATTTTTAAAGACGTAAGTATTCATTAAAACATTACCGGATTCACTACTTATTATAACAATGTAATTACGAATTTTAGATTTCATCTACAGATGTACAACTAACGCAAGATAATAAAAGAAATATCCAACCGTATATAGTAGCCATTGGTAGTAACAAGAAGGCTATATCACAGTATTTTATTGTGATAGACGGAAAGTTGTTACCTACTAGTGGAGATAATTTCGTAGCAGCTATTGATATTTTGTTTAAGGTACATTATGTTTTTGACATAAAATATTCTGTAGATTTAGCAACATTTTTTAACTTTTTTCAAGTGTATGTATATGACATACCGGAATCAATATCATTAACTAGATCTACAGATATTTTTTTGAGAATTCAAAACAAAATATAAATATTTTTTTTTGTAAAATATTATAGTTATAATATGTATTAACGTGTGTATATATATCTACTCAAACAATACAGTTGAAATTACTTTTTATTTTAAATAATAATTATTTATTTTTTACTTACATATTATGGTATAGTATACACACATTTGTGTTTATGTTTATTATAATTTTTGAAGCTCTTATAATTATAATTGTTTTAAAATGAATAAAGCAAATTATTTTTGCAAACTATGTAATGTTAATCGAGAAAATTCTTCACAAATAATTAAACATTTGCAAATATTTCACTTATTGAATGACAATAATCCAGATTTAAGTATTGAATGCTGCATTTCTGATTGTAAAAAGATATTTAAATCATTTAGCGGTTTGCGTCGACATTTAAAAAAATGTGCAGATCGTAATAATGTTGATGCTTCTGCAATAGTTGATACCAATATGTCGCAAAATTCACAAACAGAAGAGGAAGCCGTGATAAATTTTAAAGAGAGTAAAAGTGATGGTGCTTACTTATCGGGATATTTTGAAATAACTGCTAAATGTTTCAATATGGTATCTCAATTTCTTGCTTTAGGAATAGCAGAAACAACAGTAGATATAATTGTCAAAAACATAAATGAACTGATTACACTAATAGTAACTGATATCCAAACCAAATTAAAAAACGATAATACAACCGATTTTAATAAAATAAATGTTTATCAACAAATTTTTTCTGACGTAGAGAGTAAATATAAAAGAAAAAAATATTTTGAAAATATTAATGGGTTCGTTAAACCACAAGAAATAAGTTTAAATACCAGATATGAAAAAAAGTTCAATAGGAAAAAAAATAAATTTGAATTGAGAGTAGTTCAATCTACATTTATGTATGTACCTATTTTAGAAACAATTAAAGCGCTCTTTTGTAATCAATCTTTTCGTGATATATATTTCAGACAACCAAATTATTCTTCTTATGTTTCATCGTTTCGTGACAGTAATTTATATAAAAACACTGAAATATTTAATAGTACAGAAAACTCTATACAAATTGTTTTATTTTATGATGACTTTGAATGTACAAATCCATTAGGAAGTAAAACCGGAATTCATAAAATAGGAGCATTGTATTTTTCTATAATGAACTTACCTCCAGAATTAAATTCAGAGCAGCGAAATATTCATTTAGTTACTTTATTTTTTGTGCAAGATTTAAAAAATGGTGTACAGTTTAACGAAATATTGAAACATATATTCCGCGAAATTCAAGTATTAGAAAATGAAGGAATCCTAGTACATCAAGAATATTTATTACGTGGCAGCCTTGTAACAATATGTCATGACAATTTAGGTGCTAATACCCTATTCGGCTTTGTAGAATCATTTCACTCTTCGCACTATTGTAGATTTTGTTTAATGGACAAGGAAGAAACTCAAATATCATTAGAAGAAAAAAAGGAAATGTTGCGGAACGATGAAACATACGCAGATCATGCTCGTAAATTTAAATCGGCAGAAAATACTGTTTCAAATGTGAAAGGAGTTAAAAATTATTGTATTTTAAATGACTTAAAATATTATAAAATTATTCGCAATATGTCCGTAGATATTATGCATGACATATTAGAGGGTGCAATTGCATTTACTTTAAGATACTTTTTCTTAAGTGTAGTTAAAAATAAAACATGTTCTGTGACTGAAATTAATCAAAGATTATATTTCTTTAATTACGGAATTTTAGAATCAAAAAACAAGCCTTCTGCGATTAGTTTAGAAAAATCAAATACGTCTCTAGGTTTACGAGCAGCTCAGATGTGGTGTCTAATTCGATATAGTCCATTAATATTTTCTGATTTAATAAACCTCAACGATTGTAACTGGAAACCGGTTATTAATTTGTTAAAGTGTATGAATCTTATTTTTTCTCCTGTTGTAAATGAGAGTACTCCGAACAAGTTGCAATTATTGATAAAAATTTATTTAGAATCGTTAATAAACGTTTATAATTGTAATCTAATACCGAAGTTACATTTTTTAACGCATTACCCTTCCGTCATGTTTAAATTAGGTCCTTTAATAAATTATTGGTGTATGCGTTTTGAGAGTAAGCATAATTATTTTAAAACGTTAATAAACAACTTACATAATTATAACAATGTTTGCAAATTGGCTAGTCAAAGACATCAACTTTTCATGTGGCATATATGGAACACTGAAGGTTGTAAAAAACAAATACTTTATGGAAAAAGTCAAAATTATGAATTAAACAAATCTGCGTATAGAAATATTTTACTGTTAAAATTTCCAGATATTGCAGATCAGCAAATTTTAATTACGGTATCTTATCAAAAAGGTTATTGTTATAGAAACGGCTTTTATATTTACATGGAAAATTTAAATTTTGGTAAGATACTGCAAATGTTAATTATAAATGAAGAATGTGTTTTTATAGTAAAGTTATATACTTCAGTTTTTTCTGATAATTTGAACGCGTTTCAGTTATTAAAAACTGAAAGCGTAAAAATAATAAAAATTTCTGAATTATTCTATAAAGAACCATTTGAAGAACACACAGACAGATCGAACAATAATAAAAAATATATTGTACCCAAATATACTTTTTTTGATATTACATAATTTGTAAAAAATTATAAATGCTTTCATTATTGTCATTACCTTATTATAAAATGTAATAATTTGAAATAAATACCTACTGTATGAAAGTATAATTCTGTTGTTTTATATATTCTTATCATACACATCTTGATAATACCTTTATGGATATTTATGTCTTAATACGAATCCAAATCCACCAGTCTATTACAAAGTATATTTGTATTTTTATAGCAGTATTAAATTAGCCCAATATTATTGTAATTAATATTTATTGAAAGAAACGAAAGAGTAAGGCTATTCTTTTTTAAATTTTGAATTTTACTTAAAGTTTAAATCCGATTAGAATTCTAGAATGCTAATTAAATTTTTTAATAAATAATAATTGTATTATTATTTTATTTGTCAATTTATTGCAGGAAAGAACAATATTTGCTACATAAAAGACCAACATCTATAAAATTACTGCACTTTAATATTCTCTTTGGTTTGCTCTATACAGTGCATTTTTTATTCTTAAATTAGCAAAAAAATGCTCTAATATTGGTAACATTAGTGCTTCTTTAAGTTCATTAATAAATGTTATAATAAAAGCACTTTCTGATCTTTAAAAGGTAAAAATATGTACTTGTAAAAGAGTAATATTGTGCTCTTTTACTAGCAGTTTCATAAACTACATTTAAAGCAAAATTCTGCTCTTAAAGTAGCAACAACTAATATGCTTAAATTAGAGTAAAATTTAATTCTCCCCTTTAATGGGTATTTTTAAAAGTGCTCTTTTTTCATTGCTTTTAACAAAGAGTAACGTTTAACCTTGGACTTATATAAACCGTTTTTAAAGCAAAAAAAGTGCTCTTTTTTTCAACTGTGCAGAATCCTTTTGGATCTGGATATTATCGTCCTTCTAGACTCCGTGGGATATAATTGTCATCCAAAATTTAACTTTTAATGGTAGATTTCATGCCGGCATGAGGACCGGATTGTTTTAGTTTTTTTTTTATTTATTTATTATTAGCTCGTGTAATCCGGTATAAGGTCCGGGTCGATTAGGCCAGGAATCCAGGACCTGGACAACGGGGGACAACGAGGGATCGAGAAAGGAGAAAGTCTTCAAGGCGAATTAAAGACGCGAATATATTCGGAATTTGTCGCGAACCGGGTACGGGAAATGTTGAATAAATTTTGATATTGATTATATTTTTTGTTGTATCGGGGATATTTTTTTATAAACTGTAGTTTGGGGTTTGTGGGGTTAATATTTGTCTTAAATTCGTTTGCGAAAATCGATTCATAATGATATATTTGGGGTGGGATTTTGGGATTGTTTATATTATATTATCTTATATTATATATGCTCGTATATAATATGAATATAATATAATATATTTATTTTGTATGTTATGCTTTTTTCCTAGCGCACTGAGTATTTGGCGTGCCAGTATTTTGAATACTGTGCAATGAATACTCATCAAATTCCGCCGAAAGTCTCTCGCGGGCATGAAAATGTTCGGTGGACTTTACACATGGTAAAAAAGAGCTTTGTTGCAGATTACTAAAATTAGTACCAGCAGCTAATTTCGTAATCACAATGAAGTTGTTTTTTATCGTGAGGTGAGCAACCCTCGTCCAAGAAAACTTACCCTCCTATATGGATTGCACGGGGTCGGTTTTCGCGGAATGGGGAGGGCGCGGTCGTAGGTCCAAACACTGTATGGAATATGACGATGAGCAATAGTTTATCGGCGTATGCATATCAGTGGTTGGAACGCGCTTGGCCCCAGCAGGCCGCGTCCGTGAACAAGCCACAAATAGGTTCATTTCATCTCATTATCATTTTTGTTAGGGTTTCAGGCGCGGGGTTTGTAGGACACCCCAGTCGTGGTTTAGACCGGGGTGGCTCTGTCCTCAACTCCTTTGAATCGCAGGGGGTTTGGATAGGGTTCCCTGCCCAAGTGGAGAGACCTTGTCGTGGTGGCAGGGCTTAACCATACCCAAATTGGGGTGGGACCAACGTCTCCACAAACTATCGAATTAATATCTGTTTCTGGTTAATATATTAACAAAATAATTATTTTGGCACATATTAATTCGATATTTTTTATTTAAATGCAATTATTTTAATAAATGAGCAAATAAAATATTAATTCTTGCGGAATATAGTTATAAAATTTGATGACCTCCCGCCAATTCCATATTTAAAATAGCAATGATCTTTAAGTATAGTATCACTTCCGGTTGATCTAATTTGTTGTTCCAATAAATAGAAAAGTCTGTAATACCAAATTTTGGATAATATTTTATTGTTTTTCCTCCAAAATCTTTTAAGAGCTTCAAGTAAAGTACCACTTCTGGTTTATCAGTCAAAATCTAATGTTTCAAATTATAAACGAGTTTTAAATACCAAAGTTTTGGATCATATTTTAGTAGATTTTAAGGAAAAATTGCTACAAACACATTATTGTAAAAATAGTAAAAACGTGTTGTAGGTACCTTAATTCGTGCTTATTCCCTAAAAACTCTCTCTAATTTTTGGACCGAAAACTTTACCTCCTTTATCTTTGGTGTGGCGGGAGGTAAAAATACGTAATATATCGAAAATAAACTAATACAAAAATTGTCAATTTAGTAATTTTTCCAGAAAATAGCCCATTTTAGAGCAGCTGATGTTCCTTTAGCCAGATCTTCTCTCGTGCATTCCTCTTCTAAGTTGGCGCACGTGAGCAGGTGGGTAATTATTTGTTTTTGACTACAATGACGTAAAGTGGGTTCTGCTTGGTACCCCCAGTTGTACCTATGTATTTCATATTTTCCTACTTGACTTCATAGCAGATTTAAAATTTTCCAATTGGGCCATTCTTGGTCATTATCTGGCGGTGGTTTTTCATCTTTTGCAAATAAAGTAAAAAGAAAATTATGATAAAAATATTTAACAATGAATTTAATTCAAGCAATTTGAAATAAAATATTAGATATCTTTATGAGGATTTTCAATGTGTCTTTGCTTATAACACAAAAAATAGGGTTTGGACACTTTAAATTTAAATATTAAAATATATTTTATCTTTTAAATATCCTAATTTTTATTTATTTTGAATGTTACAGGGTTCTATGCAGTACGGCCGATACACCTTTCGAATATACTCTCATGAAACTTGATTTCTTCCAGTATCATCGTTGGAGAATGAAACCCGAGACGTGGAGAAGAATTTCCCTAAAAAAATGCACCCTTATGCCCTCCCCATAAACCCTATTTTAAAGGTATTTATGCCCATTGCCATCTACTTATCAATAAAACCAAATTAATTCGAAATATTTCTTATATTGTGTTATTATTTATGTATAATTTCCGGTAAAAATTGATGTACGCTGTTGTATGATGAATTTAAATTACAAATTATTATTTAAACATCTCAAATTAATGATTGTTTTCAAATAAATACTCTTCATCCGTTCAAAATTGATAGGATTTTTTCGTATTCGAATTCTCGCTGAATTTCCACCAATCACAAGCTTAGTTATTCTTGCCAATCAGAATCGTTAGTTTCACCAATCACATGAGACCACGCCGTAAGCGTCACTGCGTCACATGTTGTGCAAGCAAGTTGTTGTTAAGAAGTGGTTTTATGTTTTGTGTTATATTTGTGAAATGGAATTGGATCAGTTGAATTCGAATGCCTAGCTGTAGTTTGAAAGGTAAATTACTTGATTTTCTAATAAATTTAAGGACAAAAATCTTGACGTAACCTTACTTACATCTTCAAGTTCTACATAAATATGTATTTGTATATTGAATTCATCATAAAACAGCCTTAATACATGTAATATATTGTTGCATTTAACATTCTTTTACATTAGTAAAGTATTAGTACATTCTTATACGACGTAGAATGTCTAACCTTGCCTTTTGAAGGTCGTGCATGATTTGCAACTTTCAGTATCATATTTTTAAGAACTTAAACGTAAAATCGTGTAGTGTATATATCTAGCTGCAATTTGAAAGGTATATTATGTAATTTTATAATAAATGTAAGGACAAAAATCATATTGAAATATCCAATGGTGCTATGGACATCTTCAAGTTCTAAATGTACATTTCTATAGGTATCAAATTCATCATTAAACAGCAGCTAATACATTTTTACACTTGAGTATTTTTAATCTTGCTTTTTGAATATCATATGCAACTTTATCGAAATATCTTTATAATGTTATGTAATGCAATGTTTATCTATAGTGGTGTGCAAAAGTTTTGATCCAAACAGATTTTTAAACCATTATCATATATAGTAAAGGTAATACAACAATCAAACAGTTGTATTAATAAACATATGCATAAAATATGTACCTATTATAAACCAGAAACTATGTAGGTAAATAAAATTATGTAGTAACAAAATAATTTATCGTGCTATGCAAAAATATTGCGCCAAAAATATACGTATTTCAAAACATCTAAAAAATCTGAAATGGTTTTTAATTTTGTTCTTTGTATTTAATAGCTTATCATCATTCCTTTTGATACAATTACTGCAGAATGCTGTCGAGACATTGATTTAATTAAATTTGTAATACTGTCTTGTGGTGTACAGCTTATCTTTCATTTTCTAAATGGTTCCATAAGTCAGGCTTGTTTTTCTTTTCCAACTCGTATTTTAACTTCTAGCATAGATGTTTATTGGATTGAAATTCGGAGATTAGGGTGGTCAAACAAGAATTCCGACTTTTGTTGACCTAAAAATTATTTTACTAGCTTAGATTTTATTTGAATTATTTTATCGGTTCGCTTTGTTGGTTTACGGGATTCTATTGCATCTTGGCTTGTCAGCTAATGATTTTGGCAATTTATATTTGGTAATAATACCATTTGCTGTGCTTTTATCGATCATTAGGAAGTCTGCTATCTCACGAGAAACCTCTCATTGACGAGAAAGGTTTATTGCGGATTCTCTTACCTGGAAGTGGGTGTATACCACCAATTTGTTAGACAATAAGTTAATATTGAATTGAATATTATTTATTTGAAAGTACTTACATATATTACAATCTCGATTACAGTAACCTATATAACTACATTTTCTCGCTTGATAACAATGCAAACAATGATGTAGAGACGAATGATTTTCATTTGATATAAAAAGCGCCCATAACTATTAGTTTAAAACGTAGTAAAACGACATTCATTTTCTAAATAATGAAGATTTTTATTTTACATATTAATTTATTTATTGCTCAGTACATTATACTGGGCAATAAATCCATGTTCTACGCGTTAAAATGCTAGTGAAAATTTCTCAAGAACACTGAACCGATGTTACATCTTTAGATAAGAAAATACTTATTGCAATAATAACCAATGTGGGCATATCAGTAAAATCTTTTAGAGCTTTAGTACTATAAACACTAAATAAAAGAATTAGTAACATTAATAATCAACATTAATAGTACGTAGTGTTAATGTACTTCTGGTTTTATTAACATTGAAAATTACTCGTTTATTTGAAATCGCTTATTTTCAAAGTTATAAAATGTTAATATTGGTTGTTCTTGCTTTAAATTATAGATTTTTAATGTGTAATTTGGTGGAAAATACAACTTAATAGGTGATAGTGAATATGTGATAAGTGTATATTTGATAGTGAATATATCAGTATTATATTATAATTGATCTACTTTATTTCCTATTGATACAGTTTTTTTTCTAAGACATAGTCACACAATAGCAGTTAATATATTGAAATTAAACATATATTTGTTTAAAAAACTTTGTGTTAAAATTTTGATCTATTTTTAATTGTATCTCTGTATATAAATCTTTGCATCACTATTATTTATTTGAAAGTATTTACATAGGTATATTAAAGTAATCTATATCTCGATAAGTCTTAGAAAAAAAATGTTATACATTATACTCGCAAAAATCTGTAATATTATGTAATAACTTATACGATACAACTTAATAAATATTTGGCGATATATACTTCATTATTTATTTATTTACAAGTTCTCATAGAATAATATCATTACAATATGTAACACAAATAAAATGTATTATATAAATAACCAATAAAAACAGTAAAAAAGAATACAATTTCTCAATTCAAAAACCTATTTCCTAACCTCAAAAATTGCATTCCAGCAATTCACCAAAATACGAACTAGATCATCAAAATGAGATCAGCAGGATATGAACGATTTACGGCCTATAGGTAAGCAACCAGCAAAAAACGTTTCGACAGCACCGCAAAGCGATCGTCGATCTGCAACCTGCATTAATAATTTTAGCGCCTAAATTTCAACCTAGTGCACAACAGGTTACAAAAGCAAGTAGCCTACACGAAAAAATTCCTAGCCAGCAAAATCCGATCCGCGAGTACCAGCAAGGCTTCTGGTCGACAAAATCACAAAAATCGTGTAAAATCGACGTTTTAGGGCCGTAGCGGCCGAAAAGTAGCACTTTACTGCCGCTACGAGCATTTTTGAGCTCTCAGACGGATTTTCAGCCGATCGCAAGGCATTTACCCACCAAAATTCAGAAATCCGTCGATCGCAATACTGTTGCTAGGCTTCTGGCTGACAAAATTTAAAAAATCGTGTAGAATCGGCGATGTACAGCGTGTAGCAAGACTACTAGGCACGAAAACGAGAAATCGTGAGCTCTCTGGCCGATCCGAATGTATTCATCCACAAACATTCAAATTTCTGACAATACGGTAGGCTGAAGTAAGGCCTGGTGAGCAAAACATGAATCTCAGGTCTCCCACCACAGATTTCTAGCTATGTATAATACTGGCTGTCTGTTGAATTTACAGCCATTCGTGCAGCGTGAGCGTTGGCTTCCTACCGGTGACTCTTTGTCGTGAAATTACGTAATAACGTCTATATCAAGCTATATTCAGGTTTCTAGAAATTTTTTGCTGGCTAGCCCTCAGGAACCAGCGGAGCGATCCGATCCCAGCTCCCAGCAACCCGCCTAGCACCCACGTGCTCGCCTTCGGCTCGTGGATGGCTAGGGCGGGTTGCTGGTAGCTAGGGTGGGATGCTCGGCTGGTTCCGGGTGGCTAGTAGGCGGGATTCGAACCTGGATCTTTAGGATGGGAGATTTTTGTAGGTCGTCGTTCTGGTTGTGGATCTATAGGCTGTGAATTGGTTTGTAGGCGGGATATGAACTTTGATGTTTGGATTGCAATTTTTTGTTTTGAGGATATTGGAATAAAATAGTATATAATTTTAGCGGTATTTATTGATCATAAATTTATTACATAATGGTGTACATAATGCATTACTATATTTTGCTAAGATATTGTTTTAATACGGAGATATATGCGAATGACAATTATATACATAAATAAATGTATCTTGATCTGTAACACTTTGAAAGATAACATTTGATATATAGGTTTGTTTTAATTATATATGTGAGAACATATGATATAAATTCTTTATTATGATTCGTTGAAATATACAAGTAGGCTAACATACATGATTGACAACAATCGATCGATTAATTGTTGAAAGAACTTTTATAAGGATCATTTGTTGTAACAAATAGAAATGATAGAAGATAATAATTATGTATAAGATGATAATATATTTATTTATAACAGAAAATCCTTACAAAGTTTTTCCCTAACATTTTTTGGGTATTGGAAATATGTTATTAGATTACAATAATATATTTTACAACTTCAAAATTAATGTCTCTCTTGCTATAAACTTTTGGGATTCAAATTCGAAATCGCACATAGCTAAAAAATATACTTAAAATATGTAAACTAAAGTTTAAACAAAATGAAAAGAAAATTTTGAGATGGTTTTTTTAAAATTCAATTGTCAAATATGGAAATGAAGATTAAAAAAATTTCACTCATGAAAACAATAGATAAAATATATTTGAACTATTAACTGTATTTGTTTTAAATTGTATCAAACATGTAGATGTTAATATATTGATTAACTCTGTGGAATCGAAATATGAGGCCCAAAATTTTGTGATCTAAATAAATAGGAATAATGTATCAATTATTCAGTTTCATATCTTAATTAACGCATTTCTAAATTTAAAATGTAATGTTTTTAATTACGTCGAAACTCTTATTACGTCATTGTTACAGGAGAGACAATTATTTTGTGATACAGTTTTAAATTAGAAGTCTTGGTACATAGGCGAAAAGTATGTCTGTAAAGTATCATTTTCCGCTCTAGATACACAAATAACTATTTTTCAATGTGCGAATATGTTATGAAGTGTATTTTAAATATAATAATACAAATTTGGGTTTTCATTAACTATGTTTTATTTAGAACAATCAGAGTATTTGATTACTAGTGTGTACTCGTATGTATGTAGGGGATGCAAATGATAGTACAGAAAAATAGAGCTAAGTCCCAATTACTTACAGTTTCGAGATATTGAATTTTTAAAGTTTGAAATATGTACCATGTGATTCATATATTGTGCATAGTAACTTTAAAATTAAATACTTCAAGAACTAAGAATGATAGCAAATTATCCCAATATTATTTGTATTTGTATGATTATTTTCTATATGTAAACGTAATTTCAACACTTTGGAATCACTGAAAACATTTTCAGCAATGCTTGTTTCAAGACAGGTATATGTCTATTGAAAATAGCAACTTAAAAAATGAGCATGAAAAACTAAAGGAAAAAGCGAGTTGTATTTTCCAAAATTAGTTGTAGAGAGTTATTTCCTATATTTATACAAAATTTCAAGAGGTTTAAATCGCGGAAAATTTTTTCAGTAATGTTTATTTCAAAACATGTACATGTTCATTAAAAATAACAACTTCAAAATTGAATATCACGAAAACTAAGAATAATAGCGTCTCTTACTTTTTAAATTTATATATAGAGAGTAATTTTCTATTTGTATAGTGCTATAAATAATTTCAAAAGATTTCAATCACTGAAAAAAATTTCATTAATGTTTACATATTATACGTTGTGTATAATATTATGTTTAATTAAAATGGCAAATTTGACAATGAATATAAAGAAAACTAAGAGAAATAGGTACTTGTACTTTCCAAATTTAAATATAGGGAGTAATTTTCTATATGTATACTTAATTTCAATAGGTTTAAATCACTGATTTTTATTATTTATGTTTATTTCAAGACATCTATGTTTATTGAAAATATTAACTTTAAAAATGAATAACATGGAAACTGAGAGATATAGCTACTTATAATTTAAAAATTTAGATATTGGGAGTAATTTGCTATATAAACTTAATTACAAAGGTTTAAATTGCTAAAAAAAATTGGTAATGTTTATTTTAAGACGTGTATATGTTTATTGAAAATAGTAACTTTAAAAAAGAAAATCACGAAAATTAAGAGATATAGCGACTTGTACTTTTCAAAGTGATATTAAGGAATTTATTTACTGTATGGTAGACTTAATTTTAGAATATATGAATTGCTGAAAAAGTTTTCAGTAATGCTAGTTTCAAGAGGAGTACATCGTTATTAAAAATTAAAAAATTAATATCTCGTAAACTAAGATAATTAGCCATTTGTACTTTTCAAATTTGAATGTAGGAGATTATTTTGTATATGTACAATTATTTTGCAAATGTATGAACCTCTGAAAAAAATCAGTAATGTTGACTTAGCTCTTTCGTTTCTTGTACCCTTCAAATAATATGAATGAATATGTGTTTATGATGTATGTGACCTAACGTAATACGCTTTAAGATGTTGAAATAATTATGAAAATGAAAATATGTGAATTGTATGATATGATTTTATTCTCTGTTATTTAAATATGCTTATAAGTATGAGTGTCTTCAACATTTGTTTATAAAGTTTTTGTTAGTAGAGTAATGATTTTTCACGTTAAATGGTTATATAACATAAGTACTTTATAGGTGTAAGGTGTTTTTATTTATTTCTTTACATAAATTTGATAAATATGACTTGGGGTGTACAAAATCCATGTTGGGGTTGCTTTGGGGTGCGATGCTCTGCAACAGGGTGACCATCTCCAATGCGGAAATCAGGATTCATGAACTGCAACTCGTTCGGGTACATCTGCAGCATCGTCTGTTTAAGTGTGCAGCTTATCTTTCTGCAACAATAGAAAATATACTCGAAAGCAACAAATATAAATTAGTGGTTAATGGTCATAGAAAATAATATGATTTTATTTATAGATTATTAACAATTATTTTAAGTATATATACCTATTTATTATTTAAAAAGATATATTAATGCCAAAGAAAGTGCGAGATACTCAATATTACAAAAGAATGAATAAATATTTCGATCGATCAATAATAGATTTTAATGCATAATGTACGATATTAAAGTATTTTAATAATGAGGTAAAAGTTACGTAATTTCACGAACAAAAAATGACGGCACCATTTGTTTTATATCATACACATTCCTAATTACGTATATATGGAACAAAACATGTAGTAAAATATATAGGGCATACAACGATATGTTATATTAAATTATATACACCGTGAACACAATTCGTGATATATATGTTGAATATTAGAAAACTTTTTTTTTTCAAATATCTGTGCCGTAAAGACTATATGGGGTGTTTTATATGTACAGAATAAAATATTAGAAGATTGTATATGGTAGAAATGTTAATTAATTATCAATTAATGCAAACTATTTTTGATATAATATGAACAATTATTTAAATATAGTTTATATCTTGTATCTATACTATAATAATTCCTCCAAATTAATGCTTAATATATCAAATGAAAATACAACTATGTATGAAGTGTTATAAAAAAAAAACTCACTTTAAATAAATGAAATCTATGGATATAACTCCAAGTCCTGCAGGTATCCTAACGTCTTCTCCAAGCACCAGGAAGTCGTCCTCGTGGTCACAGTACAGCAGCACACTACACACACGTCTTTACACTAGCACTGTAACAAACAAACTGAAAGAATTAATCCATGTAA
This sequence comes from Ophonus ardosiacus, assembly GCA_943142095.1. NCBI lineage: Eukaryota > Metazoa > Arthropoda > Insecta > Coleoptera > Carabidae > Ophonus > Ophonus ardosiacus. The sequence goes on from OW964839.1 coordinate 24,311,151, forward strand.
TGTTAGGGTGTTAAATAATTTACCCCGTAGAAATACAAGTCAACAATTAAATAATAATGAGTCTTTATAAATAATAATTGCTTCTTATGTATTATGTAATTCGTTCACGGTGTTTTGAATTTTATGAATGTAGAAGAAGCGCGAAAAAATTTGAGTACATAAAATACAATTTTTTATTTATTATAACATTTTATTAAATATGTGTGTTCTTTTCAGATGCAGTTGTGTGAAAAGCCGACATCCTGGTGTTGCAGATTTAGCGGCTTGGAGTACCGACATTGTAACCAGAAGCACTCAACAATGGTGAGTTACATTATAGCAAATATTTCTTGTAATATCGCCCATGGGGACCACCTGTTAAATCTTCATTTTCATGAAGACTATCTCTATAAAAAAAAAACCAATATAATACTAAATGTATTCCACAAAAAATCCGACTATTTAATAAAATAATGAAAAAATTCTCTAGGCCTTAGTTTCCAAAATAGAAATTTTTAGTTTTAATTGAAATTGACAATATTTTTGACGGTCTATAACTAATGAATGGTATAAAGTTAAATTGACGGGCGTTAAGCCATTTGATTCTAGGGACATTTCTACATATATTTACCAATTTTAAACAACCGTGTCTAGTTAGTATAGTAAGAGTAAGCAAAAATGAAAAAAATGGTAACTTTAAACAATTCAGTAGTCCACTAAAAATCCGATCACCCTATAATTAAATGGAAAGTATCATTTTCTCTTAATTCAAGCATGCTGATAACGGGAAAAATGATAAAAAAAATCTCTAGGGCTTAGTTTCCAAAATATAAATTTTTATTTTTAATGCAAAATTGACAATATTTTTTGACTTTGACGGACTATAACTAATGAATGGTAAAAGATACATTAACGGGCGTTGCGCCATTTGATTCTATGGACATTTCTACATATATTTACTAATTTTGAATAACCGTGTCGAGCTAGTATAGTAAGAGTAAGCAAAAATAAAGAAAATAGTAACTTTAAACAATTCAGTAGTCCACTAAAAATCCGATCACTCTATATTTAAATGGAAAGTATCATTTTCTCTTAATTCAAGCATGCTGATATCGGACAAAATGATGAAAAAAATATCTAGGCCTTAGTTTCCAAAATAGAAATTTTTATTTTTAATGCAAAATTGACAATATTTTTTGACTAATGAATGGTAAAAGATACATTAACGGGCGGGGCGCCATTTGATTCTATGGACATTTCTACATATATTTACTAATTTTGAATAACCGTGTCGAGCTACTATAGTAAGAGTAAGCAAAAATGAAAAAATGGTAACTTTAAACAATTCAGTAGTCCACTAAAAATCCGACCAGCCTGTATTTAAATGGAAAGTATAATTTTCTCTTAATTCAAGCATGCTGATAACGGAAAAAATAATGAAAAAATCTCCAGGCCTTAGTTTCCAAAATAGAAATTTTTATTTTTAATGCAAAATTGACAATATTTTTTGACTTTGACGGACTATAACTAATGAATGGTAAAAGATACATTAACGGGCGTTGCGCTATTTGATTCTATGGACATTTCTACATATATTTACTAATTTTGAATAACCGTGTCGAGCTAGTATAGTAAGAGTAAGCAAAAATGAAGAAAATAGTAACTTTAAACAATTCAGTAGTCCACTAAAAATCCGATCACTCTATATTTTAATGAAAGTATCATTTTCTCTTAATTCAAGCATGCTGATAACGGGAAAAATAATGAAAAAAATCTCTAGGCCTTAGTTTCCAAAATAGAAATTTTTATTTTTAATGCAAAATTGACAATATTTTTTGACTTTGACGGACTATAACTAATGAATGGTAAAAGATACATTAACGGGCGTTGCGCCATTCGATTCTATGTATTTTTCTACATATGTGTACAAATTTTCATTAGTCACAGCTAAATGTCTATTGTGTATATCATGTTTAAAATGAAATCATTCAAAAACTAAGTGAAATAGTTGTTTTCTATAGGTACGTAATGTTGCAGGAATTTGAATTGCTGAAAACAGTCATATTTGTTTCAAGATAGCTAAATGTCTTTTGTGTATACCATGATAAAAATAATGATAATTTAAAAACTAAGTGAGATAGTGACTTGCAGTTTTCATATTTGGATTCAGGGGGTTGTTTTATATATGTGCATAGTTTCAGAAATTCGAATCGCCGGATACTTCGTTAAATTTCAGTAGGGAATATTTGAACTTAACCTTTTATTTTTCTGTACCTTTTAAATGTTGTATGAATGTATGGTATATGATTTTCTTATTTAATGAACTGTAATATATATGAAAATGAAGATATGTGTTGCTTAATGGCATGAATTGATTATGTGCCAATTTTTCTTGCCATATATTAGTTATTCGAGTACTTAATGTTTAGTAGGATAACTTTTATTTATTTATTTACATAAATCTTATAAGTCTTGAGGGGCACCAATACATGTTGGGGTGTCTTCAGTGTTATGCTCTGCAACAATATGATCATCTCCAACGCTGAAATTAGGATAGATATCCTTCTGCAACTCACTCACATCCTTCTACGACTTGGCAAGGATTGTAATTCATCTCTGTTACATGTTTCTGTAACAATAAAAATATATACGAAATAATATTTAGATTAGTGGTTACAGATAATAATATGGATGGATTTAGAACTGTTTCAATCGTTTGTAATTATTAAAAATAAAATACCTAATATGGAAATAAGTGTGAGAAATGCATTATTAAAAAGAATATTTAAATTTTTAATTATTTATAAATACGAAATATTTGTAGGTAGTAAAATATATAGTACATTCAATAATATATATTTGTGTATGGTAGTAATACTATAAATAACTCTAAATTAATTCAAATTCTTTTCCACACATTAGCAATTATAATTCAAATATAAAGTATATATACATCCGAAATAATCTTTAGTAATAATGGCTGATATACCCAATAATGGTTACTAAAAGTAGTTTAAAAATTAAAAAAAAACTTACTATGAATCAATTATTTCCCTAAGTATAAGTCCAAGTCTTGAAGATGTCCAAAAGTCCTCTCCAGGCACTAGGAAGTCGTTCTCGAAGGCACAGTACACGAGAACACCACACTTCTGTTCACTAGCACTATAACAATGAAACTGACAAAATTGATCTTTGTAACAGTTAGGCATTAGATAATAAAAAAATAATAGTCAACAATCAAAATAATGAGTAATTATAAATTATAGTTGATGTCTATGTATTACATAATTTTGTAGTCGCTCGAAAGTTTTTTTTTTTAAATTAGTATTTGTAAACAAGGTCTATATATTATAATTTATGAATTTTAGGGTTGATAGAAAGGGTGCTATTCAATCCTGACAAAAATCTTTTGTGGCCAGCACAAGCCTTCCGTTAATTTGATGTATTTTGTACAAATCCCAAAAGTTCATCGGAAAATATTTTATAAATCAATATAATAATAATAAAATTATCACATGATATACATTTATGTATACTCATACCTATATAAATACTCTAAAATTGTGTACACTTACGTACATTCTCTTTAAAATCAAATAATATTACTACCAAGTTTATATCTCTACCCATTTTTGAATTATTGCCCCAAAAGTCAATATACCCCAACTTTAGATAAAAACTTCAAAATTTTCAAAAATCTAAGTTTTATGTACCTAGATACTTCTCAATGCGCTGATTCCAAATTTTGAAACCGCAGGTCGATATCTCGTTTCTTTCTCAAGATATTTAGATTTAAAGTTTTGCTCAAAACTGCCCATTTTTGGGTGTTAATCCAAAAATGGGTCGAGATATGAATTTGGCGACATCACCATTCGGGCAAAATTACATAAGTACACTAATTTTCAGAATTTTTGAACACCGCATACAATCTCTAAAGCAAAATAACTTAAAATGGCCAAAAATCGTAAAAATCTAAGGTGTACCCCTTACGATTTTTTCAGATTTTGATAATTTTCAGGCGTTTTCAAGCTTTTATTCATAAAAAATAAACCGGTTGGACAAAAATTATGAAAATTGCTATACTTATGTATTTTTGTACGTAGAATCGAATGGTGATGCCGCCAAATTTATATCTCGTCCCATTTTTGGGTTAACACCCAAAAATGGGCAGTTTTGAGCAAAACTTTAAATCTAAATATCGCGAGAACGAAACGAGATATCGACCTGCGATTTCAAAATCAGCGCATTGAAGAGTATCTATACATAAAAATTAGATTTTTGAAAATTTTCAAGTTTTTATGTAAATGGGGGGTATATTGACTTTTGGGGCAATAATTCAAAAATGTGTAGAGATATAAACTTCCTAGTAATATTATTTGATTGTAAAGACAATGTTACGTAAATGTACGCATATTTAGAGCATTTGAAAAACTGAGTGAATTTTTAGAAGTAAAAGTATTGAAATAAAAATGTATAAATGCTATAAAAAAGTTTCTTGGAAAAGATTCTGTATACCCAATAAAATTATCACACGAACACATACTATTTTTTACAAGTTCCATACCAAAAGTTCCTTTGAAAAGATTCTATAAATCCAATAAAATTATAACATGAACATACACTATGTAAATTGTACTTAACAATTCCTTCTTTCTTCTTCAGCTTTCTCCAATTTTATTAGAGGTCACTGTTACTTACTCTTCTCTTTCACTCATTCCTGTCTAATGCATCTTCTTTTTGACCAAAGATAATACCTTCCTTACCTAAAGGTGACGGAAGGTAAAAAAGTGAGATAGCAACTTGCAGTTTTCAAATTTGAATTCAGGGGGTGTTTATATGTACACTAAGTTTCAGGAATTCAAATTACTGAAAAAAAAATTCTATCATATTTGTTTCAAGATAGGTAAATGTCTTTTGTGTATACCATGATAAAAGTAAAATATTTTAAAAATTAAGTGAGATACCGACTTGCATTTCTCAAATTTGAATTCAGTGGGTGTTTTCTTACACGCACGCTAAGTTTCAGGAATTTGAATTACTGAAAATAAAATCTGTCATGTTTGTTTCAAGATAGGAAAATGTCTTTTATGTATACCATGATAAAAGTAAAATATTTTAAAAAATACATGAGTTAGTGACTTGCAGTTTTCAAATTTGAATTCAGGGGGTTATATTCTGAATGTAGTCTATGTTTCATGAAGTCGAATTGGAAATTTTAATTTTAGGGTTCAAAATTTCTAAAACTAAGTAAGATAGGAATTTGTATGTTTCAAATTTGATTTGCACATGCATCTTTGTATACATAAGCAACGTTTTAAAATTGTTGAAATGTTGACAAACTTTACATATTAATATGAATAGAAAAGTGGTATTATTAATACAAACACAAATTGCAGATACAATAAATAAGTTATTACATTTATAATTTTATTAATAAATCATTTCTTTTTGCAGATCATCAAGTTTTCGACGTTCCAGTGGTAAGAGACGCAGACATCGCGACTTGGAGAACCCGTCCGTGTGTCTACAGTATCCTGGGGCTTCTCTCCGGACCTGGTGGTCATGATTTCGTTGTCTGGATCAGGAAAACATCCCCTGCGGTATCGTGAAGTCGTGAACCGGTTCGCCTGATCTCCATACTTGAAATTCTATGAAATATAAATGTGAGAGTTACACTGTATATTCCACTAAACTTTGTCATGCGTTATTTCACATTCTTGTTTATTACTCCTACATGGTTAAAGATAGCAACTTGCACAATGAAAATTTGGAATCTACATAAAATTCTCTGTACGATACGTCTGATTATAATTTTTAACTTCGATTGGTTTAGGAGTTACGGGGCGTTAAAATACATGTATTTTCGTCAAATTTTCTCTGTACACTTTTCCATATTTTCATTTATCACTACTACAAGAATAAAGATAGTAAATAGGGAAGAAAAAATTTATATTTTACATAAAATTCGTCATTGGCAGACACATTTGTTTTGTGTTCAACAACTTAGAAGAAATGTAAATGTAATATCAAAGGTTCATACTTACCTATGGTGAATTTTCATAATATACCATCCGCTGTTGTATCATCACTGTAATATATCATCATTGGCGATTTTCACAGATCAGAATACACTTTGTAGTAAATATTACGTAACACTTACTCCAATTAGAATAACTTGTATAACACTTGGTATTAGTAAAATACTTTTACGGACAATTATACACATTTTAATAATAGGAAAGACTTTTTTTTAAATATACAGCAACTGTATAGTAAACTAACTCACGACACAATATAATTTTGAATAAGGATTAAACAATGAACACTAACGGAAGGACAGAGTCTTATGCAACATTTTAAATAATATCTAAAATTATAAGAAGCAGAAATACGTTGTATAAGTTAAAATGAATTTTGAATATTTAGATTTTATTGTAAATAATAATGTACATATGAACATTTAAATTTAGTGTACTAAATTATTAAATTTAGATTTTTTTTAAAGTTTAAACAAAATGACAATTATTTATAGCTATTTAAATATTTTAAAAATATTTATAGAGTAAATCTAACACTTTTAAAATATATAGCGAACTATACGATGTAAATAGAGAACGATTTCAATAAAAATTTCAAACTTTTTCGTTGCTATAGGGCACTACACGATTATTCACAAGCACACGATGTTCACTTCACCAAAGACTGAAAGGAACTGAAGTCTTTATTGTAAAAACATAATATTAATATTATCACGTAATACCCCCACTCTAATTAAGTGTTTATTTATTATATCTTTTGTACTTTGGCGCTCAAAATAAACAATGTTTATGTTTGTTTACAAGTTCTGCGAAGGGCCTAGTACACCCAGCAATAGGATACGGTGTCTACAACACTGGATGATGATAATATATGACTTTTTATAAGAATAAATAAATAAAATAGTAGTTTTCTTACCTTTCCTATGTAATAACAAAAGGGACAGGGAAATATCTTAATATTTAAGGATTTTTCCGAATTTTCCTATGCTATCTTTTAGTATTAAGTTCTCTAGGTACAAAAACAACCATCCGATAGGAGTCCGCCCTTTTGTGAAGGGCTAAGGGCTTATTTGAGCCCTTAGGGAAAATTTGACCACGGATTTCATTTATGCAGATCTAAGTAAGGTTAACAACACTTGTCCGGATTTTCTAGCTCTTTTAGTTCAGGAATTAGCGCAGGCCCTTCGCCACAAACTTGAAGGGCAAATATATTGTAAACCAAAGGGTTTTCATCAATTCTGTGCAAGCCAATGGAAAGCGCGGGTTCGAATCCCCCCGATTCGCTATTTTCCGGCCCTTTAGCCCTATAAATGGACGAATTTAAGTGTTAGTCCCTTTAAAAAACTTTAAGGGCCCATATCTCGAAAACGGCTGGGTTTTCAGCGTTTTCCTTAAAACGCTGTTCCTTAGGGGAATTCGAATGAGTAATATAGGGTCAAATTACATCATACCAAAGTTTGAAGGGCGTAGGGCAAAGTATTTTATAATAAGGGTTTTTGAAAATTTTTGAACATTTTTTGATTTTTTTTTTTGTTTACACCAAAATTTTATTATTTATTTTTTAAGCTCTATAAGCAATAAAATAACCATCCGTAGAACTCTTTCTCATTTTTGTTTCCCGGATACTATGGAAAATAATCGACTCAAAATGCGACACTTTTTAATTAAGAAATGCTTTATATCTCCTAAACTACAAAAGGTTGAAGGGCCGGACAATGTTTTTTAGACTAATTACGACCCGTAGAACACGATTCCGGTCTCACATTTAAAATATGAGAACTCTTTTCATTCCTGTTATCCGGATACCATCAAAAATTTTCGACTCAAAAACTGAGTAAATTCAGGTCATTGACCCCAAAAATTGGGTTAAGAAAAGTGTTGTAGCTCGTAAACTACAGAAGTTAGAAGGGCCGGACAGGGTTTTTTAGACAAATTACGACCCGTAGAACACGAATCCGGTCTCACATTGAAAATACGAGAACTCTTTTCATTCCTGTTATCCGGATACCATCAAAAATTTTCGACTCAAAAACTGAGTAAAATTGGGTTTAAAAAAAGTGTTATAGCTCCAAAACTATAAAAGCTAGAAAGGCCGGACAGGGTTTTTTAGACTAATTACGACCCGTAGAACACGAATCCGGTCTCACATTGAAAATATGAGAACTCTTTTCATTCCTGTTATCCGGATACCATCAAAAATTTTCGACTCAAAAACTGAGTAAAATTGGGTTTAAAAAAAGTGTTATAGCTCCAAAACTACAAAAGCTAGAAAGGCCGGACAGGGTTTTTTAGACTAATTACGACCCGTAGAACACGAATCCGGTCTCACATTGAAAATATGAGAACTCTTTTCATTCCTGTTATCCGGATACCATCAAAAATTTTCGACTCAAAAACTGAGTAAAATTGGGTTTAAAAAAAGTGTTATAGCTCCAAAACTACAAAAGCTAGAAAGGCCGGACAGGGTTTTTTAGACTAATTACGACCCGTAGAACACGAATCCGGTCTCACATTGAAAATATGAGAACTCTTTTCATTCCTGTTATCCGGATACCATCAAAAATTTGCGACTCAAAAACTGAGTAAAATTGAGTAAAATTGGGTTTAAAAAAAGTGTTGTAGCTCCAAAACTACAAAAGCTAGAAAGGCCGAACAGGGTTTTTTAGACTAATTACTACCCGTAGAATACGAATCCGGTCTCACATTGAAAATATGAGAACTCTTTTCATTCCTGTTATCCGGATACCATCAAAAATTTTCGACTCAAAAACTGAGTAAAATTGGGTTTAAAAAAAGTGTTATAGCTCCAAAACTACAAAAGCTAGAAAGGCCGGACAGGGTTTTTTAGACTAATTACGACCCGTAGAACACGAATCCGGTCTCACATTGAAAATATGAGAACTCTTTTCATTCCTGTTATCCGGATACCATCAAAAATTTGCGACTCAAAAACTGAGTAAAATTGAGTAAAATTGGGTTTAAAAAAAGTGTTGTAGCTCCAAAACTACAAAAGCTAGAAAGGCCGAATAGTGTTTTTTAGACTAATTACGACCCGTAGAACACGAATCCGGTCTCACATTGAAAATATGAGAACTCTTTTCATTCCTGTTATCCGGATAACATCAAAAATTTTCGACTCAAAAACTGAGTAAAATTGGGTTTAAAAAAAGGTGTATAGCTCCAAAACTACAAAAGCTAGAAAGGCCGGACAGGGTTTTTTAGACTAATTACGACCCGTAGAACACGAATCCGGTCTCACATTGAAAATATGAGAACTCTTTTCATTCCTGTTATCCGGATACCATCAAAAATTTTCGACTCAAAAACTGAGTAAATTCAGGTCATTGACCCCAAAAATTGGGTTAAGAAAAGTGTTGTAGCTCGTAAACTACAAAAGTTAGAAGGGCCGGACAGGGTTTTTAGACTAATTACGACCCGTAGAACACGATTCCGGTCTCACATTTAAAATATGAGAACTCTTTTCATTCCTGTTATCCGGATACCATCAAAAAATTTCGACTCAAAAACTGAGTAAAATTGATTTAAAAAAAAGTGTTATAGCTCCAAAACTATAAAAGCTAGAAGGGCCGTACTAGTTCTATTAGACTAATTACAATCCGTAGAACACGAATGACCATAAAAAAATTCCCATGTCTTATTTCCCTTATAAATGTTACATAACTACATACTTCCCTGTCTCTTTGTTGTGGTACATCCCCCTGAAATAAATGACGGGTTGTTAAATAAAAATTGTATTGGTTTAAGATATATTTATTGTTTATTATGGTCATAGCTTAAATTGTATGTATTCTTATTTGTATTTTATAAACAAATATGCTTAGGGATGTTTAAATAATAGTCTGTATAAATTTTACTTGTATTTATTGTTTATTTGTAATTCACATTGTTGTATTTCATGTAACTACCCTTAATGTACTTTGTAAATAAATAATATACTTACCCTTATCCTGAAAAATTAGAAATAGGGATGTTTAAAAAATAGTTTGTATACATTTTACTTGTATTTATTATTTATTTGCACTTTACATTGTTGTATTTCATGTAACTACCCTTAATGTACTTTGTAAATAAATAATATACTTATCCTTGTCCTGAAAAATTAGAAATAGGGATGTTTAAATAATAGTTTGTATACATTCTACTTGTATTTATTGTTTATTTGTACTTTATATTGTTGTATTTCATGTAACTACCCTTAATGTACTTTGTAAATAAATAATATACTTACCCTTATCCTGAAAAATTACAAATAGGGATGTTTAAATAATAGTTTGTATAAATTTTACTTGTATTTATTGTTTATTTGTATTTTACATTGTTGTATTTCATGTAACTACCCTTAATGTACAATATATTACACAATAAAATATAAATTAAGATATAATTTGTTTATTTTTTACTCTTTTACTACCCCTACACGTATATAGTTCTTAAAATGGCCGCTAGAGGGCAGCACCTATTAGAAAGAGGGTTGCGCCTAAAATATAGGCAACCAGAAATACTGCTTCACTTTGAACATACATACGTACATACATTATTTTGAGGTTCTACCTAATGGGAATTTAACACACTAAATATGGGACGTTTAAAAATTGGACGAAAAGGCTCTAAAAAAGATGTATACGTCATGGGAATTTAACACATTAATTATGGGACGTTTACTATGGGAAAATTAGTCTCCGAAAACGGGATGATACATGGATGTTTGCAATGCTGAATGGAATCTCAAGATTGTGTGTTTATTAAGTAAGTCTGAATAGATTCTTATCTACTACACAAGAGTCGTTGTGTCTTTTATAATAGTATTTAAATCCTATTTCTAATATATCTAAATATTAAAGGCATCAAAAATTAGGTATGTACGTACGTATGTACACAAATGAAATTTTTTTGATTGATTTTAGACTCAAAGTTGGAACGTTTATCAATAGGTGCTGCCCCCTGGTGGCCGTTTTAAAAACTATATACGTGTAGGGACTTAGAAAAAAAAATCAATTTTTAAACAAAAATATATTTGTATTATATCAAAATTACAAGACTTTTTCTTATAAAAATTTATTGCTATTATTACAAAAGACTGTTTAGCATTATAATAAATTGTTATTAGATTTGTTGACAAATTTAGTAACAATTGTGAACAGAATTATAACACAAAAGAAACTTAAAAGACACTTGTGTTTGTAAATTCTGTTCATAATTATTTCTCACTAAGTTTGTTTAACAAATTTGGTGACAATCTTTTAACGTTGTCAAACAGGCTTTAGTTGTAAGTTAGAAATGTGTTTCAGAAAGTAAAACTATCATTATTCTGATTGTAAATATTATAAACTATTCTACATCTTTATTTTGTAATATAAGTTACTTTTATTACAAAATAAAAATGTAGAATAGTTTATAATATTTACAATCAAATTGAAATGACAGATATACGTTGTAAAACACATTTCTAATTTACAACTAAGGCCTGTTTGACAAAGTTAAAAGATTGTCACCAAATTTGTCAAACAAACTTAGTGAGAAATAATTATGAACAGAATTTACAAACACAAGTGTCTTTTACGTTTCTTTTGTGTTATAATTCTGTTCACAATTGTTACTAAATTTGTCAACAAATCTAATGACAATTTATAACAGTGTCAAACATGATTTAGTTATAAAACTAAAATGTTTGTTCCCAAATAAAATTATCATTATTATAGTTGTATTATTTGTTGTTAATTATTTTGTATCTTTATTCTGTGGACTGAATAAAGATGCAATAGAATTGAACACAAATAATATAACCATAATTTTATTTGGTAACAAACATTTCAGTTTTATAACTAATACGAAACTCTACATTCAAATTATTTAAGTTTTAAAGTAAAATGATACTATATTACGTAGAGTTTCGTTTACAATAGTAATTTAACAAATGATATCTTGGTGGTCCCTAAATAAGATTCCTTGTTCCCATTTTTAAAGGTACAAAGATTTCTTATTCAGTTGAAGACCGTTTGACATTAAAATAAATTGTTATTAGATTTGTTGACAAATTTAGTAACAATTGTGAACAGAATTACAACACAAAAGAAACGTAGAAGATATTTGTGTTTGAAAATTCTGTTCATAATTATTTCCCAACTAAGTTTGTTAACAAATTTGGTGACAATTTGTTAACGTTACCAAACAGGCTTTAATTGTAAAATTGAAATGTTTGTTACCAAGTAAAATTATCATTATTTTGGTTGCAGATATTATAAACTATTTTGAATCTTTATTTTGTAATAAAAGTAACTTCTATTACAAAATAGATACAAAATAATTGATATTTACAATCAAAATAATGATAATTTTTCTCGGTAACAAACATTTCAATTTTACAACTAAAGCCTGTTTGACACGTTAAAAAATTGTCACCAAATATGTTAACAAGAAATAATTATGAACAGAACATTTAAACACTAATGCCTTTTACGTTTCTTTTGTGTTATAATTCTATTCACAATTGTTACTAAATTTGTCAACAAATCTAATAACAATTTATGACAGTGTCAAACATGATTTAGTTATAAAACTAAAACGTTTGTCACCAAATAAAATTGTCATTATTATAGTTGTATTATTTGTTGTTAATTATTTTGTATCTTTATTCTGTGGACTGAATAAAGATGCAATAGAATTGAACACAAATAATATAACCATAATTTAATTTGGTAACAAACATTTCAGTTTTATAACTAATACGAAACTCTACATTCAAATTATTTAAGTTTTAAAGTAAAATAATACTATATTACGTAGAGTTTCGTTTACAATACTAATTTAACAAATGAAATCTTGGTGGTCCCTAAATAAGATTCCTTGTTCCCATTTTTAAAGGTACAAAGATTTCTTATTCAGTTGAAGACCGTTTCCGAAACTTTATATTAATATTATATATTTTGTTACCACCCAAACCTCCCACTTACCAAAATATATAACATTTATTAATACAAAGCTTCGTTTACAATACTTAAAATCTAACTTTGGCCTGACCGCGTCTAAATACTTAATAATAATTACAATTTTTTACTAAAACTACCTACTTTACAACTAAAGGAACATGGGTATTAATTTAAAATAAACGCAATAAAATTTTGTTTTATTGTACATATATTTTAAACAAATGAAGAAGAAGCCATGGTCTGCGTCTCCAATCGGCACTGCAATCTTGAAGATAGTGGCGGTGGGGAGTTTTTTTTTTTTACTTTAAAACTATCTTAGAACTAAAAACGAAACCCTTTATTTAATAAATAGTATATATAAGGAAAACACCGCCCTTAAATGCCAAACCCACGTTCCTTTATATATACCATTTATTAAATACAGTTCCGTGTACAATAATACTTATAATCTAACTTAAATTATTGAAGTTCCCCCCCCAAATTAAATTAGTGAAGTGCGCAAAAAACCCTATCTTACGTTAAAGATCTATTTCAAAGAAAAACAAATCTAAAAAAGCCTATTTTACGTTAATAACGATTTCAAAGCAAGTCTAAAAATGTCGTTACGTTAATTTTTCTCTCTCTCTCGAAAAGCAAAAACAACCCTTCCTACTTATATCTAAGCTATCTTATGTCTACGCGAACTATCTTATATCTAGATTAAACTAAGCTAAAGGCGTGTGAGAGAGAAAGAGTACGAGCTAAGCAAATGGTGAGAACTCCGTGGCGTCGAACGCCGTTGTTGGTTCTCACGGACGTTTACGAGGGGGTTAAGCCGACCCCACGCGATGCAAAGCATTTACGGCCTAATACTCGAACTAGGTAGAGAGCACGGCAGCAGTCACATGTAACTACCTAGGGTGCACGCCAACCTACCTAGCTACTCCCGGAGACATTCGCCCGCGCCTCTCGCGGATACCCTACACCGAACGCGGTTATTAACCCGTGTGCTCAACAAAGTTAATTCAAACAAAAACTTTACCTATTCGTTGCCATTACCATTAAATGATGATTACATTACGTTGCCTCCGGATGAGGAGAGCACATACGACCATAAGAAAGCTTTCTGTGTCAACTATGGATTATGTCCCTAGAAACATTCACACAAGTGTGAAGCGATCCACCATAACAACAGGATTCACAAGACGGTGCGTTGTACATATCAGTCCACTCAATTATGGCTATCGCGCACGAACCCTACCTACCCAGCCCCTCTGACCGTGTGAAGTTAATTGAATAAGGAACCCGAACACCCACATCAAAGTTTCGAATCTGTTACCTCCTTCCTGACTCACTCATCCATCCACCTGCAAGCATCCCCCGATACGTCCGTATTTTCTTTTCCCAAGCACTCTCCCTAGCTACCGTCTGGGTAAGCCACGCGTACGGTTACAGGTGCAACCGTAGACGCACGATTTTAGGATGATCGCCACGGAACGCACTTCAAATTAATCAATTTATTATTTTTAATTTTTAAAGAAAACGCGTGTTTGCTCGACGGCGCGATGAGCCAAAGTTTAATTAAAACCTGAAAATACATTTCCAAGAACTTAAAACTATAGTATTCCTCACGTACGAATGGCATTGCACAAGTTCAATTCGCTTTATAATCTGTGCTGACATCTAATAAGAAACTATCTTTTCCTGCATCAAGAAACGCACATGAATTGATAAATCAACACTAAACACAAAAATGTTAAAACACCCGTCAATGTTTACGAACTATGTTGACAGTTTCAAATTATTTCCTAAACGTTACCTTATGAACAGATTTTATAACCTGTGTGTCAAAAAAACTATTTCAATTACGTGTCTTTAACAAGCCTACACTTTATTGCGCGCAATGCCATTCTTACGTAAATAATACTAAAACTTCTAAAGCTACTACTTTTTAATCTTCTAGATGTCCGATTCCTGAAAGACAAATGCTAATCAATTGTTCCCAGATATTGATTTTATTAATAAATAGGTGATATTTTAATTTATAATTGTTTCGCTATTATAAAGACATTTATGAAAGTTATATTTCTGTCAATGTAGTACTCAAAATTGAATATGAGTATAAGATAATTTAGGCATATAGCCAAATTCCTCTGATTATAAGTTATGATGTTTGAGTATCAGAACAAGTTAATAATTAAATATAGTTATATTCCTTTGACTATAGGTTCTCATGGTTGAGTATGAGAACAAGTTAATAATTAGGCATATAGTCATATTCCTTTGACTATATGTTCTCATGGTTGAGTGTGAGAACAAGTTAATAATTAGACATATAGTCATATTCCTATAATTAAGTTCTAATGACTGAATATGCGAACAAAATATTTTCTAAAAAAAATTAAGTTTCCTACCAGTTCATCCATCGATGACCGTCTATGACGTACAAGATATGTCTGGAGCAGTGTTGAAATTCAAAGTTCGAAAACTGCATCCAAATTCTCCAAGTTTTTTGTTGCATCAGACCAACCAAAGGTCCGCCTATTAAATAATAATTATTAGTTTGTGGTAGTCTCTAAACCATTTAAGAAACTGTTGGATAAAATTTTGTATGAAAACATGTATTTAAATATCCAAAACATTTGAGAAAAGTAAAGTTTTTTCCTCACGTGATTTAAATAATGAATTGAAATGTACTATGAGATATTCTGTCCAACAGTTCTTGAATAGTTTCAAAATTATTCGAAATTTGCTTTAGTTTGATATTTGATAAAAAAAAAATAGTTCAGAGAAGTTGCTATAAAATATTTAATGTTTATCTCAAGAAATGTGAGGGAAACATTCATATATTAACATTATAGTAATTGTGCATGACTTACACTGTAATATTTTTTATCAAATGTACTTTTGGAATATCAAATTAAAACAAATAATTGTTTTAAACCATTTAAATAAAATTTGCATATACCCGCTTATTTAACATCACTCTGTATGTCACCTGGTTGTAAAATACAATTGAAAAGTGGACCATTATTAAAATGCTTAGTTATTCGAGAGTAAATATGTCATAGCACTATACAGATATAACTGTTTCATTCAACTTTAATAATAATGGCTAGTAACTAAATTTGAACTAGTTAATTTATATTCGACGATTCGACTGTACATTGTAAAGTATTGTTGTATTACCAACAATATTAGTGGTTCCAACTAAATAAATAAATACATTTAATAATAAAACACACCACATAATCCCTAATTACTACTATCTTTGATCACCAATAACAACACTATTGCGGAGAGGTCTTTTATATTAGTCTAAACTAAAGTCAGCAACATTTGGGAATAATTAAGAAATGATATAATCTAATACTTTCCTATATAAAATGACATTTTAATTTGTACACTTTCTAATACAGTACTTGATAGCAGTACTTTTGTTTCTACACTGAAGAGTAATATAATTCATTGTAAATACACAATAAAATTTTATTCGAAGCATGACTAACTAAACTGATATTAAACAATCATAAATTAATACAACCCCACAAAAACAAAGGTCAATTCACTTCAGACTTGAAATGAAGCTTGGACCTTGCAAGGTTTAAGCGGACATGCAAACCGCCGGGTCAAAATTTTAGTTATAAATGCCTCTGCTTAGCTTACATTTAAAGTCAGCCTAAAATTGTGCTGGGGTCAAATTTGATATTGAATTACTTGTATAAATACCTGACGGACAGAGTGGTGGCAAAATACGCAGTTATATGCAATAGATTTATTTAAATGTTATCAGAATAAATTTAAAAACATTGGCTCGTACCTCGATCACGGTTTTAACTAAAACACTGTTTTAATGGTGTTAATAAATACTATCAAATTTATCAAAATATGATTTTAAAGCAGAACATGGTTTGTATTCAAACAAATATTATTAAATAAATCGATCTTTTAACATAAGGGTGAAATTACATTTTCAAATTTAAATTTGCATTTCTTAAAACAGCATTTTAGGTAAAACCGTGATCGTGGTACGAGCCATTGGGAATAATTTAATAGTACATTAAAATTCAAGTTTCATAAGACACGATTTTAGCGTACGTGTCTTTGTCAGAAACGAGACGCTTGTGAAACTTGTATTTTATACTATTTTTTTTTCTATTTTGGTTCTTTTGTCAAAAAATATTTAAAAATATTCTTTTCTTTATTTTCTAATTTATGAACACTCATTACGAATATAATTTTGTATAAGATTGTTGGTAACACTGACAGTTACTTATATTATTACTTTATATCAGTAGTAGGTCTTCTAGTTACCAACATAACAGAAATTAGATTTGAATACTTATAGTACATTAATATACAAGTTTCATAAAACATTATTATAGCGCACGCGTCCTTGTTAAAAACGAGCGGCTTGCCGCGAGTTTTCTAAAGGACAAGTGCGCTAAAATCATGTCTTATGAAACTTGTATTTCATACTATTTTTTCTATTTTAGTCCTCTTGTCAAAGAATATTTAGAAAGATTCGTTATTTCATTTTCTAATTTATGAACACTGATTGGGAATATTTAATTTATGATGACTGTTGGTAACAGTGATTTGACATTTATTTATATTACTTCATTTTAATAGTAGGTCTTCTAGAACCAACTTAACAAATTAAGTTTGAGTTCTATAAAAAAGAACTTTTTGACATCCAAATGAGTTTTATAAAGTACATATTACACAACCAAAATAGAAAAATAATTTTAGGGTATTCGAAATGATTTTAAAACTATTAAGAAGTGCAAGAAATAGTTTCACATATTTAAAATAAAATTAAAATAGTTCTAG
Source organism: Ophonus ardosiacus (assembly GCA_943142095.1). Classification (NCBI taxonomy): domain Eukaryota; kingdom Metazoa; phylum Arthropoda; class Insecta; order Coleoptera; family Carabidae; genus Ophonus; species Ophonus ardosiacus. Next base: position 24,328,927 of record OW964839.1, read on the forward strand.
ACAATACTAAATATCTAGAGAACTACACATTAGTAAATGTATAACCATTTTTTTGAGAAGCCAAGTTTCTATATCAACCCACTTTTGGATGCAGTGCGCCGTACCCAAAACTGGGTTAGACATAAGTCAACACCGCAATTTTTGGAATCTACAGATTGAGTGGGGTATAAATACCTAAAATTTGGTTTCGAAAACTATCGAATTTTCGAAAGCAGATCGAACAAAAAAGAACACTATTTAAGACAAATAACATTTATTTTATAAGAGGATCACAAAATTAACAAAGTACATAATAATAAATGACAGGACGTTACAATATTGTTTTCCATGGATCGTGGATTACTAGTTATCACTTTTTGTGATAACTAGAGGGCTTTGAGTAGTTTATTTCAATGAAACTGTAATGCGACGTTATTTTTAATCTTCTGATTGATGTGATCTTATGTCCTCAAGTAGTTCCAATATTACTTCTTCGAAAATCCCTTTGTAAAAACTTGTGTGGGCATATCTTCCGTAACTAAGTAGTTCAGGTGAATCTCGCCGTCTTTCAAACACTCTCAAACAAAATAATAGTGGGTTTTCTTCACCCATTTTCACCTCTTGTCATTCCTTCGATCTCTTCTGTCACCCCTTCTAACATTAGTTATCATCTCGTTTACGATCTCCATGCGAATATTCCGTTGCTGGAAGAAATACCTGCAGGCCTTTTTTGTTAGGTTGTCTGTAAGTTCTGCTGGTTTTTCTATAACTGTATCTCGGGATTTAAATTTGATTTTTTTTTTTAATGCAGATTTAAATTTTGAGAATAAAAGAAAGTCAACTGGCACTAGATACGGTTGATGCATTAATACGGTGATTGTGTTACGTCAAAAAAAGTCTTCACAGACTGGGCGTTGTTTTCAAAGAGAATCTATGGATCGTTTTTTCACATTTCAGCCCTTTTTTCCTCCTTGTAGTATGCTCTCCAGGCACCCAATCCACTTGAACAATCACTCGAGCAAAAACGATGTCCGTGCACGGCCGAGGCGTTTTTTTTTTTCATTCCTCTTTAAACAGTCTAATGTGCTTTCTTCAACATATAGTACGTTTCTGTAGAGTATTTGTTAAGTTTCACACAGAAATTCATAATGGCGCTAACATGATTGGATGGAAGGAAGGTGGCAAATTAAATGACACTGCAATGTTGCCAAATTTACAGGGAAGTTGAAAAAAATCTGTTACTTTCCTCACTCGGGCAAAAACGATGTCCGTGCACGACCGAGGCGTTTTTTTTTTCATCCCTCTTTCAACTGTCTAATGTGCTCGCAAACTTGAATACTAGATAGACTCATCACCATAAACTTTCTTCAACATATAGTACGTTTCTGTAGAGTATTTGTCAAGTTTCACACAGAAATTCATAATGGCGCTACCATGATTGGATGGAAGGAAGGTGGCAAATTAAATGACACTGCAATGTTGCCAAATTTACAGGGAAGCTGAAAAAAGTTTCTTACTTTCCTCACTCGGGCAAAAACGATGTCCGTGCACGGCCGAGGCGATTTTTTTTCATCCCTCTTTAAACCGTCTAATGTGCTCGCAAACTTGAATACTAGATATACTCATCACCATAAACTTTCTTCAACATATAGTACGTTACTGTAGAGTATTTGTTAAGTTTCACACAGAAATTCATAATGGCGCTAACATGTTTGGATGGAAGGAAGGTGGCAAATTAAATGACACTACAATGTTGCCAAATTTACAGGGAAGCTGAAAAAATCTCTTACTTTCCTCACTCGGGCAAAAACGATGTCCGTGCACGGCCGAGGCGTTTTTTTTTTCATCTCTCTTTAAACTGTCTAATGTGCTCGTAAACTTGAATACTAGATAGACTCATCACCATAAACTTTCTTCAACATATAGTGCGTTTCTGTAGAGTATTTGTCAAGTTTCACACAGAAATTCATAATGTCGCTAACATGATTGGATGGAAGGAACATGGCAAATTAAATGACACTGCAATGTTGCCAAATTTACAGGGAAGATGAAAAAAATCTCTTACTTTCCTCACTCGGGCAAAAACGATGTCCGTGCACGGCCGAGGCGTTTTTTTTTTCATCCCTCTTTAAACCGTCTAATGTGCTCGTAAACTTGAATACTAGATAGACTCATCACCATAAACTTTCTTCAACATATAGTACGTTTCTGTAGAGTATTTGTCAAGTTTCACATAGAAGTTCATAACGGCGCTAATATGATTGGATGGAAGGAAGGTGGCAAATTAAATGACACTGCAATGTTGCAAAATTTACAGGGAATCTGAAAAAAATCTCTTACTTTCCTCACTCGGGCAAAAACGATGTCCGTGCACGGCCGAGGCGTTTTTCTTTTTCATCTCTCTTTAAACCGTCTAATGTGCTCGTAAACTTGAATACTAGACAGATTCATCACCATAAACTTTCTTCAACATATAGTACGTTTCTGTAGAGTATTTGTTAAGTTTCACACAGAAATTCATGACTGATGCTTAGGTTTTGTTACATGAACGTTTAAAACCACCACCAATTTAGTCTCTATCTCACTCAAAGTCTCTGTCGACGTCTCCAAACTTTAGCCTTGTCACCTTATCGACGCTTCGCGCAGGTCATATTTAAGCGTTACAGTTTTTGGCGTCAATTTCTTAAAGATTTTTTAATGGTCGTTCAGTCTTAGTGATTTTACCTTCCTTGCATTTATGCGACTCCGTAGGAGAGTTCGTCGACACTATCCCCGTGTAACACCACTTTCCTACTGGCGTCGATGACCCGGGTCGACTATTTTTCAAATGTGTCACGTGAAAACTCTTGTCGACATTTCCAACTGACAACAAATTTGTACATAGGTTGGGTACATAAAATGCGTTGTCTATCTATAGCGGCCGAATATTTGCGTTGAAAATATTATAGCACCGTCGAAGAAATTGCCAAATTTATATGAAAACTTTGGATCGAGGCGCGTAAAACTGTTTTCAAACTATACTTCATTTCACGTAAGAAAATAGCAGATGGCGCTTGAGAGTCGACCGTTTTGACATGCATCAAATAATTTAAATTCGTGAAACCAAACTGTGTTAATAGTAACTACACTGCTCGACATTTGAACTGGTACACTTACAAGAACATAGTATACCGTGAGTATTTTTTAACGTGAAATATTGGGTTTGTCATATCCATGGTTACGACTTGATATTTGATTGACAGCAATGTATTTGCCCGTTACATGTAAAATGAAACATAGGGAACGAATCTGACAGAAGTATTATATTAAATATTGTAAGAAATTTAGCCGAGTCAGAAAACCACTCGAGAGCTCTAAACATATTTCGGGCACAAGGTGCACACAGTATTTTTTCTACATCTAAATTTAATTTTTAGAAAACAGGTATAATTATTTAAACAAAATTAACCTCTAATGACATCTTGTCAATATGACAGATAACCGTTGAATTTTCCTATAAGTTATGATTTGACATTTGATTGACAGCAATGTATTTGTCTGTCTCATTTAAAATGACACATGGGGAATGAATTTGAAAGAAGTATAATATTTAAATATTGTAAGAAATTTAGCCGAGTCAGAAAACCACTCGGGCACAAGGTGCACACTATATTTTTTCTACAACTAATTTTAATTTAGAATGCAGGTATAACTATTTTAACAAAATAAACCTCTATTGACGTCTTATCAAATATCAAATTCGTTCCCTTTGTTTTATTTTAAATGGAACGGGCAAATACATTGCTGTCAATCAAATGTCAAGTCGTAACCATGGATATGACAAACCCAATGTTTCACGTTAAAAAATACGGCATAAATAACAATTTACTACTTTTTGAGCAACATCTTCTTGCTTAATTCATAGTATATGGTTCTGGAAACACTTTTAGGGCGAAGAATTAAAAGAATAAAACTTAAATAACGAATTACAAATGTTTTAATAGAAAAATAACAAAATCTTCATTTTAGTATTACAGAAAAGTTTGCTCTGAAAAGAAATGATAACCAAACACTTAAAGATTAATAATGCGCGAATTAAAACTTAAGAAATTCGCAAAAATTCTCTAAAAACTTGATAAAGTATAAGCGTCCGCGAGCTCATTAACTGCACACGTATGATAGATAAACAACAATTGAATCGCAAATGTTATTCGATAGGCATTTGTTTGAAACGCCTAAGAAGGGTTGTTTACTTTTACTGCATGTTATATAAGTGTAGTAGTTCAAATGTTGAGTAGTGTATTTTGTAAAAATGTATAACGTGTGGAATACACGATGAAATTTTTTATTTTCAACTGACTTGAAAAGTGTCTTTATAAGTGATCTTACAAGTATGTTTCCACAATCAAGTATTGCGTGAATTAAAATATCCAAGTGTCAAAATTGAAGTTATACCTACATTAAATTTTCATCACATAAAATTTTCATCACATAAATTTTTCGTATATAGCCACCGAGATTTCAATTACTCCTCTATCCCATTTTGCCATTTTTACCTCCAGCTACCCTAGGTAAGGGAGGTATAGGGATCGTGCTAAAAATTACATATAGAGATTTTAGTGAATAAGCACGTTTTGAAGTCCCCAGAACCCGATTTTAACATTTTTACAATGATGTCTGTGGGTATGTATGTGTGTGTGTGTGGATCTGGTGGACACGATTACTCAAATACAATCTATCAGAAAATTTTGAAATTTTGTATACCCATTCTACACTAATATGGGAAGAGCTCATTAGTTTTCAGTGTATATCGGATAACCGGAAGTATCACTTATACAAGTTTTTAACAGGTTTTCTTGAAAAAAATACATTGAATACAATTTTTCAGCAACTTTTACTAATAATAATGAAATATAATGGTACAATCTTCAATTCTACGATAATAGCATTTAGTAAATAACTCTAAATAACTTTAAATATAAATTTATAATATAATTTAATTTCATGTATCATTTTGCCTATGCCTCAAACAAAAACAATATTTCAATAACAATTTTGACATATTTAAACAAATGTCACTGTCAGGTTGAAATTACATTAAAATTAATAATGTAACCGTGTTAAGACGAATGTAGTAATAATATATGTATTTGAATCTAATAAAATTAAGGTTAGTAAAAATAATATATTTTCAATCGTACGTAAAGATTAGAATTACTATTGATTTGCTTCATTGTCTTCCAGAATACGGGACGGGTTTGAAAAGACTGTGTCAAGATGCGAGTACTATTTTGATTTTTGTTCAATGTTTCTATTAGTTTTGTCAATATTTGTGAAATTTATTTTGTGTATGATATATTTGTTAAATGTAAAATAAAAATTGTTATGAGTAAATGTAAAAATATTTGAACATAATGATTGCTTTATTTATATTGCATGGCTAAATACCCAGCGGGAGGTTATGGGCTGGTCACATCAGATTTTTCAGTTTAATATCGATCACTTATAACACTACTTGTGTGAGCAATGTATATGTATTTGCTAAAAATCCCAACAAAACTAAGAAATCTTATAAAGATGACACAAGACGAAGCTATATGTAAAGCTACTATAGAAGGAAGGGTGTCGGGGAGCTTCAAAACATGTAGACGATTAAGACAAGGAGATCCAATATCTCACACACTTTTTAATTTAGTTTTGGAAGGGATAATAAGAAGGGGACAACTGAACAGAACAGGAACTATCAATCGCAGGAAACATCAATTATTGGCCTATGCGGATGATATAGCGATCGTGACGAGATCAAAAAAAGAAACTCAAGAGATCTTTAAGAAATTAGAAAAAGAGGCAAAAGAATTAGGATTAATAATAAATGAGACCAAAACGAAGTACAGTAGAGTCGCGATTTAGTGAACTAATTACGGCCAAGCCAGTTCACTCTTTAGGGGTGTTTACTTTTTCGGGGTTCTTGTTTAGATTACTTTTATACAGGAAAAAAACATTTATTTTAGCTAAATCAACAGAGTTATATAGTACGTATATAGTACTTAATACATTATATGGAATAAGAGAATATGTATTTATATAAAGGGTTATTTAGGTAAGAAAAATGAAGTTATTTTGGATTGCTTGCGCTTTTTGTTCAAACTCAAACATTTTAGCACTTCATTTTTCTCTTTTAAACTCAAACATTTTCGTTTTTGTGACATCTTGATCGAAAAAATTGGAAAATAAAAATTAACGTCTCTCTGTGTCGAAATTTACCACTGAAATATGGATGTAATACTACGTAACTTACCGATGATGTGAATGTACAATCGGCAATATGAAAACCAGATATTTAGGGGCATCCCTGGACAAATATAAAACGGAAATACCAGTTTACTGTATCGGGGTTTACTGCTGTTCACAATATCGCGACGCAATAATAAAATTTGAGTGTTCACTCTATCGGGTAGTTCACTCAATAGAGTATTCACTAAATCGCGACTCTACTGTATATGAGAGTCAGAAGAGAGAATAAATCGGAGAAAGAAGATTTGATTATTAAAGTTCAAAGGAAGACATAGCTTTGAAGGAGTGGACAATTTCAACTACTTAGGGGTAACGATAACATCGGATAATGAAGAAGACACGGAAATCAAAATAAGATTACAAAAAGGCAATAAATGTTTAGGTTCGTTATACAATTTCCTCAAATCAAAATTAATATCAAGAGAAGTTAAAATTAGGACTTACAAAACGATAATTAGGCCGACGGTTTTATATGGGAGTGAACTTTGGACATTAAACAAAACAAATCAAGAAAGACTGGAGGTGTGGGAAAGGAAAATACTGAGAATAATATATGGTGGCAAGAAATTGGGTGATTTGGTGCTGCGCAGAGACAACAAAGAGCTAATGGATTTATATGGTGATATTAGTATTACGGGTGTGATAAAGACGCAAAGACTTAGATGGTTGGGGCATATAGTGCGAATGCCGGACAATAGAGACGTAAAAATGATGTTTAAAGGAGGCGTAGAGACAAAAAAGAGGAGAGGGCGTCCGAAGGGAAGATGGTTCAACGCAATCCAAGCGGACATTCAGAAACTAGGGATAAGAGCGACGCCCACACGAGGTGGAACCGCCACGTCGAAGAGATGCTGCGGAGATGAGGCTTATCTTGCCCGTGACGTCAGTACTAATGATATGTGGATGACGTATTGATGGTAGTGGTATGACGTAAGACAATGTTTATTAATTTGTGTATTAAATATAAAACTTATTGTACGAGTGATTAAGGATGTGATGCAACAGTTAGGTAATGCTAGTAAGGTATTGTAATATTCGTAAACATTATGTTATGATCAGTCGTTTGCTATCAGCAGAGGAGTGAGCATCGACTAAAGGGTGAGTTTCTAATACACCGCGAATTCAATGTGCTTACACTTGAATACATCAAAAATATAAACATAAATGAATTTGACAATTACTTGACAGTTAAGCTTATAGGGACTTTTATAAAAAATCTGATGTGGCCAGCCCATAACCTCCCGCTGGGTATTTAACCGTGCAGTATAAGTAAAGCAATCATTATGTTCAAATATTTTTACATTCACTCATAACAATTTTTATTTTACATTTAAACAAATATATCATACACAAAAAAAAAATCACAAATATTGACAAAAATAATAGAAACACTTAACAAAAATCAAAATAGTACTCGCATCTTGACACAAAGTATTTTCAAACCAGTATTCTGGAAGCCAATGAAGCAAATCAATAGTAATTCTAATATTTATGTACGATTGAAAATATATTATTTTTACTAACCTTAATTTTATTAGATTCAAATACATATACAGTAGAGTCGCGATTTAGTGAATACTCTATTGAGTGAACTACCCGATAGAGTGAACACTCAAATTTTATTATTGCGTCGCGATATTGTGAACAGCAGTAAACCCCGATACAGTAAACTGGAATTTCCGTTTCATATTTGTCCAGGGGTGCCCCTAAATATCTGGTTTTCATATTGCCGATTGTACATTCACATCATCGGTAAGTTACGTAGTATTACATCCATATTTCAGTGGTAAATTTCGACACAGAGAGACGTTAATTTTTATTTTCCAATTTTTTCGATCAAGAAGTCACAAAAACGAAAATGTTTGAGTTTAAAAGAGAAAAATGAAGTGCTAAAATGTTTGAGTTTGAACAAAAAGCGCAAGCAATCCAAAATAACTTCATTTTTCTTGCCTAAATAACCCTTTATATAAATACATATTCTCTTATTCCATATAATGTATTAAGTACTATAAACGTACTATATAACTCTGTTGATTTAGCTAAAATAAATGTTTTTTTCCTGTATAAAAGTCATCTAAACAAGAACCCCGAAAAAGTAAACACCCCTAAAGAGTGAACTGGCTTGGCCGTAATTAGTTCACTAAATCGCGACTCTACTGTATTATTACTACATTCTCCTTAACACGGTTTCACTATTAATTTTTATGTAAGTGCAACCTGACTGTGACATTTGTTTAAATATGTCAAATTGTTATTAAAATATTGTTTTTGTTTGAGGCATAGGCAAAATGATATATGAAAATAAATTATATTATAAATTTATATTTAAAGTTATTTAGAGTTATTTACTAAATGCTATTATCGTAGAATTGAAGATTGTACCATTATATTTCATTATTATTATATTCAATTAATTTTTTTTTAATAAAAACTGTTAAAAACTTGTACAAATGATACTTCCGGTTATCCGATATACACTGAAAACTAATCAGCTCTTCCCACATTAGTGTAGAATGGATATACAAAATTTCAAAATTTTCTGATTGATAGTATTTGAGTAATCGTGTCCACCAGATCCACACACACACACACACACACACACACACACACACACACACACACACGCACACAGACGGTTCTGGAGACATCAAAACGTGCTTATTCACTAAAATTTCTATATGCGATTTTTAGCACGATCCCTATACCTCCCTTACCTAGGGTAGCGGGAGGTAAAAAGGAGTGCATGTTCCAGTTTTTCTTTAAAAGTTTTTCGTAAAAAGTCTATTCATTTATCTCTCTTACACTCATGTCATTGTGCGAGAGAAAACTTCGCAAGTCACTTGAAAAGAAAAATTTCATCGTGTAATCCACGCTTTTTACATGAATATTAAACTCGAAATAAAAAACTTGTCAAACGTTACTAACTTAAATTTTTTATCATGGAATAAAATTAGATTTTTCAATTCAGTAAGATGCAGTCACGTAAAAATATTGTAACTAACACGTGTGTTAATTGGCCATTAATGATATCAACAATATCTCACTCATTAATCGCTCCCATTAACAACAATTGATAGTTAAATAACTATTAATTTTGGTTGAAATTTTCTGAAGCTCTGGTTGGTAATGAAGTAATAAAAATTCTTGGATAAAGAAAACTTCTAAACGATTAGTAATTGTTTATTGAAATATAAAAACGACGTTTCGGTCATGGTTACTACCATTTTCAAGACAGTGTTGCTTTCTTTATCCAAGAATCCTTATTACTTAACTATTAATTTTATCAATTTGATATAATGCTGACAGGTGATATTTTAATCACTTTAGTGAACTTTGTGTGTATTCTGAACAATCATATACCAGAATTTATACCCCTATCCTAAACCAACGATATTTTCTTAAGTAAAATGAAGTATAGCGTATTAAGGGTGTGTTAACAAAAAATCTGCACAAACTTTATAACTATATCATTTAACTTTCAAAAGGCAACATATTAAAACAACTTTACCCTAATATAAACTACATTAAACCACATACATACCTGCATAAAAATTCGGCTCTAATCTCATTTATTTTTGAAAGTCCAGTTAATATTGTCACAACATTCTCATTTTTGAAGTGGCGAAGTTTATTTTTAATTCTTTGTATCAAATTTCGTATATCGATTAAATGTACAGCGTGTTAAAAAAAACCCAATTCGGAGTAGGCTATTAACAGAGAAATGTATGTCTGATCGTTATTCAATTCAAAAGTCAAGTTGTCAAAATTGATAGTGAAATGTAATTTTAAAGAGAAAAGATAATAAAGAAGGATACACAATATTACCATTCAGTTTTCGAATTTAATTCTATTTCTAAAATAAGGATTCAAGAAGAAAAGCTTTAATTCCTTTAAATAACTTTTTTGACAATATTTAGTGTCAAATTGACATTTAATTAAACACTTTCAAAATGAAATGTTTTTTTTTTTTGTTCACAGCCTACTCCGAATTAGGTTTTTTTTTTAACACTGTATACAGTTTGTCCCATTTAGAGGTGCCACCATTGGGATCTCGAGAACTATAAGAGATACGATGACGGTTAAATGGAACTTTTTGTGCGCGTTTGGGAGGCCATCTCAGATGCGTTTTTTTTCCAAAAATTCTCATAGGGCACTAGATAATAACGAAAAAGTGAATATTGTTGATTTTTTCTTTTTCAAATAACTTCTAAACTATTAGTAATTGAGAAAAACGTTTCAAATATAAAACATAGATATTTTTATTAACTAACCAGTGACGTACGAAATAAATTTTTATATCCGTAAATTTCCGAGATATAACACAAACTTATATTTTTTTAAATGGAACCCATATCTTATTTTAGTCTCGAAAAATAATTATATATTTCTCATTTCAATAATGTAAGGGTTAATATGTTTTATATTTGTTTTGCTCCTAAAATTTAATTTTTTAGTTTAATTTTGTGAATTTTCTTATTATTTCTCAAAAAAAAATATTATTTTTATTAATTATATTATATTTGATCGATATAATTTATTTTATGCCTTTATTACTTAATATTTTTATTCTAGACTTATAATTACAAATTACACTGTAATGTGCCAAGGGCGACCTGATACAAAATATTATAAAAATTTATTTGATAAGAGTTTTAAGCAAATTTTTCTAACGAAACAAATTGTTTAAATACAAGGAGTATTTCTAAATAGAAATCTACCAAATTTTTCAAAATAATTGTAAATTTAATACAAAATAAGGAAAAAATAAAATAATTTTGAAGGCAAAACAAATATAAAACATAATAACCCTTACAACATTGAAAGGAGAAAAAAATAGTTATTTTTTTGAGACTAAAATCAGATATGGGTTCCATTTAAAAAAATATAAGTTTGTGTTATATCTCGAAAATTTAAGGATACAAAAATTTGTTTCGTACGCCCCTGGTTAGTTAATAAAAATATATATCCTTTATATTTGAAACGTTTTTCTCAATTACCAATAGTTTAGAAGTTATTTGAAAAAGAAAAAATCAACAATAATCAGTTTTTCGTCATTATCTAGTGCCCTATGAGAGTTGTTGGAAAAACAAAAGCACATCTAAGATGGCCTCCCAGAGGCGAATAAAAAGTTCCATTTAACCGACATCGTATCTCTTATAGTTCTCGAGATCCCAATGTTGGCACTTCTATATGGGACACACTGTATACTGTAGGACCATGAATGCCTTGTTGATAAAAATAACTTCTATTTCCTTCACAATCACAACCATCTTACGTTGAAGATAATTCGGCATCGATAATTACAAAATTCTTATTCCAAGCCTTCAGATGCAGTTCACACATCAAGTTTTTGTGATTTATTAACTCTTGCATTCTGCTATACTTGGTACAGATTTTCTGTTTCTTATTATCATATTTCTTTCTTATAATGTACATTTATTTTAGTTTTTGTAAACAACTGAAAGAAAATTTATATTATGTTTGATATTTTTTTATTTTGGTTATTTAATATGTACTTTATGAAACTCATTTGAATGTCATAAAGTACTTCTTTAAAGTACTCAAATTTAATTTGTTATTGGTCACTAGATGACCTACTACTGAAATAATGTAATAATATAAGTAAATGCCAATCAGTGTTACCAACAATCATATAAAAAATTAAATATTCGTAATGTTCATAAATTAGAAAAAAATAATTTTTTTTTGACAAAAGAACCAAAATAGAAAAAATAGTATAAAACACAAGTTTCATAAGACGTGATTTTACTGAACTATAATAAATTAAACTGTGCAGATTTTTTGTTAATACACCCCTTGTAACAACTTTTTGATTGTCATTTTCGTTGCTTAATGACATACCTTTACGCACTAGTGTTTCAAAATGTTTTTAGGAACTAAATAAAAATAATAGAAATTAAGGAATTCTTTATTCATTATAAATATTTACAATACAATTACTTAAATTACAAAGTTGAACATTTGATGTCGCACTTCAATGCAGGTAGAAATTGAATTAGATATGCTGTTCTGATACTTTGTCGACAATAATTCTTATTTCTTTAATTGCTGTTTCTTTTTCTCCCGAAATTCTTCTTGAATTTTTTTTCCTGATTCTCCAAAGAATTTTGAACGTAGGCTTCAGCAACAGAACCTGAATGCCACCTTCCATTATATAGGTATATCTTTCTATCGATATCACAACCGTTGTTGTCAGTTGAAACGGAATGCAATAGTCTACGAAAAACGATTTTCCCGTGTTAACGGGCTATGTTCGGATTTTAAAGTATTTACCCTGTACAGGGAATTTATTTTAACATGCAACATATGGTGAATCACTTCCATGGTTACTGACTATTGTCAAAAAATGACAGCAATGTAATATTTGTCCATTTTAAAATGCAACATACAAAATTTATAGTTTTGTATTATCAAAACAAATTTCCAATAAATTAGCCTACATGCGATTAACAAATAATCAAAACATGAATGTTGTACATCTTAAGAAACTTTATCTTACAAAAATTTTTAACTTTCTTGTAATAAATGTTAAAAAATACCCCCAATCACACTGAGGCAATATTCTAGTCGGCCGTAATAAGAATTGACACCATTTGTGATGTGTTCTGGAGGTATCTCCTGTGCTGAAATACTATTTATAATGTTGCATTTTAAAATGGACAAATATTACATTGCTGTCATTTTTTGACAATAGTCAGTAACCATGGAAGTGATGAACTATAATGTTGCATTTTAAAATAAATTCTCTGTATAGTAGTAGAATGGATAAGAGATCATCATTCTCAGTCACTTCTATATCCTTCAATTTGTTGGCGGCGTCAAAAAATTTCTTAGGTGGTCTCTAACATCGTCGTCTTCACGCATTCGTTTAAGTACGAACTGCTTCAGATAACCATCAATATTTAGTAAATTCTGTCTGAACAGGTTTCAACGGAGAAGTCTCCAAACTAATCTGTCCTGTGCCTCTCCTCTTCAGCCTCTCGTAATTTTGTCCGTCCTTAATTTCAGTTAACATTCGTCTTCTTTCCCTTCTTTGTATTTTCCCTTTTCTATACATCATCCCTCCTTAAAATACGAGGGTTGTACAATATTTATTGTCCCTATCATAGTAGGCTTTGAAATATTGTCTTCATAACAACACCAATTGTTTATTGTTTATCTGTCAAACGATGCCAAATTTGATTATTCTAGTGTTAATACTTTACAAGGCTTCATATGATATCAGCAAGATGGATACCACGAATGTTGACGTCCGAACATAAGCGAGAGACAGTCACCTCCTTAGAAGCCATTTTGGCGTTGTTTAATCAAAATCCGAACAGCTTATTGGCTCGCTTTGTTACAGTTGATGAATCGTGGATTTACCACTTCGATCACGAGTCAAAATATCAAAGTATGGAATGGCGATATAGAAAATCTTCTCCATTTCGCAAATTTGGGGTCCAGTTAGATTGTGGCTACTGCATTTTGAAATGTTGAGGGAATTTTAATGATTATGTGGCCACACAATCACTGGTCAGTATTACGCAACATTAATTGCTAAAATTCGTGGTTGCATTACGAAAAAATTTTCGCTTGGAATTTTGTCTCATCAGGACAACGCTCAAGTTCATAAAAATCTTGTTTCCATGAACGCAACTCACGATTTCGGTTTTAGACTGATGTTACATCCACCGTATTCATCCGACCTAACGCCTAATGATTTTTATTTTTTCCCAAGCTAAAGGAAAGTATACGAGGAAGAAATTTTAAAACAGACAAAACTGTTATGACAGCAATTCAGAATTTCAACTACGATAAAAATTCCGAGTTTTTTTAAAAAGGTGTTACGTCTGAAATTCGAATTCACAAAATATGTCGTTCGTATGTTTTTTCGCGACGAGTTCAAATTTCACGCCCGTTATTGTATCATCAACCGTGTTCAAGTAACAAATAAAAATATATAACAAACGGTTGTAACTTGGGAATCCCTTATCGTAAAAGTGTACGACAAATGATTCTATTTGTCTATAACTCTGGTATAGATTTTTATGAAGATTTCATATTTTTATCATATAAATAACAGCGCGCGACAAAATTATTAAAACAGAAATTATATCGAGGGCTATCATATCACGCCGTAAGTGTGAAAAAACAAAACAGTTTTCATAATGTCAATATTAAAAAATTAGCTGTTTACGTTTTGCACTAATTGTAGAGTATGGTTCAAAACAGTTTGAATACGGTTCGTGTATGACGTCATTGTTTGCCCTATAGTCTACTCTACGAGACCTTTCATTAAAGAGACACAAATCCACGTGGTTTCGTGTATAGGGATTAGTTATCGATCATGTTCTTAATGTTATGAGAATTCCCGCGCAGTTAAACTTACTATTCTGAAATGCATTATAATATTATTGCTTCAGCATAGTGATTTTTAGTTTATTAATTATTAATTCAAAATCTACATTTTTTACAGGGGTCTTAGCAACAAATTTAATAATTTATTTAGGAATTTAGGACATTATAACAACAAAAATTATGACAAATTTAGGACTTTTATGTTTATTAAACAAAATAAAAAATACCCTTATATAATAGATATTTACACACCAAGTGAGCTAAGGTAATGTTTATTCATGAGAAGAAAGTTTAGTTTAGAGTTAATTTCTTCGAGTGAATAAACATTACCTTAGCTCACGTGGTTTGTACAATATTTTATTCAATTTTGACGAAAATACTAATAAAAACCATTATATTTAATTTTACAAAAATAAAAAACTAATCAGTTAGTAGGCTGAGCATGACAATCGTCGCTGATAGACGTCAAATCATGTATTTAAAATGCTTTATCGTCTGTCATTTGTGCCGTAAAAAATAATGAAAATGGCTGATGTCTTATAAATATTGTGGTGAGTGTTATTTTCGTACCTGAATGCATTATTTGTTTCAGAGTGAATTAAAATTTTGAGTGATTTTAAAAAAAATTTAATTAACATGTGAAAAATGTGTTACTTATAGTTGTTGCTATGGAGTTAATAATGACAGTTTAAAACGTCAAAATTGAATAAAATATATAAAATTATTCGTACATATAAGATGTCGATTTGCATTAGTTATTCGAATTTGTTAATAGAATTTATGATTTTTTATGACATACTTTTTAATTAATGACAATTTTAGGATTTTTGGGTGAATTTATGAATTTTTAGGAATTTATGACAACTAAGACCCCTGTTTTTATTAGAAAGTGAAAAAAACAAGTACTATATTTATTCCTTTGTTAATAACAGTAAAAATGGTGAAATTATGTATCGCCAATGTGTCGTATGTTCCACTGCAATATTTTAACCAATAGCAGAACTTTATTAATCCCTTTAATGAAAGGTCTCGTGGAATAGAATACATAGCTACTAGATAAATCATGGCTGACTCGTTCACCATTTTGATTATAAATTTCACACGTAAATATTTTAATTTGTTTTATTACTTATGCAATACATATATTTTTTCTCTAACATGAAAACTGTATTTTTTATTGTTTTTTGAAATATTTTACTCGCGATTGCAGCATACTAAATTATAATCATCAAACAGTTAATAATATTTTTCATAAATTACCCGCAGGTCCGAAGAAAAGAAAAGAATAGTAAATTGCAGAAGAAAAGATTGGAGCCCTACTCAAAAAGACTGATATAACTTTGAACTATTTTATAATCATTAATTAAGATCCAGAAATATTCAACTACATTTTACAGCTATCACAATATGAAAAGACTCCGTCAACATCTAAAATTGGTATAAAAAGAAAAGGGATTCATTTATAAGCTAACGTATGTACAGTATCAGTGTCAACTAAACAAGAAAATGGCGAGAGCTATTGTGCTAGCCACAACATTTTTTTTAAATTTAAACGAAATATGAATATTTAAATACTTGAAAATTTGAATTTTAATGAATGTGACATAAAAGGGTAAAAGGAGCTAATGACATTTAAGAAATAAAAAAGTCGTGAACACAAAATGTAATAAAACTAACACAAATAAGATAAATTCAAAGTTAATAACGCGTCAATGGTAGAAAATCTACTTCCTGTTGCAGTTAAGTATATGCACAAAATTTGTTTTAGCTGCCGCACGTTAAGTTGAGACTGACACTGAGAATACTAGCTAATCTGAAAATATCGACTACTATTTCTTTAGCTTGTAAATTAAATCTCCTTCCCCTTATACCAATTTTAAATGTTGATGGGAGTGTTTTTCTCGTTATAATAATAGCATATAGAAATATGAACATATATCCCAAACCACGTGATATGTTAGAGCCAAAATAAATTACAAAAAAACTCATTACAAAATATAATTTTAAATTTTACTGCATTAAAAGTACCCCATTGTTAAAATAGCGCTTACGCCTTTATGATATCATTGCCCTTGATATTATCAACATTACTGATATCTGTGTACAAAGTAGATTGACACACCCATAAATGGGTAATATGCCATAATGATTTATTTATTAATTTATTATAAAAAGAGAAAAATAAATTTATTTAGTATGACTTACATTGGAAGATCTCAGCTACTCGGCATTTCTGCAAGCACAAACTCAACTGCTCGGCTTCTGCAAACTCCAACTCAACTGCTCGGCATCTCTGCAAACACGAACTCAACTGCTCGGAATCTGCAAACTCCAACTCAACTGCTCGGCATCTCTGCAAACTCGTATTCAATTACTCAGGAACACGGCAATTTTCATTCACCTGCAAATTGACAAAAACATAAAAATTAAATTGTTTGCTACTGAATGCATTTTAATCGATTTCTAATAAATAAATTGCTTAAAAATATTTGTTGTTTAAATTATCCTTTGTTATCAATATTTTTGTTATGGAATGTTTAATAAATTATAAAATTGTACTCAAAACTGCCTAAACGATAAAAAACACATTATCAACTTATATAACCAGTAATAGTGTTGGGATATTATTTAAACTTACGATTGTTATTAATTTGCAACAATAATTCACAATATTTCACAATTAAAACAAACTATAATAAATGCACTTGTATATGAATTTTTCACAGCAAAACTAAATGCATGTTTACCTTACGTCTGCTTCTGTACGAATGCAAACCTTGTGAACTAAATTAAATCTATTTAACTGAGTACGAGTTAACGTAATTAAACTAACAGGTTAGATTTTGTTACGTAAAATACAAATAAGTTTTTATTTTGAATTAAATAAGGCATAAACTTTAATGTTAATTAAAGTGCATTTATTTATGAATATCTGGACGTAAAATTTTGTAGCAATAAAAATGATACCAAACAACCCTATATTATTTAAATATATAATTAAGTATAACATTTTTATACGCAGTATTTAATGCCCTATAATTTGAATGAAACAATTTTATTTTAAAATATTTTTATTTTAAATTATTTTGTTTTGCAATATTTCGTTAATAAACGAATAAACAATATATCTTTTTTTACAATAAAATAACTAAACAAAAATATAATTTTGGTCCTTTCTAATACCCTAATATCTTTTCAAAAACATAAAAATAAATTTAACCTAACTTACATTAGAAGATCCAGCCTCGACATATCTGCAAACACGAACTGAACTACTCGGCATTCTGAAACTCTTACTCCATTACTCGGAAACTCAGCAAACTCCATTTTTTCTGTAATAAAAATAATCGTACATAAATAAAGAATTCATTACAATTTAAAAATGTTTTATTTTATTTACCAAAGGTTCTGTATTGCTCCCAAAGGATTAGCGAAATTTCAGGACTATTAAGAAGTGCTGAATTATTTAATTTTAAACAATACAATTCATTTGAACTGTATTTGTTACTTGCAAAAGTTAAAAATTGAGAAATATGTAAATAATTGTTTGATAATATTAACAATAATTAAATTATTGTTTGTTATTACATACAATTGAATCGATTTCTAAAAAATAAATTACTTATTTTGTAAACCAGTAGTTGTGAAAACATTAAACAAATTATGATAGGAAATTTAACGTTTGTTATAAATATATTTCTTATGGAACGTTTATTATTGAAAATTTGTTGTTTACGCAATTAAATTATATTTGTATGTACGCAAAAGAATATTGATGGACAAAAATAATTCACCTATAAAGCATGACTAAATAAAACATTTTACCAAGTCATTTACATCAGAAAAAGCTTATTACTAACTTAAATAACTATTAATATAGTTGAGACAATGTTTAAACTTACGATTGTTATTAATTTGCAACAATGGTTCACAATATTTCACTATTAAAATAATAAAACTATAATAAATGCACTTGTAAATGATTTTTTTTTACAGCAAAACTAAATGCATGCTTGCCTTACGATTGCTTCTGTACAAATGCAAACCTTGTAGACTAAATTAAACCTGTTTAGCTGCGTACCAGTTAACGCTATCAAATTAACATGCTAGATTTTGTTACGTAAATTACAAAAAAAATTTTATTTTGTATTAAATAAGGGATGAACTTTAAAGTTTATTCAAATGCAATTATTTATGAATATTTGAACGTAAAATTTTGTAGCAAGAAAAATGATACCAAACAACCCTATATTATTAAAATATTTAAAGTATTTAATGCCCTATAACTTTATAAAACAATTCTATATTATTTTAAAATATTTATATTTTAAATGACTTTGTTTTGTAGTAGTTCATTAATAAACGAATAAACAATATATCATTTTTTTACAATGAAATAACTAATATAATAAAAATATAACTAATAAAAATATAATTTTGTTCCTTTCTAATATTCTAGTATCTTTTTAAAAACATGCTCAAATTGAAATACAACCATGCAACTGCTATTTGTCTGTATCAAACATTATTTACAAATAGTAAATAAAGCATGAACAGGAATATTAAAGACAAATACATCTTTTAAATTTTTAAAGAATACATGAGGACTTGAATAAAACCACAAATACACACCTAGTCGGTTGATCACTCGATGTTTCACACACATAACGCAAAAATACAAAGTTTTAGATTGATTATTGAACTATTTCCACATTTACAGATAAAGATTTGAACAGAAAATACATGGACAGTAGGAATTGAACACAGCGTGGTTGAACAAAATGGCTGAGAACAGATATTTCCAACGTGGAGTGAAAAATCAATAATATTGGACATGCGCAGTACAAGACAGTCTGTCTCAACTTACAGTGAAATGACTTGATTTTAGTAACAAAGCGGGAGCATTTTACCTTTGTGAAGTTGGCACCCACATGTATAAATTTCAAAAAAAAAAAAAAATTATTACATCATTTTGCCCAAGTTATGCCCAATACTTAATTTATTTTGCCCCCGTGGGCATTTTGAGTGAGCATGTTGCGTGGGCAGTTTGGGTAGGCATGTTACGTTTTGTGATAACAAATCAATGTCCACCTAAAGTCGAGTGTGCGTTTAGGTCATGTTTGGGTGGGTATGGTTATAAAAGTTCATCGCCCAAAGTGTTGTGTAGGCAGCTTAGGTAGGCATGTTACGTGGGTAGTTTGGGTGGGCAAAATAAATTAAGTATTGGGCAAAACTGGGCATAAATTTTAAATGAAAAAAAAAAATTGATGTGGCCAGCACATAACTTTCCGTCAATTCTATGTATTTTGTACAAATCCCATACCAAAAGTTCCTTGGAAAAGATTATATATATCCAGTAAAATTGTAACACGAACACATACTATTTTTAAAAAATTCCATACCGAAAGTTCCTTTGAAGATTCTATAAATTTAATAAAATTATAATACAAAGATACACTTTGTAAAATGCTCTTGACACTGACATCTGTCAATTAAAATTATTTGAATATATCAGCTGTTTCCATGGTTATAGCATAGCTGGCTGATTTATGAAAGTTAATCTTTTTATAATTCTTTAACTCTATATATATCCCTCGAGCGGGCGCGCCCAAATTCATAACATGAGCGGGGGGCGGCGCACAGAGTGCGCCAGACAAAAGAACGGAATTTTATGGCTATTTAAAACAGCATAATATTTCTTTACACATTGGAAGTTAAAGTAGTACACATTATTAAATTATATTTAATGTATTTTCTTTGAAGAAATAGCATACAAAACTAAAAATAATAAAAAATAAACACTAATATGATTGTTCGATTTTATTCGTCCTCTGATTGCACTTCGCAATTTTGAGAAAAAATATTGCTGATTGTGTGTGATTTGCAAACAAAGTAATATAGAGATGAACAAAATAAAAAATTAGATAGAAATAAAAATATTCAAACGAGTATATTTCTAAAATACTATCTGTCTGCCTCCAATTCCAATGAATAAATTGTCGTTTGTATTACTGTAACTGTAATGAAACTAAAAACAATGGTAACATATTGTGACTAAAGGTCCAAAGAAGGAATAGCGTGAATGACAAAACATCCCTTCGCCCAATAACAATTTTATGACACTTTTGTTGAACTTGGCGCACTCAGTGCGCCCGCTCGAAGGATATAGAATATGAAGGAAAATTTATAATCAAACCGTAGACAATAATGTCAAAAAATGATATTTAACTGCGTTTTTTCAAGAAAAATTATTAAGAACTTCAAATAAGAGAACTTCCGGTTAATTAACTATAACCAAAACCTAATCAGCTCTTCATATGGATGTACAGAAGAGGAATACGAAAGATTTATATTTTTTATAATTGTAATTTTGGAGTTACCGTCGGAGAAATTTTTGTCACACACGTGCACGCACATACAATACAGACATCGCAAAACTAGTAAAATCATATTCTAGGGACCATAAAACTTGCTTATTCATTAAAGACTCACTACCGAATTTTTTGACCAAAGACAATACCTGCCTTACTTAAGGTGACGGAAGGTAAAAATATCATCATGGCATATTACCTACTTATGGTTGTGCCAATCTGCTTTGTACATGATAAAGGCACATTATTATAGCTTTATTGTCTCGAATATAATTTGACATTCTTAATTGGTCGGTATATTTATAAATTGTTCTGTATCGTATTTGTTAGAGAATATTATGTACATTTTAAATTTTCGCAGTACAAATCAATATTTTTAACCGTGTAGTCTGGTAAGGTTCTAAATTATCAAATTTGACAATAAATAAATAAAGAGCTTTTGGCCAAAACAGCCATAATACAAATTTTGAAAATTTGAGCTATACAGGGTGTTTCACCGATACGGGACATCCCAATTATTTTCGTATTTTTGGGGATAGAAGAAAGTCATTCAAATAAAAGTTGTAGTTATCGATTTTATGTGATAAATAAAAACTGAAGAACAACGCTCGACAAAATTATTGAAACAAATCATAAATGATCAAAAGAGAAAAATAAATTTATTTAATATGACTTACATTAGATCTCAGCCTCGGCATATCTGCAAACACGAACTCAACTACTCGGCATTCTGCAAACTCGTACTCCATTATTCGAATACTCAGCAATTTCCATTTTTTCTGTAATAAAAATAATCATACCAAAGGTTCTGTACTGCTCCCAAAGGATTAGGGAAATATCAAGACTATTTAGGAGTGCTGATTTTTTTCATTTTAAACAATACAATTCATTTGAACTGTATTTGATATTTGCAAAAGTTATATTTGTTATGGAATGTATATCATTGAAAATTTGTTGTTTACGCAATAAAATTATATTTGTATGTACGCAGAAGAATACTGATGGACAAAAATAATTTACCTATAAAGCATGACTAAATGAAACATTTTACCATGTCATATATATCAGAAAAAGCTTATTACTAACTTAAATAACTATTAATATAGTTAAGACAATGTTTAAACTTACGATTGTTATTAATTTGCAACAATAATTCACAATATTTCACTATTAAAACAATAAAACTATAATAAATGCACTTGGAAATGAATTTTTCATAGCACAACTAAATGCATGTTTACCTTTCGACTGCTTCTGTACGAATGCAAACCTTGTAGACTAAATTAAACCTGTTTAGCTGCGTACGAGTTAACGCTATCAAATTAACATGTTAGATTTTGTTACGTAAAATACAAATAAATTTTTATTTTGAATTAAATAAGGGATGAACTTTAAAGTTAATTAAAATGCAATTATTTATGAATATTTGAACTTAAAATTTTGTAGCAAGAAAAAAGATACTAAACAACCCTATATTATTTAAATATTTAAAGTATAACATTTTTATACGCAGTATTTAATGCCCTATGACTTTAAAAAACAATTCTATATTATTTTAAAATATTTATATTTTAAATGACTTTGTTTTGTAATATTTCATTAATAAACGAATAAACAATATATCATTTTTTACAATGAAATAACTAAACGAAAATATAATTTTGTTCCTTTCTAATATTCTAGTATCTTTTTAAAAACATGCTCAAATTGAAATACAACCATGCAACTGCTATTTGTCTGTATCAAACATTATTTACAAATAGTAAATAAAGCATGAACAGGAATATTAAAGACAAATACATCTTTTAAATTTTTAAAGAACACATGAGGACTTGAATAAAACCACAAATACACACCTAGTCGGTTGATCACTCGATGTTTCACACACATAACACAAAAATACAAAGTTTTTGATTGATTATTGCACTATTTCCACATTTACAGATAAAGATTTGAACAGAAAATACATCGACAGTAGAAATTGAACACAACTTGGTTGAACAAAATGACTGAAAACCTGATATCTCCAACGCGTGGAATGAAAAATCAATAATATTGGACATGCGCAGTACCAAACAGTCTGTCTCAACTTACAGTAAAATGACTTGATTTTAGTAACAAGGCGGGCGACTTTTTTATTTATCTTGTAAACTAGTGGTCGTGAAAACATTAAATAAACAAATTTATATAGAAAATTTAAAGTAGATTCTAATTTTTCATTGGCCAATAATGTATCTTTATTCAAATTCGAGCAATTAATTATTTGGTATAGTAAGAAATATAGTTTTGCATGTAATGATATTCACAGGACATTACTTTGAAAATTAGTGGTTGTGTGGCCAAAAGTAATAAAAATTAAAAAAAAAATCTGATGTGGCCAGCACATTACTTTCCGTCAATTCTATGTATTTTGTACAAATCCCATACCAAAAGTTCCTTGGAATTTTTTTTATATATCCAGTAAAATTGTAACTCGAACATAGACTATTTTAAACAAATTCCATACTGAAAGTTCCTTGGAAGATTCTATAAATTCAATAAAATTATAATACGAACATACACTATGTAAAATGCACTTGAGACTGACATCTGTCAATTAGAATTATTTGAATATATTAGCTGTTTTCATGCTTATAGCAAAGCTGGCTGATTAATGAAAGTTAATCTCTTTATAATTCTTTAACTCTATATCTATTGAATATGAAGGAAAATGTATACGTATAATCAAACCGTATAGACAATAATGACAAAAAATGCTATTTAACTGCGTTTTTTCAACATATACATACCGGGTAACACGAAAACCAGCCCATAGGCGTTTGACATGGGAAATTAATTTTTTCCTGCGCAAAAGTGGCGTATTAATTTTAGACAAAAATGCTTCAAATAAATGTTGTAGAGAATTAAATTCTGCATCTAAATCAATTATCACACTTTCTTTTGTACATTTCGTAACCGACGAAATTAAATTATATTTTATAATTTCTGACAGACAAAATCTTATATTTGTTTGAAATTTTATTTTAATACCATGGCTAACACTATAAAAAAAAATAAGTTTTATAAAATTTTAAATTCAATTTTTTCGGTTACCAAAGATGCAAAAGATAATGTGACCATTAGTTTCGATGAAGAATTTAATTCTCTGCAACAGGTATTTGAAGCATTTTTGTCTATAATTAATAGGCCACTATTGGGCAAGGAAAAACTGTTTTCCCATGTTAAACGCTTATGGCCCGGTTTTCGTGTTACACCCGGTCATTGTAAAACTAGAAAAATCGTACTCTGGGGACCCTAAAACGTGCTTACTCATTAAAAACTTACCACCGAATTTTTTTATCAACAACGGAAGATAATGGGGGATTACACCATTTTTTTTTTATAATTTCATCTGAAAATATTAGGAAAACTAAGACTATCGATGAAAATCCGGTGAAAAAATTCCTATTAATAAGCGAGTTATGGTCTCCCGAATTTTGAAAAGATTGACGTGACGTTACATTTATGTGTTTTTATATCAAACTGTTTTCATCATGGACCTAAATGTTCTTGAAATATATGCTATTTTAAGTTATATTTACATAAAAATAAATGAATATTATAACACTGTATAATACACTGTATACTTTATAATTACAGATGTATTTAAATTATTAAGTTTAATGCAAGAAATTTATGTTAAAATAAAAACTGTTTGGAAACTGTAGTACAGGAATGTTAGCCCCTCCTTTCGAATTTGAATTTCTTAACTTCCATTGGTAGTAATCCTACCTCCTAACACGCTATTTGTAATGCATGTATAGGCGGTTTCTCGGTCGCCAATCAAAATTTTTTCATATTAGTGTCGAAGCGTTATAACAAAAAACCTTTTATTTCCGAAATATCTCAATTATACCATTTCATTTTTTTTTTATTAATATTCGTTACTCAGCATATACATTCGTATTTTTTTACTATTTTCCTTTAATTCGATTGAGCCGTAATCCCCCATTAGATTTTTACCTCTCGCTAAGAGAGGTTTGATACATGTTAAAAATCGCATATCCAGATTTTAGTGAATAAACACGTTTTAAGGTCCCTACAAGCCGATTATAACATTTATACAATGATGTGTGTGTGTGTGTATGTGTATGTGTGTGTGTGTGTGTATGTGTGTGTGCGTGTGTGTGTGTGTCTAGATGTTGGAAGAACGATTCCTCAAAAACTATAATACTGAAGACCTGTTTAACTACGTATTCCTATTCCTCTATTTGACATTAACGGGAAGAGCTGAAAATATTTTGAGAACAATTGAACAACCAGAAGTAGTAGTTTCTTAGAAAAATTCTTCTAAATATTATTTTTTGAAAATTTTTGTTATTACAAATATTAAAGAATATACAATTTTCCATCTCACATTTCAATTTTTTATTATATCTTCTATAGATTTAGAGATAGAGAAAATCTTATAGAATAATCTGTTGCAATAAATCGCACAGGCCAGACTACACCAAGGAAACCAGTTGTCAAATTCAAATGTTTATAATTGACAAATAAATGTCAGTGTCAAAAATCAACAGTTTTACTGACATTACTTATAATTTTTATTACCTCTCGCTAAGAGAGGTATTGGATTCATGCTAAAATTCGCATATCCAGATTTTATTGAATAAGCACGATTTAAGGTCCCTAGAATCCGATTATAACATTTTTAAAATGATGTCTGTGTGTGTGTATGGATATGTGTGTATGTGTGTGTGTGTGTGTGTGTGTGTGTGTGTGTGTGTGTATGTCAGGATGTTGTAGTCACGATTCCTCAAAAACTATAAGACTTAAAAAATATTTAACTGCAGTTTCTTCAATCTGACATTCCTGGGAAGAGCTGAAAAGGTTTTGGTAACAATTGAACCGGAAGTAGTAGTTTCTTAGAAAAATTCTTCTAAATATAATTTTTTGGGAGGTTTTTTTATTAAATATTGAAGAACATAAAATTCTCCATCTAATACACTTAAAATTTTTATTATATCTTGTATAGATTTAGAGATAAAGACACTATAATTTATAGAGTGAACTAATCGCAGAGGCTACGGCACTAAGGAAACCAGTTGACAAATTCCAATGTTTATAACATAATTTGTAAATGACACATGTCAGTGTCAAAAATCAACAGTTTTAGTGACATTCTGATAGCTTTTATCTCTGACATTTAGAAACTTCCTCAGAAGACATGTTAAATATAATAAAAAACAATATTTGGGTAATGTTCTATAATAATTTTGTTATAAAACGACGGTTCGAAAGCGAAGTGTAGTACAATACTTATATAGCCTAATATGGAAATGGCGAGAGGTCTTGTGCTGGCCAAAACAGATTTTTTTTTTTTTTGTCGAAACGTGGTACCTCAATTGGGTGGCGCTCGAAATCCGTTACATAGGCATTTAACATAGGAAATTAAAATATGTATTTTAAATATTTGCTTCCCATTAAAACTGATTGCAATAAAACTTTGTACACGTGGTTATGGACACTTTTTGCATCATTATAATAATTAATTGTTCAATTAAAATTAATATTATTATTCTCGTAAATTACTTTTGCAAAACCGAAACCCTTTTAGTAAAACCGGTATACCAAACCGATTGCTGTATAAAACCGAAACCCAAATCAAAACAGAATTTTTATTTTCACGATGTCCGAAACTGTAACTCAAACCGATATTTTTTATGCTTACCATCCTTGATTTATACTTTTGACTCATTCGATAAAGTATTTATTGTCGGAATTCAACCATGTAATCATTTTATACTTTACATAACAAAAATATTGAAAATAATTTAAATAAATATTATTTTTACCTCTCGCTAAGAGAGGTATTGGATTCATGCTAAAAATCGCATATCCAGTTTTTAGTGAATAAGTACGTTACTTAACATCCATTTTCTAATATATATTTAGTTGTGATCTTGAGTTAAATTGAAATATAAAATATTTAAAGGCTAAGTAAAAAGTTTTTTTTATCTCAGATTCAAAATAATAAACTATGGCTGTTCTTACCAATAGATACCTATTCATTTATGAACACAATTATTGTAACACAAATTTCAAGAAAAAAAAAGCAACTTTATAATCTGCTGTAGATGCAAGACACTGTTTTCAACCGTAATTATGGAATAAATAAAAAAATAACAGTGCTCGAGAAAATTATTGAAACATAAATCATAAATTGTCAAAAGAGAAAAATAAATTTAACGTGACTTACATTAGAAGATCCAGCCTCGGCATATCTGCAAACACGAACTGAACTACTCGGCATTCTGCGAACTCTTACTCCATTACTCGGTAACTCAGCAATGTCCATTTTTTCTGTAATAAAAATAATTATACATGCATAAATATTTTGAATAAATAAAGAATTCATTACAATTTAAAAATGTTTTATTTTATGTACCAAAGGTTCTGTATTGCTCCCAAAGGATTAGCGAAATTTCAGGACTATTTAGAAGTGCTGAATTATTAATTTTAAACAATACAATTCATTTGAATTGTATTTGTTACTGCAAAAGTTAAAAATTGAGAAATATGTAAATAATTGTTTGATAATATTAACAATAATTAAATTATTATTTGATACTTAATCCTGCACCTTTCTACCCTCACGGGTGTAAGGCGTTCCCCCGGCTTGCGGGAGAGGGGGTTGAGTTCTGGTTCGTTGGTCTTCGCCATATTTCTTTCCACTCTGCTCTATCTTGTGTTGCTGTCTTCGTTTCTTCCCAAGTTAAACCTCTTCTTTGTGCTGCCTCCTTTACTTCTTCCAGCCACGTTCTTCTTAGTCGTCCTCGTGGTTTCTTTCTTCCAATTTTTGCTTCAAACACTTTTTTAACTATTCTCTCCTCTCCCATCCTTTCTACATGCCCATACCATCTCATCTGTCCTTCTGCTATCTTATCTTCTATTGCTTTTACTTTTAAGTTTTGTCTGTAGGTTGTGTTTTCAATTATGTCCAGTCTCCTTTTCCCCTCTATTTTTCTCAAGAATCTCATTTCATTATTTGATATTACATATATTTGAATCGATTTCTAAAAAATAAATTACTTATTTTGTAAACTAGTGGTTGTGAAAACATGAACCAAATTATGATAGGAAATTTAACGTTGGTTATAAATATATTTGTTATGGAATGTTTATTATTGAAAATTTGTTGTTTACGCAATAAAATTATATTTGTATGTATGCAAAAGAATATTGATGTCCAAAAATAATTCACCTATAAAGCATGACTAAATAAAACATTTTACCATGTCATTTATATCAGGACAAGCATATTACTAACTTAAATATCTATTAATATAGCTGAGACAATGTTTAAACTTACGATTGTTATTAATTTGCAACAATAGTTCACAATATTTCACTATTAAAACAATAAAACTATAATAAATGCACTTGGATATGACTTTTTCACAGCAATACTAAATGCATTTTTACCTTACGACTGCTTCTGTACAAATGCGAACCTTGTAGACTAAATTAAACCTGTTTAGGTGCGTACGATATAACGCTATTAAACTAACATGTTAGATTGTGTTACGTAAAATACAAATAAATTTTTATTTTGAATTAAGGGATGAACTTTAAAGATAATTAAAATGCAATTATTTATGAATATTTGAACGTAAAATTTTGTAACAATAAAAATGATACCAAACAACCCTATATTATTATAATATTTAAAATGTAACATTTTTATACACAGTATTTAATGCCCTATAACTTTATAAAACAATTCTATATTATTTTAAAATATTTATATTTTACAAGACTTTGTTTTGTAATGTTTCATTAATAAACGAATAAACAATATATCTTTTTTTACAATGAAATAACTAAACGAAAATATAATTTTGGACCTTTCTAACATTCTGGTATCTTTTTAAAAAACATGCCCAAATTGAAATACAACCAAGCAACTGCTATTTGTCTGTATCAAAAATTATTTACAAATAGTAAATAAAGCACGAACAAGAATATTAAAGACAAACACATCTTTTAAATTTTTAAAGAATACATGAGGACATAAATAAGAACACGAATACACACCTGGTCGGCAAATCAATCGATGTTTTACACATATAACACAAAAATAGAAAGTTTTAGATTGATTATTGAACTATTTCCACATTTACGGATAAAAATTTGAACGGAAAATACATCAACGGTAGAAATTTAACACAATGTTGTTGAACAAAATGGCTATAAACCAGATATCTCTAACGTGAACGTGGAATGAAAAATCAATAATATTGCACATGCGCAGTACAGGACAGTTTGTTACAACTTACAGTAAAATGACTTGATTTCGCTGACGAGACGGGAGCCTTTTTTATATATCTTGTAAACTAGAAGTCGCGAAAACATGAAATAAACAAATTCTTATAGGAAATTTAAGGTAGATTCTAATTATTCATAAGCCAATGTTGTATTGGGCTAGGGTCTCAACACACGAAAACTTTTAGAAAGCCTTCTACAAATCACGACTTATGCATTTTTCGACTCCGCAAATCTAGCCCATGAAGTTAGCGAGTATGGAAATGCTCAAATCTTGACTCGTGCACCGTTAGGCAAGATGGCTGACAAGTACACTCCGGAGAACAATTTTTTAAAAAAAATACTACCAATAACGTAACCTAATCCTAATTCATTTTATACTCCACAGTGTACTACTCAGCCATCTTGTCGAACGGTGCATATGTCGAGATTTGAGCATTTCGACACGCGCTAACTTCATGGGCTATATTTGCGGAGTCGAGAAATGCATAAGTCATGATTTGAAAAAGGATATGTAAAAGTTTTCGTGTGTGTCATGCAATCCCGTTGTATTGTTAACCAAAATTGAGCAATTAATTATTTGGTACAGTAAGAAATATAATTTTACATGTAATATGATATTCACAAAGCCATATTTTGTAAATTAGGGGTTGTATAGCCAAATATGATGAAATTTCAAAGAAAAGTATATCATCACTCACTGCATATTACCACTGCTGGGTGTACCAATATGCTTTGTATATGATAAAGACAAGGATATCTAACAATTTGGTAAAATTGTTTCTCTCAAAAAATATCTCAAGCGTGTATTACACGATGTAGTTTTTCTTTTTAAGTGTCTTTATGATTGACCTTACAAGTATATTTTAACGAGCAAGTTTTGCGTGAATTAAAATATCCAAGTGTTAAAAGTTAAGTTATACCTGCATTAAATTCTCATTGAATTGAATTTTTCGTATATAGGCATCAAGGTTTCAGTTACTTCTCTGTCCAATTTTGCCATTTTTCAGTTAAAATCAACCACTATATACCACCACACTTGTACACATCAAAAATATAAATACAAATGTCATTTGACAGTTAAAACTTATAGGGACTTTTTAAAAAAAGTAACACATCACATATTCTAGTTTTTCGTTGAAAGTTTTCCGTTAAGTCTATTCATCTGTCTCTTTTACACTCACATCTTGTGCGAGAGAGAAAATAAGTGCCATAAAAACACAATAAAAGCTTACGGCACGATATTTCTCCGTAAGACACAATGCAAACTGAAGGTTTGGTTGTCCAAGATCAGCTAGTGGCCGCCATGTTGAAACGTCACGTGCAGGTGCCCTCTTGAAAAGAAAAACTTTATCGTGTAATGCACGCTTTAGTTACACGTTATTACATTTTAAAGTTTACATTTTAAAATAGCATGTATGACACCCGTAGTCCCTACGCATTGGTTGTTTTTGAAGGAAAAGTGCAAGCTAATTTTGTATAGGTACTAGAAATTATTTTACTTTTAATTAAATAAAATGTTCATTGACATTCCTTTTGTAAATTACTAATAAATAGGTAATTGCTCATCATTATTCAATTTTTGTTACTTAATATCCATTTCATCATAGAAATGGGCCTTAAAGATCAAGGAAATTTGAATTAACGAATAAAGAATTGAGTAGGGCAAACCAACAGACCTTTAAAGGTAAAATGAATTTATTTAGTATGACTTACAGTAGATCTTCATCCTCGGCATTTCAGCAAACACAAACTGAACTACTCCGCATTTTTTCAACCTCGTATCTTATTATTCGGAAACTCAGCAATCTCCATCTTCTCTGCAATAAAAAAAAAATTATACATACAGTATTTTGAATAAACAAAGAATTTCTTTGAATTCAATTTAAAAATGTTTCATTTTACTTACCAGGTTCACGGTTGCGGGAGGTTCTGTATTGCTCCCAAAAGACTAATTAAACATTGATACTAAAAATACAAAGTTTTTAGATTGATTAAAAAACTATTTAACATTTACAGATAAAGATTTAATAAGAAAAAACATCTGTAACACGAAGAAGACAACGTAGTCGATCAAATATGTATAGCAAGAAAGTTTCAACGTGGCAAAAAAAAATCAATAATATTGGACATGCGCAGTATAAAATAGTCTGTATCAACTTACAGTAAAATGACTTGATTTCAAGACGAAAGACTTTTTGTGGTCGTCAAAACATGAAATAAACATATTTTGATAGGAAATTTATGTTTGTTCCCAAATTTGCTGTAGAATGCTTATACAAATAATTGAAAATTTGTTATTTACGCAATAAAATTATTATTCTGAATCATATTTGTATATATAAGAATATTGATGGATAAAAATAATTTATAAAGCTTGACTAAATAAAACATCTTACCATGTCATTTATATCAGAAACAGCATATTACTAACTTAAATAACTTAATATAGCTGAGAAAATGTATTACGAAAAATTACGGAAATATGTAAATAATTCTTGATAATTTTAACAATAATTAAATTATTGTTTGCTATTATATGCATTTGAATAGATTTCTAATAAATAAATTACTTATTTTGTAAACCAGTGATCGTGAAAACATGAAATAAATTTTGATAGGAAATTTAACGTTTGTTATAAAAATATTTGCTATCGAGTGTTTATCATTGAAAATTTGTTGTTTACGGAATAACTATTGCTCTGAATCATATTTGTATGTATGAGAAAGAATATTGATGGACAAAAATATTTTATAAAGCTTAACTAGCATTTTACCATGCCATTTATATCAGAAAAACCATATTACTAACTTAAATAACTATTAATATAGTTGAGACAATGTTTAAACTTACGATTGTTATTAGTTTGCAACAATAGTTGACAATATTTCACTATTAAAACAATAAAACTATAATAAATGCATTTGTAAATGAATTTTTCACAGCAAAACTAAATGCATGTTTACCTTACGACTGCTTCTGTACTAATGCGAAGCGAAGCTTGTAGACCAAATGAAACCTGTTTAGCTGCTATCAAACTACATGCTAGATTTTGTCACGTAAAATACAAATAAATTATTTCTTTTGAATTAAATAAGGGATGAGCTTTAAACTTAATTAAAATGTAAATATTTGTGGATATTTGAACGTAAAATTTTGTAGTAATAAAAATGATACCAAACAATCCTATATTATTTAAATATTTAAAATATAACAACTTCAGGTACAAACTTTATAAATAGTAAATAGTAATTAGGCTAAATTTATTAATAAATAATACAACTATTTTAATAACAACAATATATAAAAATATAGATTTATATCATGCTTATAACGTAACAATCCAGTAAATTAAACATTATTGCTCTAGTACGTTTCGTCTGCATCACAATTTTCTGTATTGTGGCCGAACTCTGTAACGAATCATCAACATATCATCAATATATCATCAACAAATCGTCAAGTATATCATCATAGAGATGAGACAATTAAAAAAGCTTGATTGTTACATGAATGCATGAATAAGGGTTATATTTATAATAGGGGATTCCACGATTTTTTGATTTTATTATAAAAATAAATAAATATAAATATATCATCACGGCATATTACCCATTTCTGGGTGTGCCAGTATCTACAACACATGTAGACAGCGGTAATGATGACGATATATTTTACCGTGTGGGCGCTTACCAGGCGTCACCTCACGGGCACTCATAGCTGGTGTGGAGAGTGCACCACAGGGGTCACTTTTGTGCCATTTAAAATTGGAAAAATCTGCGCATTTTGAAAGTGTGTAATATATTTTAGCATTTATAAAAAAAGTGATAAAACATATAGAATAGAAATTTTGCGTCAATAACACAGTTATATGGGGAGAAATAATTTATATAAAAATTCAATATGAGTGGAATCCCCTATTACAAAGAATATTTTCTCACCTTCGCATATTTCACAGTACGGCCGGGGTTCTGGAAGTATTTTGGGGGCTCCCGGATTTCTTGAAGCCATAGACTGGGCGTCATCTCCTTGTTGAATTGGGCAATCTTCTGTTTCGTGCAAGTCGAACAATTCACAAATATCGCAATATTTTCGAGGTGGTATTACACGAGAAATATTGACGCTGGAAATAATATAAAAATACAGTTTAATATATTAGCAGTCATTGAAAATGCAACAGCAAAAATATGTTGTGAGCAGCTCAAGACCTCTCGCCATTTCCATATTACTACGAGTATATTATTAAGATTACTTTTGAACATTTCTTGAAAGACTAAATTTTAATCGTTTGCATTACTAATAATATGCAAATTGTATGCTGAATCTCATTTAATTATTCCTAATCGCAATCCAGATTTTAGTGAATAAGCACGTTTTAAGGTCACTAGAATCCGATTTTAACATGTTTACAATGATGTCTGTGTGTCTGGATGTTGGAAGGACTTTTCTCAAAAATTAAAATACGTAAGATCTGTTTAACTACGTATTTCTCAATCTGACATCAATGGGAAGAGCTGAAAAGGTTTTGCTAACAGTTGAACAACCGAAAGTATGTAGTGTAGTTTCTTAAAAAAAATATTCTAAATATTTTTTAAAATTTTTTAATACTAATGTTGAAGAACATAAAATTCTCCTTGTAATACACTTAAATTTTTTATTATATCTTCTATAGATTTATAGATAAAGAAATAAAAATAAATAAATAAATATATCATCACGGCGTATTACCCATTTCTGGGTGTGCCAGTATCTACAACACATGTAGACATCGGTAATGATGACGATATATTTTACCGTGTGGGCGCTTACCAGGCGTCACCTCACGGGCACTCATAGCTGGTACGGAGAGTGCACCACAGGGGTCACTTTTGTGCCATTTAAAATTGGAAATATTTGGCGTCGGTCGGGATCGAACCCGGTTCCCCCAGGTTCGCGACCAGACACTCAGGCACGCGGCCACGGGCCCCATAAAGAAAATATAATATATATAATAATCTGTTGCAATAAATCGTACAGTCCAGACTACAGTGAGGAAACCAGCTGTCAAATTCAAATGTTTGTAATTGACACATGTCAGTGTCAAAAATCAACAGTTTTACTAACATTACTGAAAGTTTTTTCTGGAAAGTACACTTCTGTGCAATAAAATTAAGCACAAGTTCTGCGACTATTTTTTCGCAAATTTTAGTTTTGTAATTCGGGTTTCTTAGCTGCTACTCTATTTCGCAAATCTGGCGATTTAATTCTGAAGACGGTGTCTTTACTAACGTTCATCAGTCGAGCGATTTGTCTTTTGGAGAAACCGTCTTCTATTCCAGTTATAATTCTAAGAATTACTGTCTAAATGACGCGGCATTTTGACAAATGAAAAATGACAAATTTACATATTTTCGTTGCTAGGCATCTTATCATGTCCACTTTAAACTATAAAATATTTTGTGTGCCTAATTTTATTGTACAGAAGTGTACATTTAATATTTCTTATTGTACTATTAATTAAATATTTACAATTATTGTAGGTAGGTATGTATATTAATAGTAATAGTACATATATCCTTAAGAAATACCCGTAAATGAATTGGAACCACCTTGAGTATTTTAAGAGTAGGACGAGATTCCTTATAGAATGAAAGAATTATTTGTGTGTACAAGAAATGTTAAATTCGATACTTATGTAACAAAACGGAAATGGCGAGAGGTATTGTGCTGACCACAACAGATTTTTGGTGTTTCATTAATAAAGAAAGATACAGAATATTACAATTCGCCGTTATTTAATTTAATTCTATTTCTAAAATAAGGATTCAAGAAAAAAGCTTTGATTTCTTTAGATAACATTTTTGACAATATCTTGTGTCAAAATAATATTTAATTATATACTTTCAAATTGACATACGTTTCTTTGTTCATAGCCTTCTTCTAGTTAGGATTTTTTTTAACACACCGTACTATTATTAGGGAGTTATTGCAACTTCTAAGATAAAAGAACGTAAACGTTAACCTTATGTAGAAAACACTTTATTTTAGAAATAAAGGACTTTCAATTTCAATGTTTACCGCATTTAATTCGTGTATTCACGTTAACGCTAAAAGTAACACAAACGATGTTACATCCACACTTTTCACCGAAACTTAACCTCAAAAGATTTATAACGTGTGACGATAAACGCTCGCTATTCCATTGCACATAACGTGTCTCCTTATTCATATAACGTGAACCTTATTAGTACGCATGCGGCCTCGGGCTGTCACGTGACTTTAAAGTGCACGTTATTTTTGCGTTGAAGCTGCAATAACTCTCTATTAAGTGTATTCACGCTAACGTTAACGTTAAAAGCAACACAAACGAAGATACATCCACACTTTTCACCGAAACATAACCTCAAAAGATACAGAACGTGTGACGTTAAACGCTCGCTATTTCACTGCACATAACGTGTCTCCTTATTCATATAACGTGAACCTTATTAGTACGCATGCGCACTTGGGCTGTCACGTGACTTTAAAGTGCACGTTATTTTTTCGTTGAAGCTGCAATAACTCTCTATTATTACGTTATTATAAAAATAATTGTTACAGTAAAAGCATTCAAAATTCAAAAATAAGTCAACCGGTAAGTTTATTAGCAAATGTGAAACGAAATAAGAATAACTTACATATTAGTTTCCGTAGGAGACACCCCATATACTCCATTTTCCAAAATTTGAATTTTCGTTTGGAGTTCTTCATTTTTCTGCTGCATGTCAACAATAATAGAATTCAAGAATTCCACTTGACCTATAGCGAATTCCTTTTCTTCCTGCATTTTCTTAAAGGACTCTAAATCGCAATCCTGCGATTCCTGTAAGAAAAGGATTATAATTTCAGGATAACTGAAATAAAAATATATTTACAGTTCTCCAAGAATGTCGTAAAAAAATGTTATGTTATGTAAAAGTAAAGTATGCTATGTATGTTAGTTTATTTGAATACTAATGCTAATTACTTTTGTTTTCTTTGGAATTCCTGATGATTGTTTCAGTTTTACAGCTTCAGAAAGTTGTAATTTTACCTGAAAAGTATAAAAAATACATTACTGCAATTTTCATTCCCATAAGAAATTATTTCAAACAAAAATAGCATGTTATAGCCTAATATGGAAATAGCGAGAGGTCTTGTGCTGGCCACAACAGATTTTTTAATTTAATGCTTATGTCAGTGCATGCGTATCATCATTGAAAATAAGTTCTGAATGGCTTCTGAAATCGATATACAGTCATACAAAAAAGTCTCCGTACGACAGTAGTTTTAATGTATTTTAGGAAAAATAGCAGTCTAAAACCCAATATATTTAATTTCCTTTTAATCCAAAATAAAACGCAGTATATTACGTTATTATTAATATAAAATAAACAAATAATTTAATTAATTTATTTATATTATGGGGTAAACATTGAAAGTATTCATAATTTCATGACAAAAAAGTCTCCGTACGATAACCAAAACATTTAAATAACAAACCATTTATTTATGTTTCATAAAGAAATATAATATTTCGAGGATTTTCCTTTGGTTTTTCCACTAGTAACTAAGCAATGAGTTATTGAATCCACCAAATTTTTGGTCACCAATGGCATTATACTCTGCCATTTTACTTGTAATTAATTTTAAATTCTTTTTTGCTTTACATTCTTATTTATTTTAAGAATTTTCCGCACTTTTTCAATCTGATTAAAGTGCGGAGACTGTGAGGGATGATTAAGCATATTTTTAATATTACACAGTACGCATTCTCTTATAGAGCGAATTATTTGTCGAATTTTTCTGATGCATGAAATTAAAATTGTCTGTTAAGGCCCTATTTTTCGGCACTTTGTTTAAAATTTGCTTTTAAAATATCGAGGTAACATTTGCTATCCATTGTTGCAATAATTACTAATTTTCGTACTCCCGCTGAG
Organism: Ophonus ardosiacus; assembly: GCA_943142095.1. Taxonomy (NCBI): domain Eukaryota; kingdom Metazoa; phylum Arthropoda; class Insecta; order Coleoptera; family Carabidae; genus Ophonus; species Ophonus ardosiacus. The sequence continues at coordinate 24,366,153 of OW964839.1, forward strand.
GAGCTATAGCCCCTAGACATAATGCTATCCTAAAATACATTAAAACTACTATCGTACGGAGACTTTTTTGTATGACTGTAGATCTTCCTTCTGATGTAGAGAAATTGGGTGCAAGACAATAATTCATAAATTGTTATAAAAGAAATCATTGATATATTCTTGTTTCTTTTTTATTAGTTGTTAATTTTGACGTAAAGATTTTTACAAAACTTATTTAATCAATTATGTAAAAAGTGATATTTCATAACGTCAAAAGGTTAGGTAAACATAACTTTTTAAAACCAAATTAGATAATAGTTACTTCAGCATAAATGTTTTACTATATTATGCTCGAAATTATGAAACCAGTCTTTGTATTTATTGAATAATATTAAAATACTTACTTGTGTTAACTCGTTTTGAAGATCTTGAGTCACTTGTTTATAACTATTAATTTCTTTATCTCTATGTTCCAAAACTTTTTGTATATTTTCTAAAATATGTTGAAACTCTTTCGAGTCTGTTTGAATTTTTTTCGAAAAATCTTCAAACTTAACACTCTTCACTTCTTCTTTATCAATTTTCTTCATTTGTTCTTCAACCGAGTCCATTTTGTTATTGCCCAAATTTTGCAAGACAGTTTTCCACATATTTATAAATTGTACAAATGTTTTCTGCATTTGTTTGTTCTGATTGTCACTTGTTTCAAGTTGCGAAGAAAGCGAAGATAATTGACTATCTTTTTCTTGAAGATTTTTGTTTGTTTCTTCAAGCTTTGAAGATAATTCTTTGAAGAGAGGGTGGTTTGAAGGTTCGTTCCATTGTTTCTGAAGATTGTTGAAGTTTGTTTGGAGGTCTGTGATGTGTTTTTGTTTTTCTTGGAGTGAAGAATCGAGTTCTGCAATTTTTGAAGATTGGAGAGAAGTATTGTTGTTGGAATTAAGCATTTCTTCTTTTATTTTATTTAAGTTTTCTTCATTTTGTTTAATAATAATTTCTAAATTATTTTTTTGTTGATTCAATTCTTCATTTTGTGCAGATAATTTTGTTACTGCCTGTATTTTGTCTTCGACAGTATTTGAAGATTGTTCTAAGTCTTTCTTCAATTGATTCAAGTCTTGCTGCAAAGAAGAAATGTTTGTTTCTTTTTCTTTTATTGAATTATTAAGTTGTGTGATGCTACTTTCAAAATCTTGTTTCATTTTCAAAATGTTTTCTTCATTTTGTTTGATATTACCATTCAAATTTGTCTTTTCTTCATTTAGTTTTTGAATTTCTTGCTTCAAACTCGAAATTTGGTCTTCTTGGGCAGATATAATTTCAGAATCAGTGCCTTTAGCTTTTGAAATTGCTTGAAGTCTGTCATTTAAATTTGATAATTCTGCTTCTTTTTCTGTTATTTTCTTCTGGCTTTCTTCCAACTTTGAAGAAAGGTCCTTGACGATTGGATGGTCTTTCGGGTCTTCCCAATTGTGCTTCAAATTTTGAAGATCTTTTTCTAAAGAAGAAATTTGAGTTTCTTTATCTTGTAAAGTTTTTTCTAACTGTTGAAGTTTTTCTATTTTTTCGGAGTTTTCCACAGAAATATTTTGAAGATTTGAAGTTAGTTGAAGAAGTTTTTCTTCATTTTGTTTGCCAATTTCTTCAAGTTTTGTTTTTACCGATTTTAAATTTTCAATTTCGGTTGTCAATGAAGACATATTTAATTCAGAATCTGTCATGGTTTTTGAAATATTGTCTTTTTCTTGTAAAATTGCTTCAATTTTTTGCTTCAACTGTAAAATTTCTTCATCTCTTGTGTGAAGATTTTGAAGAAACTCATCTTCTTTTTTAGTTAAAGATTCTTTTAATAAAGTTATATCGTTATTTCTGTCATTTAGTTCATTGTTAATTGAAGATTTTTCTTGTACAACTTTTTGAAGATTCATATTTAAATCCATGATCTTCTTTTCTTGAGCGGCGAATGTTTCTGAAGATGCGCCTTTTTCTTTTAATATATCTTCAAGTTGTGAAGAAAGGACAGATATTTTATTGTCCTTTTCAATATTTGAAGATTCTAAATTTGTTTTTAAAGTTTGGAGTTGTTTAATTTCTTCTGATATTGAAGAAAGGTGAGTATCTTTTTCTAAAATTGTGTTTTGTATGTTGGAGTTTGATGATTGAAGATTTTTGATTTCTTCATTCAAAATTTGAATTTGTTTTTGGTGTTCGTTTAATAGTTTTTCAAAATTTGTTTTTTCTTGGCAGATATCTTCAATTTTTTGAGTTAATATCTTCACATTTTCTTCATTTTGTTGAATTTTGATCTTCATTTGAGAGTTTTCTTCGATTATTTTTGATTTTTCTTCATTTATTTGACCGAATTTTTGCGTTTCTTCTTTTAATTTTGCGTCTAAATTTTGCTGTTCTTGTTTCAAATTGTTTATTTCTTGATTTTTGATTTCTATTGTCTTCAAATGTTCTTCAATTAGTTTTTTCTGTTGTTCTAAATCATTCTTCAATGAAGAAAGCTGTTTTTCGTGGGTATTATCCAAATTAGAAGTATAATCTTTTGCATTTTCTTGTGCTTCAATCAACAATTCTGTTTTTTCTTTAACATTTATCTTCAAATTATCTCTTTCTTGTGTTAACTCTTCAATTCTTCTAGAAAGCTCTGAGCTTACTTGCTGATGTTCTGCCACGGCCATTTCTAGAATTTGTTCTAGCTCTTTTATCTTATCTAGATTAACTTCTATCTGTTTCTTGTGTTCTAGTTCACTTCGTTCTAGATTTCTAGAAAGGTCTAGAATCTGCTGTTGCAGTTGTTCTTGAATTTTGATGGAATCGGTTGTTAAGTTTTGTAGTTTTTCTTTGAAGATGGCTTCGGAGTTTTGTGAAGATTGAAGAAGATTTTGAAGATGACTTTTTTCGATTTGATGAGATTCTTGCATGCTTTGAAGATTGTAACGAAGTTCTTGTTCTGTTTGAAAAGAGTGGTCGAGTTTTTTAATCATTTCTAATTTTAAATTATCTAGTTGATGCTCAGTTTTCTTCAATTCTTCATTGATTATTTTGAGTTGATCATTGCTTGATGCTTCTATGATTGTTTTTAATTGTTGTTCATAATCTGTTTTAATTTGTTTTAATTCTAAAATCATCTTTTCTGAATTGTGATTTTTTCGATTTAATTCCGCACACTGTAATTTGGTTATCTTCAATTCTTCCAAAACTTTTTGAAGATAATTTGATTGTTCTTCATGTTTTTTTGAAATTATATCAAGTTCGGATTTTAATTTTGAAATTAAAATATTGTTTTGACTGTTTTCAAATCCCAGTTTTGAAGAAAACAAATTTCTGCCAATTATTTCTTTGGATTTAGTTTGAAGATTGTTCAAAAGATCTTCGATTTGAAGATTTCTCATCTCTATTTGCTTGGCATATCGCTCGCGGCAAGATTTCGAGTTTTGATTTAATTCAGACATTGTCTGAGCAAAATCTTGCTTCAATTTTTGTATTTCCATAATTTCATAAGTCAGTTTTATATCTTTTTCGCGTAAAGATATGTCTTTTTCTAATAACTGTATTGCGTAATCTTTTCTCACTCGTAGTAATTCAGAAACAGTGTTTCTTAAAATTTGACGAATATCTTCTATATTATTCTTCCATCTACTTTCTTTTTCATTATCGCCTTCTTGGTTTTTAACACTGTTGAGTTCTTCTTGAAGCAAGGAGATCTTCTTTTCTAAATCTTTATTTTTCTCGGCGATATTTTCGCAGTCAAAAGTTTTGGAACTCAAATCCATTTCAATTTTTTTAAGTTCTTTTAATAAAGTTATTTCATTCCCAATATGTTTTTCTTTTAATAATTTATTTGCCGTAAGTAATTCTTCATTAAGTTTCTTCAAATTATCTTCTTTTTGTTTCAATAAAATGTTGTTTTCTTCAATGATAACTTCAATGTCTTTTGTTTTATCTTTAAGTTTTTGTTGTTCCTGAAGCAAAGAAATGTTTTGTTCTTCAAGTTTTTGTTTTAAGTTTATTATTTCTTCATCCTTTGCTTCAATATTTTTAGTGGTATTGTCTTGAGTTTTTTGAAGATTCTCCATTTCTTCTTGGATCTTCGCTAAAATTTCTTCAGTTTCGAATAAACGTCTGGTTTCTTGTTCGAGTTTTTCGTTCTTCATTCTTTCTTCTTTTAAGCTGTCTTCGAGCTGCATAATCTTCGTAAGATTTGATTGGTTAGCTGCCTGAAATTGAAGAAATACAAATTAATTAAATATATTTGAAATAATGAAGAAATATACTTCAATGTCATCTTTAGTTAAAGATTCCTCTTCAAATCTAAACGTGGCATCTTCTAGTTTCTTCTTTTCGTCTTCGAGTTGACTTAAAATTTCTAATTTTTGTTTTTCCAAATCTTGAATTATGGAGGAGTGTTCTTTAAGCTTTAATTCATTTTCTAAACGGTACTGAAATAAAAATAATATATTATTGTTAATTTAACAATAAAAATATAAATACGAGCCCAAACTCATAATAATTCGTCCGATTTATACGTTCAACAAATTATAAAATTTAAGTACAAAATTCTTTCGGCTGATGGATGCATACTCCTGAGTGTCTGGTCGCGAACCTGGGGGAACCGGGTTCGATCCTGTCAGACGCCAAATATTTCCAATTTTAAATGGCACAAAAGTGACCCCTGTGGTGCACTCTTCACACCAGCTGTGAGTGCCCGTGAGGTGACGCCTGGTAAGCGCCCACACGGTAAAATATATCGTCATCATTACCGATGTCTACATGTGTTGTAGATACTGGCACACCCAGTAATGGGTAATATGCCGATATGATATATTTATTTATTTATATTTTACTTGAATAACATTTACAGTTTTTGTAAGTTTAAAATCTATATTTTAAACTTGTTGAAATAAATTTGTAGAAAAATATCACAATTTGCGTAGGTTTTATAATTTGTTATAAACCGGCGAACTATTTTGAGTTTCTTAAAAGAGACCTCCCTGTATGTAATTCTTACTTTTTCATAATCTTGTTGTAAACTTAATAAGTCGTTTTCGGCTTTATCAGCGATTGCAGCAGCTCTGGAAATCTCAGATCTATCTATCTCTCTTTCTTTCATTAGTTGTTCTATATGGTGCTCCTTTTCTCGCAACACGTCCTAGAAGAAATGTGTACATAAATATTTTTTTACAAAAAAATTCCAAACAATATGATACGAATAAGAAAATCAGGTAGGCCGAGGAATACAAAATTTGTAATATCTTGTTGAACAGTTAAGGCTGGCTAATGTAAGCTGTAAACTTATGCATTTACATTAACATTAAAATTTACATTATTCTGTGCGGTTCATGTACTTCTTCGGGCAAACCAATAAGAGCAGGCCGGTAATGTCACTTCTTGTAAAAACGACACATCTTTTTACCTTCCGTCACCTTTAGGTAAGGGAGGTATTGTCTTTGGCCAAAAAATTCGGTGGTGAGTTTTTAATGAATAAGCACGTTTTAAGGAACCTACAATACGATTTTACTGGTTTTACGATGATGTCTGTATGTGTGTGTGTGTGTGTGTGTGTCCGTGTGTGTGTGACAAATTTTTCTCCGACGATAACTCCAAAACTACAATTCTAAAAATTATGATTCTTTCGTATTCCTCTTCCTTACAACCCTATGAAGAGCTGATTAAATTTTGGTTATAATTGGTCAACCGGAAGTACCCTTATTTGAAGTTCTTAACAGTTTTTCTTGAAAAATCGCAGTTAAATATCATTTTCGACATTTTATGTGATTATCAATAGAAAGAATATCTTATTCTCTATACGGTTCGATTATACATTTTCCTTCATATTCAATAGATAGAGTTATAGAGAGATTAACTTTCGAAAATCAGTCAGCGTTGCAAAAATTATGAAAACAACAGACATATTCAAAAAAATCTAATTGACAGATGGCAGTGGCAAGTGCAAAGCCAAAGTGGAAAGTATATGATCTGAAAGTGATATAAGTGACAGAGTGTCCCTCGCCAGTGACTTGCATTTGCGGCCTCGCCTCAAGATAGGAACTTATAATGCCAGAAGTACGGGAAAGGCAAAAGAGAAGATGGAAGGACTGTATAGCAGAAGATTTGAGAGAGGAAGAACTGTGTCACGAAGGTGCTTTGGACAGGAATGAGTAGAAGAGAAGAGTAAGAAACAGCGACTTCTAATAAAATAGGGAAAAGTTGAAGCAGGAGGAAGTGTTAAGTACAATACATAATGTACGTTCGTATTCGTATTAAAATTTTATTAGATTTTAGAATCTTTTCAAAGGAACTTTCAGTATGGATATGTAAAAAATAGTGTGTTCTTGTTAGAATTATACAGGATATATAGAATCTTTTTCAAGGAACTTTTGGTATAGGATATGTACAAAATACATGGAAGTGACGGAAGGTTTTGTGTAGGTAAGCACGTTTTAAGGTCCCTAGTATCCGATCGTAACATCTTTACAAGGATGTCCGTATATATATATATATATGTGTGTGTGTGTGTGTGTGTGTGTGTGTGTGTGTGTGTGTGTGTATGTGTGGATGTTGGAGCCACGGTTTCTCAAATACTATAAGACTTAAAAAATATTTAACTGCTGTTTCCTCAATCTGACAATCCTGGAAAGAGCTGATTAGATAATGGTAACAATTGGACAACCGGAAGTAGTAGTTTCTTAGAAAAATTCTTCTAAATATAATGTTTTGTTATTACAAATATAGAAGAACATAAAATTTTCCATCTAATACACTTAACATTTTTATTATATCTTGTATAGATTTAGAGATAAAGACACTATAATTAGGTATAAAATAATCTAATGAAATATTAAATTTAAATGTTTATAACATGGTAATGTTTATAACATAGGATCAAGCTATCGTATACGAAACGAACATATACTCTTCTGATTGATCGGCATTAGCATTAAGCATTAAGAAATTGACATATTCTAGGGTTACGTTACAGCATAATAATGCAAAGGTTATTGTTACAGCTACTTATACCGTAGCACGCATTTGTCTATACTCGAATTATTAATGCAAAGTCATAATGCTAATGCTAAGGTAAATTCTTAAGTTTCCAGCTTACATAAACCAGTACTCTTCATGTAAGAATGACATTGCTCAATGAAAAGTGAATAATTCTTGCGACATCCGTAATTGAAATAGTTTCTTTTTATCACACAGTTTAAGATTCCAGAAATGTATTAATGATAACGGACACTATATGCAAGATGTTTTTTCCCACAATAGATTTTGTCAAATGCTATATCATTATGAACTCAAATCTGTCAATAATTTTTTCTTAAGCAAAAAGTATCAATTTTGTGACGTTTTAAAAAAACGTCCGTCCTTTCTGGCTAACCCTGTGTAATCAGAATATTTTCACTCGTGCATTCAAGAAAATATTTAAGTATTTGCAGTGAAGTTGGAAAATAACTATTGAGTATTTTTTATTGGTGTCTTCAGAGTCGATCTATTTATGTCTTACTGTATGTATGTAAAAATATATTTCATTATATCTTACCTGCATAGGCGTTCGTGAAAGTGGGGTCACATTTTTTGGAGGGCTCTGTCAAAAAATACATTGTTAAAAAATTATTATTTTTTAAATAATTTAAATTAATTTCAAACGGCAGGCAACTCAAAGACGTGCAAGATATTATTATTATTTTATAACACACAAAAAATAGTGCACCTTTAATTTATATTTTACAAATTCTATACCCATAAGGGTATTTTTTCAAGTATTAAATATTCCCAAGTCTTTAATACGCGCAAAAATCCGTAACAGAAATATATAAAAATTATTTTAAATTTCTATACCCGTTTTTGGGTATGTAATATATGCACTATTTTCAAAAATAATAAAATGCAAAATAACTAAAATTTATTATTACAAGACATCACAGAAAATAAAAAATACATTAGTAAAACTATATATTAAAATAAAATAATACAACATAGAATAAATCTTTATTAATATAATATATAGCATAGCAAATGCATACAAACTAATCTATGAATTAAATTATTAATAAAATAAAATGTTATAAAATAATATAATGGCAAAACATCAAAACTTCAAGGGTAAATTGGCATTTTTCAGTGGCAAATCTACACATATTTTTACTTATTTTTATTTTTCAACTTCAGGTAAAAATTTTAAAGGCATGCAATACTGACCAAAATAAGTAAAAAAATTTAAGAATGTTAATTTTCTTAGGAGAAAGCTGAGAAACAAGTCAAACTTTATTTTAAAATCTGGCCAAAAACTCACAAAAGCAGTTTTTAAACCGGTGATAAGGGCGCGATTTATTCCCGTTGTCATTTAAATGTTATTTTTAGACTTTCAAAAAATCAATTTAGCGGTTGTAATAACGTTATAACGCTATAAATACAGTTTTTCAAAATTATAAGGAAATAAAATCTACCACAAATACAAATGTAAATAAATAGCTATTTGCGCTCGAAACACACACAAGATTTTTTCTACAGTCGCCACAATGGGGTTTTCCACCATAAAAAATAATAAAATGTACACTTTATATTTACAGCACTGCTCAATAAATAACGATTGGCTAATACAAAAGATACGGTTTAAACTTAAAAAGGCTTTTAAATGATTATATCGTTACATTAGCCATCTATTCCATAAAAAAAAAAACAAAATTAGAGCGTGGAGCAAGGATTTGTGATGATTTGATGAGTTTTTGTAGCAAAATGTGTGGTTAGTTGTCACGCCTGTCACACTGAAAAAATTAACAAATATTTCAAGGAATTTATGATTATATAGACTGACTTCTCGCAATTATTTAAGTACCGAAATAACTAAATAAATAGTTAACTAGAGATCAGATGTCAGTACGACTCGCAACTATCCTACCGTCATCTGTGTACAATCATTCCTATTACTAAACATAACTGTTCACACAATTTATTTTATATTTAATTTTATTTTATCGTTATTTTCCATTCTTCTTGAGTTTTTATTCAATCTAATCTAAGCATTTTATACTTTCGTTTTTGTAAATGAATGCCCTATTTCATTTTCACAGCAGTGTGGCATTTTGTTAGGTTATGTTAAATACCGACATAACATATGTCAAATTGACTTGTGAACGTGATAAATGTGTAATTACAGTGCCATTAGTTCCTAACTAAACATTTTCATTAAGAATGTAGACAAGTGACATTTCTCAGCATTGTATACTTAGAAATTTGGACAGCGAGCGTTTTTTCTACTTTGTCGCGCATGAGCGGCAAAGTGACATTTTGCGTTGACAAAAGAGAGCGCAAATGGCTAGTTTCTATAGTGACTGTAGAAAAAAACGGCGAGTTTGGAACTTGAGTTCCTTTTTGGCAAATATTGTAATATTTCCTGGCCTTGTATTAATAACGTAACGTAGGCTATGGCCCGAATTAACGCGACGTCACGTTCGGCTCTCCCCGAATTTACTCGAATGGGATGGATCAGCCTTGTTCATCGCCCAGAAAAAAGTGTGCAAGGTGTGCCTAAAGAAGTTTTCATTTCAAAAATTCGAAGTGCTTACGGAACACTGGTTGAAAACCCGAACCCCAACTAAACCAAATTAACCTGAACCGAAGTTTTTGGCGGGTTCTATGTCCTGCCATAAAGTTTGTACCCGAAGTTGAAAAACACCCTATATAAAGAAGAAAATTATGACGTACTAAAATTTTGCCTATTTCACCATTAGCATCTCGCCACTTTTGCCTGCCAATTCAACCTACCTTCACACTCCCCACCCCCATCCTTACCCTTCTCTGCACACTCCCCACCGTACTCCCCACCCCGCTTGCCATACTCCCCAGACTCTCCCTACTCCCCGCCCTGTGCACCACGCACGGCTTTCTCTGAGCCGCTGACGGACTCCTACTGACTTTCCCCATTGGGGCAAAGAGACCATATCTGGGCGAGCAAGTGAAATAGCGACGCCCTTCCACGCAGCCGTCGTTCTTGCCTAAAGGCTCGTCGAGTTCCACACCGCACCAGGTGCCTTTGGCGAAAGAGACCAGGCCAGTGTAGCGAAGAGTGCCGGGTTTGGAGCCTTGGGACGAGGAGACGATGACTCGCGTGCCGGGTTTTAATGGAGATGTGGCGACTGATGATGCTAAAATAGTTATATTTTGTAGCGACTGATGATGCTAAAATAGTTATACAGGGTGTCTCAATAAGCTTGCTCACTATTGGTAACTTTTTTATTTGAAGAGGTACGAGGTTGGTTAAATGAACAAAATTGTGCCATTTTATATTTGAAAATTGATCATGTAGACAAAATAAAATTTGTGTCAGCGGTTCTCAAAATTTGGGACAATATATATATTTTTTAAATGGAACCATATATTCTTTAATATCTTATTGGAAAGAGTATTTTTTTCTCTTTCCAATAAGGTAATGTTGTTTATGTACAATTTTTTCAAATAAACGAGTTATTTACGGTTAAAAATTTAAATTTTGTAAACTATTTTATTAATTTTTTAGTCAAGTAAGCCATGGAAACAATTGATTCTTTGTTTTTTTGACGTTTAATAATTTCTCCCGTAAAGTTCTCTTAAGTTTAATAATGTTTAATAACTTTACAATTGAAGAAAAGTTAGATATGATCTTGCTATATGGAAAGTTATATCTAGACACCAGTTACGTAGAACGGTCGGCTCTCTTTCCAAAAAGTTTAAATGTGTGAAAGAAATAATGGCTTTCAATTTGAATATTTTCTTTGTTTTGTAATTACTGTAAAATAAATTAATAAAATAATAATTTTATAAAAGGCAATTGTTTCCATAGTTTACTTGACCAAAACTAATAAAAGATAATTTTTATCTTTAAACGTAAATAACTCGTTTATTTGAAAAAATTGTACATAAACAACATTACCTTATTGGAAAGAGAAAAAAATACTCTTTCTAATACGATAATAAAAAATATATAGTTCCATTTAAAAAATATATATTCTGTTCCAAATTTTGGGAACCACTGACACAATTTTTATTTTGTCTACATGACCAATTTTCTAATATAAAATGGCACAATTTTGCTAATTTAACCAACCTCGTACCTCTTCAAATAAAAAAGTTACCAATAGTGAGCAAGCTTATTGAGACACCCTGTATTTAAGGTCACAATTTCCATCTTTAGCTAATAAATAAATTTCATGTGGTTTCATCTGTTAATAGCTGACATGTACCTTTAGAGATGCATTCATGCCGGGCCGGGCCGGGCTTTGAGGTTTGGATCGACTCGGCCCGAAAATAAAAATTACCGGCCCGACTCGAAGATCGACTCGACAAAAAAATTAGCTAGCCCGGCTCGAAAATTGACTCGAAATCGGGCCGGGCCGGACCAAAGCTCGAAATTGGGTGCATCCGGCATTCCTAATGTTGATTTTTATGTTAAGGCGAAATGTTTAACTTTTTTCGTGTCAAACTTATAAAAAACCTCTACATTCTTATAAATTTCAACATTAGTTAACATAAGTAGTTAAAAAAGAGACCCTTCTAGTGTAACTTTGTTATAAAAATTACAGACCTACGAGTATTTAACACTTTGTTTACCAAAGAATTTAAACAACTTTTTCACAAATCTTATACAAAAAAATATAATTTTATAATTTACTTAAGGATATTTTATCTAACTTTGTTTCTGCTCAAAAAAAATCACTTTTATTTAAGTATACGAGTAATAACAATAATTATAGCAACATCACAATATAATTATTATGCATGAAGAACCATCTAACCTGGAATTCTTGAAGTAAAATAATACATTTTTATTTATTAATATGTGAAGTGTGTTGTTATTAAATGATTTTGATCCTTTTTAACTTCATCCATTTTCATTAAAATATTAAGGAAACTGTGCATTTGATTGAACTATAAGATTTTTCGGGCCGGGCCAAAATCAAAAGTCCGACTCGCCTCGATTTTTGAAAATGATTAGCCCGATTCGGCCCGATAAAAAATATCTTCGGCCCGGCTCGAAATCGAGTGCATCTCTATGTACCTTATTGGGATATGCAAATTAGAATGCGAACCAGTACTGGTAGCACGCACTTTTGAATTCTATCATAGAAAGCAGGCGAATGCGATTTTATTTTTACGAATCTTGGTAGCATGCACTTCGGAATTCTATATTCGCTTTTTGTTCCGGATATTTTTGGATTTTATACTATTAAAATAAAAAATATTATGACATTTGTATACAGTGTGTCCCATTTAGAGGTGCCACCATTGGGATCTCGAGAACTATAAGAGATACGATGACGGTTAAATGGAACTTTTTGTGCGCCTTTGGGAGGCCAACTCAGATGTGCTTTTGTTTTTCCAAAAATTCTCATAGGGCACTAGATAATGACGAAAAACTGAATATTGTTGATTTTTTTTTTCAAATTACTTCTAAACTATTAGTAATTCAAATATAAAACATAGCTATTTTTATTATCTAACCAGTGGCGTGCGATTTTCATTTCATTCGCACATTTCAGCTCTTTTGGAAAGAGAGCCGACCGTTCTACGTAACTGGTGTCTAGATATAACTTTCCATATAGCAAGATCATATCTAACTTTTCTTCATTTGTAAAGTTATTGACCACAGAGAACTTTACGGGAGAAATTATTAAACGTCAAACAAACAAAAAATCAATTGTTTCCATGGCTTACTTGGCTAAATAAACAGTTTACAAAATTTTTATTTTTAACCGTAAATAACTCGTTTATTTGAAAAAATTGTACATAAACAACATTACCTTATTGGAAAGAGAAAAAAATACTTTTTCCAATAAGATAATAAAAAATATATGGTTCCATTTAAAAAATATATATTTTGTCCCAAATTTTAAGAACCGCTGACACAATTTTTATTTTGTCTACATGACCAATTTTCTAATATAAAATGGCACAATTTTGCTCATTTAACCAACCTCGTATCTCTTCAAATAAAAAAAGTTACCAATAGTGAGCAAGCTTATTGAGACACCTGTATTTTTTTAATATTGGTAATTCTGAACATGTATATCTCTAAATATTATATGTCTACATTATACTTTTCGACCTGTATTGTGAATTCCGGCTTATACGTTATTTGTAATAAAAGTTTTGTGTATACCATTTGTATATTTCCTTACCAACACTCATAGCTGTACTCCTGATACTTCTCACACTTCCTGTGGGACTTATTGCCCTTCTGGACCCATTTGGAGTAGCCGCCCCTAGCCCCCTAGGCGTACTCGGAATAGTCGGCGTACCCGGAATTGAACTCGGACTTTCTGGTTCAGCCAAAGGGCTTAACGTAAGTCTTGTCAGTCTAGAGAAAACTCCTTTCTTAGCCTCACATTGAAAATATCGGATACCAGAAACAGAACCGTCGTTTTTACCTACAAAATGTTTAGGATAAAGATAAAAGACTATTGTTTCGTATTATTGGTTGCTGTACCAATTGGTTCATCTAAAACAACTCCAGCCCATTCGCCAGGAGCGAATTGGGTCTCTCCCAGAAAAGCTATTTGACCAGGTTTGGTACCACCGACCCATACTCGCATACCAATAATGAAGCTATCAGTATCTTCAGTGAGAACGACGCTGGTATCTACAAGAAGATTGTGTGAAGAAAAAGTCATACAAAATTTAAAATATTAATAGTAAGCTAATAAATTATACACTGGCGGACAAAAGTTCTGAGCCAAACAAATTTTTAAATCATATAATATACAGTGGTTCCCATTTAGAAGTGCCACCATTGGGATCTCGAGAACTATAAGAGATACGATGTCGGTTAAATGGAACTTTTTGTGCGCCTTTGGGAGGACATCTCAGATGTGCTTTTGTTTTTCTAAAAATTCTCATAGGGCACTAGATAAACGAAAAACTGAATATTGTTGATTTTTTCTTTTTCAAATAACTTCTAAACTATTGGTAATTGAGAAAAACGTTTCAAATATAAAAGATATATATATTGTTATTAACTAACGTACGAAACAAATTTTTGTATCCGTAAATTTTCGAGATATAACACATATATTTTTTTAAATGAAACCCATATCTGATTTTAGTCTCAAAAAATAACTATTTTTTTCTCTTTTCAATATTGTAAGGGTTATTATGTTTTATATTTGTTTTGATTTCAAAATTATTATTTTTTCCTTATTTTGTATTAAATTTACAATTATTTTGAAAATATTGGTAGATTTCTATTTAGAGAAACTCCTTGTATTTAAATAATTTATTTCGTTAGAAAAATTTGCTCAAAACTCGTATCAAATAAATTTTTATAATATTTTGTATCAGGTCGCCCTTGGCACATTATAGTGTAATTTGTAATTATAAGTCTAGAATAAAAATATTAAGTAATAAAGGCATAAAATAAATTATATCGATCAAATATAATATAATTAATAAGAATAATAATTTTTTTTTGAGAAATAATAAGAAAATTCACAAAAATAAAGAAAAAAAATTTAGGAGCAAAACAAATATAAAACATATTAACCCTTACATCATTGAAAAGAGAAAAAAATAATTATTTTTTTGAGACTAAAATAAGATATGGGTTCCATTAAAAAAAATATAAGTTTGTGTTATATCTCGAAAATTTACGAATATAAAAATTTATTTCGTACGTCACTGATTAGTTAATAGAAATATCTATCTTTTGTATATGAAAGGTTTTTCTCAGTTACTAATAGTTTAGAAGTTATTTGAAAAAGAAAAAATCAACAATATTCACTTTTTCGTTATTATCTAGTGCCCTGTGAGAATTTTTGGAAAAACAAAAGCACATCTGAGATGGCCTCATAAAGGCGCACAAAAAGTGTCATTTAACCGACATCGTATCTCTTATAGTTCTCGAGATCCCAATGGTGGCACCTCTAAATGGGACACACTGTATAATGTAATTAACATTCCTAACAGATGTGTAATATGAAAATGTATCACAAAAAATATTTAAAAAAAAAAAATAAGTATGGCTCAATACTTTTGCACACAACTGTATATATGTTTTAATTTTTAATGGGTTCTTACACACCTTGTATAAGTATTTTATTTGTATGTTAAACTATATACTCATATTAATCATTTAGATAAGTAAATAAGCTATAACACCTAATTTAAAAATAAAAATGACAATATTATATACTTACTGTTTTCATATTTAAATATCCTTAAAAAAATAAAGCACCCTGCACCACAAATTAAAAATTAAATGAACCCTACAGCACCCTAGTAATGTTTAAGCTATAAGCTATCAAGCTAGAGTATAGCTCACAATTTTTCATCTCTACCTGAAAGTCGTCGTAGTCCAGCTTCGCTAAGACGTCGAGGGTGTATATCCCATAAAGTATCCATGGATATATTGCTACTCACTGTCATGCAAAATGATGTGCAGGGTACATGATGTGTAGCGAACATGATGTGTGGAGAACATGATGTGCAAAAGTGCAACACACAAGCAAGTGATAATACACAAAATAAAAATAATGTTGAAATAATAAATGCTTGATTTAAAGCACAACTCATATAAAAAAAGCATAATTTTTGATTGTATTCGTGGCTTAATCAAATGATGACATTGGTTATTCTAACTTTAAGGCACAAATATAAAAAAGTTTTATAAAATTTTCCTAATGGGATCATTTCATGTTTTCGGATTTATTTTTTTCTTGAAAAAATAGGTCAAAGTAAATATGCAGTTTTATGTTTTACATTTTACAAGTCTAGATTCAGAAATATGATTTTTTTACCTCTCGCTAAGAAAGGTATTGGAATCATGCTAAAAATCGCATATCCAGATTTTAAGGTCCTTAAAATCCGATTATAACATTTTTACGATGATGTCCGTTTGTGTGTGTGTATGTGTGGATGTTGGAACCACGGTTTCTCAAATACTATAAGATTTAAAAAATATTTAACTGCAGTTTCCTCAATCTGACATTCCTGGGAAGAGCTGCTTAGATTTTGGTAACAATTGGACAACCGGGAGTAATAGTTTCTTTAAAAAATCTTCTAAATATTAATTTTTGAAAATTTCTGTTATTACTAAATTAAAGAATATAAAAATCTCTATCCGATACATTTAAATTTTTTATTATATCTTCTAAGGAGTTGAAGATAGAGACATATAAATATATAAAATTACAATGTTTGTAATACATATACATATATTACATATACCCTTCAGAAATACCGCCAATTTTATCAAAGAATTGGAAGAATCTCGAACATTAGTGCTTAAAAATGACAGTTTAGTGCGTAAAAGTCATAAAATTTTACTTTTAAGCACTAGTGTTTAAAAGTATTTCATTTAGTAATAAATATATGAACCTAACGTCTGCTACTTTTTAATTTTGAAAAATTCAAAATGTTTATATTTGAGAATAAATGATCTGTTTTAAAACGCTATTATAAAAAATCTTGTATGTAATACATTGCGAAATGAGTGTTTTAGGTACTTGACGTGTTGTAGCACTTGCTTACGCTCGCGAGTACAAATTTCCCGTCGCGTGTCTAAAACACTATCATTTCGCAACTTATTACATAAATAGCTATTTTAAAAGTTGCGTATAATTTCAAATATTTCAACGACTGACGACACAGTTTCACGGATACGACAGTCGAACTGTACCGGTTTAATTTGGAATAGGCCCATAAACCATAACAAATAATAATAAAATGTACACTTTATCCTTAAAGTACTACTCAATAAATAAGATTAAGACAAAAAAAAAACATTTTTTTAATAATTACTTTGCCAGATATTTGAATTTATTTCCAGGGCCACAGATGACGTCACACTATTGGTATCTTTCTCGCGCAGCCTACTACAGAAACTAGTATGAGAAAGATAGCTATAGGTTTCTTTAAAAATCAAATGCTGCTATACAAAGAGCAATTATGACTTTTTGATACCACGAATTGCTTCAAAATTAAACCAACTTTCATTTAAAAATATTTTAAAATTTTAAAATTTATGGGCCCATTGTGATTGTTTGGTATTTATTTAAATAAATGTTTTATTTACATATCTTATACTGCACTAGTACTTTTTAAAAAAAAAAAGTAATAATAATCTTCTCTCTTGTATATTTTGCTGTCAGCTGTTACAATTTTAGGTTAGATTACTGTTTCATGTTGTGGAGCGTAAATGTGTATGTGCGTGTGAGAGAGAAATATCTTTGTGTGAGTATGAAACCGCGACGTCACAAATTTAGTTCGTGTTTACAACCGCGGCAGTTTATTAGCAAATTTATGAATGAAAAGTCGCATATTTCAAATTATTTTATATTACAATATTTATTAAATGAGATGAGTTTCATTATTTTATAAAAAAATCGACAATTTATTTTTTTGAAATGACCCCATTTTTCTAAATTATTAAAATAATTCAAAAAACAAAACTGTGTTTCTTACCTGAGTAGTTTCTTGTTTTTCTAGGACTAGGCGATGCGCATTTGTCCACAGTATCAACGTCATTCTCATCCACTTCCTCTTCCACGTCTACAAGGCGGAAGTGACGTCACAGTGCAACAACAAATGCAAGCAAGTGCAAAAAATAATAAACTACACATACACAAACACATACGTCATAGTGCACTATACAATAAGAATATGCTGAGTATATGACATACTTATCTATCTAAATAATAACTTATAATAAACGACAAATTTACTAAAAAAATAAACTACCTAATAACACGACAGTTTATAAATGAAATTTAAAAAATTTGATGTGGCCAGCACATTACCTTCCGTCAATTCTATGTATTTGTACAAATAATATACCAAAAGTTCATTGGAAAATATTCTATATATCCAGTAAAATTGTAACACAAACATATACTATTTTCTAACTTTGACACGGATTTTGACGGAGTGACATGCTCCGATATATCAGTTATTTCCATGATAATAGTAAAGCTGGCTGATTTAAGAGTTAATCTCTTTATAATTTTTTAACTCTATATCAATTGAATATGAAGGAAAATGTATAATCAAACTGTATAGACAATAAGATATTCTTTCATATTGACAATCACATAAAATGTCAAAAAATGATATTTAACTGTGTTTTTCAAGAAAAAATGATATTTAACTGTGTTTTTCAAGAAAAACTGTTAAAAACTTTAAATAAGGGAACTTCTGGTTGACCAATTATAATCAAAATCTAATCAGCTCTTCATATGGATGTAAAGAAAAGGAATAAGAAAGAATTATAATTTTTAGAATTGTGATGTTGGAGTTATGGTCGGAGAAGTTTTTATCATACACGCACATAGACATCATAGTAAAATTAGTAAAATCGTATTCTAGGGACTCTAAAACGTGCTTATTCATTAAAAACACCAAAGACAATACCTTCCTTACCTAAAATGACTGAAGGTAAAAATGACCAGATGTCATTTATAGAAATTCTCTTCGGAAGCAGAAAAATATGGGATTTTCGATGGAATTTTCGCATTTATTAAAACAGTTACTCTTACATATTTTTCTTAAATTTGGTTAAGTAATGATTTTCTTAACAGTTTTTCTTGAAAAAAACGCAGTTAAATATCATTTTTTGACATTTTATATAATTATCAATATGAAAGGATATCTTATTCTCTATACGGTTTGATTATACATTTTCCTTCATATTCAATAGACATAGAGTTAAAGAATTATACATCTACTATAGCTATGCTATATCCATGGAAACTGGGGATATATTCAAATATTCTAATTGACAGATGTTAGTGTCAAATAAATATATCATCACGGCATATTACCCATTTCTGGGTATGCCAGTAGCTACAACACATGTAGACATCGGTAATGATGACGATATATTTTACCGTGTGAGCGCTTACCAGGCGTCACCTCACAGGCACTCATAGCTGGTGTGGAGAGTGCACCACAGGGGTCACTTTTGTGTCATTTAAAATTGGAAATATTTGGCGTCTGTCGGGATCGGACCCGGTTTCCCCAGGTTCGCGACCAGACACTCAGGCACGTGGCCACGGGACCTCATGTTAATGTCAAGTGAAATTTATTTTTATTAGATACCGTGAGTATTTTTTAACGTAAAACATTTTGTTTGTCATATCCATGATTACGACTTGATATTTGATTGACAGCAATGTATTTGCCCGTTCCATTTAAAATGAAACATAGGGAACGAATCTGACAGAAGTATTATATTTAAATATTGTAAGAAATTTAGCGGAGTCAGAAAACCACTCGAGAGCACTAAACATATTTCGGGCACAAGGTGCACACAGAATTTTTTTACATCTAAATTTAATTTTTAGAAAACAGGTATAATTATTTAAACAAAATTAACCTCTAATGACATCTTGTCAATATGACAGATAACCGTTGAATTTTCCTATAAGTTATAATTTGACATTTGATTGACAGCAATGTATTTGTCTGTCTCATTTAAAATGACACATGGGGAATGAATTTGACAGAAGTATTATATTTAAATATTGTAAGAAATTTAGCCGAGTCAGAAAACCACTCGGGCACAAGGTGCACACTATATTTTTTTTACTACTAATTTTAATTTAGAATGCAGGTATAATTATTTAAACAAAATTAACCTCTATGTCAAATTCGTTCCCTATGTTTCATTTTAAATGGAACGGGCAAATACATTGCTGTCAATCAAATGTCAAGTAGTAACCATGGATATGACAAACCCAATGTTTTACCTTAAAAAATACTAAAGGTATATAGGATCTTTTCCAATGAACTTTTGGTACGGTATTTGTACAAAATACATACAATTGACGGAAGGTATTGTGCTAGCCACATCAGATTTTTTTTATTTTTATATAATATTTCCAACAATTTAATTCTCTTAATATCTCTATAATATTAAAAATAAAGGTATAACAGTAATGACAGCTGTGATATTGCGAATAAAAGATTGGCGTACCCAGCAATGGGTAATAATCCATAATGATACACATACTTATTTTATATAAAAAAAAGTAAGATTGCTAAAAATATCTGGATTCATATTAAATCCTTCCTTTTTCGATGTACAACGATCGTAGTATCTATATATAGAATTGTGTACGTATTCCCCGTGAACTGGATTTTCATTCAACAACGTAACTTGTATAAGAAAAATAATCTTATAAACTTGAGACTTGAGTGACAAGTAAAGAAACGATGATTCATCGAAATGAATCACTCGATAGCCGAGACGTTTTAGGAAAATAAAATGCAACTTGTAAACTGGAAAATATGCTAGATATTTCGTATCGTATGTTTTTCAAATTTAATGATTTATAATCTTAGATTATTTCTACAAAACATTTCGCGGAATTTCAACAAAATTTATTAGTTTTACACAAAAGCACAAAACCTATTGATAAATAAAATAAAAATAAATAAATGCATTGTTTTTAACTGTCAATTAGAACTAAAACTCTTTACCTTTTTGTGTTTTGTGTTAATTTACCGCTTTAATCCAAATTTAGTTATAAATGACAGTTAAAAATAGCGCATTTGTTTATTTTTTGTCATAAATCCATGGCTGACTAGAAATTCATAAAAACAGTAACTTTGTAATAGGGTAGTTGCGCATTTTTACTTTTAGAATTAGACTGTAAATATTTGTATGATCCAATTAAAACATAATTCAACTTCTTCGCTTGGTCGTGGTATTACAACAAGTTTGTATGAGTCGTACAAACTTGGTCGAACCATATAATTATTAATAATCTACGTCACAAGAATTCCACCGCGAACTTTATTTATGGAAATTATGAATAAAAAGTTTTATATTTTCTAATAATTTTTACATTAATATCTTTAGAATTAATTTATATTTCATAATGGGGTATTCCGGTGATATGGAATTAATGCAAAATAATAACTTTTTTCTATAGTTTCCATCTTCATATAGTATAGGAAAATATAATAAAACATGTTTAATAAAAAGTTTTAATTCATAATTTAATATCACAAAATTGGAATTTTTACAGCTCTAGAAACGTTCTTGAAATTTGTGACGTCAAGTTGATAATCTGTTGCTCATTTCAAAGTAAATATTTTCGTTTAAAAACACAGATGGTGCCAGTAGTTAACACGCGCGTATATTTCTTGTTTGACATTTCGTCCACTTTATAATTATTACTCCTATTTTTACCATAAACAAACACAGGACAAACACCGAAATACACGCTGCTACTAAAAACATATGTAAACAAGCAAATGGCTGTCATGAACATGTGGATTTAGGCGCTGAAGTTCGTTGCAGATGTCACCATCGAGTTGACGTCATAAGCGCGCCATGATAAAAAAATTTGAATTGCGATGTAATTTTTTAAAATTCATATCTCATGTGATGCATACATTTTCTTACTCAAAGTTAGATATTCAGAGTCCTACTGGTCTATACTAATGTAAAAAAATATTTTTAAAAAATGTCGGAATACCCCATTAATAGGAAAAAATAACGTTTATTTTCTTCCTACCCTATTAATATTTTATTTACGTTTATATGAAGAGCTAGAATAATCATTTCACACGATTCAGATGCAAAATTTAAATCTCTATAACTTTTATTTGAAGCATTTTTGCATAAAATAATTAGATACGTGTGCGCAAAGAAAAACTGACTTCCCATGTTAAACGCCTATGTTTCACTTTTCGATTTACAGCACACCCTGTACATCAAAAACCTATATTACCTATTATCACTATCAATCTATACCCAGCATATGTGCAACAAAATGCAGCTAAAATGCAGTACAGTGCAAATGCAAGTAAATAAATAAAAACAGAAAAAAACTCACCAGTTAATTTTTGTCTTCTGTAGTCATTACGCCCTAGGTCCGATTCTGGGCTATCTGTTAATTAAAAACAAAAACCAAACGTAAACAAACAAGCGTTAGCAACATGGCACAAACAAAACAAGTCGTTGTTAATGTTGTTGTTGACGATACCATTTTTACCTCCCGCTACCCTTGGTAAGGGAGGTATAGGGATCGTGCTAAAAATCACATATCGAGATTTAGATCCCTAGAATCCAATTTTAACATTTTCACGATGATGTGTGTATGTGTGGGTGTATGTATGTGTGTGTGTGTGTGTGTGTGTGTGTGTATGTGTGTGTATATATGTGTGTGTATGTATGTATGTGTGTATGTTTAGGGATTTTGTCTTCGCTCTAACTCAAATATTATCATTCAGAAAATTCTGAAACTTTGTATTTCTATCCTATTCTAATATGAAAAGAAGCCATTAGATTTTGGTGTAAATCGGATAACCGGAATTGGCACTTTACCTGAAGCTCATAATGGTTTTTCTTCAAAAAATATCATTAACACTAGAAGCGCCGAGCCGCAGCTACTACCTTAAAGAGCCAAAGGGGTCATTTCTGTCCCTCCAGTAATTTTGTGGTGAAATTTTAAATCTGTTAATAATTTTTGAGAAAACGCTATTTCTACTATATTTTGTAAGAAATAATATAAACATTTCAGAAGAAAAATGTATTTTCCAAAGTTGTACATATAGTGTTATGGGCAATCGAAAATGATATGAACTAAAAATAAATTCTTAGAATAAATTATAATGTTTTGTACTTTTACTGTCCGTAACAATTTACACAACTGGATGTTACTTTGATTGTAGCTGTGCACTTATTACCCTTGTTTGCCTCATATCGGGATTTTATTTAATATTTGCGTCTGTCAGGTAATTTTTCATTTTCATCTCCAGATTCTTCGGGTTCTTTGTTGGTTACACGATTTTTCTAATGTTCTTTCGCGAGTTCTTTTGCTAAATCTAGCAAATATTTTCTTCGAGAAATTTTCTTTCCAATTTTAAATGGCACAAAAGTGACCCCTGTGGTGCACTCTCCACGCCAGCTATGAGTGCCCGTGAGGTGACGCCTGGTAAGCGCTCACACGGTAAAATATATCGTCATCATTACCGATGTTTACATGTGTTGTAGATACTGGCCCGCCCAGAAATGGGTAATATCATGTGATGATTTATTTATATTTATTTGGTTTCTTCTATTATAAAATGTATGTACTGGCCATCTGTGAGAAGCTGCTTTTACAGAATATTTTCTGCACATCTACACGATATTTACTTTCATTATGAAACCCTATAGTTTCGGGTTTTTCTTATTATCTCGTCGAATTTGCAAGTCAGAATGCATTGTACTCATTCCAATCACATGTTTCGTATCTTTGCCCTGATAAACATTGACTGATATACTAAACTTTAGTAAAACTAACTGGACAAAGCGGCAACGACTAAATTTGTACTTGTCAACGAGAACACGAGAATATTTTTCAATGTCTGCAATTATTTGCAATGAAGCGCGTTTTGCAATAATAATAGTAATAATAATAACAATAATAATAATTATATATGTATATATTGTATTTATAAGGAAAAGGAAGAATGTATTTTGGCATTTATTCATTTATTTTACCTGGGGACAAAAATGTCCCCTTGGCATTTTGAGGTAAATATGGTTGTAAAAAAAAAATTAATGGAAACACAAAGATCATATACAACATAGACATTCTTCTATAAAATTAATGAAAAGTCACGAAATCTCAAGAACTTAACTGAAAAAACGCATAAAATACATGTACCTAAATTTCATGCGGGGACATATTTGTCCCCTCGGCGGTTCTAGTGTTAAATGCCATTTTTTCGCATTTTATGTCTTATGAAAATTAAAGATTATTGAATTTTCTACAGGAATACATTAATACTTTTTCCATATATTTTGCAGATAAATTTAAAAATAATTTTTTTTATTAGTCCCGAAGCCTAAGATAAACACAATTCCTTTGTTATACAGTTCATATTTCAAATGAATGTAACTTACAGTAAATGTCACTGTCAAAAAACTAATCACTTCAAATGAATAATAGTGACAGTTTAAAAAGAAAATAGTAAATAAAGCAATAGTTTTATACAATGGAACAGTTTACAGCGTTAGCAAATACGTAAGTATGTATTTAAATTAATAAAAATAGGATAGGAATGTGTGGCGAAGGATGATTGTTGTATAACTATTATTGTGGTCCGGATGCGGTTATTCGCTACCGAAAATCAGTCGCTTTAATATGTTCCTATGTATAAATGCTATGATGATTGTGGACAAGGCGAAAGAAGAATGTTGTTAAAGAGTGAAGTGAGTCAACTGAGCTCTTAGTCTTATCCCTTTTCTTATTGTTGCTATTGTTTCCGGGTTTTTGCTAACCCACTAAGTGGGAAACGCGTGATTTTATGTATGTATGTAAAAATTAAATAGCGGGAGGTTTTGTGTTGGCCACATCAGATTTTTTATTTTATTTTAAGTTGATAGGAATTTTTGGGTGGTACAATATACCCACGAAAATTTGATACACATAATTTATAGGTTATAAAAAAGGTGTCCCACATTTTCCTGAACTTACGGTACATTCTTGCTCTTAATCGAAAAACTGTGTAATTTTTACAACTTATACTATACTTGTCGTCAAATAATTATGGACTGGAGATTTCTACACTGATGCCAAATTTTTTAAGTGTCTACATGTACAAATATCTGTAATCTGTCAATGTCATTTTATATTCTGACATTTTGTTAGTACTTGCGTTCGCTTTTTATTCCCAATCCTATAAATTGCATTATATTTAGACTTTTGAAAAGAAAATGAGTGAAACTCATGAATTAAATAGTCTTGGTTCTTATAAAAAACGTTTAGGAAAACAAGATTTAAATGGGCAGGCAAAAACAATTATTGCCAATGTACGCAATTTTTTCAAAAAATGGGCTACTTGCGTACTTTTTTTTATTTAATATTTTTGAAGAGCACATAAAAACTTGCTACCCATATTTTTTCTTTTGACAAAATTTTTATTAATTAGCCAGAAAAAAAATAATGAAATTTGATTATTTGAATTCCCGCCATGTATGACGTAGAATTACGCCGCACCAATGAATAGTCGTAAAGCCACAGCGTAGTGCCGTCCCATAGTAATGGTATGTTTGTGCGGGTAATGTAGATCACCTGTTTGACGTTTCAATAATAGTTTGGAGGTTAGTATTTTAGTTTATCTTCTTGGTATCGACATTTTAAATTACAAGTAACTACCTATGTGTTTATTTATAAAGTAATTAATGTATTTGAGAGACCAGAGAGAGAAAAATGAACTAATGTCAATTTCAAATTAAAACTTTCTCGCGCGCCATGCCATCTATTGATAACATTCTTAAACATGCTTCCCCTCCCTTAGTTAAATATAAAGACGTCACAGAAAATTTTCTTTCTTAATTTAGTAAAAAATAAGTAATTATTTTAAAATAAAATTTATATTTTTATATATGTTTTCAATATAACTTTACGTATATAGTGACAGAAATCGGATTTTCAGTACCACGCAAGTAGCCCATTGGAGTTACATCCTGAAAAAATTTATAATTTATTAAATAACAAGAAAACTTTGGATTTGACTGCAGAAGCATGTTGTGTTGGCAGATCTACTGTTCACCTAATAATCAATTATTCTTACCTTTTATTTAGATTTAACCGGTTATCGTATTTTAACGCAAATGCGACCTTAGATTGATGTGAAGAAACTTTAGTCAAAATATAAATATAAATTTTCCACAGAGACATTTTTATATTTCATATTACGTATTACTGTCTTACCTTAGTTATTTGTTATAATATTATATTCATTTACGATGTATTAAAAATTTGAATTAGTTTTAAATGTATTATATGACATATGCGTTCATTCCTGGTCATGTCAAGTTACAAGCGGCAACACCGCTGGGCAAGGGACAGGGTGCGGAAAGGGATAAAAGTTGAACATCAGTCCATAATCATTTGACGGCGAGTATAGTATAATTTTTATTTATATATTCAATAAAACGAACCTACATCAAATAATTTAAATATTTTAGTTCCTCCTACAAAATCTTATATTTCTATGTAAAAGAAATGTCAATACATTATAATAAATATATTAACAATTCACTCCCACATAGTATGTTTATAAAAACAAGGTATGTTACTAAGCCAAGAACTATGGTTACGTTGCTTACTCAAACGTTGAAATCTCCACGTATATGCCTACGTTGTATCAAGTTTCACAGTGCGTAGAAGTGATAATTATAGCTTTATATATCCGGGTTTTAAATCTTAACGAAATAAAGAGAAATTACTTTGAAAGTAATTTATGGTTAAAGCAACAGTTTCAAAGTAAATGATTTCTGTTAAAATAGACCCATAATCCATTTTTTTAAAATATTTTTAAATGAAAGTTCATTTAATTTTAAAGCAATTCATGGTATCAAAAAGTCATAATTGTTTTTTGTATAGCTGCATTTGATTTTTAAAGAAACCTATAGGTATCTTTCTCACACCAGTTTCTGTGGTAGACTGCGCGAGAAAGATATCAATAGTGTGACGTCATCTGTGCCAGTGGAAATAAATTCAAATATCTCGCAAAATAATTATTAAAAAAATGTTTTTTTATTTTAATCGTTATTTATTGAGTAGTACTTTAAGGATAAAATATTTTTTGTTATGGTTTATGGGCCTATTACAAATACACAATAGTTATTTATGTTTTAAGAGCGTAAGGAGGCTTTTAAAAACGCACGGACGAAAATTTTCAAATTATGAGTGTTAGAAAAATTGTATCGAAAAGAATTTGTCCTCGTACATCCAGTATCTAGTGTTACTATGAAAGCGGAGAACAACATCTTAATGTTTGTTTATTAGTTATGTCATTTGAGTTTTATTTTGTGTAACTCCGTGCTTTCCATATAAATATCACAAAATTAATTTTCATTTTTCATTAAAGAATATAAAAATTTTCGATTTGTAATAAAAACTTTTCATGTTGCCTGTTTAAATTGTTCATATTATAGGTTATAATTTGATTTGACGCGGGCTATAAAATGATGTTTATGTCAAAGAAATTCGTGTATAATTGTCAAATTATAATACGTCCGTGCATAAAATATTTTTAAATGAAAGTTCGTTTAATTTTGAAGCAATTCGTGGTATCAAAAAGTCATAATTGTTTTTTGTATAGCTGCATTTGATTTTTAAAGAAACCTATAGCTATCTTTCTCACACCAGTTTCTGTAGTAGGCTGCGCGAGAAAGATACCAATAGTGTGACGTCATCTGTGGCCCTGGAAATAAATTCAAATATCTCGCAAAATAATTATTAAAAAATGTTTTTTTTTATCTTAATCGTTATTTATTGAGTAGTACTTTAAAGATAAAGTATGCATTTTATTATTTTTTGTTATGGTTTATGGGCCTATTACAAATACACAATTTTTTTTTAAAATCCTGAAAATTTTTAATAATACAATTCTTAAGTAAAAAAGAAAAATCCCTTAATTTTAACAATATTTTTTTAAAAACTATAAACGTACTTCGAGAACTATGTTATCATCGGTAGAAACTACAAAATAATAAGACAGATAAGTTACAATTTCTCAGCATGTAAACCGTGCCAGAGGTCAAAACAGCTCTGAGGAATAAGGGAGAAAACTCGGATTATATAGGGAGAGGAGTCATTGGGTAACTAAGATTAAACAGAGTAACTGTCTTATATTAACTCATATAATTTAGAATTTGGGTGGGACCTAGATCCGCGTTCATCAAGTTATCTTTAAATTTAAGTATTATCAAACTCTCGTGTGCGTCTAAATATCTATTATTATCAACATGTTTTAATAATTGTATATTAGAATTGTCAATTTTATGATTGTTAATAAACATATGTTGTGCTACGCTAGATTTATCAGGATTACAGGTTTTTGAATTATATAGAAATGTTCTTTAAATCGAGTATCAATTAGCCTTTTAGTTTGCCTGATGTAAACTTTATTACAATCTTTACACTCAATTTTAAAAACCCCAGGTTTTTTATTATTATCTATTTTATCTTTAGGGTTACCTAATGATGATTTAATAGTGTTATTTGATTTATAAGTTGCCGATAAATTTTGTTTAAACTTTTGCTAGCATTATCATTAATATTAAATATTTATTATTATTATTATTACCTCCCGCTACCCTTGGTAAGGGAGGTATAGGGATCGTGCTAAAAATCTCATATCGAGATTTTAGTAAATGACTACGTTTTAAGGTCCTTAGAATCCATTTTTAACATTTTCACGATGATGTCTGTATGTGTGTATGTGTGTGTGTGTATGTGTGTGTATGTGTGTGTGTATGTGTGTGTATGTGTGTGTATGTGTGTGTGTATGTGTGTATGTGTATGAATTTTGTTTGCACTCTAACTCAAATACTATCATTCAGAAAATTCTGATACCTTGTATTTTTACCCTATTCTAATAGGAAAAGAAGCCATTAGATTTAGGTGTAAATCGGATAAACGGAAATCGTACTTTACTTGAAGCTCATAATGGTTTTTCTTCAAAAAATACCATTAAATGTCATTTTTTCGAATTTTATGTCTTATGAAAATTAAAGATTATTGAATTTTCTATAGGAATACATTAATACTTTTTCTATATATTTTACAGATAAATTTAAAAATTTTTATTAGTCGCGAAGCCTAAGATAAAAACTATTTCTTTGTTACACAGTTCATTTTTTAAACAAATGTAACTGACAGTAAATGTCACTGTCAAAAAACTAATCATCACTTCAAATTAATAATAGTTACATTTTAAAAAGAAAATAGTAAATAAAGCAATAGTTTTCTGCAATGGAACAGTTTGCAGCGTTAGTAAATACGTAGGTAGGTATGTATTTAAATTAATATAAATTAAATAGCGGGAGGTTTTGTGTTGGCCACATCAGATTTTTTTTATTATTAGTTGGCGTTCTCTGTCTTATTATTTTGTAGTTTCTACTGATGATAAGAACGTAGTTCTCGAAATACGTACACAGTTTTTTAAAAATTATTGTTAATTTTTAATATAATTCTTGTATATTTATATACATACATCTAAATGCGTTGATTCCAAAAAAATTGAAATTGAAATGCCTACCTCACATACAAAGTATTTGTAAATAAATAATTTTAGGTCAAATTTACACCTTGACACTGTAGCTTTTTAGTAACCCACAAGTATATGACGTATGCAAAAAATAAACAAACAAACAACACCAACACACACACACATACAGGGAATTTATTTTAACATGCAACATATGGCGAATCACTTCCATGGTTACTTACTATTGTCAAAAAATGACAGCAATGTAATATTTGTCCATTTTAAAATGCAACATACCTACAAAATTTGTAGTTTGGTATTATCAAAACTAATTTCCTATAAATTAGCCTACATACGATTAACAAATAATCAAAACATGAATGTTGTACATCTTAAAAAAACTTTAGCTTACAAAAATTCATTACTTTCATGTAATAAATGTTAAAAAATACCCCCAATCACTCTGAGGCAATATTCTAGTCGGTCGTAATAAGAATTGACACCATTTGTGATGTGTTCTGACGGTATCTCCTGTGCTGCAATACTATTTATAATGTTGCATTTTAAAATGGACAAATATTACATTGCTGTCATTTTTTGACAATAGTGAGTAACCATGGAAGTGATGAACTATAATGTTGCATTTTAAAGTAAATTCTCTGTACATATTATATACATACATAATGCATAAGTACGTAAAATACTGATGGAAAATAATAGTATTCTTCACTATCAATGGAATTGCAATAATAATTTGTTTATAGGTAGTTCAATTCGTTCTATAATTTATGTTGACATCTACTAAGAAACTATCTTTTTCTACATCAAGAAAAGCACATGCAAATAAGACTATTATACTGATCCTGTTTTTTTACCTCTAGCTATAAGAGGTATTGTATTCATGCTAAAAATCGCATATCCAGATTTTAGTGAATCAGCATGTTTTATGGTCACTAGAAACCGATTTTAACATGTTTACAATTTAACTACGTATTCCTTAATATTACATTAATGGGAAGAGGTGAAAAAAAATCTTAACATTATTTTTTGGGGTCCTGTGAGGTGACGCCTGGTAAACGCCCACACGGTAAAATACATCGTCATCATTACCGATGTCTACATGTGTTGTAGATACTGGCACACCCAGAAATGGGTAATATGCCGTGATGATATATATTTTTTTTTATTATTTTTTGGAAATTTATGTTATTACAAATATTAAAGAATATAAAATTCTCTATCCGATACATTGAATATTTTATTATATCTTCTATAGATTTAGAGAATTATAAATATATATAATAATCCGTTGTAATGAATCTCACAGCCCAAATAACCCCATGTAAACCAGTTGTAAAATTAAAATATTTACAATTCACAGGAAAATGTCAGTGTCAAAAATCCAGATACATTACTGAAGGCTTTTTCTGGACAGTACATTTAATATTTCTTATTTTATTATTAATTAAATATTTAAAATTATAGAAATACCGTCAATCTCATCAATGAATTTGAAGAATCTCGAACATTTAGAAAAGTAGGAGGAAACTTAATTACAGAATGAATTAAAAAACATGTTAATAATAGATGTAATTAGAATTTTTGTGTGTATACCAGAAATTTTAAATACAATATGTACTCATATGGAAATGGCGAGAGGTCTTGTGCTGGCCACAACAGATTTTTTGTTAACAATTTCTTATGGGAATGAAAACTGCAATTCCAAAAAGTATGAAATAATTAACAGTATACAGTTTTAATTTACATTTAATTTTAAGGTAAGGGATAATTTTTAATTTTATTTTCTGATACTTCAAGGATATTACTACGCTTGTTAATGTTAAAATGGCCTCCTACAACAGTGATACAGTTATATTTTAATTGCTGATATCCCGTTAAGCATAATTAGCATTCATAAGACTTTTATCAACAAGAAAATATATTATTTATCAATAGTTTCATAAAAACATTGCAATATAGGTATTTACTTGTGTTTAATGATACAAGTTATTCGTCAATCTGCAACATTTTTTAATATTCTATGTCGTAGATGTTAAGCACATTTTATTCTCAAACACAAAGTTCACTTATAATAAATTAGAGTCACATAAAATAATCTATTTCAACACTTATTAAATGGAGAACTTCAATATTTGCAATAACTAAAATGTCAAAAAATAATATTTAGATTTTTTTAAGAAACTACTAGTTCCGGTTGTCCAATTGTTACCAAAACCTTTTCAGATCTTCCCATTAATGTCACATTGAGTAATACGTAGTTAAAAAGGTCTTAAGTATTATAGTTTTTGGGGAATCGTTCTTCCAACATTCAGACACACACCACACACACACACACACACACACACACACACACACATCTACGGTTCAAGTTTTGATTGACAATGAGAATGTCTATCTATGTCATTCAATACACATATTTTTCATTTTCAACACAAGTGGTTTCTATCTAGTGGCATCACAAGATCAAACTGGTTATTTTCGTTGTTTTGTTCTTTTCTGCATTAATTTACTTGAAAATGGATTCTGGATTTTGAAAAAACGATAAAAGAAGGATTGAAAGTAGAAAAAATAGGAATTTTTATATAAATAATCTATTGTGGCCAGCACAAGACCTCTCGCCATTTCCATATTAGGCTATATATTTATTGTATTGCACTTCGCTTTCGAACCGTCGTTTTATAACAAAAACTTACATACTCAAATATTGTTTTTTATTGTATTTAACATGTCTTCTGCACACATATAATTCTAATTATATCTATTTTATATCATTTTCATGTCAGAGATTGTTCCAATTCATTAACCAGATTGGCGGTATTTCTGATGGATATATGCATTTTACCACAATTTTACCTATAATTTCAAATATTTAATTAATAAAACAATAAGAAAAATTAAATATACTTCCCAGAAAAAGCTATCAGAATGTCACTAAAAATGTTGATATTTGACAATGACATGTGTCATGTTATAAACATTGGAATTTGTCAACTGGTTTCCTTAGTGCCTTAGCCTCTGCGATTAGTTTACTCTATAAATTATAGTGTCTTTATCTCTAAATCTATACAAGATATAATAAAAATTTTAAGTGTATTAGATGGAGAATTTTATGTTCTTCAATATTTAATAAAAAAAAACTCCCAAAAAATTATATTTAGAAGAATTTTCTAAGAAACTACTACTTCCGGTTGTTCAATTGTTACCAAAACCTTTTCAGCTCTTCCCAGGAATGTCACATTGAGGAAACTGCAGTTAAATATTTTTTAAGTATTATAGTTTTTGAGGAATCGTGTCTACAACATCCATCCATACATACACACACACACACACACACACACACACACACATCCACACACATACACACAGAGAGACATCATTTTAAAAAATATTATAATCGGATTCTAGGGACCTTAAATCGTGCTTATTCAATAAAATCTGGATATGCGAATTTTAGCATGAATCCAATACCTCTCTTAGCGAGAGGTAAAAAATATAACTTTTCCAATACTTTTGGTTTATACGCAATTAATTAAATAGCATCCCACAGGTTATGATTATGAAATAACAAATGAATATCGAGATTCAAGGTCACCTAGCAACAGGTGTTAATCATATCATGATCACTGAGATGCTCATATGTTATATAAACAAAACAATGTCGCTGAATCGGACTTGCTACAGAACAGAATAATGAAGATGACATCAAATCTTGTTTTTTTTTTATTTTGTCGATTTTTTCAATAGAAAGAAGAGGTGTTAGTCTTAGATCATTGAAGAAAAATAATTTGAGAATGTCAAATGAAAGTTACAGAGGAATTCAATTATGTTTTAAGGACAAACTCTTATTTTATTACAGCTTGTTGCATATAAAAAATGTTAAGTTGATAGATTTCTACAGTTTCTATACATTATTTTTCCTTTCTAAATATTATAAACATAAATGGGATCTTCTATCATAGTAAAATTAAAATTAAACCTTAAAACTCTTTGATAGAGACTTTTAAGTTTTAAAAATATTTTTAGATCATACAAGACCAGATGCATTACGACATTAATAGCATAATTTTTGCGTAGGAGTATAAACAGTTTCCAAATTGTTATGGGCCAATTTTCGTCACCTACCAACGGAACAAAACAATCAAAAAAGAAAATTTCATGTCATTAAATAATATCGTCATTATATGACAACTATAATGATGTTCTAATAGCTGACCAAAAACAAAGTATCAAATTGTCAAATCTTCGTCGAATTAACAGATATCTTGAATTTAAAGATATATTTTTATGTTATAATTTCTTTTCAAACTTTTATTCAGGGTGTCTCTCAAATAGGGGGACATGGCTTAACCACAGATTCCTGAGGCTCAAATAAGACGATTTAACCAAATTTGCTTCTACCGGAAAGCGTACCATTTAGCCAGTATTCTGCTTCAAAGTTCTTCGAAAAATAAAATATTAATTTTACTACCAAGTTTATATCTCTACCTACTTTTGAATTATTGCCCCAAAAGTCAATATACCCCATATTTAGATAAAAACTTCAATTTTTTCAAAAATCTAATTATGTATCTAGATACTTCTCAATGCGCTGATTCCAGATTTTGAAACCGCAGGTCGATATCTCTTTTCGTTCTCGAGATATTTAGATTCAAAGTTTTGCTAAAAACTGCATATTTTTGGGTAGTAACCCAAAAATGGGTCAAGATATGAATTAGGCGACACGACCATTCGATTCTACGGGCTAAATTACATAAGTATACCAATTTTCATAATTTTTGTCCAACCGGTTCATTTTTTATGAATAAAAGTTTGAAAACCCGCGAAAATGGCCAAAATCTGAAAAAATCGTAAGGGGTACACCTTCGATTTTTGCGATTTTGGGCCATTTTCAGTTATTTTGCTTTAGAGATTATATGCGGTGCTCAAAAATTATGAAAATTGGTGTACTTATGTATTTTTTCCCGTAGAATCAAATGGTGTTGTCGCCAAATTCATATCTCGACCCATTTTTGGGTTACTACCCAAAAATAGGCAGTTTTGAGCAAAACTTTGAATCAAAATATCTCGAGAACGAAAAGAAATATCGACCTGCGGTTTCAAAATCTGGAATCAGCGCATTGAGAAGTAAATTATGAAAATTGGTACACTTATGTAATTTTGCCCGTAGAATCGAATGGTAGTGTCGCCAAATTCATATCTATACCCATTTTTGGGTTACTACCCAAAAATGGGCAGTTTTGATCTAAATTTTTAATCTAAATATTTCGAGAACGAAGAGATATCGACCTGCGGTTTCAAAATTTGGAATCAGCGATGTTTGAAAATTTTGAAGTTTTTATCTAAATGTAGGGTATATTGACTTGGGACAATAATTCAAAAGTAGGTGGAGATATAAGCTTGGTAGTAACATTATTTGATTGTAACGGATTATTTTATATATGAGTTTCTATCTCTAAATGTATAGAAGATACAATAAAAATGTTCAATGTACTGGATAGAGAATCCTATGATCTTTAATATTTATTATTATGCAAATTTCAATAAAATTAAATTTAGAAGATTCTTTTAAGAAACTACTACTTCCGGTTGCCCAGTTGTTACCAAAATCTAATCAGCTCTTCCTAGGAATGTCAGATTGAGGAAACTGCAGTTAAATAATTTTTTAAGTCTTATAGTATTTGAGAAACCGTGGTTCCAACATCCACACATTCATACACACACAAACACACACACACACACACACACACACACACAGACATCATCGTAAAAATATTATTTATAATCGAATTATAGTGACCTTAAAACGTGCTTATCCATTAAAATCTGGATATGTGATTTTTAGCATGAATCCAATACCTCTCTTAGCGAGAGGTAAAAATGTGAAATCAGCTCATTATTCAAAAATAATTTGAAATGTTTTAAAATCATAAAATTATGTATGCAAATTTTAAATATTTACACATAGTTATTATACTCAGCTATTTATAAATATTTTTTATGGCTGTACGCATACCAAGGAATATTTGTCCATGACTTTTGGTATGGTAAAAGTACACAATAATTACCATAACTAATATTTCTTTCTACACTGTAAAAAATAAATGTAATATTCCATAAAATATATGTAAAATTTTATAATAATATTTATGTATGTTTCACATTTACGTAGTATTACATTATTTTTAATGCAAAAATGCATAAATCCAGAACTACATAATTTATGTGCATCCAGTCACATACTTTATGTAATATTTTTACAGATATTATGTAAATATAGGTGTAAATTACATTTTTTTTGTAAAATTACGTAAATGTAGAATGATACATACATGTATACAATTGTATTCTGTATTGAACATGAATCTGCTGCAGCTGTACCTATATATGTACATTATGTACAATACAAACTATTCTGTAATAAACGTAGTACTAGAAATACTGCAAGAAGTTATTCGGCAACGTCATTATGCAAATGATTATTATGATAATTAGATAGAAAAAATAATGAAAATAGTGTGACATTTGCATTTAGTTTACAGAATTAATACTAACATACGTAAAAGTACAGATTTTATACGTATATTTCTATATGGGAGAAATAGCGCTATCAAGCAAGTAAGAACCTGTGTAGTCTGACGAGTGTAGTCAAGTTGGTGGCCTGCTTTGTTTTACAAAAACGAATACCTACAAAATTTAAAAAGTAAGTTCCTTTCATAATATATATTAATTAAGGCATTTGTTTGGCAGTTTACATGTTCTTTTTGTATTGGTACTTCCGTGACTACTTCAATTAAAATTAAAAAACCTACAAAAACCTATAAGGACATAACCTATAATTTTATTTGAAAATTTTATCTACTTACTATTTTCGTGATTTGTGCTTCATAAAATACATTCTTGCTTTTAAAATAATGAATTAGTATTTGTAATAACTATTTTTTTTAAATAAATGGTAATATTTCTTTAATTCCAGGGGGCGCATGCGTCCAAATGTACAAATTTATGTAAAAATACATAATATATGTAATATTGTGATAGATTCAACTCGATACTAAAACTCTTTAAGTAAGTGTTTATTATGTTTTATTAATTGTTAAACTACAGTCCATTATGATAGTGATTACTAACAAAATAGTATTGCATTTAAATAGTGTTACCATACCAGATTTTACTGTAATTAAAATTAAAAAACCTGTACGAACATAACCTGCAATTTTATTTGAAAATTTTATCTCCTTACTATTTTAGTGCTTTACAAAATACATTCTTGGTTTTAAAGTAATAAATTAGTATTTTTGTAATATCTATGTCATTTTTTTTTAAATAAATGCTAATATTTCTTAAATTCCAGGGGGTGCATGCGTCCAAATGTACAAGTTATGTAAAAATACATAATATTTGTCTATTTGTGATAGATTCAACTCCGCAGAAGCAAGTAAGCGTGCAACGATTGTGAACGTTCGTGTGTCATCTTGATATTAAAAGTCTTTAAGTAAGTGTTTAATATGTTTTATTAATTGTTAAACTACAGTACATTTTGATAGTGATTACTAACAAAATATTATTGCATTTAAATAATTGTGTTACCAGATTTTACTGTAGAACTTAACCTAAAATTCTACAATTGTTCATATATGAATCACGACTACTAATAGTTTTTTTAAAATTTATTTTGTATTTTTTTTACTATTGAACATTACTTAACTCATTTCTATAAATACAATATATACATATTTATAATTTATATTGTTTCAGATCTTGAAACTCATAATCAATGGTATGCATTGCAGAATTTGTGCGATATCATATCGAACTCCAATACTGTATTATAAGCATAGTTACAAGCACAGAAATGTACCCAATTTTGTATTTACATGTCATTTTCCTAATTGTCAAAAACAGTTTCGTAAATATTATAGCTATAAATCTCATACACTACGTATACATAGTGGTCCTGCGAGCCACAAAAAATATATGAACACAAGTAATATTTTTGCTTGCAAATATTGCAAATTAACCTTCCTTTCTATAAACATGTTAGTAAAGCATATGTGTACGCATATCAATAATGGAGAAAAAATGCAATGTCCAATAAATAAGTGTTCCGAAAAATTTTACAAAAATAGTTCTACATTTCGTTCACACATTACTAGAACACATTATAATTT
Source organism: Ophonus ardosiacus (assembly GCA_943142095.1). Taxonomy (NCBI): domain Eukaryota; kingdom Metazoa; phylum Arthropoda; class Insecta; order Coleoptera; family Carabidae; genus Ophonus; species Ophonus ardosiacus. The sequence continues at coordinate 24,403,298 of OW964839.1, forward strand.
ATTATCAAACAGTCAAAGGGAAGATACTCATAATTTTGGTGATGCTGCTGAATTATCAGAAAATACTGCAGATACGAGTAGTATGTTTTGTAACAGTGAGATTTTTAATGACAGTTGCTCGATAGATAATGATAACGTATTTCATGAATTACAAAAAAATATTGAAAAGGACATAGCACTTTTTTTCTTAAAATTACAGTGTAAATATTTTGTACCGCTCAATGTGATCCAAGATATTTTTGAAAATATCTGTGAATTATTTTTAAGTATTAGTACGTTCTTAACAAAAGGTTTAATATTAAATCTAGACCATAACAATTTACTTACTGAGGACATTAAGAAAGCTCTTAACAATAATTTAGATTCAAATTTAATTAATTTATCTTCTTTGAACACTACTTATAAAAGAGATAATTATTTTAAAAACAATTTTGGTTACACGGAACCTGAAACGATTACATTAGGAAAAAACAATGATCATGAAACTTGCTATTATCATTATATTCCAATTGCAAAAACTCTTGAAAATTTACTACGTAATAAAGATATTTTGGAACAGTACATAAATTCATTATCCAATAATAATTCGGTAGTTGATGTATACGAAGACTTTGCGGATGGTTCAAATTATAAGAATAATCATTTCTACAGAGATAATCCAGATGCATTAAAAATTATTTTATTCCAAGATGCAGTAGAGTTGTGTAATCCACTAGGATCTTCTAAAGGAAAGCATAAGCTATTAGCAGTTTATATGACTCTTGGAAATGTAAATAAAATTAACCGAACAAAAAATGAATTTATTCACCTCGTTTTACTATGTAAGGAAAAGCACGTTAAAAATTTTGGTTATAATAAAATATTTGCTCCAATTATTCACGATATTAAATCGTTAGAAACTTATGGCATTGAAGTAAATATAGACGGGAATAACAAGAAAATTTTTGGCACTCTTTTTGCTATTTGTGGCGATAACTTGGGAAGTAATGGATTAGCTGGTTTACCAGAAAATTTTAGTCGAAGTGATTTCTATTGTAGATTTTGTTTAATGAAAAGATCAGAATTTAATGACAATAACTCTGAAAGTATAGTCCGAAATAGAGTTGAATATATGAAGGATGTAGAACAACTACGTGTTCGTCAATTATCTGATAGTCGGGGTGTAAAATTTGATAGTGTTTTTAACGAGTTAAAATATTTTCATGTTTGTTTACCGGGATTACCTCCGTGTATAGGGCATGACTTATTTGAAGGAATTGTTCCTTATGATTTTTGTTTAGCATTAACGTATTTTGTAACAAACAAAAAATATTTTACTTTGAAATATTTGAATAATAATATAAATCATATAAATAAAAATATAATTACATCTCATACAAAAATTCCGCCTATAAAATTGGGAAAAAAATTGTTAGGTAAAGCAAGTGAAAACTGGTGTTTAATGCAATATTTTCCTTTAACAGTTTTTCTCAAAATTACAGATTTTTCTGATCCAGTTTGGCAAATGCTTCTTATTTTACGGCAAATTATAGAACTAGTATGTGCTTATAATATATCTCTTGCGCAAACTGCTCATTTAGAGTTGTTAATTCAAGATTATATACACCTTAGATCAGTTAATTTTCCACAGGTCGCATTACGTCCCAAACATCATTTTCTAACTCATTATGGAAACTTGATTCGAAAATTTGGTCCGTTGATACATTTATGGACAATGAGTTTTGAACGAAAACATCGTTATTTTAAAAATATTATTCGACACTCGCCAAATTTTAAAAATGTGACGCAAATGCTTACTGAACGAAATCAATTATTACAGTGCTACCAGCTTCAGGGGTTATTTTCAAACAATGAATTATATTTTAGTACCAATTTGGATCCTTTTATGTTACATGAGAATGAATTTACAGATAGTTTGAAGAATGATATAAAAAAATGCTTAAACATTACTTGTGATTCTTATCTAAATAAGTTACACTGTACAAAAAGTATTACATATTTAGGAATAAAATATTCTAGAAATATGTTAGTGATTTCTAGTTTTAATGCACATGAAAATACAATTACGGCTATTTTAATATCTAATATACTTGTGAATAAAAACACTACTTTATTATATATTATTGGAAATAATGTATTTCTAGAATATATAAATGAAATAGGCTTATATAAACTAATAGACAATGTACCACAATCAATATGTATACCATTTAGCGAACTTCAACATATCCATCCCTTAGAAATGCATTTAATTGGTGAAGAATATTTTGTCGCTCTAAAAAGAGCAATACTAGATACATTTCTAGGGAACTAGTTCAGATAATATGTATAATTTATTATGAATTTCATAGCCGATATTTTTTTAAACTGATTGAAGAGTGTAATAAACAACCTCAGATATTTTTATTATTACTTAAAGTATCATTTTAATATATTAAATATTTAATACAACAATTTCAAATTTTCTTTCTACATTATTACATATCAAATTTTCATTAATTACAAACATTTTATTCGACACATTTCAAGAAGAAAATATCGACTATGATAATTTTGTTTCTTTTGTCTCCATTTTAGTTAAAAATATAATTTATTAGCAAAGATAGACAATATTTTTAAGCAAAATTGATTTAGATTTATTGCATTATTTTATTTGAGCTATTACTTTCATTTTTTTTACTGTTATTGTATATATTTATTTAGATGCCTGTTATCAAAATTTGGAGTAAAGATAAAAAAATTAAAGTGGGTGTCATAATAAGTACTTATTCTACTGAAGAAGTATTACGAGCAGCAGCAGAAAAGGGTATTTCCGGAACTCGTTTATTTCTTACGGATGGAACATTAATAGATGAAGATGCGTTATTGGAGGCTTTTCATTCAGAGATATTTATTGTGGCTAACAATAATATTCTACAAGAAGATACTTCCAGCACATCAGACATCTGTTCAGATACTTCGACTCCATCAAGTAAATCAGAAGAGACATATGTCTCCTGGGCAGAAAATATTCCTATTTCTTATAACAGATTGTCAGGAGATGATATTAAACAACTAGAAAGTATGAGTAAAGTTAAGAATACTACTTTAAATAACTTAATAAGAATTATAGTAGATGATGTTTTCCAAATAACAAAAAACCCTGGCCGGCGCAATATAAGAGTTTTGGCAAAACGTGTATGTAACAAATTCGTAACACTGCTTGACACAGATGACGACGGTATTCTCATAGGTGAAGGTTACAATTCAGTCTTTAAGAAATTGGAAGATCACATGAATTACAGAAAAAGACCTCATAAGAAAGAAGAACATAGTAGTGCTCTTAACGTAGAAAGTATTAAGAAGAAGGGAAAGATAATAAAATCGTACCGCCAAGCAGGATGCAGTCATTGGCAACCAGTGGTAATAAATGTTTCAGAAATCTCGGAAGAAGAAAAGAAAACTGTTTTGAAGCAACAGAGTTTACTAAAAAATGATAAAAGAAATAATAATTTGATACAACAATATTTAGCAGAAACATATCCATTTCAGAGATTATTTATCAATAACGAAAAACCCCCATCTGTAAAAGAAATTATAGATAATTGGCCAATTCTGCTAGAAGAAGAATATGCGTTTTGGCACTTCAATAAATTAGTTGATACAGATATAAATGCTAAACTTCAATTTTTGCAAAATAAATGCGAAAAGATTTTAGATTATTTTAAAACTGAAGGGACCAAAGATATTAAAAAGATTTTTGAAGAATCTACAGATCCGATACTAATGGCGATGAAAATATTATCGTATTATTTTAAAGAAGAAACTTCGGAAATTTACATTGCACTTGAGGTATATTATTTGTAATTAACAATATGGTACTCTCTCATTTTAAAATAATTTTTAGGAATCTTGTACTCAAGCTGACGGAGTTAATGCCGCTAAAACAACAGCTCCTTTTATTTTAATTATAGGTAAGTTGAATAGTGTCTTGTTGAATTAAACTTTTAATTTAATGGTTTTTTTTTTTTTCATTTCAGGATCAAATACCTATATTCTGATAGAAAAACAAATAGTATCTGAAGCAAAAAATACGTGCCAAGCAGTTGGACTTCTTTTCGCTTTCTACTATAACTTCAATATGGCATATGCACAAAATGCCTTTATGACGTTGGAATTTTTACAAAGATACATATTCAAAATAAATCCCATTTCGGGCTCTAAAGCTGTGTCTGAAAAGAAATCGAAGACAAATTCGATACTAAGTAAAGTATTAAGTCTTATAATAAAAATTAAAAATTATCCAGAAACTGACCAAAGGAAAATAGTGAATAATTCTTTTTATGTATAAAGATATGAACAAATATACATAGTACATTTTTATACGTAACAAAAAAGGGGTAGCTTAGTGTACGGCTTATTCTATAGAATACTTTTTATTTTGTTTACTTTTTGTATAATCTTTAAGCCTGCAGAGAATTATATTAGAATAATGTATAATTTATGATAAATAAAAGTATCTGTAAAACATTTTGCGGTAATATTTATTAAACCTGTAATAATACAAAAAAAAGTTATGTAATATTACATATTTTTATTTATGTAATTTTACAATGAACCTGTAATATTACAAAAGGTATGTATTTGTAATTATACGTAATATGTGTGTAATTATACAAAAAAAGTTATGTAATATTACATATTTTTATTTATGTAATTTTACAATGAACCTGTAATATTACAAAAGGTATGTATTTGTAATTATACGTAATATGTATGTAAATGTACGAGAAAATGTAATTTTACAGAAGTAATATATCTGTAATTTTACGTCAAATGTATTAATACATAATTTGCAAATCTGTAAATTTACATATTTCTTAATTTTACATATTTACGTAATATCGCAGTAATATTTTATGGCATCATAAACGCCATAAAATTTTATTGTAAAATTACATACTTTTTTTTTACAGTGTACTACATCGGCAAAAATTGACCTCACGATGACTTTCTCAATTTAATCATAAAGAAAATTAGTCAAATTAGACTTGACTGGCATATAAATAAGTTAGATACACCAATTAAACAATTACATCATGTATAACATATTTAATATTGCAAATAATTGTTTATATTAAGCGGTACACCTTATACAGTGTGTCCCATTTAGAGGTGCCACCATTGGGATCTCGAGAACTATAAGAGATACGATGTCGGTTAAATGGAACTTTTTATGCGCCTTTGGGAGGCCATCTCAGATGTGCTTTTGTTTTTCCAAAAATTCTCATAGGGCACTAGATAATGACGAAAAACAGAATATTGTTGATTTTTTCTTTTTCAAATAACTTCTAAACTATTAATAATTGAGAAAAAAGTTTCAAATATAAAAGAAAGATATTTTTATTAACTAACTAGTGGCGACCGAAATAAATTTTTATATCCGTAAATTTTTGAGATATAACACAAACTTATATTTTTTTAAATGGAACCCATATCTGATTTTAGTCTCAAAAAATTAAATATTTTTTTCTCTTTTCAACGATGTAAGGGTTATTATGTTTTATATTTGTTTTGCCTTCAAAATTATTATTTTTTTTCGTTTTTTTATATTAAATTTACAATTATTTTGAAATTATTGGTAGATTTTTATTTGGAAATACTTCTTGTATTTAAATAATTTATTTCGGTAAAAAAATTTGCTCAAAATTCGTATCAAATTAATTTTTATAATATTTTGTATCAGGTCGCCCTTGGCACATCATAGTGTAATTTGTAATTATGAATCTAGAATGAAAATATTAAGTAATAAAGGCATAAAACAAATTATTTTGATCAAATACAATATAATTAATAAAAATAGTAATATTTTTTTGCGAAATAATAAGAAAATTCATGAAAATGAAGAGAAAAATTAAATTTTAGGAGCAAAACAAATATAAAACATAATAACCCTTACATCATTGAAAAGAGAAAAAAATATTGATTTTTTTGAGATTAAAATCAGATATGGGTTCCATTTAAAAAAATATAAGTTTGTGTTATATCTCGAAAATTTACGGATATAAAAATTTATTTCGTACGCCACTGGTTAGCTCATAAAAATATCTATCTTTTGTATTTGAAACGTTTTTCTCAATTACTAATAGTTTAGAAGATATTTGAGGAAGAAAAGATCTACAATATTCAGTTTTTCGTCATTATCTAGTGCTCTATGAGAATTTTTGGAAAAACAAAAGCACATCTGAGATGGCCTTCCAAAGGTGCACAAAAAGTTCCATTTAACCGACATCGTATCTCTTATAGTTCTCAAGATCCCAATGGTGGCACCTCTAAATGGGACACACTGTATAGAATTTTCCTATACCTCTGTTAATTCAAATACAATGTATATGTTACACGTGTTAATTCAATGTAAATATTCTGCTTTCAAAATCATTCTAGAAGAAGAAAACACGTAAAAGAAGCTATTTATATCGTTGACATAACTATTTGCCATAAAATTTCTTGTATAACAACAAAATTAATTTTATCTCTTCCTCAAAAACACTTAAGATTTGATTATATAGAGTATAATTTGGACTATATTATAAATAAGGCATTTATACATATAAGAACAATAAATTTATAGATAAAACTAGGTTAAATTATTCAACAAGTATAGATTGCTTGTTTATTATATTGTTTATAGTGGCATTTAAATGTCAATGTTGCAATATCTATTGTGAAGATTTTTGTAAATGTTTTTAAAAGATTAAACAATTTATATTGATTATAATAGTGAATTTATCTTATCTGTGATATGCACTCTATTTAACAGTTTTTCCTTGTGCAAAACTTCTCAATTAATTTTTGACAAAAATGATTCAAATAAAAGTTATAGATATACAGTTCATTTCACGTTTAGATAGTGATATAAATTTTGATTGGTTAGAATACAAACCTACACAAAAGCTAAAAAATTCAGCTGTCAAATCTACAGAATTAAGTGATATATAACAATGTTTTGTTGTAATTTTTACCTCTCGCTAAGAGAGGTATTGGATTCATGCTAAAAATTGCATATCCAGATTTTAGTGGATAAGCACGTTTTAAGATCCCTATAGAATCCGATTATAACATTTTTACGATGATGCCCGTGTGTGTGTGTGTGTGTGTGTGTGTGTGTGTGTGTGTGTGTGTGTGTGTGTGTGTGTATATGTGTGTATATGTGTGTGTGTGTGTATGTGTGTGTGTATATGTGTGTGTGTCTGTGTGTGTGGATGTTGGAACTACGGTTTCTCAAAGACTTAAAAAATATTTAACTGCAGTTTCCTCAATCTGACATTCCTGGTAAGAGCTGATTAGATTTTGGTAACAATTGGACAACCAGAAGTTATAATTTCTTTTAAAAAATCTTCTAAATATAATTTTTGGAAATTTTTGTTATTACAAATATTGAAGAACATGAAATTCTCCATCTAATACACTTAAATTTTTTATTATATCTTGTATAGATTTATAGATAAGGACACTGTAATATATAGAATAATCTAATCGCAGAGGCTAAAGCATTAAGGAAACCAGTTGACAAATTCAAATGTTTATAACATAATTTGTAAATGATAGATGCCAGTATCAAAAATCAACAGTTTTAGTGACATTCTGAAAGCTTTTTCTGGGAAGAACATTTAATCTTTCTTATTGTTTTATTAATTAAATATTTAAAATTGTAGGTAAAATGCATATATCCATCAGAAATATCGCCAATCTGGTTAATGAATTGGAAGAATCTCTGACATTTAGTAACTTCCTCATACAATGAAAAATAGATATAATTAGAATTATATGTGTGCAGAAGACATGTTAAATACAATAAAAAACAGTATTTGGGTAAAGTTCTGTATTTTTTTGTTATAAAACGACGGTTCGAAAGGGAAGTGCAATACAATGCTTATATAGCCTAATATGGAAATGGCGAGAGGTCTTGTGCTGATCACAACAGATTTTTTTATTTAATATTTTTGAATAGCAGAGAAAGACATGCTCACGTGTGCTAAACATGATTTTTTCCACAATCTTGAAATATAATTTTTCTATAAAACAAAAAATTATACTTTTTTATTAATGAAAAACTCAACAGTACATATGTTTATAAGTGAATTTCATGTAAAGTTAAATATAAAATATTAATGTTCCTTCATGTAGAATGGTAGATATTTATTGTACAATATGTAACTCTATCAAAATTTATGACTCCTGACGTAGATTATTATAGGCTTGTGTATTTTGCTCACTTGTGAAGAAAGTTGTTTACTTTGCTCACTTGTGATTCAACATGCTACTTTGCTCACTATTTTAAGTTGAATAATAATGAATTTTGCTAACGATTGTGGAAAAGTTTTGTTATCCTATTACATAATCAATTTCATTTGTTGTTCTTATGCATTAAAGAGCCACCATTTTCACGGTATTTAATCCATACTAATATAATAAATGCGAAAGTAACTCTGTCTGTCTGTTACGTTTTCACGCCTAAACAGCTGAACCAATTTTGATGAATTTTGGTATAACGATAGATTGGACCTTGCAGAAGGACATAGGCTACCTTTTGTCGCAAAAATATACCTTGAAGGGGTGAAATAGGGGATGAAAGTGTGTATGGAGAACCCATCATTTCTTCCACTGAACCAATTTTGATGAATTTTGGTATAGAGATAGATTGAACCTTAGAGAAGGACATAGGCTACCTTTTTCCGCGAAATAAACTTTGAAGGGGTGAAATAGGGGATGAAAGTTTGTATGGAGAACCCATCATTTCTTCCGTTGAACCAATTTTGATGAATTTTGGTATAGAGATAGATTGGACATTGGAGGACATAGGCTACCTTTTGACGCGACAATAAAACTTGAAGGGGGTGAAATAGGGGATGAAAATTTGTATGGAGAATCCATCATTTGGTATAGAGATAGATTAGAACTTGGAGAAGCACATAGGCTACTTTTTATCGCGAAAATAAAACTTGAAGGGGGTGAGTAGCGATTCAAAGTTTATATGGAGAACTCATCATTTCTTAAGTTATGGATATACAAATTCTTATTTATGCTTTTGTTAAGAAATAAATAATGTTTTAGCGGTTTTGAAAAATAATTCTTCAAGGCGGTACAATAGGGGATGATTTCAATTATTTTTTTTATCTTCGTATCTATAGTTAGACATATTTAGAAAAGGGCCCTGTTATTTGCGGTGCGAGGATCGGGAGGGCAGTGGGCGGAGCCTGTTACATGTACGATGCGAGGGAGGTTGCCGGCTCCCTACGCAGCGCATGTTTCCGGAGGAAAATGTGAAAAATTACTGGTACAAGTGTAGATAATCGTTATTCTAGCTTTACCCGTGCGAAGCCGGGACGGGTCAGCTAGTATTTCATAAATTATATATTTGTTAATACAATTTGATTGTAAAGCGTAAAAAGTTATTATTCTCTTGAAACTGTAGGTAAGTCAAGGTGACTGACTGACTATACATAAAAGTATACCTACCTATACATACGATTGATTTATACTACTGTATTATATTGTAGAATAGTATAAAATAAATAGACCGTGAAACGTACAGACATAATAGTACATATCCCGTAACTTCAAAAAAACTCCATTGTATATTTTTTTCTAGTATACCTATAGGTTTCTATTAATTAATTTATGAATAATATAATGAACATATATGTACATAATTATACGAATAAATTAATTAATATATACAGAAATGACATAAAATAATTTATTCATGCAGTAAAATCATTTCTTGTATCATAAATTAATTATATTATTGTCGGAAAAATATATGTTTATGAATCAACATACATATTGTACACAAATTAATTTATTAATAAAATCATTAATGGTCGTATTCTGTACAAAATTGTAACGGCTGGTTTATGATGAATGTAATTTATAAATTTACATTTAGAAATTTTGATATAAAATTTACAATTTTCTCTGTGGTTTATGTTCTATTTTGAAATTATGGATCTGACTAAAAATAAAATATTTCTAATCAATATTCATACATTAGAAAAATCTGATGTGGCCCACACAAAACCTCCGTATTTACTACTGCTGCAAACTATACTATGTTCCATTGCATATAACTATTGCTTTATTTACTATTTTCTTTTTAAAATGTTACTATTATTAATTTGAAGTGATTAGTTTTCTGACAGTGACATTTACTGTCAGTTACATTCATTTGAAATATGAACTATGTAACAAAGGAATAGTTTTTATCTTAGGCTTCGCGACTAATATAAAAAATTATTTTTAAATTTATCTGTAAAATATATAGAAAAAGTATTAATGTATTCCTGTAGAAAATTCAATAATCTTTAATTTTCATGACATAAAATTCGAAAAAATGGCATTTAATGGTATTTTTTGAAGAAAACCCACTATGAGCTTCAGGTAAAGTGCCATTTCCGGTTATCCGATTTACACCAAAATCTAATGGCTTCTTTTCATATTAGAATAGGATAGAAATACAAGGTTTCAGAATTTTCTGTATGATACTATTTGAGTTAGAGCGAAGACAAAATCCATACACATACAAACACACGCAGGCACACACTTACATACATACACACACACACACACACACACACACACACACACACACACACACACACACATCGTGAAAATGTTAAAAATGGATTCTAGGGACCATAAAACGTGGTCATTTACAAAAATCTCGACATGCGATTTTTAACACGATCCTTATATCTCCCTTACTAAGGGTAGCGGGAGCTAAAAATAGTATAAAATACACGTTTCATATGACATTTTAGCGTAATTATCCCTAGTAAACAAGTGCGCTAAAACCATGGCTTATGAAAATTGTATTTTAGTAAGGGCCGTTTTCATAATCAGACGCACTTTCTTTAAAACTTTAATTCAATTTATGCCTCGATTATGGTCATGTATTATAGCCCTATAGCGTTTTAACACTTTAAAATTTAAGAGTTAAAGTCAAAGACTTTATTTTTATTTTAAAGTACTGCTACAGTGCTTGCTAAAGTTATATAAAATAAATAAATAAATAAATATATCATCACGGCTTATTACCCATTTCTGGGTGTGCCAGTATCTACAACACATGTAGACATCGGTAATGATGACGATATATTTTACCGTGTGGGCGCTTACCAGGCGTCACCTCACGGGCACCCCTAGCTGGTGTGGAAAGTGCACCACAGGGGTCAGTTATATTATGAAAACGAAAAAAACTTTCACTTTAATTTAAAGTGTTAAAGTGAAGATAAAGATTATTATGAAATCGGCCTTAAATGGCATTATTATTTTTCAAAATATACTCCTTTGACATTAATGCCCTTTTTCAAGGACTCGAACCAATTCTAGAAACAGATTTTCCACTTTTTACCTCCCGCTACCCTTGGTAAGGGAGGTATAGGGATCGTGTTAAAAATCACATATCGAGATTTTAGTAAATGACCACGTTTTAAGGTCCCTAGAATCCAATTTTAACATTTTCACGATAATGTCCGTGTGTAAGCGCGCGCGCGCGTTTATATATATATATAAGTTAAATATCGAGACAATACAAGTCGCTTTTTAAAAAGTTTATTTATTGTCAAAAACCTTAATTTATGTCTTTACAATATAAGCTCTGAATACAGACTAACATGTTACGATTTTTCAAAGAGGGAAACTACATTATATAATTCATCTAAACTAAGCATAATATGATATATATGAAATGGGATAAATGTCTATGTCCCTAGAATCCATTTTAACATTTTCACGATGATGTCTGTATGTGTGTATGTGTGTGTGTGTGTATGTGTGTGTGTGTGTATGTGTGTGTGTGTGTATGTGTGTATGTGTACGAATTTTGTTTGCACTCTAACTCAAATACTATCATTCAGAAAATTCTGAAACCTTGTATTTTTACCCTATTCTAATAGGAATAGAAGCCATTAGATTTTGGTGTAAATCGGATAAACGGAAATCGTACTTTACTTGAAGCTCATAATGGTTTTTCTTCAAAAAATACCATTAAATGTCATTTTTTCGAATTTTATGTCTTATGAAAATTAAAGATTATTGAATTTTCTACTTGAATACTTTAATACTTTTTCTATATATTTTACAGATAAATTTAAAAATCAATTTTTTTATAAATCTCGAAGTCTAAAATAAACGCAATTCCTTTGTTACACTGTTTATATTTCAAATGAATGTAACTGACAGGTAAATGTTAATGTCAAAAAACTAATCACTTCAAATTAATAATAGTGGCATTTTAAAAAGAAAATAGTAAATAAAGCAATAGGTATATGCAATGGAACATAATATAGTTAGCAGCATTAGTAAATACGTAGGTATGTATTTAAATTAATAAAAATTAAATAGCGGGAGGTTTTGTGTTGGCCACATCAGATTTTTCGTTTTGATTTTATTAATTATAAAATATTGACATTATCACGGGCTCCCAAAACTGTCGCGGAGAGAGGACAACATAAACACCGCTCCTCAAAAAAATGGAATATTTATTTTTGTTACCTCTTCTATTATCCATATCAGAAAAATGCACCACAGCCGCTGGCATCTCACAGCACTTAGAATTTCACAAACTGAAGAAAGAAGAAGATTTGAAGATGAAGATGATTCAGAAAAGGATGGAAGATGGTAGAACTTGTTGCGAGAAAAGGAGCACCTTATCTTTCTCTTCTGATATCTGGAGCTTGAATGATCCAAGTCAGACATGGATCGTATACTTAATCAAAGAAAGAGAGAGATGGCAAATGAGTCATATGTATGAGACGTCATGTTAGTAAATAAGCATATGTACATACGTTGTATGTATGTACGCCGAATTTCACACAGTAAATCCCATACTATACATATACCGGATGTTTTTACCTTACGTTACCTTTAAGTAAGGAAGTAGTACCTAAGGTCTTTGGTCAAAAAATACAGTGGTGAGTTTTTAATGAATAAGCACGTTTTATGGTCCCTAGAATACAATTTTACTAGGTTTACGATGAGTCTGTATGTGTGTATGTATGTTTGTACAGTATGAACACTGAAAACCGTGACATAGGCGTTTAACATGGGAAAACAGTTTTCTTCAAATATTATCTGTCCCGCAAGAGTATAGTGGGAGTTTTTGATATGGTTACAAAGATTATTTAATTTGGCATCGAAGAGTATCTAAATACTCGTAATTTAATGCTTTATTATTGAAATATTTACGAAAGTATAATGCTACTTGACAGTTATTACTTATAATTTATTAAAAACAGTAATCATGGAAACGTATTCGGTAGCTGACTTGGTTAAATCAAGGCTCCATGATAAGTTTTCACTTGTTCAAAACCCTCCCGGTTCAAGTTAATATTTTTATATTTATTTTGTACAATGTATTATTAAATAAATTACAAGATTAAAACGTAAATAGTTTGTTACATCAAGTGATTTTCTTGAATTTACTATACTATTTCTTTGTTATATCACTGCTAATAGTATTCCAAAAAACAAAAAGTAATCACTAATAAATAAACCTTCACACAGGTTTGTCAGACGTGTAGACTTTTATTGTCATTTTTCGATACATTCTTTCCGAAAACTTTGTAAATCCAATGGATTTTTCATTAGAAGAAAAAATTAGTATAATTAAATTTTACAATCAAGGGATGAGTTTACGAGAAATTCGAGACTTTTTTGCTAGGATATATCCTGATAGACTAATTGCATCCCATGAACGAACTAAACGAATCATTTTAAAATTTGAAAAAATCGATTGCGTTAATGATGAACATAAAATTAAACTTAATTATTTATTTGGTTTAAATTTACATATTTATTTCACTTTTTATACATTTAGTCAATAAAATACTTGATGTACCAAAAAATTACTTGTTTTAATTTTGTAATTTATTTAATAATACATTGTACAAAATAAATATAAAAATATTAACTTGAACCAAGGCAGCTACCGAATACGTTTCCATGATTACTGTTTTTAGTGAGTTATAAATAATAACTGCCAAGTAGCATTATACTTTCGTAAATATTTCAATAATAAAGCATTAAATTAGGAGTATTTAGATACTCTTCGATGCCAAATTAAATAATGTTTCTAACCATATCAAAAACTCCCACTATGCTCTTGCGGGACAGATAATATTTGAAAATAACTGTTTTCCCATGTTAAACGCCTATGTCACGGTTTTCAGGGTTCACACTGTATGTATGTGTGTGTGTGTGTGTGTGTGTGTAATTCTTTCATATTCCTCTTATTTACATCCATATGAAGAGCTGATTAGATTTTGGTTATAATTGGTCAACCGGCAGTTTTCTTCTTTGAAATTCTTAACAGTTTTTCTTGAAAAACGCAGTTAAATATCATTTTTACCTTCCGTCACCTTTACGTAAGGAAGGTATTGTCTCAAAAATTCGCTTTAAATTAGGAAGGGATTGTCCTCGGTATTGTCTTTGGTGAAAAATTCGGTGGTAAATTTTTAATGAATAAGCACGTTTTACGGTCCCTAGAATACAATTTTACTAGTTTTGTGATGATGTCTGAATGTGTGTGTGTATGTGTGTGTGTGTGTGTATGTGTGTGTGTGTGTGTGTGTGCGCGCGCGTGTGTGACATTTTCTCCGACGATAACTCCAAAACTACAATTATAATTCTTTCGAAATCCTCTTCTTTACATATTTATGAAAAGCTGATTTGATTTTGTTTATAATTGGTCAACCGGATGTGCCCTTATTTAAAATTCTTAACAGTTTTCCTTGATAAAACACAGTTAAATATTTTTTTGACATTTTATGTGTTTATCAATATGAAAGAATATTTTGTCTATGTCTATACGGTTCGATTATATATTTTCCTTTACATTCAATAGATACACCTAGGTAGAGTTAAAGAATTATAAAGGGATTAACTTTCATAAATTAACCAGCTTTGCTATAATCATGAAAACTGCTGCTTTATTCAAATAATTCTAATTGACAGATTTCAGTGCCAAGTGCAATTTGCATAGTGTATGTTCGTGTTATAATCTTATTGGATTTATAGAATCTTTACCAAGGAACTTTTGGTATGGAATTTGTAGAAAATAGTATACGTTCGTATTACAATTTTACTGGATATATTGAATCTCGTATTGAATACATGAAACTGATACTAACAAATGACAGATGCCACTATGATATTTATGTTAAGCGCTTGAATAGTTATGAAATGTAGATTCTTAACAATAACAATTAATGGGGTCCCGTGGCCGCGTACCTAAGTGTCTGGTCGCGAACCTGGGGGAACCGGGTTCCATCCCGACAGACGTCAAATATTTCCAATTTTAAATAGCACAAAAGTGACCCCTGTGGTGCACTCTCCACACCAGCTATGAGTGCCCGTGAGGTGACGCCTGGTAAGCGCCCACACGGTAAAATATATCGTCATCATTACCGTTGTCTACACGTGTTGTAGATACTGGCACACCCAGAAATGGGTAATATGCCGTGATGATATATTATATTTATTTAACAATTAATATAATTCCATTGTAAAAATGACATGGATTAATTAATAATATAGGTAATTAATTATTAAAATTTAATTGGCTACAGAAATGATGTGCATTTATTTTTTATTGCATGATTGGTCAATAAAACTGCGTCTTTTGTTTTTGATTGAAGAGTCAAGGCCGCCTACCTTAGATCAAAGAAGTTATTTATAAGTCATTTGCTTTTTTATTAAACGTAGGATGTATATGGAAAATTGATCTATGATATTGTATACAATATTATACAGCAAAAAATGTTTAATTTCTATAATTATTATTTATTAATTAAAGCAAAATAAATAAATATATCATCATGACTTAATATCCATTTTTGGGTGTGCCAACCTGCTATTACTTGATTGTTGATAAGACACATGATTCATTTTTTTGCTTTCCGCTGTCTACCTGATTTTCTTATTTTCCATAATTTTAGCGCAACCCCAGTGTACAAAGCAAGCAAAATTTATTTTTTGCCCTCCTGAAGTGTAATGGGAACTTTACAATTGTATACACAGCAAGTGTAACCTACAAAATAATCAAAATACACTGGATGTTTATGGGCATTTAGAAAAGAAATAATCTTTACCATAATAATGTTCATGTAAAAAAGTACTACCTACTTAAGTTATTTTTTTACTTTAACATTTCCTATATTTAAAACTAATTTATATTTACCAAAATCACGGCAGCGACATCTGTCATTATTGTAAAAATCCGCCGTTACCGACATAGTCACAGATCGATATACCTGTCAAATACGCGAGGCGAAAATTGCTAAAATGTCAAATTTCGATACCTACCTATTATTTATTACGAAGAAAACATGAGCAAATAAATATATTATCAGTCATAAACAACGTTTATTATTACAAATAAATTTTCTCTAGAAGAAGAACTCTAATGAAGGTAAGTAAAATCAAATTTGGAAATTGATATAACCCCAGTATTTTAAACTCACCCTTTTCAGAAATATAAACTATCTCATTAAAAAAAGTGATTTTCATATCGTCGGCCAAAAAATTTGATACAATTCTCGTGCGTGAAGTATTTTACAGCGCTCCAGCTAATAAAGCACTCGCCTTAAGGGCTCGTGCTTTAAACAAAACTGTCGCGCTGTAAAATACAACTTACACGCACTCAAATGTAAATAACTATTTCGATGTAGAATTTTATGCTCTACCACTTTTGTTTGACGCTTTTTTACTTATATTTACGGAAGCAGAAAATGACAGAAGTATATCCATTTACCATCTAAAGATATGTCACATTTATTTGTAAAGTCAGTTAGGCACAGTGATGGACAAAAAAAAAAATCTGTTGTGGCTAGCACAAGACCTCTCGCCATTTACATATTAGGCTATATAAGTATTGTATTGCACGTCGCTATCGAACCGTCGTATTATAACAAAAAATTACTTACAGAACTTTACCCAAATATTGTTTTTTATTATATTTAACTTGTCTTCTGCACACATACAATTCTAATTATATCTATTTTTCATTGTATGAGGCAGTTCCTAAATGTCAGAGATTCTTCCAATTTAATAACTAGATTGGCGGTATTTCTGATGGATATATGCATTTTACTTATAATTTCAAATATTTAATTAATAAAACAATAAGAAAGATTAAATGTACTTCCCAGAAAAAACTATCAGAATGTCACTAAAACTGTTGATTTTTGACACACACATCTGTCATTTACAAATTATATTTGTAATAACAAAAACTTCCAAAAAATTATATTTAGAAGAATTTTTGTAACTACTACTTTCGGTTGTCCAAGGCCAGATTGAGAAATTCAAGTAACTAAACCTTAAAGAATAAAGTTTACTTGATTTTTCGACTTGTCCTATTTTTTTCTGTCCACCACTACATGTCTACCCATTTTAGGGTATGTGGGTATTAGATAAACCAGTATAATCCGCCTGACAATAACTGTTATCTTCTGGATTTTATTTTTGTTTACAAACATGTTCCATTCAACATTCAAGTTTCCTTTACTGTATATATGTGGGTGATATTTATAAGATTCAGTCGACATACTTTTATAATTTTTCAATAATAAGTGTCCTTAATATGTATTATTAAAAGATAAAATTGTAATTTGTTTCGTAATGACAGATTTTTAATTCACTGGTTCGGGAGATAACAGTAAAACTGTTATTAACAGTTTCTAAAATTCTTGGGTGATGCTTTATTTATTTTCAGTAATATCTACTACAAAAGTTTGTTGAGACAAATATAAATAACTATTTAAATTTTTAATAATTCTAGCGTTCTAACGTGACCGAGAACGTGACTCTTGAATAGGGTCCTCCACCGTAGTGACAAATTAGAACAAGGGTCAGTTATATTAAAACTAGACCTTAAAACTGTATATTAAGGACTATCAAAGTTTAAAAATAGTTATTAGTTTCTGAAATAATCGAGTTTTTATTACCATTTCGTCATCTCCATATCTACGTCACACATTTATTCTATTCCAAATTCTTACTACTTTCAAACCTTCTGCTATCGCCTTTTTGAAATACGGAATCCATTTGCAAGTATATAAATGCAGAAAATAACAACAATAAAACAACAGAAATAAACCAAATAATACTAGTTTAAATTTATGATGCCATGACAGATTACAAGCGTTGGTATGAAAGTACAAGATATGTTGAATGACATAGGCTACCAGTGGTAATCAAATCTTGGACTATAATATATACGTAGTATTTTTATTAATTATGACATTAAATTACTTATTATCCACTCATATTTCCAATTATTGACCATAAGGGTTATTTTAACATATTTATACATTTTATAAGTGCTGAAAAAAATAAATTTATGTGACTTCAAATATTAGCGAAATCCACTGTTTGAGAACAAAATGATCTCTTTATCTACGTCACAAAATATTTAAAAAAATATTACGCCTTAATGAATAACAATAAAGACTTTCTAAAATTACATATCACTTTCAGTTTAGATGAAGTTTTGTAAAAAAAATATAAAAAAATCTGTTGTGGCCAGCACAAGACCTCTCGCCATTTCCATTTTATGTTATATAAGTAATGTATTGCACTTCGTTATAGAACCGTCGTTTTGTAACAAAAAAATTACAGAACTTTACCCAAATATTGTTTTTTATTGTATTTAACTTGTCTTCTGGTCAACTGGTTTCCTTAGTGCCTTAGCCTCTGCGATTAACGTACTCTATGTATTATAGTGTCTTTATCTCTAAATCTATACAAGATATAATAATTTTTTTAAGTATATTAGATGGAGAATTTTATGTTCTTCAATATTTAATAAAATAATCTCCCAAAAAATTATATTTAGAAGAAATTTTCTAAGAAACTACTACTTCCGGTTATTCAATTGTGTCAGATCTTTCCAGGAATGTCAGATTTTTTAAGTCTTATAGTTTTTGAGGAATCGTCCCTCTAACATCCATACATACACACACACACACATACACACACACACACACGCACACACACACACACACACACACATACACACACACACACACACACACACACACACACACACACACACACACACACACACACACACACACACACACACACACACACACACACACACACACACACACAGACATCATTTTAGAAATGTTATAATCGGATTCTAGGGACCTTAACACGTTCGCTGCTGCTGTCGCCCTAAGGCGACGCGCTAGATACTTTACGTTTGCCGCCGTCGCCATTAAGCGACACAGCTACGCTACTCAAGGCACACTAGTGTGGCCGGCGCTGTGGGAGAGTGTTGTTGTTTTCGTAGGCACTTCAGAAAGGAATTTTCTACACGTTTGCACACGTGATTACCGTTTTGGTCCCTGGCAAAATTAGCCCAAAATTACCGGCAGCGAACGTGTTAAATCGTGCTTATTCAATAAAATCTGGATATGCGAATTTTAGCATGAATCCAATACCTCTCTTAGCGAGAGATAAAAAAAATATGGTGGAGGACCCTATTACGAGAACATAATGGCAAAATTTTGTCTGAACAAAACTACCATAAATAAATATGAGCAAAAGATGAAAGATGTTTAATATGAAATGTTTATATAAAAAAGCAGGCCATGAACTCATTAATATAAATACGGATATGTGTCTATCTTTAAAGAATGTGTTATTAGGTCGACTTTAAATCTATTGTTATTTCACGCCCACTATACTTGAAAAAACTTATAAGGATCTAAATTCATAATTATGTTGTGTAATACAAACTTAATAAATTGACATTATTACATAATGAATTTTAGAAAAAAAAGATAATTGTTTATGTTTATTGCTCTTCTACGATGCAAGCATTAATTATTTTTATTATTATCATTACGGCCCGGTTTATGACGAATGTAATTTATAAATTTACATTTAGAAATTTAGATATAAAATTTACAATTTTCTCTCTGGTTTACGTTCGATTTTGAAATTCTGGATCTGACCAAACAGTATCTATTAGGTGACTTTTTATTGCTTGTCATTTGACGTTTCACCAGTTATCAGTTCAGGTTTTAGGTTACAATTTTATTTTCATGGCCATTAATTTGTTAGACGCTAATAAACAACACATTTTTTAATAATATCGGGAATGTTTTTTACCTTCCGTCACCTTTAGGTAAGGAAGGTATTGTCTTTGGTCAAAAAATTCGGTGGTGAGTTTTTAATGAATAAGCACGTTTTAGGGTCCCTACAATACGAATTTACTATTTTTAAGATGATGTCTGTATGTATGTGTGTGTGTGTGTGTGTGTGTGTGTGTGTGTGTGTGTGTGTCCGCCTGTGTGTGTTTATGTGTGTCCGTGTGTGACAAATTTTTCTCCGACGATAACTCCAATACTATAATTCTAAAAATTATAATTCTTTCGTATTCCTCTTCTGTACATCCATATGAAGAGTTGATTAGATTTTGGTTATAATTGATCCACCGGAAGTACCCTTATTTCAAGTTTTTAACAGTTTTTCTTAAAAAAACGCAGTTAAATATTATTTTTTGACATTTTGTTATTATATTTATTAAAGAAAATACTCTTCTCTATATGGTTTGATTATTCATTTTCCTTCATATTCAATAGATGTAGAGTTAAAGCATTATAAAGAAATTAATTTTCAAAAATTAGTCAGCTTTGCTATTTATCATGGAAACAGCTGATACATTCAAAATTCTAATTGACAGATGTGTGTTGCAAGTACAAAACCAAATATGGAAAGTATGGGATGAAAAATTAGTATTTCATAGTGGTCCTCTCAAGTGACATGCAGTGAAAGGCTAAAAAGAAGATGGAAGGACTGTATCGCAGAAGACTTGAGAAAGGAAGGACTGTGTGAAGAAGATGCGTTGGACAGGAATGAGTGGAAAAGAAGAGGAAACAGCGACCCCTAATAAAATAGGGGAAAGCTGAAGCAGAAAGTAAAATGTGTCAAGTGCATTTTACTTAGTGTATGTTTATGTCATAATTTTATTGGATTTATAGAACCTTTTCAAATGAACTTTTGGTATGAAATTTGTAAAAAATAGTATGTGTTCGTTTTCGATTTTACATGATATTATATAGAAACTGTTCCACGGTCCTTTTTGTATGGGATTTGTGCAAAATACATCGAATTGACGGAAGGTCTTGTGCTGGCCACAACAGATTTTTTACTATTGTTATTGAAATCCCATGTTAAATCCGTATGTTCACCCCTTACCGGCGTCATCCAGTTAACTATTATTATCTACATTTGATTGTCCTCATTATGTATTCAAGTATTGACCGTTCTAAATGTTATTTAAATATTTACTATCTATTGAAACGTCAATAATACTTAAAGTTTCTCAGAATTTTTTCAACTTCAAGGTAAAAGTAAAAGTAATTGTTTAATAGTTGTTCACGTGTAGCTACTGTGCAAAATTCACACAGAAATTAAAAATACTATCATACTGAAGTAAAATGTTGATTAAGTAATTAAATAATTAACTCATACAACACGTTAAAGTTTTTATTATAAATAAATATAAGGATGCTTCAAAAATGCGTTTTCTGAATAAATATTATAAAAGATAAACCTTGTTCTAAATTTTATAAACTTAAAATTCTGTAAACAACATATTTTTTTAATTTAATGTTAAACCAAAATACTGTTTGAATTTTAAATAGAAAGTTTGTGGCTTGAATAATAACAAACTTTTAACATTTTAATCTAAAACAATATTAATAGTTATTTACATTCGAGTGCGTGTAAAATACTTCACGCACGAGAATTGTATCAAATTTTTTGGCCGACGATAATGAAAATCACTTTTTTAATGAGATAGGTTGTACTTCTGAAAAGGGTTAGTTTAAAATATTGGGGTAAAGTCAATTTCCAAATTTGATTTTACTGACCTTCATTAAACTACTTCTTCTAGCGAAAATTTATTTGTAATAATAGACGTTGTTTATGACAGATAATATATTTATTTGCTCATGTTTTCTTCGTAATAAATAATAGGTAGGTGTCGATATTTGACATTTCAGCAATGTTCGCCTCGCGTATTTGACAGGTATATCGATCGGTGAGTATGTCGGTAACGGCGAATTTTTACAATAATGACAGATGTCGCTGCCGTGATTTTGGTTTATATAAATTAGTTTTAAATATAGGAAATGTTAAAGTATAAAAATAACTTATGTAGGTAGTACTTTTTTACATGAACTTTATTATAGTAAAGATGTTTTCTTTTCTAAATGCCCATAAACGTGCAGTGTATTTTGATTATTTTACCGCATAGTTAGACAAGTTACAACACAGTAAGCGTAAAATGTAGGTTACACTTGCTGTGTATACAATTGTGAAGTTCCCATTACACTTCAGGAGGGCAAAAATATAATTTTTCTTTTACCTATTGCTGGGTGTGCTATTCTCTACAATATTGCAGTATTAAAATGTATGTAGGCAAAGGTTTCGTTCTCATAAAATGATCACACAGTTTATTAAAAGGTCGAAAGGTTAACATAGACTGCAATGATATTTGCATAAGTTGAGGGCTGCACTTTAAATGCCACTATGATATTTTATAATGCAGATATTTTATTATAACTTTGAATACAATACAACAAAATTAAGTTAATGTATCTGACAACGAGTTAGACTTTTACCTAATTTAATATACACCCTATACACTGCAGATATTATTCTTATTATTATTAATTAGTTGAGGGCTTTAGTATACATTATCAATACATTCAAATTTCACATAGAGATACTCATCTATTATAACAATTTATTGACTATACCGCGTATCCACAAAAAGTGGGGCACCCCTTGTTATTAAAATGGAACATGTTGTATATTTTTACATTTTTATTCTACGATAAATTCTGAATACAATGATGTGCCATAAATCAAATTTTGCAGCAAAAAAATAGAAAAAAATCTGTTGTGGCCAGCACAAGACCTCTCGCCATTTCCATATTAGGCTATATAAGTATTGTATTGCACTTCACTTTCGAACCGTCGTTTTATAACAAAATATTACAGAACTTTACCCAAATATTGTTTTTTATTGTATTTAACATGTTTTCTGCACACATATAATTCTAATGGGGTATTCCACCATAACAAAAAAATTTTAAAAAATTCAATTTAATATAAAGTATGGCTCAATAATTAATAGTTAAAACAATGAAAACATTTTTTAAATAATTACTTTACGAGATATTTCACATTTGCTAAAAGGGAAAATTGGCGTCATACAATTGTTATCTTTCTTTCGCAGCGTACTCAGAGCAGTGTGTGTGAGAAAGACAAGTATAGGGGAAATGTGACGTTACACTGATTTCTCGAAAATAAAATACTGTTAAACTAGGAACAATTAAGATTTTTTAATACTATGAATTGCTTCAAAACTCAATGAAGTTTTGTTTAAAATAATAAAAAAAAATTGAGTGGAATATCCCATTATATCTATTTTTCATTGTATAAAGAAGTTCCTAAATTTAAGAGATTCTTCCAATTAATTAACAAGATTGGCGGTATTTCTGATGGATATATGTATTTTACCTATAATTTCAAATATTTAATTAATAAAACAATAAGAAAGATTAAATATACTTCTAAGAAAAGCTATCAGAATGTCACTAAAACTGTTGATTTTTGACACTGACATGTGTCATTTACAAACTATGTTATAAACATTGAAATTTGTCAACTGGTTTTCTTAGTGCCTTAGCCTCTGCGATTAGATTACTCTATATATTATAGTGTCTTTATCTCTAAATCTATACAAGATACAATAAAAATTTTAAGTGGAGAATTCCATGTTCTTCAATATTTGTAATAACAAAAATTTCCAAAAAATTATATTTGGAATAATTATTCTAAGAAACTACTACTTCCGGTTGTTCAATTGTTACCAAAATCTTTTCAGCTCTTCCCAAGAATGTCAAATTGAGGAATCCATAGTTAAACAGTTCTTAAGTCTTATAGTTTTTGAGAAATCTGATGTGGCCAACACAATACCTCCCGCTATTTATTTTTTTATTAATTTAAATACATACCGACATATTTACTAATGCTGCAAACTATATTAAGTTTCTTTACATATAACTATTAATTTCTTTATCTACTATCTTCTTTTTAAAATCTCACCATTATTAATTTGAAGTAATTAGTTTTTTGACAGTGATATTTATCTGTCAGTTACATACATTTGAAATACGAACTGTGTGAAAGGAAATGCGTTTATATTTAAAACATAGGCTCTATAAATTGATGTGCGACCGTCAACAACAACAATTCAACATCATAACAACAACAATTCAACATCATAACAACAACAATAACAAAAATATTAATATGAACCACTCAACAGCAAAAATAAAAAAAATACTCACTTTTCGTTTCTCTCACTGGCAGCTGGGGCTTCGCATTTCCAATACAAGGCCTTCCAATTTTCGAAGGTGGTTTGATCCCGGACGGTTTAAGACCCGGAATACCCGTTTTAGTCACTGAACTATTAGAAATAGCACTAACACTCAAACTAGGTCCACTGACACTTTCACTAAGGGGTACGCCCTCGGCTGGTACACTCGGGGGCCCGGCAGATTCATCCGGGGGCCCGGAAAGTTCGGGGTTCGATTCCGGGGCACTCATTTTTAGAAATATTTTAGTGATTTACAATAAAATTTGACATTATTAAATTTTAAATTTGGAAAAATTGGTTATTTTTTACGGTACACCTGAAACAAAAAGAAAAATATATTAGATAAATAAATAAATATAGTATTCTTCATAAAAATGTTTGATTCTTGACGACATTTTTCGAAAAGTATTTTAAATTAATGTTTGTGCAATATTTTTCATAGTAATAAAAGAAATAATAATAATTTATTTTATTGTTTTCGTAAATAATTAAATAAAAAGATTGGAGCCCAAAATAGTCATAAAAAACAACCCCCCACTCATGTGACGTCGGAGTACATCAGTACGTCATTTATAGCCAATAGGACAACAGTTTACATTATTTATATAAATAAAAGTAGGCGATAGTTTGTCACATGTTAAACTGTATGTACTCTGACGTCACATTCTGTTTCAAATCATGTGACTTTTTCATAATATTACACAAATTTCAATATTTAATTATAAAATATCTAATGGATATTTCGTGATCTCGTATGGCAATTAAATAACAAGATTGATATTAGAACATTGACAATGTATAAAATTACACAAAACAAATATTGCCACCTTCAATGTACTCTCCTCCCCAAACCCTACACCGCCCGATGCGAATATTCCATTGTTGGAAGCAATGCTTGCAGGCCTTTTTTCTTAGGTTGTTCATAAGCTCTGCCGCTTTTCTATAACTACATCCCGGCCCCGAATTTGGTGCCTTTTAACGCAGAATTACAATTTGGGAATAAAAGCAAGTCACATGGCACTAGGTCAAGTGAGTACGGTTGATGTACCAACACGGTGATTTTGTATTTCGTCAAAAATGTCGTTTTGTTCCGGCGCGTTGTCTTCATGGAGAATCCATCACATTTCAGCCCTTTTTCTTCTCACCCGTGCATGAAGGGTTATCAAAACCTTCTTGTAATATGCTTGGTTAACGAAATGCCCCTCAGGCACCCAATCCATGTGAACAATCACTCGCATTTCGAAAAAAACAATGTCAGTGCACGGCCGAGGCGTTAATCGTCTCCGATCTCTTTTCTTCCTTCTTTAAATCTTCTAAACTGCTCGAAAACTTGAGTACTAGATAGACCCTCATCACCATAAACATTCTTCAACAATTCGTACATTTCTGTAGCGGATTTTTTAAGTTTCACACAGAATTTCATATTGACACCAACATAATTCCGGTGGAGTACGAGAAAGTAGTTAACTTCAATCAAAGGCTCCTGCCGAGCGGTTTGCCTAATTATCTTGAAATTTTAACAGTGGATGGAGGAAAGATGACAAATTAATATGACATAGTCTGCAATGTTGCCAAATTTACAGGGAAGCCGGAAAAATAAATCTCGTTATTTAATTGCCACACCTTGTATTTTTAAATTTGAGGCTTTTTAATGAAAAATATCTTTCAAAATATAATACATAGAAATCAAATAAAATTTTGCAACACCCCTGTTGAAAAAAATTAACTTATGACCTTTTATCCTGACAACGATTTATTATATTTATGTAAATTAGGTATGAATATATGATGAATAAATGTTTATTTATATGAATTATTTCATATATGAGAAATTTGGTATCACAAATAACAATACATAGCCTTCATTTATTACATAAATGTACGAAAATTGCATACGTTATATAAGAAAATTATCTAAGTTATGCAAAATTCTATACATGTATGCTTTGAAATAAATATATTAACGTTTTTTTTAAAAAAAATTGGAATATAAATATTTACACAATTCAAAATATTTCATGTATAGGTAACACCTTATTTTTTCATGTAACACCTATAGAAAATCTGTGTAATGCCAATGTTTTCAAACAAGTATTTATTTTGTAATACCAAATTTAGAGCAAGTTACATCCATAATTCCTTGGCAATACTTTAAAATTTCGTGTATTACAACAAGTAATATTTGGATTTTTCCAGTAACACTTCAAATATCTATACAATTACGTAAAACGTATGTACAATTTTATAATTTACAAATATGTTAAGAACAAAAAGACTAATACACAGTATTATCTAAACTTCATGTACTTACTTTAAACGTAAACCAAATTTAAACTTAAAATTTTAATCCTTCACTAATACAACACTTCTTATCACAAATTTACGACACACACTTCAAAAAACACATAGAACTACTTAAATACACATTTTTACATGTAATTACGTCTAATTTGAATGTACAATAAGGCAAAACTATTTTTATAACATTACTAAGTTATGAAATAGCCTAGAAACCTCTTTGGAAGGTTTCCAATTTATGCTCTAATAAAAATCGTTAATGATTATTAAAAAGAACAACAATATAGTTAATTAATATTAATTGAAACTAATAACATTTAAATTTAGAAGCACGAGCATTATTTTGTTATAAAAATTTATTAAATTTGACACTACGTACACATTGTTTTTTTACATGTTTCAATTGTTTCTTGTAAAAAGATCAAAGCCACATCTTAACAATCGACAATACGTTGTTAAAACTGTTAATTATTAAAGATAACAATGAAAATGCTTGTAATTAACTTTAAAAATTAATTAACCAAACCCTTATCCATTAATTAAAGCCTATTAAAAGTAATAAATACTTCATTTCTAAGCAGGGCCTTAATTATTAAAACATTTCAAGAGGTTAATGACAAAAACTGTGTACAAATCTTACTGCAAAGTTATTATGATATATTTTTATAAAAAATATGTTCAAACTAACCTTTTTTATTCACAATTTACACAAAATAATCACTAAACTTTATCTTAGTACACGTTTTCGCGCACTCAACAATCGGCGAACCACTGCCTGATAATCAGCTGTTTAGATTAACCGTCAAAATATATTTGGCGGACAGCCGAACTTACACTAGAGAAAAATGAATTTTCTTTTGTAAATTGTACTTGATACACTTTTAAATATGTTTTATTATTGTATATTGTAATAAATATGTTTAATAAACTTAGATAACTGGATCTGTTAATGAGAATATGTACGGGAAAATATTTTTACGTAGCGTCAAATGGATTGTGAATGTTTTACAACAGTGGTTCTCAATCGGTGTTCCATAAGCACTTCGAAAGTGTTCCGCGAAAATTTTTGGCTATTTTAATTTAACTATACGAACGAACCGAGTGGTGAAGATTAATATTGAGTGATTATTTTTGATGCATAAGTATTTTGAAAGTTATCGCCATCAAATTATGTTGTTATGTGTTTGTTAAACGGTTGCTATGTAAATAGCAACAAAAGGCAATAAATATATTTTTACTGCCTAGGCAATAAATATATTTTTACTGCCTTGGCAGTAAAAGAGATATTTTACAGGCTGTTATCTGTCAGAAAAAATCTCACTTTTAATGTCATGCGGCAAAAAAGATTATTCTTTGGAAAAGGCGAGTGTCAGAAAA
The DNA here is from genome assembly GCA_943142095.1 of Ophonus ardosiacus. NCBI lineage: Eukaryota > Metazoa > Arthropoda > Insecta > Coleoptera > Carabidae > Ophonus > Ophonus ardosiacus. Next base: position 24,431,421 of record OW964839.1, read on the forward strand.
CAATTGGCCGCGTGCCAGAGTGTCTGGTCGCGAACCTGGGGGAACCGGGTTCGATCCCGACAGACGCCAAATATTTCCAATTTTAAATGGTACAAAAGTGACCCCTGTGGTGCACTCTCCACACCAGCTATGATTGCCCGTAAGGTGACGCCTGGTAAGCGCCCACACGGTAAAATATATCGTCATCATTACCGAGTCTACATGTGTTGTAGATACTGGCACACCCAGAAATGGGTAATATGCCGTGATGATATATTTATTTATTTATTTATTTATTTACAGAAAACAATCTGAAGATTATACAGGTGATCATTTTATAGCAAAAACTGTAGAGTACAGAGATCCAAAAAGTCGATAGCGATTTTTCAGTGAATAAGCACGAATTAGGATACCCACAACACGTTTTTACTATTTTTACAATGACGTCTCTCTCTCTCTCTCTCTGTGTGTGTGTGTGTGTGTGTGTATGTGTGTGTGTGTGCGTGCGTGTGTGTGTATGTGTGTGTGTGTATGTGTGTGTGTGTGTGCGCGTGTGTTCTGCACACACTAATATAAAAAGTTGATTAGATTTTGGTTAAAATTGATAAACCGGAAGTGATACTTTACTTGAAGCTCGCGAAAAATATATTATGATCTGAACAGATTTTCTTGAAAAAATATATCAAAATATAATCCAAAACTTTTCAAATTTGTTATTTAAAACTCATATATATTATTTAAAACAACAAATTTTTGAGGAAAAACATAATAGAATATAATCCAAAATTTCGTATTACGACTTTTCTATTTATTGGAACAACAAATTAGATTTTGTTTATAAAACGATCAACCGGAAGTGATTACTTCAAGCTCATTGCTATTTTAAACATGTAATTGGCGGGAGGTCATGTGCTGGCCACATCAGATTTTTTTCTGGTTTTCATAATTTATAAACGTCTAACGTCAATTTGACATATGGAAAAGATATAAATTAAATAATTAATGTTTATTTGAATAAGAAACGTATGTACCTATATTGTAAAGGAATATTATGATAGAAATAGTTACAAAAGAAAACGAAATTTATTTTCCAAAAGTCAAATTGACGTTTGACGTTCATAAATAATTTATAAAAGCTAGAAAAAAAGAAAACAAGTTCCAAGGCTATTGCTACTAATAAACCGAAATTTTGAAATTTCTTTTTAAAATTACAAAGGAACCAAAAACATAAAAGATGAAAAGATTGACAACCACTGTTTTACAGAGTGTACTTGGGTACAAGAACAAATGACGTAGATTGATGTCAAATTACTGTTATTTTTGATATTTTAAATTATTTACATTGTTTTGAAGAAATGTACATGCAAAACTTGTATTTATGTACAAAAAATGTTATATTTGTTTTGAAATTTTGTTTTATATGTAATTATTTAAAAAAATACATCAAATATATAATTTATAATATGTATTTTTTATATTTATAAAAATTTTACTAATAAAACAAGTTTAATTGAGGTATATTTACTGATCAAAATTTTTTGTGTTCAAATTTTTACCCACACGTAACTCCCTTTTAAAATAAAGTTTAGGGCACAAGTTATACATCAATTTAAAGATAATTTCCTCATCTTTAATCTGCTTTTTGTCCTCATTGTTTATCTCAACTCATTACCGAGATATTTGCGATCAAAGTCCAACATATTCCCTTATCTAAATTTCGATAAATACAAATTTTGCGTCAACAATTCGATGGTCAACTACAATCGACGGTGCTGCTAAGTGCTTATGACACGACACTTGTTGAAATGGCAAAATATACCAGCTGTCATTTGAAAAATCATGAACAGAATTAATATTTACAAGTTTTTCGCTGGCAGAATGAATGAAATAAAATCGAAATGAAACTAGTGCACAAATATGTTGACAAGGAAGGCGAAGGGTTAGTATATTTTAAAATATATTTAAAGATTTGCATGTAGGTTATGTTAAACTCACATGTACGAATATTTTGCACAGTTTTAAGCATTAATTTATGTTAAAAACTTCGAAAAATCCGCCCTAACAACTGTTAAACAATCCAAACAAAACAAAAGACTACTACACTGATTAATTCAAATAAATGTTATGTATTTCTTTTCAGGACGATTTCCCTGGTCCCTGAAGAAACTGAAGATATGTGGCACGCTTATAATTTAATTTCAGAAGGCGACTGTGTAAGAAGTTCAACAATTCGAAAAGTTCAAAACGAAAGTGCTACTGGTTCATCGACTTCGAACCGAGTTCGAACTGTTTTGACTATTAGAGTCGAAAATATAGATTTTGATACTCAAGCCGGTGTTTTAAGACTTAAAGGCAGGAATATAGAAGAGAATCAATATGTTAAGGTACGATTTTTATCCAGATTTTCACTTATTTAAACGAATTTACTTCGAAAATTTTGTTACATCAATTGTGTGTTGGATTTTTATGGTAAACATTATTAATATACATAAAAATTGCATTAGTGTAGTTAATAATTTTTGGAAAATAACCTAATCAAAAACAAGAACACTTACATTTTTGTTGGTGAATTATGGCGTAAAACAGTCTCAAAAACTAAGGAAACTTGCACATACTTATTTTTTCACACAAATATCTTTATAAAAACACTTTATTTCATATAAAAAGTATAAATATATCAATAAATTGTAACAAAAATTATGACAAACAACAAACAACTTCTGTTTAAACTTTTAACCAATCACAGCAAAGCAAGTACACCACAAAAGTCAAGTTCAACGAAAATTATCTACATTCATAAATTATTAAATGACATATTTAAATATAAAATTAAATTATAATAATTTTAAAAATGTATTCTTTAATTTTAATGTATAATTTGAGGTGTTTTATTATAATGGAATGGGGTCCTCCACGACAGTAACGAATGAGAAAATTGGTCATTTATATGAAAATTGGATCTTACAACTGTGTAAAAGAACTATCAAAGTTTAAAAAAAGTTATTACTTTAAGCGAATTCACTTCGAAAATTAGGTTACAATTTTGAATTTTTATGTAAAACATTATTAATATACACAAAAATTGCATTATTGTAGTTAATAATTATTGGAAAATAATCAAAAACAAGAACACTTACATTTTTGTTGGTGAATTATGGCGCAAAACAGTCACAAAAACTAAGAAAACTTGCACATACTTATTTTTTAACGCAAATAACTTTATAAAAACAGTTTATTTCATATAAAAAGTATAAATATATCAATAAATTAAAACGAAAATTATGACAAACAACAAACAACTTCTGTTTAAACTTTTAACCAATCACAGCAAAGCAAGTACACCACAAAAGTCAAGTTCAACGAAAATTATCTACTTTCATAAATTATTAAATGACATATTTAAATATAAAATTAAATTATAATAATTTTAAAAATGTATTCTTTATTCTTTTATTTTATTAGAATAGGGTTTTCCGTTATAGCAAAAAATCAGAAAATTGGTCATTTATTTTAAAACTAGATCTTAAAATGTATAAAAGAACTATCAAAGTTTAAAAAAATTATTAGTTTTTAAAATATTTGAATTTTAATCCCCTTAATATGTACTTTATTCCAAATTCCCGCTAAGGGCTGTTTTCTTAATAAGTTCACGTTCACTTTGATACTTTAAATTAAAATTAAAGTTTTGTTCGTTTTCATAATATAACTTTAGCACTTTAGCGAGAACTGTATCATTACTTTAAAGTGTTAAAGTAATTTAAATTAAAGTCCCATAGCCCGATTCACAAAAAAGTTTAAGCTAATCCTCATTTTTGGATTAGCGAATTCTACTCTAATTTTGACAGTTTATATCTTAAAATATAGTCTAATCTATTCCTAGTATCTAGCTTTATTGATAATATCATGAAAATTAAATTTTAAATACCGGAATAGAATAGGATTCACTAATACAAAAATGAGGATTAGCTTAAACTTTTTTGTGAATCGGGCTGTTTTAAAGATTATGAAAACGGCACAAATTCATTCCATAGTAAATATTAAAATGGTATCGTTTAAATAAAAGAATTCTACAATAATTTTTATCTAGATGGGGGCATACCATACTCTAGACTTAGAGCTAAACAGGAAGTTTACTCTAAATAAGCAAGAATGGGACAGCGTTTCTCTCGAACGAGTAGAGATGGCATGCGATCCTACATACTCAGCGGATGTCGCAGCTGTCGTTTTACAAGAAGGTTTAGCGCATGTTTGTCTTATAACGCCGTCTATGACTCTAGTTAGAAGTAAAATAGACGTTACTATTCCTAGAAAACGGAAGGGTAACGTCCAGCAGCACGAAAAAGTAAGAACAGACATTTTGTTTGAGTTGCGATCAAAAATTATTGCCGGATTTACTATCTATGGATTAAGCGTTGTACACTTACATAACACCCTGTATAGTATGTGAGAGAGAAATGTCTTTGTGTATGAAGCCGTGACGTCACAAATTTAGTCGTGTTTACAACCTCGAAATTCTTTTATAGTGAAAATGAAATGGCAGAAGACCTACGTCATAGATCTGAAAAAAACTTTATAAAATGAAATATAACTTGTAAAAATTATTTATTTTTAAATACAGAAGAAAGAAAAATACTAGTATTAAGAAACGTATATATTAATGAAATTTACAAGTATTTTTAAGTTAATCTCTTTTTCTTTTACGCAATTTGAAATTATTTGAAATAATTGTAGTTCATTTTTATACCGGTACGTTGGCATGACAATGTTTACATTAAATTTTATGTCGATCGAATATCTGTCCTGTCACTATTGTTACTTGGTTGTCAGTTTACATTCATAATAATGCCTAAAGCTTAAAAAAGCAATTTCAGAAATTAACCTTGTCATGAACTATTTCGAATGGGAATTGTGGGCCATTAATTCCGTTGAAAGCCGTTCAAAAGGCATTTTTTTTTCAAATATTTCTCTTGTTATCAATCTTTAAACTATGTATTTTTAGAGAGAAGCAAATGCCCTGCAAATAAGCAAATCTTGACAAGCAGATATGGGCACCCGTTTCAGAATGACAACTAGTAATCATGTACATAACTTTCAAATGTCATAAATTTTAATTCAAAATATCAAGATTTTGTAAGTTCACGTGGTTTCTTTGTCACCAGGTGCGTGGACTTTACTTGGCGAGTTACATAAATCACATGAAATTTGAAATGAAAAATATTGACATTTGATATCTATGTATGTACATGATTACTATTACTGTTCTAAATAATTTTCATTCTTTGACCTCGGATTTTCGCCAAACATTTCCAGAAGAAAATTCCCCCGATTCATACGACTCTTCAGATGAAAATTCGTCAATCATATATATAACAGAAAATGACGCCAAATTACAAGGTTAATTTTTAACAAAACAGCTGACCAAAATCGTATAACTGCGCAAACTCGAATCATTAGTAAGAAGATAAACCACCTGAAATTGGAAAATATCATGAAATTTGGAATGAAAAATGATGACATTTGTCATTTATATTACTAGCTGTCATTCTGTCACGAGTCCCCATATCTGCTTGTCAACACAGAACACTAACCTAAACTTGTCAAGAAAGACGAACAAAGTAACATGACTGCTCGCGCCTTATAAATTAGTATCCTATGTAAACTTAGTAGTATATGACGTCATTACTTTAGGGATATTTTTTGATGACGTAAGTCTTCTGCCATTTCATTTCTACCATAGCAAATTTATGAATGAAAAGTCGCATATTTCAAATTATTTTATATTACTACATTTTAAATTTTATAAAAAAGTTGGCAAAATTTTGACCGCAACTCAATAAAAATGAAAATATCGTGTGTACATATTTATATTTATTTATTAAATATTGCAGGGTTTAGCAAAATTTTATGATAGTGTAATGCAAGCCATTTTACGTCACGTCAATTTCGATGTCGTAAAATGTATTTTAATCGCCAGTCCTGGTTTTGTCAAAGATCAATTCTTTGAGTATATGTTCAACATGGCTGTCAAAACTGATAACAAATTATTATTGGACAATAAAGGAAAATTTATGTTGGTGCATGCGTCGTCGGGCTTCAAACATTCTTTAAAAGGTGATCGAATTTCTAGTGAAATCTTCATACGAGTCCAAACATAATAATTCTACTGGTTTATATTTTCAACAAATTATAAAATTTACACAAATCGTTAGACATTTCTACAAAATTCTATCGGCTAAATATAGACTTAAAACTTTTAAAAAATTGTAATTGAGCACTTGGAAGATAATCATGATTTTGGCCAAAAAATCATCTTCCAGACGAGATGCATTTTTGGATAAATGGTCGTTATTGGTGCAAGAATAACCCATAAGTGTTACATGAAATGCTGTTGCATCCTGAAAAACTCACTGTGTGGTGCGGTTTATGGCATGGCGGCGTCGTCGGACCTTATTTCTTACAAAAAATGGAGCGATTGTTTGCGTCAGTGTAAATAAAGCCGTGGTGGATATTTGAACGATATATTATTTCACACATAGGGCGAGTTTCTTTATTCACCAATGACTAGTGCGCATTAATGCGCATGAATCGTAAATACATCACATCGTTTCTTTATTAACTGCTAAATTGCAGATGAAATTCATAATACCGTTTCTAATTACGACGCACTATCCATCGTAAATTCATCGCATGCATCGGCTTTGACTACCGATAGATTTTACGATTTCCGATCATATACTTATTAACTAATATATTGCGGATCCTATGCTTTTCTTGAAGGAAACACTGTGAAATGGAAATATCATTTCTGCATAAGTCTATCTCACACAAACGCCCAACCCACTTTTTGCGAAACACAGAGTTCTGTTTATTAACGACTAGCGCGAGAAATTTTTAATTTAAATTTGAGAAATTAAACAATGTACCTACTATTTATTTTGTATGTAAATTCTTGAATATAAATATTAGTAATAATAAAAAACATTGACATATCCTAGTGCTAAATTTGAATTAAATACTTTACTTTGTTGTACTGTAAAAATAATAGGAATACAATCTGATCAGAATTAATTTATTTAGGTGACAATAAATTACTGTATGAAACACAAAGTAAATGCTTTCGAAGTGTAACTACAAACAGAAATGAAATCAAACGTCAAAGTCAAACTATGTGCTCGCTGCATCACCAGGGCAGCGTTCCAAAACCAAGAATACCGAGTTTTGGCGTAGAGTATGATGTGTTGTGTTTTGGAACGAATGAGAGTTTTGTTGAAGTAAAAAATTTAATCTAAATTAAAAATAATTTTATGAAACTAACAAAACTACTGATAATTACAACATTAATGTCAAGCCCGTAATAAAAGCGCTTTTATGGAGCACTCTCCTCAATATAATGTGAAAGTACGCTCCATAGAAGCGCTTTTATTATAAAAGTATGCTCGTAATACACGCCAACGTATTTACTTATGTTTAATTTCAACCAAAAGCATGTTTTCTTCCTCAAGAAGGCAAATTACTTTCATATGTTGAGAATCGTAAGCATCTACGTTTGAAAATATTGTGGAGTAATTTCTATACCCTCCTCGTTAGTAGAGTAAGTAGAAGATCACTTTGGAGTAAACTCTGGCTGTTTTGGAACAGGTTGAGTAAACTCTGAGAGTAAGGTTATTAATTTCGAAACGACTTTGAATAATTTCGTACTCTAAGAGTAGGATTTTGGAACGCAGCCCAGCCAGCGACGCTGTCAGCGTTAGCCAATAGTAGTCAAGATTTCCGAGCATGCGCATAATTGCCGGTTGGGTGTTTGTGAGAGATAGACTTATGCAGAAATGATATTTCCATTTCACAGTGTTTCCTTCACCTACTCTTATGGGAAAGATACGAGCATTAGCAATATATTAGTTAATAGGTATATGGATTCATCGCACTTTTCAGCAACCCGTTTCTTTATTCGGTCGCAGCGGCTATCCATCGGATCCATCAGTTATTCATCGTGAATTTCTGATGGAATTCAGCGCATGAATAGTTGTTGAATAAAGAAATTCGCCCATAACTCCATGGTCCAAGCTTCAAAATGAAGCGAAAACTAAATTGATACATCAAACTGTTTAAATTAAAATCCTATCGCTCTTAATGAAAGATCCTTTATTTAGTTTTTAGTTGAAAGAAATTTCTCACTATTTGCGTAGATTTATAAATATGTTTGGGCTCGTATTAGGAAAGAAATATATTTATAATCGTTGTAATTTTTATGTTCAATAGAAGTTTTACAAGACCCAGCTGTTGTAGCAAAAATGGCAGACACAAAAGCTGCTTCCGAAGTTCGCATTTTAGAAGCTTTTTACACGATGTTACAATGCGAACCGGCTAAAGCTTTCTACGGCAAAAGGCACGTGGAGAAAGCTTGCGAAGCTCAAGCTATAGAAACTTTGATGATATCGGATAATTTATTTAGGCAAGATATTTTAAACTTTTTTAATCGGACTGGGAAAAATATTAATATAAATATTATCTTTGTTGAAATTTTTTCTTTAGATGTCAAGATCTGAAAACCCGTAAAGAATATGTGAACCTGGTGGACTCTGTCAGAGATTCTGGAGGAGATGTGAAGATCTTCTCCAGCATGCATGTGTCGGGAGAACGTAAGTATCTGAATTCAAATCCCTAAAAATACTACAATAGGGGATTCCAGCTCAATCGAATTAAAGGAAAATAGTAAAAAAATACGAATGTATATGCTGAATAAAGAATATTAATAAAAAAATTAAATGGTATAATTGAAATATTTCGGAAATAAGGGGTTTTTTTGTTATAGCGCTTCGACACTAATATGAAATCTATATATAATATTTTGATTGGCGACCTATACATGCATAACAAATAGCGTGTTAGGAGGTGGGGATTACTACCAATGGAAGTTAAGAAATTCAAATTCGAAAGGACGGGCTAACATTCCTGTACTGCAGTTTCCAAACAGTTTTTATTTTAACATAAATTTCTTGCATTAAACTTAATAATTTAAATACACCTGTAATTATAAAGTGTGTAGACTTATACAGTGTTATAATATTCATTTATTTTATGTAAATATAACTTAAAATAGCATATATTTCAAGAACATTTAGGTCCATGATGAAAACAGTTTGATAAAAAAACACATAAGTGTGACGTCACGTCAATCTTTTCAAAATTCGGGAGGCCATAACTCGCTTATTAATAGGAATTTTTTTCACCGGATTTTCATCAATAGTTTTAGTTTTCCTAATACTTTCAGATGAAATTATATAAAAAAAAAAAAAATGGTGGAATCCCCCATTAATAACAAAAGTACAGGATGGAAAAAATTCGAGTTCCTTATATGAAAAACTTTCTTATTAAGCATGCTACAGAAAATTGTTGTAGGTCTTTATGGGCCAACTTTTTGAGAATACTTTAATGGGCACCACAGGAATTTTCGATCGTCTTTTGTTTTTGAGCTACAGGCTAAAACTTGATTTTCGCTTATTTTGAAAATACCTCATGTCTCGTTTATTATGAAAGATACAGAAAAAATGTTTAGATAATTTTTGTACTGTTTTTTACGTAGAATAACGTGATGTAATTAGATTTTTTTAAAACTTATTAATTCTTGAGATATAACACAAATCCTAATTTATTTTAAATGAGAACATATGTTGAAAATAGTCTCTTCTTTTTCCTTATTTTATATGCTTTTCAACGCATATAAATCAATTTCAAAAGCATATAAAATAAGGAAAAAGAAGAGACTATTTTCAACATATATTCTCATTTAAAATAAATTATGTTTGTGTTATATCTCAAGAATTATTAAGTTTTAAAAAAATCTAATTACATCACATTATTCTACGTAAAAAACAGTACAAAAATTATCTAAACATTTTTTCTGGATCTTTTATAATAAACGAGATATGAGGTATTTTCAAAATAAGCGGAAATCAAATTTTAGCCTGCAGCTCCAAACAAAAGACGATCGAAAATTCTTGTAGCGTCTATTAAAGAAAATGGCGAGAGGTATTGTGCTGGCCATAGCAGATTTTTATATTACCTCCCGCTACCCTAGGTAAGGGAGGTATAGGTATCGTGCTAAAAACAGCATATAGAGATTTTAGTGAATAAGCACGTTTTGATGTCCCCAGAATCTGATTTTAACATTTTTACAATGATGTCTGTAGGTATGTATGTGTGTGTGTCTGTGTGTGTGTGTGTGGATCTTGTGGACACGATTACTCAAACACTATCAATCAGAAAAATTGGGATAACCGGAAGTATCATTTATACAAGCTTTTAACAGTTTTTCTTGTAAAAAATTCATTGAATATAATTTTTTAGCAAGTTTTACTAATTAAAATTGAATATAATGGTTTAATATTCAATTCTACGATAATAACATTTAGTAAATAACTCTAAATAACTTTAAATATGAATATATAATATAATTTATTTCCATGTATCACCTAGCCTATGCGTCAAACAAAATCATAATTTTAATGACAGGTTTGACATATTTAAACAAATGTCATTGACAGGCAGCAATTATATTAAAATTATTAATGAAACCGTGTTAATGAGAATATAATAGTAAAATATTTTATTAAGGTTTGTAAAAATAATATATTTTCCATCATACATAAATGTTAGATGTACAGGATGATCTGATTTAAATTTGCTAATTGCTATTTTTGCAGCACTATAAATTAATATTAATTTACAACTACACATTTACGAAATGGATTATGTACGGCGAAGAATTTACAAAGATTGCGAGAGAGCACCTAGAAGATGATGCTGATTTTTATAAGAATATACGTGTGTGACGATTTTTCCTCAAAGCCTTTTAAAACATGATGCAAAACTTCTCAAATTTGGTATTTAAAACTCATATATATAATTTGAAACAACATATTAGATTTTAACCATATATGATAAATCGGATGTAGTACTTAATTTGGAGCTCTAACAAATTTTTGAGGAAAAACAATAAAACAATCCAAAATTTCGTATTACAGACTTTTCTATTTATTGGACAACAAATTAGATTTTATTTACAAACGATTAACCGGAAATGATACTTTACTTAAAGCTCACTGCTATTTTAAACATGGAATTGGCGGGAGGTCATGTGTTGGCCACATCAGATTTTTTTTAATATGTGATTTATTTTTCTTTGTGTTTTGTTTTTGTTAGAATTGGATCAATTGACGGGCGTAGCTGCAATTCTTCGCTTCCCCATGCCAGAGTTGGAAGACGAAGACAGCGAAAACGAAGAAGAAGAATGAAGAAATGAAGATTAGAAAATTTAGGTTAATTATTCACACATACATATACAGCATGTGCAAAGCAAAACCACTACGTTATTTATAAACTGTTTACTAAATGTTTTTATTTAAAATAATAATAAAAATTTACAAGCAAACTTTACATGTCTTATTATTTATCCATATTCCGCCATTAACTACCCTTAAAAAAAAAAATTAACAAAAGCTCTATGCTCCTCCACGGAGTAAAAGGCACACCATACAGAGTGTTTGGAAAGAAAAGATAAAATTACTACCAAGTTTATATCTCTACCCATTTTTGAATTATTGCCCCAAAAGTCAATATACCCCACATTTAGATAAAAACTTCAAAATTTTCAAAAATCTAATTTTTATGTATGTAGATACTTCTCAATGCGCTGATTCCAAATTTTGAAACCGCAGGTTGATATCTCTTTTCGTCCTCGAGATATTTAGATTCAAAGTTTTGCTCAAAACTGCCCATTTTTTGGTAGTAACCCAAAAATGGGTCGAGATATGAATTTGGCGATATCACCATTCGATTCTACGGACAAAAATACATAAGTATAGCAATTTTCATACTTTTTGTCCAACCGGTTCATTTTTTATGAATAAAAGCTTGAAAATCCCTGAAAATAGCCAAAATCTGAAAAAATCGTAAGGGGTACACCTTAGATTTTTGCGATTTTTGGCCATTTTCAGTTATTTTGCTTTAGAGATTGTATGCGGTGTTCAAAAATTCTGAAAATTGGTGTACTTATATAATTTTGCCCGTAGAATCGAATGGTGTTGTAGCCAAATTCATATATCGACCCATTTTTGGGTTATTACCCAAAAATGGGCAGTTTTGAGCAAAACTTTGAATCTAAATATCTCAAGAACGAAAAGAGATATCGACCTGCGGTTTCAAAATTGGGAATCAGCGCATTGAGAAGTATCTAGATAAATAAAAATTAGATTTTTGAAAATTTTGAAGTTTTTATCTGAATGTGGGGTATATTGACTTTTGGGGCAATAATTCAAAAATGGGTAGAGATGTGAACTTGGTAGTAATTTTATTTGATTGTAAAGAGAATGTTACGTAAGTGTACGCATTTTTAGTGTATTTATATATGAGTATACATAATGTATATTCATGTGAGAATTTTATTGGATTTATAGAATATTTTCCAAGGAACTTTCTGTATGGAATTTGTAAAAAATTGTATTATGTTCGTGTTACACAATTTTACTAGATATATAGAATCTTTTCCAATGAACTTTTGGTATGGGATTTGTACAAAATACATCAAATTAACGGAAGGTCTTGCGCTGGCCACAACAGATTTTTTCTTATTTCATAAGCTTTTCAATGATATATAACAAGTCTAGATTCTTTTGTTTTACATATGAATAAAAGATGATTTATAAATTTTTTGGGATGAAAAAATTAAAAATTATATAGTAGTTTTTAATTCTGAATAACTTTCTTATTTACAACTTTTCTCTAAAATTATTAGGTCAGCAACTATTTCAAAATGAAAAAAATAACATTGTGTTCCCTATATTACGGATTTCAAGAAGACACCCGGTATATACAGGTTGTCTCAATAAGCTTGCTCACTATTGGTAACTTTTTTATTTGAAGAGATACGAAGTTGGTTAAATGAGCAAATTTGTGCCATTTTATATTAGAAAATTGGTCATGTAGACAAAATAAAAATTGTGTCAGCGGTTCCCAAAATTTGGGACAAAATATATATTTTTTAAATGGAACTATATATTTTTTATTATCTTATTAGGAAGAGTATTTTTTTCTCTTTCCAATAAAGTAATGTTGTTTATGTAGAATTTTTTCAAATAAAAGAGTTATTTACGTATAAAGATAAAAATTATCTTTTATTAGTTTAGGTCAAGTAAACTATGGAAACAATTGTCTTTTATAAAATTATTATTTTATTAATTTATTTTACAGTAATAACAAAACAAAGAAAATATTCAAATTGAAAGCCATTATTTCTTTCGCACATTTAAACTCTTTTGGAAAGAGAGCCGACCGTTCTACGTAACTGGTGTCTAGATATAACTTTCCATATAACAAGATCATATCTAACTTTTCTTCATTTGCAAAGTTATTAACCATTATTAACCACAGAGAACTTTACGGGAGAAATTATTAAACGTCAAACAAACAAAGAATCAATTGTTTCCATGGCTTATTTGATTAAAAACTAATAAAATAGTTTACAAAATTTAAATTTTAACCGTAAATAACTCGTTTATTTGAAAAAATTGTACATAAACAACATTACCTTATTGGAAAGAGAAAAAAATACTCTTTCTAATAAGGTAATAAAAAATATATGGTTCCATTTAAAAAATATATATATTGTCCCAAATTTTGAGAACCGCTGACACAAATTTTATTTTGTCTACATGACCAATTTTGTAATATAAAATGGCACAATTTTGCTCATTTAACCAACCTCGTAGCTCTTCAAATAAAAAAGGTACCAATAGTGAGCAAGCTTATTGAGATACCCTGTATATAGAATCTGCATCTATTGAAAATAGGTACATAAATGTAGGTAACATATTTATTTATATTTACAATAAACATTTAACATACATAATATAAACAACACACATATAACAAATATATGTATAATATATTACAAATATAATATTCCACAGCCAAAATTTATATATTTACAAATGAGTAATTATTCATCATTATAAAACATTATAAACGAAATATTATATACTTAATAATCTGAGTGTAAATTTGTGTGTATAAACTTAAATTCTCTGTCTGAGAGCATTTTCCAATTGTACCCCAAAATTTGGGAAATTTCTTTTTGAGCTAAATCGTAACTTTTGCAACTTATTTTAAGCCAAGTGTAAAATCCGTCTGACCACTCTGGATTTCTAGGCCAATCACATCGCTTGATTACAGCGTTTTTTCTAACATAAAAATATTTCAAATTTTTAGCTGTAAACGCTAATAATAATAAAGTTGACGTCGAAACTCTTTCTCGGATTATCTGAAAATAATTAAACAGTGTTATTTTTTAGTGAAATCATGATTTTCGTAAAGTAAAAACAGTTTGTTTATCGCCTACGTTATTCACTTTTTCTTAATACCATAGTGTTAAAAACAAAAATGAAAAGATAAAAATAACAGTCGCTTACAATTAAGGATCAAGTGTTCCTAGAAAAATAACAGCAGAGTCCTCCACCGTAGTAACAAATTAGAACAAGGGTCAGTTATATTAAAACTAGACCTTAAAACTGTATATTAAAGACTATCAAAGTTTAAAAATAGTTATTAGTTTCTAAAATAATCGAGTTTTTATTACCATTTCCTCATCTCTATATCTACGTCACACATTTATTCTATTCCAAATTCTTACTACTTTCAAACCTTCTGCTATCGCCTTTTTCAAATACGGAATCCATTTGCAAGTATATAAACTCAGAAAATAACAACAATAAAACAACAGAAATAAACCAAATAATACTAGTTTAAATTTATGATGCCATGACAGATTACAAGCGTTGGTATGAAAGTAAAAGATATGTTGAATGACATAGGCTACCAGTGGTAATCAAATCTTGGACTATAATATATACGTAGTATTTTTTATTAATTATGACATTAAATTACTTATTATCCACCCATATTTGCAATTATTGACCACATGGGTTATTTTAACATATTTATATATTTTATAAGTGCTGAAAAATAAATTTATGTGATTTCAATTATTAGCGAAATCCACTGTTTGAGAACAAAATCATCTCTATATCTACGTCACAGAATATTAAAAAAATATTACGGCTTAACGAATAACAATAAAGACTTTCTAAAATTACATATCACTTTCATTGGATGAAGTTTTGTAAAAAAATATAAAAAATCTGACTATAGTTATGTGATTAGGGATTATTTGTACTTTATACTTACTAGTGTATGTAACAATGGACATTGACGACATAATAATAAAAGCAAAGTGTCAATTCTATCAAAAAATGATTTATTCATATGATATCTTGGTAAACCTTTATGCCCATATATTCTAAGATAGTTTTTATATAATTCTATTGCTGTCATTAATGAACTAGATGTTAACTGAAAAATAAATTATATATTAGTATATATGTTCCATTTAAATGTGCCACCATTGCTATCTCGAGAACTATAATAGCTACGAGGTTGGTTTAATTAGCAAAGAACCATTATTTTACAAGACTATTACAATGAGCAAATAAATTTTTTTTTCGACCAGTGGTTCTCAAAATACGGGGCACAACTTTCTTATTTTAAATGGGAACATTTGTTTTTTTTAGGTTATTCGATAGAGTATTTTTTTCTGAATTCAACGATATAAACATATCATATAGTAATATAACAAAATAACTGAGGAAAAATGCATGTTAAATTTATATGTATTTTATTTATATCTGGCTGAAACAAGAGTGCTATGGATAGAAAACAATTGAAAAATACACATCGTGAGTAAAATTATTCATTTTCTTCTTAAAACTGACAGTTTAAAAACATAAAATTTAACAACAAATAATGAAACAATGTTAGACAGAACAATATGTCTAAAAAAAATTTTTATTTGCTCATTGTAATAGTCTTGTAAAATGGTGGTTCTTTGCTAATTTAACCAACCTCGTAGTTCTTATAGTTCTCGAGATAGCAATGGTGGCACACTTAAATGGAACACCCTGTATATTAATAGGCCAAATAATAATAATAATAATAATAATAGGGAAAATATTGTTAAAAAACTGATTTCGGCCGCCATTTTTCCAATATGGCGGAGCGAACGACAGGGCTACAAGGTCGTAAATTTATTTTATATACAACCAGTAAATAATTCTTTTCAAAATTATAATTTAATATTAATAATAATAATAATAATAATAATATATTTATTTCACTTGACAAAGGGACATGTTTTGAAAAAGTCACAAAAAAGAACAGATAGATACATACATACATATATTACAAATTTTAAATATTATTAAGAAATCTCATTATTAAAATTATTATATTCTGATACAGAGTAAAAGCAATTATTAATTAAAAATATTTTAAGAGTTTCCTTTTTCCTTGAATGTTCGCAAGTTGCTACAGTTTTTAATCTCAGATGGTAATCTATTAAAAACATTTAATGTGCTTTATTATTTATCGAGGGAAATAAAGTACTCCCTAGGGAAATAAAGTACTCCCAAGGGAAATAAAGTACTCCCAAGGGAAATAAAGTGATTCAAGTCCTTTGTTAATTGATATTGATTAACAAATAAAGAATCGCCTCAAGCGATTGTATCCCTCGGGTTACGCCCTCAGGATTCAATCTTCTCTCTCGACAAATAATGACGAACTTTATTCCCTTGATATATAATAGTTATTTATGTATTAAGAGCGTAAGGAGGCCATAAAAGCAAGTTACGCTCGTGGTACATACCATACTTTATGCACGGACGAAAATTTTCAAATTATCAGTGTTAGAAAAATTGTGTCGAAAAGAATTTGTCCTCGTAATCCAGTATCTAGTGTTGCTATGAAAGCGGAGAACAACAGTTTATTGTTTGTTTATTAGTTATGTCATTTGAGTTTTATTTTGTGTATCTCCGTGCTTTCCATATAAATATCACAAAATTAATTTTCATCTTTCATTAAAGAATATAAAAACTTTCGATTTGTAATAAAAACTTTGTTTATATTGTAGGTTATAATTTGGTCTGACATTTCATTATAGCCCGGCGGACTATAATGAGGCCCGCGGGCTATAAAATGACGTTTATGTCAAAGAAAGTTGTGTATAATTGTCAAATTATGATACGTCCGTGCATAAACTGCTATTACTCCCTATTGCTTCGCCCCTTCGCCTACTCGTATTATTTACCTTAACGTGGCTGGAATCATACAACACTGTCCTTACTGGTGCGCAGTGTTGCCAAATTACTTCTTTTTCTCTCGTACCCTCCACTTGTAAATGGACGTTTAAAAAGGGATTATTTTTTTTACATAGTTTCCAGCATCTACCGGGTACCGCCTGAATAGTGGAATCATTAGGCGTGAACCTATTTTGAATAATGTGTAAATGTCTTAAATTTGTGTGTCCTATGAGTTCTATTGCGTCTTCGCCTAAGTTTTGAGGGCTAATCACTAAAACCTAAATCAAAAATTATTTCAAATGGGGTACTCAGCCATTGCAAAAATGGGGTCCTCCACCATAACTAATAGTATATTAAAGAATAAGTTTTATAAGACATGTTTTTTCGCACGCATCAATATTTAGAATATTCCGAAAAGTATCCGACCTTCCTTCATATCTTCGCGCCTAACAATTTTAGCGCCCTCTGACGGGTACGAGTGTCAACTGTAAAGCTTCACGAATTTACGTACAGCATGCGTTTGTTTACAAAGTGTTTTTTACGTTTGTCGCATTTTGCTATTGTAAAAAATGACGGAAAGATCGGAACAACGAATTTGCATTACATTTTGCTTAAAACTCGAAAAGAGTTGTGTGGAGACCATCGAAATGATGAAGACGGCATTTGGGGACGAGTATATGAGCAAAACAAATAAAAGACTGGTATAAACGGTTCAAAGATGGCCGCACATCTATTGATAGTAACCCACGTTCTGGGCGGCCTTCGACGACAAAAATATCGAACGTGTGCAACTTGCGATCAATGAAGATCGTCGATTGACTGTGCGAGAACAAGAATATGATCTGGGAATACCGAAAACTAGTGTTTGGAAGATTTTAACTAAAAATTTGCAAATGGTTCGTGTGTGTGCGAAATTCATTCCGAAATTGCTAACGGTGGAGCAAAAAAACCTTAGCCTTGAAATCGCTCAGGACAATTTGGAAATGGTCAATAATGATCGACTTTTGGCTGTTCCCAAGATTAAAAATGTCGCTCAAAGGACACCGATTCGACGACAAAGAAACAGTCGAAACTAATACGACGAATGCTCTAAAGGCAATACCAAAAAACGAGTTCCAAGACTGCTTCCAAAAGTAGAAAGGCCGTTGGAAGCGTATTCTTCAATCAAATGGGGACTACTTCGAAGGATGCCACCAGCCCGATGACGCAGAATAACAGCAGCAGGGAAATATAAAGGAAGGTCGGATACTTTTCGGACAGACCTCGTATATTTATAACCATTTGTACATGTGCATGTAAACAATCATCTCTAAAAAAAAATTACTGATTTCGACATACAAAAAAAAAAAAATGAAAAAAATAAATGATAGAATAACTCCATTTTTGTTTAATTTTTATAACGTCACATACCTGTAAATTCAAAAAAACTCCAATATGAAGTATCTGATACTGTATCCTGGTGGTATTTATTAGAACTAATGTTCGTAAAGTTAAATAACATATTTCACACACATCGTCTAATAAATGTTGTGCTTCTCTCGAATCTAGCATTAAATCTATTAATTCTAAACGTTTAAGTTTAGCTAGATTTCGCATAAGTCTTTTTAAAGCTTCTAATAGTTTACCTAAAGAAAAACAGACAATGACGTAAGTGATCCTTGTAGTACAGGACGCTCAAAAGTTTTATAAACGATCTATTCAATTTTGGAAAAATTAACTATATAGGTATATATACAGAGATGATTGGCGAAAGTCTGGGACCAAAAAATATTTCGTTTATTTTGAAATAAAAATCAATGTCAAATATCCAGAGACATTACTGAAGACTTTTTCTGGGACGTACATTTAATATTTCTTAATTTAATATTAATTAAATATTTATTATATATATACATCATATACCTATTAACTAATATATTGCTAATGCTCGTATCTTTCCCATAAGAGTAGGTGAAGGAAACACTGTGAAATGGAAATATCATTTCTGCATAAGTCCATCTCTCACTAACACCCAACCGGCAATTATGCGCATGCTCGGAAATCTTGACTACTATTGGCTAACGCTGACAGCGTCGCTGGCTGGGCTGCGTTCCAAAATCCTACTCTCAGAGTTTACTCAACCTGTTCCAAAACTGCCAGAGTTTACTCTAAAGTGATGTTCTACTTTACTAACGAGGAGCGTATAGAAATTACTCCACAATATTTTCAAACGTAGATGCTCACGATTCTCTACATATGAAAGTAATTTGCCTTCATGAGAAGGAAAACATGCTTTTGGTTGAAAATAAACATTAGTAAATACGTTGGCGTGTATTACGAGCATACTTTTATAATAAAAGCGCTTTTATGGAGCGTACTTTCACATTATATTGAGGAGAGTGCTTCATAAAAGCGCTTTTATTACGGGCTTGATATTAATGTTGTAATTATAAGTAGTTTTGTTAGTTTTTTAAAATTATTTTTAATTTAGTTTCAATTTTTTACTTCAACAAAACTCTCATTCGTTCCAAAACACAACACATCATACTCTACGCCAAAACTCGGTATTCTTGGTTTTGGAACGCTGCCCTGGTGATGCAGCGAGCACATGGTTTGACTTTGACGTTTGATTTCATTTCTGTTTGTAGTTGCACTTCGAAAGCATTTGCTTTGTGTTTCATACAGTAATTTATTGTCACCTAAATAAATTAATCCTGACCAGATTGTATTCCTATTATTTTTACAGTACAACAAAGTAAATTATTTAATTCAAATTTAGCACTAGAATATGTCAATGTTTTTTATTATTACTAATATTTATATTCAAGAATTTACATACAAAATAAATAGTAGGTACATTGTTTAATTTCTCAAATTTAAACTTAAAATTTCTCACGCGAGTCGTTAATAAACAGAACTCTGTGATTCGGAAAAAGTGATCATGATTTCCTCGTTAGCCAATAGTAGTCAAGGTTTCCAAGCATGCTCATAATTCGCGGTTGGGTGTTTGTGTGAGATAGACTTATGCAGAAATGATATTTCCATTTCACAGTGTTTCCTTCAAGAAAAACAAAGGATCCGCAATATATTAGTTAATAGGTATATGGGTCAGACAGACTGGGCGCCATTTTTGAAGGGTTAATAAAATAAATGGTCGTCATTTTGAAATAGTTAAAGTAAAGTTATGATATTTTGATATCGTTGTAATGGTAATTTTATGTATATTCTGAAAATAAAATATAATTTACCGATTCCTTATGCTAAATTTAAAGTTGTACCCATTTCCGCTAAAACCGGAAGTGATAAAATTCTTACTAAGATCATCTTATGAGCCCCTTTGTTTGGTTAAACTTTGCCTAATAACATTTTTTTCTATTTTTCAAAATAAACGCTTCTTGGTATCAGATTTCGCCAATCTTTCTGTAGTTATTTATTTCTTTCTTACCTCCGGTTCCAAAAAGTCTAATACGTTCGCTTTCGTCTCGTGCATTCATATTACAAGGAAAAGTAAATTTAAAACAATTAATATTGCAACAAACACCTTGCATTTCAAAATTTTTTCTCTGTGATTGTTCAACATACCACGAAACCATATTCATAAATTCGTAAAGATTATAAAAATTCAACATTGGCTCAAAAGTCAATTTTTTGAACTTTTTTCCCACGCTAGTCAAACACATTTGGGTCCTTAGATGATCTAAAACATACTAAAAACAATAATAAACAATAAATTGTTTTTTTTTACTTCCCCAAGTTGAAAAATTCGAGTTCCGTATATGAAAAACTTTCTTATTATACACAGTACAAAAAATTGATGTAAGTCTTTATGGGCCAACTTTTTGAGATAACTTTAATAGGCACCACAGGAATTTTTTATCGTCTTTTGTTTTTGACCTACAGGCTAAAACTTGTTTTTCGCTTATTTTGAAAATACTTCATATCTCGCTTATTATGAGAGATACAAAAATAATGTTTAGATAATTTTTATACTGTTTTTTATGTAGAATAACGTGGTGTATTTAGATTTTTTCAAAACTTAATATTTCTCGAGATATAACACAATAACACAAACAACATTTTTTAAATGGGAACATATGTTGAAAATAGTCTTATCTTTTTCCTTATTTTATACGCTTTTCAACGATGTATAACAAATCTATATTCTTTTGTTTTAAACATGAATAAAACTTGAAATATTATTTGGGGTGAAAAAAATTAAATTTATTAAGAAACAAGTTTTAAAAAACTCTAATTACAACACGTTATTCTACGAAAAAAAAACTATAAAAATTATCTAAAGACCAATTTAACTACGAATTCCTTAATCTGACATTAATGGGAAGAGCTGAAAAGGTTTTGGTAACAAATGGACAATCGGAAATAGTAGGGGGGATTCCAGCTCAATCGAATTAAAGGAAAATAGTAAAAAAATACGAATGTATATGCTGAATAACGAATATTAATAAAAAAATTAAATGGTATAATTGAGATATTTCGGAAATAAAGGTTTTTTTGTTATAACGCTTCGACACTAATATGAAGATATTTTGATTGGCGTCCGAAAGACCGCCTATACATGCATAACAAATAGCGTGTTAGGAGATGGGGGTTACTACCAATGGAAGTTAAGAAAATCAAATTCGAAAGGAGGGGCTAACATTCCTGTACTGCAGTTTTTAAACAGTATTTATTTTAACATAAATTTCTTGCATTAAACTTAATAATTTAAATACACCTGTAATTATGTAGACTTATACAGTGTTATAATATTCATTTATTTTTATATAAATATAACTTAAAATAGCATATATTTCAAGAACATTTAGGTCCATGATGAAAACAGTTTGATATAAAAACACATAAATGTGACGTCACGTCAATCTTTTCAAAATTCGGGAGACCATAACTCGCTTATTAATAGGAATTTTTTCACCGGATTTTCATCAATAGTCTTAGTTTTCATAATATTTTCAGATGAAATTATATATAAAAAAAAAAAATGGTGGAATCCCCCATTGGACAACCCGAAGTAGCAGTTTCTTAAAAAAAATCTTTTAAATATTATTTTTTGAAAATTTATCTTAATACAAATATTAAAGAATATAAAATTTTATTTTTTGATTAACAATTGATGTAATTACAATTGTAATTTTTTTTTATAGCTGATGATGGGCCACTTGTGCTCGAAACGTCCTTAATAAACGAATTTTTTATAAAAATTATCTGGAATCATTAAGGCCTTCCTTCATATATAAAAGTTTATCTTTTATAATAAACCTGTTATGAGGTGTTTTCAAAATAAGCGAAAATCAAGTTCTAGCTTGTAGCTCAAAAACAAAAGACGATAGAAAATTCCTGTTGTGCCTATTAAAGTTGTCTCAAAAAGTTGGCCCATAAAGACCTACATCAATTTTCTGTAGCGTGCTTAATAAGAAAGTTTTTCATATACGGAACTCGAATTTGTTCCACCTGTATAAATTCTAAACTTACTTGCCATCCTGTATAATAGTTAAATCGTCCTCTAGTAAGCGTAGTATCTTCTAATACAAAACTAGACCATACATAGGGCAAATAAAAAGCTGTATTCCATGATTTACACACACAACTAGCATAGTATTTTTCCCTAATAGACAAATAGGAAAATATCTTTTCTAGCAATAAATTTGGAAGGTCTGACCACTTGGAATATATTTTATTTTCTTCATCATCACTTTTTTTCTCATCTTCATCGTCTATGTCTATAAAAACAGCTAAAAGAAAGACATACTTATTATTTTTTCTCTAGCTATTAGCAGATTTAAAAAAATATATTTAAATTAAGCTAATCAATTTAAAATAAAAATTTATTATTTTGTATGAAAACCGCGTTCTGAATTAACATGCCAAATTTCAATAAATTACAAAAATTTTCAAATAAATGTTTCACATTTTTATTATGCAATATGAAAAGATTTTCAATGGGGTATTCCACTCAATTTTTTACTTTCCGTCACCTTTAGGTAAGGAAGGTATTGCCTTTGGTCAAAAAATTCGGTAGTGAGTTTTTAATGAATAAGCACGTTTTAGGGTCCCTACAATACAAATTTACTATTTTTAAGATGATGTCTGTATGTATGTATGTATGTATGTATGTATGTGTGTGTGTGTCCGTGTGTGTGTGTGTGTGTGTGTCCGTGTGTGTGTGTGTGTCCGACGATAACTCCAATACTACAATTCTAAAAATTATAATTCTTTCGTATTCCTCTTCTGTACATCCATATGAAGAGTTGATTAGATTTTGGTTATAAATGATCCACCGGAAGTACCCTAATTTGAAGTTTTTAACAGTTTTTCTTAAAAAAACGCAGTTAAATATTATATTTTGACATTTTGTTATAATACATATTAAAGAAAATACTCTTCTCTATACGGTTTGATTATACATTTTCCTTCATATTCAATAGATGTAAATTTAAAGCATTATAAAGAAATTAATTTTCAAAAATTAGTCAGCTTTGCTATTTATCATGGAAACAGCTGATAATTTAAAAAAAATTTAATTGACAGATGTCAGTTGCAAGTGCAAAAGCAAATATGGAAAGTATAGGATCTAAAATTGGTATGTCATAGTGTTCCTCGCAAGTGACGTGCAGAGAAAGGCCAAAGAGAAGATGGAAGGACTGTATCGCAGAAGACTTGAGAAAGGAAGGAATGTGTGAAGAAGATGCGTTGGACAGGAATGAGTAGAAGAGAAGAGGAAACAGCGACCCGTAATAAAATAGGGGAAAGCTGAAGAATAAATGAAGGAAGTGTCAAGTGCATTTTACTTAGTGTACGTTTATGTTATAATTTTATTGGATTTATAGAACCTTTTCAAATGAACTTTTGGTATGCAATTTGTAAAAAATAGTATGTGTTCGTGTTCGATTTTACATGATATTATATAGAATCTGTTCCAAGGACCTTTTGGTATGGGATTTGTACAAAATACATCGAATTGACGGAAGGTCTTGTGCTGGCCACAACAGATTTTTTTATTATTCTATATAAAACTTCATTCAGTTTTGAAGCAATTCATAGTATTAAAAAATCTTAATTGTTCCTAGTTTAACAGTATTTTATTTTCGAGAAATCAGTGTAACGTCACATTCCCCCTATACTTGTCTTTCTCACACACACTGCTCTGAGTACGCTACAAGAGAAAGATAACAATTGTATGACGTCAATTTCCCCTTTTAGCAAATGTGAAATATCTCGTGAAGTAATTATTAAAAAAATGTTTTCATTGTTTTAACTATTATTTATTGAGCCATACTTTAAGTTAAATTGTTTTTTTTTATTATTTTTTTGTTATGGTGGAATACCCCATTGTCAGCGAGCGCATTGGTTATTATAACTGCCTCTGATATTTTAGATTGGCGTTCGAATCCCCTTTAGGGTAATTATTTACATAAAAATTGTTGAAGTTTCGTATTACAGTCATTTAAAAATAATAATAATAAGTGTAATAAATAAAGATAAAATAATTGATTACAATAATCAAAACAAAGCATTCAATTTTTTTGGACATCATTATCTTTGCTAAATAATTCTCCAATTAGTGACTTTATTAAAAAAATAAACAACCATTTTGATTATTTATATTTTTTGTTTTATTCTATCAAATACCCGAAACTCCTTTTGTATAATGTATATTTATTTAGTTAAATTTTAAATAGACATTTGTGACCAAAACTGGCACATTCATATCTGGTTAGAAATAAAAATAGCTTCAATACCCATTAATTAAATTACAAAACATATCATCAACATATATCTCCATGTATTGCACACATATACATACATGAAATGCATGTAAATATATGTTAATTTTATATGAAACTTTAAAGAAATTTACCTTCTTCATTTTCATCTAGCTTCCAGCATCCTTTATTCATAGTAACCAAGTAATTTTCACTAATTTGTAACACACAGACTAACCAAACAGTAAAAGCAATATACGTCTAAAAACACTGGCACATATCTATTCTAAAAATACAGACAAGTTAAAAATACGCAAACCGGTAGGAAATATATAATTATAATACACAACTGATCTTTCACAATAATTATCGTCCTTAAAATAAGACGAGGATGATTTTAAAAGTTATCCACCCAGCCATGAAAGAAAACAATTATATACCGGGTTTGTTCTTTATAATATATAAAAAAAATCTGATGTGGCCAACACAAAACCTCCCGCTATTTAATTTTTATTAATTTAAATACATACCTACCTACGTATTTACTAACGCTGCAAACTGTTCCATTGCAGAAAACTATTGCTTTATTTACTGTTTTCTTTTTAAAATGTCACTATTATTAATTTGAAGTGATTAGTTTTTTGACAGTGACATTTACTGTCAGTTACATTCATTTGAAATATGAACTGTGTAACAAAGGAATTGTATTTATCTTAGGCTTCGCGACTAATGAACAAAATTATTTTTAAATTTATCTGTAAAATATATAGAGAAGTATTAAATGTATTCCTGTAGAAAATTCGATAGTCTTTAATTTTCATAAGACATAAAATGCGAAAAATGGCATTTATAATGGTATTTTTTGAAGAAAAACCATTATGAGCTTCAGGTAAAGTGCTATTTCCGGTTATCCGATTTACACCAAAATCTAATGGCTTCTTTTCATATTAGAATAGGGTATAAATACACACACACACACACACACATACATACACACATACAGACATCATCGTGAAAATTTTAAAATTGGATTTTAGGGACCTTAAAACGTGGTTATTTACTAAAATCTCGATATGTGATTTTTAGCACGATCCCTATACCTCCCTTACCAAGGGTAGCGGGAGGTAAAAATATATCATCACGGCATATTACCCATTTCTGGGTGTGCCAGTATTTACAACACATGTAGACATCGGTAATGATGACGATATATTTTACCGTTTGGGCGTTTACCAGGCGTCACCTCACGGGCACTCATAGCTGGTGTGGAGAGTGCACCACAGGGGTCACTTTTGTGCTATTTAAAATTGGAAATATTTGGCGTCTATCTGGATCGAATCCGGTTCCCCCAGGTTCGCGACCAGACACTTTATAACATAGTTTGTAAATGACATATGTCAGTGTCAAAAATCAACAGTTTTAGTGACATTCTGATAGCTTTTTCTGGGAAGTATATTTTACTTTTCTTATTGTTTTATTAATTAAATATTTGAAATTATAGGTAAAATTGTGGTAAAATGCATAAATCCATCAGAAATACCAAATACCGCCAATCTGGTTAATGAATTGGAACAATCTCTGACATTTAGAAACTTCCTCATACAATGAAAAATAGATATAATTAGAATTATATGTGTGCAGAAGACATGTTAAATACAATAAAAGACAATATGGAAATGGCGAGAGGTCTTGTGCTGGCAACATCAGATTTTTCATAGATAAATGTATATTTCACGGGAATAATAAATAAACAAATATTAAAGTCAGTAAAAAAACTTTATTTGTACTACATTTGTTAATACATTTTATGCTACTGAAAATTTTTAAAAACCTACACATTTTTTTGCTTCAAAGACGTCATTTTTCTCAAATATTTACAATCATCTATAATAAATCTGTAACAAACATATTTAATACCCAAAATATATACATATTCAATATGTATTACCTATTATATAATGGAAATATTATCGCACTGCCCAAATGCCACAACGAATGAGCGTCAATTGTCCACAAAAATGGCGGGAAATCATATAATTCTAAAGAAGCAAACAGACCTAATAAAGAAAAATACAGAGCTATTCTCCATAAATAGTGTTGTCGTTTTCTGTTGATAAAACTCCAAATGAACCATGAAGATACGGTTAGAAATCCTGAAAATGTTTGAAATTTATTTGAAATGAAATTCAGGTATTGTTTTGTAGGTTATGTTGAAGTTTGAACGAAATATATCCAAATTTTGACAACATAACTTTAAAAAAATATTCGTAAGTTGCAATGTATAAAAGTCTGCATAGTTCAACACCAAAATTTTGGAATTTACGACCTTAACAATGATAATCGAGAAAACTTAAGTTACTTTAAGAAAATGGATGCCGGATTTCAAAATGGCGACAGCAGAAGGCTAGAAAATAATAAGAATAATCCAAATCTATGGCTTTGCATATGAATTTTGAATGAAAACGAAATAAAAATTGCTATATACAGACTGTTTCAAAATGTAAAAAGTATTAAGGGCATATAGTACTGACAAAAATGAGTAGAAAAAGCTTAATCAACATAGGTCAAATCTTCAACTGTTTCTAAGATAAATGAAAAATCGAAAAAAAAAACTGACAATGATAGTGACTGAACAAAATTTTATCTATGTCAGTAAATAGAATATAAAAAAAAACAATAAAATTTTATATGAAACATATTTCTAAAAGTTACGAAGTTATATGAAAATTAAATATTGGTCAAGGTCGCCACAACATTTAACTTAGTACAATTATTTAATTTTTTAAAAAAGCACATCTAAGATGAACTCTGAAAGGTAAACAAAAAGTCTTATTTAATTAGAGTCGTAACTCTTATAGTTTTCAAGATAGCAGAGGAAACCCCGTAAAAACTCATTTTTCACTGCCTCATATCTCGGAATCTATTAAAGATCGGACCCATGTTGATTAAACTTATTTTACTCATTTTGGTTAGTACTATGTGCCTTTAAAATTTTTTACACTTTCTTTGAAACATCCTGTATATTTTGAAATAAAAGAATAATTTTCTGGCTTAGTTTTGATCACAGTTTGTTATGGAAACGTCTTTTTATTCTTCCAACAATTATCGTATATTACAATATTAATGGTAACGTATGTCGGTTCTCTCTACTTATGGCGGAATGACGCTGACGTCACAATTTTCGCGCCAAAACTTTAATAATCAATTTCGGCGTTATTAAGCAAGCTTTCAAGAAAAAAAATCTAATTTTAAATTCTTAATAACATACAAAAAATTCAAAAATGTTGGAATATATATTAAAATGTTTCAAAAATTATTTTACAAGAGGGAAAATAAATTGTATTTCGTTCAAATTCAAACTTTGTGCATAAAATTACCAATTATAAGACACAGTTTGACGTTATATCCGTAATCCACTCGTCCCGAATTTAAATATATGGCATGATTAGAAAAAAATGCTAAGAAAAATGTTGATAAAACTATGTTTATAGATCGAGGCATGCCATAGAAAATTCTACAAAAACATACAAATATTAACAAGCGAACCATTTGAAATATTAATATTTGATTTATAACGAATATATTATTATATTCTCACCGTTGTACACAACTGTACAAAGTCATAAGTCCTAATAAAAACGCGCAAACATAGTCCATGAATTCAGTAAATGCAAAATCTCTCGTATGAAAAATGGAAGACCAAACCCACGTATTTATATGGATCTTAAAAAAAAAATACAATTTTCACACTTTATTACACAGTGGGGAAATGGGGTCGTCCAACATAACAAAAAATAATAAAATGGATACTTTATACTTAAAGTACTACTCAATAAATACTGATTAAGATAAAAAAAAAATTCTAATTATTTTGCGAGATATTTGAAATTTGCTGTCAGGTCTCTGTGACGTCACACTGTTGTTATTTTTCTCTCACAGCCTACTATAGAGTTTGATGCAGAGCAAGAGAAAGATGAATGTCAACGTGACGTCATATTGACTTAAAAAATACAATGAAACTATACCCAAAGCATTCAAGCAGCCAATGCACGTCATCACTTAGTGTAAAAACCTTAACGCATTAAAATCACTAATAGTGAAAAATGAAATAAAATTTTAATCATTTTTAACCGTCAAAAAGTGTATAGCCTTGTATAATTATTATTAAGATGAATAGTACAATTCATTACTTATCGTATATGACATGAATAATATATAAATAATATACATCAACGTCATATTATTCGTTTAATTGTTGCTATAGTTGGCAACATTGATAATTTGTATGTTCATACTGTCAAAGTTATTATTTGAAAAATATTTGTATCGTGTTTGAAACATTTTTGTGCGCTGTAAAGGCCTATTTATAATAAAATAATGTTAAATGCAACGTGACCGTTGACCGTTAACGCAAACACAAAATCTGTGATCTACCAAAGGTAGCACTTCTAATCAGAAGAATTCGGTATATTTCTTTGAAATTCGGCTCACTTTTATTCATTGCCTTTATATGGCATACATAAGTATAAATAAGGTTAGTATTATAAAATAATTTAAATAGAAATGGACAGTGACGAAAATATAGTATTTATTTTGTAGAAGTGACAGTTCATTAGCATGTCGATAATACAGATTGCAATCTGTATAACTCTTTTCATAAAGATTCTAAAACCTCTGCAAACGTACCAGTACATGACGTCACACATCTAGTTACTTTTATTCAATTTTTATTAATGACGTGCATTGGCTGCTTGAATGATTTGGGTATAATTATTTTGCGAGATATTTGAAATTTGCTGTCAGGTCACTGTGACGTCACACTGTTGTCATTTTTCTCTCGCAGCCTACTATAAAGTTTGGTGCAGAGCAAGAGAAAGATGAGTGTTAACGTGACGTCATATTGACTTAAAAAATCATATACAATTAAACTAAAACAATTTTTAATTCTTCGAATTGCTTAAAAATAAACGAACTTTCAATAATAAAAAATTAGAGTGGAGGACCCGTTATTATAATTATTTGAGGAGCAGAAATTCAAAATGCAGTTTTTTTGACCTAAAGTACGAAAAAAAATCTGATTAGTTTCCGTCAATTCTATGTATTTTATACAAATCCCATACCAAAAGTTCCTTGAAAAAGATTCTAAACAACCAATAAAATTATAACACGAACATATACTATGTAAAACGCACTTGACACTGACTAATATGTCGTCCTCATTAATACAAAAGTCTGAAATACCAAATTTGAAAAGTTTTGGATTATATTTTAATACAGTTTTTCATTAAAAACTGTTATAGGCTTCAAATAAAATACCACTTCCGATTATCCAATTTTATCTAATCAACTGTTTATATTATTGCAGAAAACTTAAATACGGAAAATAGAAATTGTTGGAAGTTTAATACACATGCACACAGACAGACATAATTGTAAAATTAGTAAAAACGTGTTGTGGGGATCCTAATTCGTGCTTATTCACTAAAAACTCACTATAGAATTTTTGGACCGGAAACATTACTTCCCTTACCTACGGCATGGCGGGAGGTACCTATTTTTTTTTAATTCAAAATGCAACTTAGGGCGAAAACTGCGTTTGAATTTCTGCTCCTATTATTATTCCATTACTTACTGCGTAGTTCAGTTGCCACATCCAAAATAAGGGCGCATCTTCCCGTATTTCTTTTCGAAACTGTAAAAAACCTGATACGCTAACAAATAGATTTAATAACGAAAATAATAGTGATGCAGGTTCTTGAACGCCTAAAATTCTTACAAAAGGCCACTAAAATTATGAAAATTAATAATAAAATACATATAAAGTGTTTATTTTATACTTTTCCGTAAAATTGTGGTACGTTCCAATCGCGTCTCAAATACGCGTCTGTAGTTTTCCACATACAATCATATTTGCATTCATCCTCGCAGTACCAATGCAACCATTTTAAATAAAACGGTTGTAAAGGGGCCGAACTTGCAAAATTATGACCATCTGAAACATACTTTTTAATATTTTATAGATAATTCTAACCTGTTTTCAACCTGTGGTACAGTTTGTGATGTGACATTTTTCCAAACATCGCTGAAAATGCGTAGAGGAATCGCCAGTTGAACATTTTACAATATTAATGAATGAAATTATGATTAATAGTTTCAAATACATGATTATTTGTACATTTTTGACTAGAAAACGACGGAAAACACTACTTATTTAACCTAACTTTTGATGAGGTTCTTGACCTTTGTCACGGTTTTCTCCAAAGGCAAATATGTATTTTCAATGATTATATTTAGAAAATAATATTAATATATTTTGCTATAGTTAGTTCATAACCCCGTCTGTATATTATTAAATATTTTGATATAAAAATATGGGAAAAAAGCGCAAATCAACCAATTTCTTGAAACATGTTTACAAATTTGTAAATACGAAACCTATGTTGATTTAGGGAGGTAATGTTTTCAGTCCATAAATTCGATAGTTTTCAATGAATAAGCACGAATTAGGGTCCCCACAACACGTTTTTACTATTTTTGTAATGTCTGTCTGTCTGTGTGGCGATTTTTTTCATCCACAAGCTCATATCAAATTTCCAAATAAATTGTTTTCTGTATTTAAGCTTTCTGCATTATTATAAAAATATTTTTTCAAATTTGGTATTTATTTCGCCAAATATGCACTTATTTTATTTGATTTTCTGCAAAATATGCAAGCATGCCTCAATATTTCGAACTTAACCTACCTTAAATTCAAATTCTGTAAAATTCAATCTTTAATCTGTAATAACAATTTTCTGTGTCAATCTAAAATGCAAAACTTTATTTGATATGTAAGGATTTACATTTTCTTTTTTATAAATATAATTAATTTTCACTAATATTTACATTTGGGAACATTAAAAAAACCTTATAACTCTTGGTCAAACTAAAAAATATTTTAAAAATATATTCAGAACATTAAAAATATATTATTTACTATGCTAAAATATTTGTACCGATTAAAAGATGGCGTAAAACCAATTAAAACTATTTATTTCTTCTAGATCTGGTTGTTCTAACCACTATTTCTTCATTCTGCGTTTCTTTCTTCCCTCTTCGTGAAGATTTCTTCTCTTCAACGGGTTCGATGATTTCTTCTTGCTTTTTCGTTCGTCCACCTCGTTTCTTCGTTGGTTTCTCCTCAATTTCTTCATTTTGTTTTTTCCCCCGAGTTGATCTTGTTGTTTTTTCTTCAGTTTCTTCATTCTTCTTCCTTCTGGTTTTCTTTTCAACTGAAATGTTTATCTGTTCTTCAATTTGTGCTTCAGGTTTTTGTCCACGCCTGGAACGTGAAGATAAAGGTTTGGGGTCTTCAATCGGTGTGGCAGGGGGGTCTTTCTTCGCCCGGGAACGGGGTTTCTTTTCTTCAATTGGTTGGGGGTCTTCGATTTTTTTACCTCGGCGAGATCGAGTTTTTGTTGTTGGGGTTTCTTCATTTGTTTCAATTGGTGGTTCTTTTTTCAAACGTCTGTTTCGGGTTGTTTTGAGTTCTTGTGCTTCAATTATCGCATGTTCTTGTGATGTTTTTATTCTTGGGGTTTCTTCAGTTGCTTCACTTGGTGTTTCTTCTTTCTTAAAACGTCTGTTTCGAGTTGTTTTCGGTTCATTTTGTGCTTCAATTATCGCAGGTTCTTGTGGTGTTTTTGTTGTAGTTTCTTCACTTGCTTCAATTGGCGTTTCTTCTTTCTTTACACGTCGATTTCTAGTTGTTTTGGGTTCATCTTGTTCTTCAATTATTTTATGTTCTTGTTGTGTTTTTACTGTAGTTTCTTCAATTGGTGTATCTTCTTTCTTCAAACGTCTGTTTCGAGTTGTTTTGGGTTCTTCTTGTGCTTCAATTATTGCAGGTTCTTGTGACATTTCTTCTTTTTTACCACGACGAGATCTGGTTGAAGAAACCGGCTGAATTTCTTCTTTTTCCTGGCGAGTTTCTTCAATTTTAACTCTTCTTCCTCCTCGACGTGGTTTCTTTTCTTCCTTTTCAACAACAGTTAGTTGTGTTTCTTCAATATTTTGTCCTCTACGAGTTCGAGTTTTCTTTTCTGCTTTGTCTTCAATTGTTGGTTGTTCAGGCTTTTTTCTTCTTGAAGATCGCACAGGGCTTGCAACTATTTCTTCAAGTTTGCGTTTCTTCGATTTTGCTTCTTTATTTTCTTCAAGGTTTAGTTGTGGCGTTGTTACTTCATTAGATATATCGAATTGTACTTGTTTTCTTCGTTTTGAAGATGATTCAAGTTCTGTTTCTTCAATTTGACCGCGTTTACGAGTGATTCTTTCTTCATTTTGTGCAGATTCGGGTTCTTCTTTTCGTTTTCTTCCTCTACGCGGTTTTGTTTCTGGTGTTGATGTTATTATGGCAACGGTATCTTCAATTTTTCTTTTGCCGCGTTTTGAAGACGTTTTCTCTTCATTTTGATCTTTATTTGAAGAGTTTTTATGCAAAACATGTTCATTTAACCATTTCTCAACATTTTCTCGCAATTTTGGATTTTCTGGTTCGAATCGTAAAGATTTTCTGATAGTTTTTATTTTGTTTGGTTTAAAAGGCGATAGGCTTTTTCCTCTGCGTTCGTAAGTACGTAACGGGGATTTAGAATTTAAAGTAAATGTTAAATTTAATGATTCGTGACCGTTATCTTTTAAATTGTTGAAAACTTCGTCCATATTCCGACTTGGACTTTCAAATATATTTTGGACTCCAGTTATATTCAAAAGATCATTTTTCGGTGATCCAGGGGGGTTTAACAATTGTTTGACCCCTTTTAGGTCGCTTAGGTCGTTTTTAGGAGACCTAGTTTTAGGTCGCGGAGAACTCAATAAGTGCCTAACACCAGAAACGTCAGTAAGATCATTTTTAGGACTTTTAGGTTGTCTTCTGGGTGATTTTAACAATTGTTTGACTCCATAAACATTTGTCAGGTCATTTTTAGGTGAATTAGGTTTACGTCTTGGAGAGCCTAACAATTTTTTGACACCTTTAATTTCAGTTAGGTCATTCTTGGGTGATTTAGGTGCACGACCTGGTGTTCTAAGCAATTGTTTGACCCCACGCGGGCTTGACAGGTCATTCTTAGGAGACTTAGGTGCTCGACCCGGAGTTTTCAATAACGATCTGACTCCTTTAAGATCTGAAAGGTCATTTTTAGGGGACTTAGGTGCACGACCCGGCGTTCTAAGCAATTGTTTGACCCCACGAGGACTTGACAGATCATTCTTAGGAGACTTAGGTGCTCGACCCGGAGTTTTCAACAATGATCTGACTCCTTTAAGATCTGAAAGGTCATTTTTAGGGGACTTAGGAGCACGACCCGGCGATCGAAGCAATTGTTTGACCCCTCGAGGACTTGATAAGTCATTTTTGGGAGATTTAGGAGTTTTAAGCAAATTTCTGACACCGCGAAAGTCTGTTAGGTCATTTTTAGGTGACTTAGGTTGTCTTGTGCGTTTTTTAGCACTTTCAGGTTCAACTGAAATGACCTCAGGAGATCCTAAAGTACTGTTTACACCAGTAATGTCCGATTGAGACACATCAGGCGACAAAAACAAATCCTCAATGTCAGAACTGATAGAAATAATATTTTGAGACTGATCAAAACTTTCGTTCGATTTTGAGACTGATCTGATACTTTGACTCGATTTTGACAAGCGACTAATATTTAGAGATAGTGATGAAAGTATTGAAACATTTCTTGGAGAAAGCATCGGTGATTTTGATAAACGTTTGGGTGTTTTTGATTGTCTCGTTGATTGCGATAAACGGGCCAGTGTTTTCGGAGTTTTGACTGGGGATTTTGATAAACGGACTGGCGTTTTTGGAGTTTTAACCGGGGATTTTGACAAACGGGCAGGAGTTTTTGGCGTTTTGACCGGGGATTTTGATAAACGGGCAGGTGTTTTAGGAGTCTTGATAAGGGACTTTGATAGGCGGGCCGGTGTTTTCGGAGTTTTGACTGGAGATTTTGATAAACGGACTGGAGTTCTTGGCGTTTTGACCAGGGATTTTGATAAACGGGCAGGTGTTTTCGGTGTCTTGACAGGAGATTTTGATAAACGGGCCGGTATTTTAGGAGTCTTGACAAGGGACTTTGATAAACGGGCCGGTGTTTTCGGAGTTTTGACTGGGGATTTTGATAAGCGGACAGGAGTTTTTGGCGTTTTAACCGGGGATTTTGATAAACGGGCCGATGTTTTAGGTGTCTTGACAGGGGATTTTGATAAACGGGCCAGTGTTTTCGGAGTTTTGACTGGGGATTTTGATAAACGGACTGGTGTTTTTGGAGTTTTAACCGGGGATTTTGACAAACGGAGAGGAGTTTTTGGGGTTTTGACTGGGGATTTTGATAAACGGGCAGGTGTTTTAGGAGTCTTGACAAGGGACTTTGATAGGCGGGCCGGTGTTTTCGGAGTTTTGACTGGAGATTTTGATAAACGGACTGGAGTTTTTGGCGTTTTGACCGGAGATTTTGATAAATTTAAAGATTTTCTTGATCCAACAGGGGATGCAAGTGCCGAATTTGGTAATTTTAGCGACGATCTTGACTGTCTTAATTTTACTGGTGTTATCGGCGAATATATCGGTGTCTTTGGGAAATTGACCGACTTTCTTGCACTCATTGGTGTTTTTAACGGTGAGGTCGATAATCGATTAGGCGACTTTGACTCACTAATCGATTTTCTAGTACTCTTCGGCGATTTTACCGGTGATTTAGATTGCCGTACCGGCGAATTTAATAAATTAACCGATTTTCTTGATCCAATAGGGGATGTAAATGGCGATTTCGGCACTTTTAAAGATGATCTTGAATTTCTTGTTGAAGTATTCGGCGAATATATTGCTGTTACTGGTGATACCGGCGAATATATCGGCGATTTTGGGAAATTGATCGACTTTCTTGCACTTATTGGAGTTTTTAATGGTGAAATCGATAATCGATTACGAGACTTTATTGGCGAGTTTGGTAAATTTATCGACTTTCTGGCACTCTTCGGTGTTTTTATCGGCGATTTTTTTAAACTAATCGATTTTCTCGCACTCTTCGGTGATTTTACCGGCGAATTTAACAAATTAACTGATTTTCTTGAATCACTCGGTGATTTTGCTAAATTAACCGACTTTCTTGCACTCTTAGGAGATTTCACCGGTGATCTAGATTTTCGTACCGGCGAATTTAACAAATTAACCGATTTTCTTGAACCACCCGGTGATTTGAGTGGTGATTTTGCTAAATTAACCGACTTTCTTGCACTCTTAGGCGATTTTACCGGTGATCTAGATTTTCGTACCGGTGAATTTAACAAATTAACCGATTTTCTTGAACCACCCGGTGATTTGAGTGGTGATTTTGGTGAATTAACCGACTTTCTTGCACTCTTAGGCGATTTTACCGGTGATCTAGATTGTCGTACCGGTGAATTTAACAAATTAACTGATTTTCTTGATCCCGCCGGCGATTTTGGTAAATTAATCGACTTTCTTGCACTCTTAGGCGATTTTACCGGTGATCTAGATTTTCGTACCGGTGAAGTTAACAAATTAACCGATTTTCTTGAACCACTCGGTGATTTGAGTGGCGATTTTGGTAAATTAACCGACTTTCTTGCACTCTTAGGGGATTTTACCGGTGATCTAGATTGTCGTACCGGTGAATTTAACAAATTAACCGATCTTCTTGACCCAACCGGCGTTTTGAGGGGCGATTTTACAGACCTGGACAATCTCGTTGATTTATTCGGTGAATCTACCACAAAAATGGGCGACATTGCAGAATTTACAGATTTTACTGGCGAGTTTTCTGGTGATTGCGGTATCATTTTCGGCGATTCGGAATCAGGTAAAATTAGCGATTTTCGCGAACGATTTGGCGACGGAATTGGCGAATTTATTAATTTTTTCGCCACTGAAATTGATTTCCTTGATGAACGAACAGGGGTTGTTTTCTTTGAAATACTTTTTGGGGTGTTTTTGAGTTTTGCGACACTGCGGGGCGTTCTCGTCGACTTTAGGGGTGACACTTTGAGTTTTGGGGTGTTTTTGACAGATTTTCGGGATGATTTTGGTGTTTTACTTTCACTTTTTGGTGTTCGCAAACTTGAACGGACTTTTTCCAGTGGTTTTTCAGGGCTGTTGAATTGTAAGTTCAAAGATTCCAGGAGTTCCATGGACATATTCATTTGTAACGAATTATTTTCTTCAATTTTGACAGATGTATTAACTTTGTTGACACTTTTAGGGGTTTTAGAAATAGATTTTCTTGATTTTGACTCGCTTTTTGGTGTCTTAAGAGGCGAAGTTTTGATTTTTTTCACACTCTTCGGCGATTTTACAGACGACCGGTTGCGTTTTACACCAGATTGAGGTGTTTTTGATGGCGATATTTTAAGCTTTTTAACACTTCTAGGAGTTTTAAGGGGCGAATTTTTAATTTTGGGCGCACTTCGGGGTGTTTTAGAAGGCGACAATTTGATTCTAGGTGTTTTCGGCAGATTTTCGCCAGTTTTAGATGTTTTTAATGGCGAAATTTTAGATTTAGACGAACTTCGAGGTGTTTTAGACGGCGATAATTTGATTTTAGGGGTTTTAGATGGACTTTTAGTAAGAACCGGAACATTTTTAGATGGCGAATTCTTTAATTTTGCGGCACTTTTCGATGTTTTCAATGGAGATATATTAATTATTTGACCAGATTTTGGAGTTTTCAATGAATATCTTGACGATGAAACACTTTTCGGTGAATTGTATAATTTTTTCGAACTTTTGGGAGTTTTTACAGGGCTGTTATTAAGTTTTTTAGCACTTTTCGGCGTTTTTAAAACTTTTTTAATACTTCCAGGTGTTTTAGCAACTTTTTTAACACTTGAAGGCGTTTTTACAGGACTGTTATTTAATTTTCTAGCACTTTTAGGCGATTTGACGGGCGAATTATTAACTTTCCTCCCACTTTTCGGAGTTTTCGCGATCGATTTTCGAATCTTGCTACTGACAACACGTGGTGTTTTCGCCATTTTAGGCGTATTTTTTTGTGGTGAACTCTCCATTTTAGGAGTGGAGAACATCATTTTTGCTTTAGCGTCACTTTGGGGAGTTTTAAAACTTAAGAGGTCTTGAACGGTAGGAGATTTTGAATTTGGGGAACGAATATGGGGTTTTATGCCACTAACATTACCATCGAAATAAAGTTTTGGCGACATGGTTAAGGATAATAAATTTTGAGATGACTGAGAACTATTTAAAATGGATATTGAGCTGTCGAATAGACTTCCCTGTAAAAAAAATATTATTTTACTTATGACCTTGAGCAGCCATCTTTAATAAATGAAATTGTAGGTTGTGTTTACTCACCATAGTTTCATCTTGAAGAAAACTCTCATTTTTGGAATTCTCCGCCAATTTAAACTTCTTATTAACGAAAAAGTCATCAGAAACATTAGATATTTTCCGCTTTTTCGCCTGCGTTTTATTATCGAGACTCTTTTTGAGACTCGCATTCTTTTTAGTGACGGATTTCACCAATTTTATGTTCGGAGTATCGGGTTTGAATCCCAGAGAATCAGGCGTTCTGACATTAGTTTCTGACAGAGTAAAATTATCCGATTTTCTCGAAGATTTTCTTGCTATAGTTGGAGTTTTCAGATTTTCCTTTTCCTCGACTTCTTTTTCTTCTTTTGGGACAGAACGAGGATTTATAGGTTTAAAAACTTTTGGGATTTTAGACGTTTTTGAGATTGGAATATCAGGGAAAAATTTTCGAGGGATTTTTGAAGATCTTTTGGCTTCAGGGTCGAAATATTTTTTAGGAGGGGATTTTTTATCGCTTTTGGAGAATTTTAGGGAATTTCGCGACCCAGTTCTGGGTGTTTTGCTTTGGGAACCGTGATTTTTCGGCACTGTTTTCGACTTGGCGCTAAGAGAAATTAAAAATGCATTTATTAAAGTATTTATAATCAAAGGGATTTGAGTGCAATTTTTAAAATGTCAGATCTTTTAATTGTTGAAGATTGGATCCATATTGATTAAGATTTTTTTAACCAATTTGGTCACTACTCTATGCTCTTAAAGTTTGTACCAAAAATTGTGAAACACCCTATATAAAGAATACAATCTTATTTTTTATTTTGCTACTGTTACAATATTAATTTTAGAGGAGAATTATAAACACAAAATTTGTTCAGAATTAAAAACTACACAATATGATAGCATATTTCAGAGTGCCATGGAACAAATGACAAACAAGACAAGAATGTCTGATTCCATGGCACTCTAAAATATGCTGTAAATTTCAATATTTAACGCTTTTTTTTATTAAATAAAAAAACCTGTTTGGTGATTTTAGTTACATATTGTGTAGTTCTTAATTTTGAACAAGTTTTGTATTTACAACTATCGACTATCCTTTAAAATTAATAAGTGAGCAACAAAGATTATTTCAGTTTCAGAGTGCCATGGAACAAGTGCCAAACAAAACATAAGAATGTCTGATTCCATGGCACTCTGAAATATGCTGTAAATTGTGAATTATTTGGCTTTTTTTTTCATAAAATAAAAGAAAATTGCGATTTGACTTTTGTGTAATATTGCCTAGTTTTTAATTTTGAACAATTTTCAATTATCCTCTAAATTTAATAGGTAAGCAATAGAAAATTACAATTAGAGCATACTCATATTTCAGAGTGCCATGGAACAAGTGCCAAACAAGACATACGAATGTCTGGTTCCATGGCACTCTAAAATACGCTGTAAATTTCAATATTTAGCGTTTTTTCGTCAGATAAGAAAAAATTGTTTGATGATTTAGTCTCATATTTTAGTTTTTAATTTTGGACAAGTTTTGTATTTAAGACTATCATTTAAAAGTAAAAAATAGGTAACAATTAGAGTATACTCGTATTTCGGAGTGCCATGGAACAAGTGACAAACAAGACATAAGAATGTCTGATTCCATGGCACTCTAAAACATGCTGTAAATGTGAAATATATTTAGTTTTTTTCGTAAAATACAAGAAAATTATGATTGATTTCAGTTTCATAACTTGTAGTTTTTAATTTTGAACAAAGTTTCGTATTTACAACAATCCTTTAAGTTTAATAAGTAAGGAACAGCAAAATTAGACATATTTCAGAGTGCTATGGAACAAGTGCCAAACAAAACATAAGAATGTCGAATTCCATGGCACTCTGATATATTCTGTAAATTTCAAATTTATTTATCATTTTTTCGTAAAGTAAAAGAAAACTACGATAGATTTTAGTTTCATATTATCATATTGAGTAATGTATAATTTTGAACGAAGTTTTGCATTTACAACTATTAACTATACTTTAAAATTAAGGTAACACTGCATTCCGTATTAATAGATTACAAGTACATATGTGGTATTAGTACACCCAGAAATGGGTAACAATAATAAGTAACCAACAAATATTTAAAACAAAATAAATACCTTAAATTTTCTTGACTGTTGTTTAATTTCATCGCATTTTGCTCTGTATCTTCTTGTAAAGTACTATAAGAAAATAGTTATACATAATCATAAATATATTTATTTACACAATATTTTTTGATATTTACACTAAATACTTACTTTAACGCACTTTTTCTGCCTTTTTGTGCAGACTTCCTAGCACTGCTTGGCGTTTTATTCTTAAATACTTTAGCCGTAAATGACTCCCGTCTTATAAGAGCACCCCATTTGAATATTTTAGGCCCTATTTTAATAACATCTCCATATTTCAACGATTGGTATGACTGAAGACCAACATCGTTGACCAAAACAGGACACGAAGATAATTTAGTTATTGTAGCCTAAAATATTCATAGATAAAATGTTTTATGGTTTGGCGCCAAATTTGTACTTACAGTAGATTTATCTGTAGATATACTGCAGATATGATCTGCGTAGTTTTCTACATTAAAACGGAGGTGGCAATCTATCGAAGGCCCGAGTTTATAGACATTGTCTTTGTGCATGGGAAATTTGGATCCTTCTGAACCATTTTTCTTCAATACTATTAGCGATCCTTCACTCATTGTTATATATTTCACTGATTCAGTTTAAACAATGACATTTCACACTTAAAAACACTTATTTTCACTAATAAAAACTGCGAAACTCGCGTTAACTTTGCAATAAACATAAACACTGTATAGCTTGGTGTACCGCCAAAATTATTTTCTAACCTCTTTGGGTTTTAAAATCACTTTTTTATGTTATTTAATATACACGACACTTTAACGATAATAATTCTTATGTTTTCAAAGCCTGGTATATAATATTTTTATTATAAAAGCCATGGCTTGGATTTCAGACCAAAGCAATGCTACTATTTTGAATAAAGTAACGAACTGAACAAAAATAACGGATTTCTCAATAGTAGTGGGGGAAATTCTTCTTATTCCCTAGAGATTATATAACATTTTATACATTTAAAACACAATAAAAACATTAATAATACATATTTTACACATATTTCTTCAATATTCCGATAAATAAATACAATATTTGTATAAAATACAGCGTATATTTTAAAATTTCAACACAAACCCGCGTGGCGTTCGCCGATTGTACAAACAAAAAAAACATCAAAACTAGTTTCCCTTGTTTCCCCCACCACCTCACCACATCAAAAATCAAACAAGCCGATTATTACAACAAAAAAATGTACCAAACATTATTTTCTACGATATTTATAACATTATTAATCTTTAAAACATCTGTATCATCCGAAAATAAAATCTCGTCAGCTCGTATTGAGGTATAACCATCAAAAATCATTTTCAAATCATCATTAAATCTTATCTGATTGTAGAGTTGTCCTGGGTGTAGTTTGAACCGCCTACGAGAAGTTAAGAACTTTATTTATGAGGATGTACCGAAATATGAAAACGTGGAATTTAAAAAAATTCCTGGAGCGGTTCCTGAGCTAGTTTTGTTGAATAATAATGATGAAGAAATAGAAAGACTGCCACTGTCTAAATTAAGTCGAAAAGAATGTAACGAGTTGTTGGTTAAAAAAGGGTTTAACCGCAAAGCTGAATTTGCCAAAGAAGAATTTTAAAATTAACCTCTAATAGTTTTATGTGATTTATTTGGTTATTGGGCATTTATTTTTGTATTATATTATAATGTAAATAAATAATTTGAAGCATATTTATCATTTTTAACCTTATTTTACCATTTAGACACAACTTTTTTTAAATGATGTCAACTGTAGGGAATTTCATTTTCAACAGTTGGTATTAAGCATAGTTCAGCCATTTGCTCATAGGTGGCAGCAGTCATAATTGCAATTACGTTTTATTCATATTTGTTTATTTATCTTGGTTAATTACAAATTTTCTATTTATAGAGTAAATTAAACGTCTGTAAATTAATTCTAATTAAATCCAGCTTTCTTAATTCAAAATTAGAGCAATTTATTTCATAATTAATGCTGTCTTCAACAGGTGTTTGTTTTAACTTTTTAACCTTTTAAATGGCATAAAAGACTAGTGTCTTGCCGGTGTATTAACTTGTCTCTCCGAACATGTACGATTGTTGAGGTGCATTCAAACAACATTCATTTTAGTTATATTTTAATTGTAAAATATTAAAATAATGAAAATCACTAGATACCCCGAGAATTCTATTATTATTTCGGCGAAATGACACGTTA
Source organism: Ophonus ardosiacus (assembly GCA_943142095.1). Classification (NCBI taxonomy): domain Eukaryota; kingdom Metazoa; phylum Arthropoda; class Insecta; order Coleoptera; family Carabidae; genus Ophonus; species Ophonus ardosiacus. The sequence continues at coordinate 24,473,975 of OW964839.1, forward strand.
ACTACCTATTAAGAATTGCCAGTGGGGTAGATAATGTGGCATAAACTTACATTCAATATGTACTCTCTTTTCTATATTGTGTTTGATGAGACAAGTTATTACATCGGCTAGACACTAGTCGGAAAAGTGATCCTTGTTGTGCACTCTCCACACCAGCAGTGAGTGCCCGTGAGGTGACGTCTGTTAAACGCTCGTACGGTACAAATATGTTATCATCGTTACCGAAATCTGTGTACAAAGCAGATTGACAAACCCAGTAATGAAATGCCGTGATATATTTATTTGAATTCCAAGGGGTCATATATGTCCAGAAAAAAAAATACTCATAGTTTAAGAGCATTCAAAATTTCAAATTTTCAATTTTTATACATTTAGATACATTCCAACGCGCTGATTCCAAATTTTGAACGGCAGAATATTAAGGTATTAATCATGGTGTTAAAAAAATATTTTTGCGCTAAAATTCTTAGTTCTCCACGTTCTTTCAGAAAAAATCTAATGTGGCGAACACAAAACCTCCCGCTATTTAATTTTTATTAATTTAAATAGATACTTACGTATTTACTAACGCTGCAAACTGTTCCATTGCATATAACTATTGCTTTATTTACTATTTTCTTTTTAAAATGTCACTAGTATTAATTTGAAGTGATTAGTTTTTTGACAGTGACATTCACCTTTCAGTTACATTCATTTGAAATAGAACTGTGTAACAAAGGAATTGTGTTAGGCTGTATAAAAAAAATGATTTTTAAATTTATCTGTAAAATATATAGAAAAAGTATTAATGTATTCCTGTAGAAAATTCAATAATCTTTAATTATCATAATGATATAAAATGCCAAAAAATAGCATTTAATGGTATTTTTTAAAGAAAAACCATTATGAGCTTCAGGTAAAGTGCCATTTCCGGTTATCCAATTTACACCAAAATATAATGGTTTCATTCCATAGGGCAGAAATACAAGGTTTCAGAATTTTCTGAATGACAGTATTTGAGTTAGAGCGAAGACAAAATCCATACACAAACACACACACACACACACACACACACACACACACACACACATATATATATATATATATATATATATATATATATATATATATATATATATATATACAGACATAATCGTGAAAATGTTAAAATTGGATTTTTCTGAATGATAGTATTTGAGTTAGAGCGAAGACAAAATCCCTACACATACACACACACATACACACATACATTCATACATACATACATACATACATACATACACACACATACATACACACACATACACACATACACACATACAGACATCATCGTGAAAATGTTAAAATTGGATTCTAGGGACGTTAAAACGTGGTCATTTACTAAAATCTCGATATGTGATTTTTAGCACGATCCCTATACCTCCCTTACCAAGGGTAGCGGGAGGTAAAAAAATGAAAAATAGTGTAGAAACCCATTCCTAGAGCAAAATAATTGGAAATAGCCAACAATGGCCTCGTTTTTTGGCATTTTTGGACATTTTCAGTTATTTTCTTTTCTTTGTTTTTAGCACGATGCCTATACCTCCCTTAACAAGGCTAGCGGGAGGTAAAATGGGTTCCAAAGGGTTAAATATGTTACGTTATTTTTAAACTTAATTCTAAACTTTTTTGCTGTAAATGATATATTTTATTGTTGGATTAAAACCAGACCATATCTATAGGGATTTAAAATGTTTTAATGAACATTACATATAATAATTTTAATTAATAATTTTCAAACTCTAATGGAAATTACATGTTTTTCGAAATGCACAAATAATATTTGTATATTATATTATAACAGTTTTCCCCTGGGGTGCTATGACTATGAGAGCCCGCGAGGTGACGCCTGGTAAACGCCCTCAATAGTATTATCGAAATCTAAATCTACAAATAGAAGCATATTGACACACAGCACACTCAGAAATGAATGCATAAATAAATAAATAAATCAAGCTTGTATGCACGCAGTCAAAAGTAAGATGGGTTGTTGTTAAATTTAGCAAAAAATAAATATAATGGGGCCCTCCACTATACATATTAAAACGATCATACAGCAGTCCTCAAAATGATGTAAACATGAGATTCGCGCGAAATGCTACAGCCCGCACTATTGAACTATTCATTACAATCTATATACCGAGAGTTTTTTTTATCAGTGAACATGGGCATATGCCATTACCATAGTTACATAAATGATTGACAGCAATGTATTATCGCGTTTTTTTTAAAACTGAACATAGAGAGTGACAGTGAATGTATTATAGTTGTCAAAGTCATCAAATTGTCATTTCAAAATGTATACAGTTGAAGAAAAAGTTCAAATTGTCAATTGGTATAATTATAACATGAGTCTACGACAAGTTTCTGTACACATTTTGATTGTATAACAATTTGATGACTTTGACAACTACACTAAATGTCACGTCCTATGTTCAGTTTTAAAAAAAACGCGATAATACATTGCTGTCAATCATTTTAAATGTAACTATGGTAATAACATACGGCCATGTTCACTGATAAAAAAAACTCTCGGTATATATATTATGTAGAGATGCATTCGGCCGGGCCGGGCTGGGCTTTGAGGTTTGGATCGACTCGGCCCGAAAATAAAAATTACCGGCCCGACTCGAAGATCGGCTAGAAATTGGGTGCATCCGGCATTTCTAATGTTCATTTTTATGTTAAGGCGAAATGTTTAATTTTTTTCGTGTCAAACTTATAAAAAACCTCTACATTCTTATAACTTTCAACATTAGTTAATATAAGTAGTTAAAAAAGAGATCCTTCTACTGTAAGTTTGTTATACAAATTACAGACCTACGAGTATTTAACACTTTGTTTACCAAAGAATTTAAACAACTTTTTCACAAATCTTATATATAAAAATATAATTTACATAAGGATTTATTATCTAACTTTGTTTCTGCTGAAAAATAGGACAAGAAATCATTATAGTAGGAACAAAAATCACTTTTATTTAAGTATATGAGTAATAACAATAATAATAGCAACATCCGTCAATGAATTGGAACCAACTTGAACATTTTAGAAGAGTACGACAAGATTCCTTATAGAATGAAAGAATATACAGGGTGTCTCATAAATAGGGGGACATGGCTTAACCACAGATTCCTGAGGCTAAAATAAGACGATTTAACCAAACTTGCTTCTACCGGAAAGTGTACCATTTAGCCAGAATTCTGCTTCAAAGTTCTTCGAAAAAAAATTAATTTTGCTTATAATAAACGGACGCTTTATTTGATTTGGATGAAATTTGGTATAACAGTTTATATGGTTATAGGTCATCTTTTAAGGTGATACTTGTTATTATTAGTGAACCATTAGTGTATGAAACGTAGGTGTCCCAATATTGATTAGACTGTAACTTTTTAATGGCAATGCCGAAAACGTGAAATTATTTTTTTTCGGGAAGATTCATTCAATAGTAAACTTTTCTCTCTCCGTGTAATTTGTGATATCTGTTACGGTTCACACAGAAAAAAATAAAATCTGAGTGTCTGCACTACTAAATTTTTAAAATAAATTTAATCTAGCAGTCTATCCAAATGTCAAACAAGTAATTTTTAATGACAGTAACAATTGTTTTACGGGTTGTCAAAAATTTTCTTCGCAATATTCTAAAATTAGTAACATCCGTTTGTTCGGTCTAATAGTATTTTACTACCATTATTATAAATAAGACGATTACATATCTCAGCTTACTACTAAACAAGTTGTGAAGATTGACAACTCGTTACTATCATTAAAAATTATTTGTTTGACATTTGGATAGACTGCTAGATTAAATTTATTTTAAAAAAATTCACGATGCAGTCACTCAAGTTTTATTTTTTTCTGTCTGAACCGTTACAGATATCAAAAATTAAACAGAGAGAGAAAAGTTTACTATTGAATGTATCTTTCTGTAGAAAAATAATTTCACGTTTTCGGCATTGCCATTAAAAAGTTACGATCTAATTAATGTTGGGACACCTAAGTTTCATACACTAGTGGTTCACTAATAATAACAAGTATCACCTTAAAAGATGACTTATAACCATATAAACTGTCATACCAAATTTCATCCAAATCGAATAAAGCGTCCGATTATTATAAGCAAAATTAATTTTTTTTCGAAGAACTTTGAAGCAGATTTCTGGTTAAATGGTACACTTTCCGGTAGAAGCAAGTTTGGTTAAATCGTCTTATTTTAGCCTCAGGAATCTGTGGTTAAGCCATGTCCCCCTATTTAAGAGACACCCTGTATATATAATTAGAATTATTTGAGTGTACAAGAAATGCTAAATTCGGTACTTATGTAACAAAATGGAAATGGCGAGAGGTATTGTGCTTATTTTACTTATAGTGATGAAATTATAAAAAAAAATAGTAGAATCCCTCATTAATTAAACACGAAGAAAGATTCTGTGAAAAAATTATAGATTTCACTGGAATTTGAATTAGGACTTTTGTATTCTACTGGCAAAAACTACCTAATAACAGTTCACATGACAGTTTATAAATAAATAAAAAATCTGTTGTGGCCAGCGCAAGACCTTCCGTCAATTCGATGTATTTTGTACAAAAGGTCCTTGGAACAGATTCTATATAATATCATGTAAAATCGAACACGAACACATATTATTTTTTACAAATTGTATACCAAAAGTTCATTCGAAAAGGTTCTATAAATCCAATAAAATTATAACATAAATATACATAAGTAAAATGCACTAGACACTTCCTTCATTTCTTCTTCAGCTATCCCCTATTTTATTAGGGGTCGCTGTTTCCTCTTCTCTTCCACTCATTCCTGTCCAACGCATCTTCTTCACAAAGTCCTTCTTTTCTCAAGTCTTTTGCGATACAGTCCTTCCATCTTCTCTTTGGCCTTTCTCTGCGTGTCACTTGCGAGGAACACTATGACATATCAATTTTAGATCCTATGCCTTCCATATTTAGTTTTGCACTTCCAACTGACATCTGTCAATTAGAATTTTTTGAATATATCATCTGGTTCCATGATAAATAGCAAAGCTGACTAATTTTTCAAAATTATTTTCTTTATAACGCTTTAAATCTACATCTATTGATTATGAAGGAAAATGTATAATAAAACCATATAGAGAAGAGTATTTTCTTTAATATGTATAATAACAAAATGTCAAAAAATAATATTTAACTGCGTTTTTTTAAGAAAAACTGTTAAAAACTTCAAATAAGGGTACTTCCGGTGGATCAATTATAACCAAAATCTAATCAACTCTTCATACCATTGTACAGAAGAGGAATACGAAAGAATTATAATTTTTAGAATTGTAGTATTGGAGTTATCGTCGGAGAAAAATTTGTTACACACGGACACACACACACGCAGACGGACACACACACACAGACGGACACACACACACGGACACACACACACACACAGACATCATCTTAAAAATGGTATATTCGTATTGTAGGGACCCTAAAACGTGCTTATTCATTAAAAATTCACCACCGAATTTTTTGACCAAAGACAATACCTTCCTTACCTAAAGGTGACGGAAGGTAAAAAATATATATTATCACAGCATAGTACCCATTTCTGGGTGTGCCAACCTGCTTTCATCATAGATATCGGTAATGATGAATATTTGTACCGCGCGGGCATTTACCAGGCGTCACCTCACGGGCACTCATTGCTGGCGTGGAGAGTGCACCACAGGGGTCACTTTCGTGCCATTTTATTTTTCCTGAATATACTTCATGAAATTTATAACAATTTAATTCTCTTAATAACTTTAAACTATTATAAAAGTTTAGAATACGTATTATAATACTTAGGAAACTTTTATGTCACGATAGAACCACCTTCGCTTTATAATATTTGTTTATGAAATAAGATTAGAGCCTAAACTTTTGTATTAGCCATGCGCAATATCTTTGCGCGAACCAGTATGTATGTTCAGGGCTTTAGTGTCTATCGGTACGCGAAGCTTTCAGCTTGGTGCTTCAGGTTTCAGGGAAAAGCTCGAATACGCACTTTCGGGAATATGGACATTGAATGTGTACATATTAAGTTATTTTTTTCAGAAGTGCAGTGAAAAAATATAATAAAATTTAACTGTAAGTTTATTTTTATTTATAAAAGATTTGGTATGTAAGTTGATAGTTGTTAATTTTTAAATATACTGTTTTGGAGTTGTAAGAAAATTTTAGCAAGAAAATAATGTTAGTATATTTTGTCGTAGTTTTTTCATAATTTCAACTTTAAATTAATAAAATATGTTAATGAAAAAATATGGAAGAAAGCCAGAAATGATAAAATTAAGGACCTTCTGGCAAAAACAATTTTATGTCCATAGTTAAATTTAATAAAATGAACAAATAAGAATCAATTTCCATGTTCTTATGATATTTAAATCATTGCTGTCAAAAATTTGCGTTGCATTTGTTCATTTAATTAAATTTACTATAGAAATAAATTTAACTGGACGATTATAATACCGGCCCTTATGCCCGATTGCCCCAACGTAAATTAAATATTAAACATGGTTTAAATTGACAATATTGCATCGAAATGAAATGTCAAATATATTGTGCATTTTTTTGTTTAAACGAAGATTAAAATTTAAGTCTTGTTGGTGTAATTGGGCATTAGTCCATTATTTTGAATATGAAAAAAAAACTTTCCATAATTTTTTTTGTAATTCAGTTTAACTCAAATTCATGATTAAATATTGGAAAACGGATGTTAAGTTTAATATAAATTAAAAAATCTGATGTGGCTAACACAATACCTCTCGCTATTTAATTTTTAATAATTTAAATACATACCTACATATTTACTAATGCTGCAAACTATATAAGTTCCTTTGCATGTAACTATTGCTTTATTTACTATTTTCTTTTTAAAATGTCACTATTATTAATTTGAAGTGATTAGTTTTTGCAGTGACATTTATCTGTCAGTTACATATATTTGAAATATGAACTGTGTAACAAACGAATTGTGTTAATTAAAACATAGGCTCTGGGATTTATAAAAAAGATTATTTTTTAAATTTATCAGTAAAATATATGGAAAAAGTATTAATGTATACCTGTAGAAAATTCAATAATCTTTAATTTTTATATTGACATAAAATGCGAAAAAATGATATTAAGAGTATTTTTTGAAGACGAACAATTATGAGCTTCAAGTAAAGTACCATTTCCGGTTATCCGATTTACACCAAAATTTAAAGGTTTCTTTCCATATTAAAATAGGGTAGAAATACAAGGTTTCAGAATTTTCTGAATGATAGTATTTGAGTTAGAGCGTGGACAAAATTCATACATAAACATGCACACACACACACACACACACACACACACACACACACACAAACACACACACAAAATACAGACATCATCGTGAAAATGTTAAAATTAGATTTTAGGGACCTCAAAACGTAGTCATTTACTAAAATCCCGATATGCAATTTTTAGCACGATCTCTATACTCTAATTTTCAAGCAAATTTATGTTATTACAAATATTAAAGAATATAAAATTCTGTATGGGGTTCCGTGGCCGCGTGCCTAAGTGTCTGGTCGGGTCGCAAACCTGGGGGAACCGAGTTCGATCCCGACAGACGCCAAATATTTCCAATTTTAAATGGCACAAAAGTGACCCATGTAGTGCACTCTCCACACCAGCTATGAGTACCCGTGAGGTGACGCCTGGTAAGCGCCCACACGGTAAAATATATCGTCATCATTACCGATGTCTACATGTGTTGTAGATACTGGCACACCCAGAAATGGGTAATATGCCGTGATGATATATTTATTTATTTTATTTATTTAAAATTCTGTATCCGATACATTTAACATTTCTTTTATATCTTCTATAGATTTGGAGATAGAGAATTATAAATATATAAAATAATCCGTTGTAATAAATCTCACAGCCCAAATAACTCCATGGAAATCAGTTGAAAATAAAATTATTGTAATTGAGAGAAAAATGTCACTAAAAATCCATATACATTACTGAAGGCTTTTTCTGGGAAGTACATTTAATATTTCTTATTTTATTATTAATTAAATATTTAAAATTATAAATACATATATACACATCAGAAATACAGCCAATCTCGTCAATGAATTTGAAGAATCTCGAACATTTAGAAGAGTAGGAGGAAACTTATTTATAGAATGAATTAAAAAATATATTAATAATAGATGTAATTAGAATTTTTGTGTGTGTACCAGATATGTTAAATACAATATGTACTTACATAGGCTAATATGGAAATGGCGAGAGGTATTGCGCTGGCCACAACAGATTTTTTTTAAATTGCCATTTTGATGGCCAATATTGCATAGTTTTGACAACAATCAATAACTGTCAACTTATATACAAACTGTATCTACATTGTACGTTATTATTATTACTGTGATGAAAACGAAATTACATTTGTAATTAGTTTTAAAGGGCAATGGGTTTAAAAAGATAATTAAATTATTGTTACGTTTTCAATAAAACGCCGAGATAGTGTAATTAAATACTTTAATATGGCACTTCTATAATACAAAAATATGACAGCACGTATATAATTCTCTAGATGTCAACCCCGTCAATGTCATTGCTTTCTTTTTGTTTTTGCCCGCCACCTGTTATGGTACATTACCCCCCTCTTAAATTTGACCGTCTCGGTCAAACACATCTTCTGTGTATGGGGCTAATCTATCCAGGTGCACAACTATAGGCCTAGTTCGAGGACCTCTTTGAATTTTGTATAATAAATCATTTATTTTTTTAATTATCTCATATGGTCCTACCCAAGAAGCCTGTAATTTCGGAGATCTGCCTTTTATTCTACGTGGATTATAAAGCCAAACTTTCTGTCCTTCGCTGAAACCTGATGTATTAGCTTTCATATCATATCTCGTCTTCATTTTCATACTATTTAATTTTATTTTCTGTCTTACAAATTCATGTATGTTTGACAATCTTTCTTCTAATTCCTGTACATATTCTCTTAAAAAGTTTGGTCTACTAGGAGGTCGACCGAAAAGTAAGTCACATGGTAAACGCAAATTTCGTCCAAATAAAACTGTGGCTGGTGGCTGACATGTTGTTTCATGTTCTGCAGCACGATATGCCATTAAAAATAATGGTAGGTGTGTATCCCAATCGGTTTGCTGTGAATTTACCATCATTGATAAATGTTTTTCCAATGTGCGATTGAATCTTTCAACCATTCCATCCGATTGTGGGTGCAGCGGTGTAGTTCTTGTTTTATGAATGCCCAATAATTTACAAATATTTTGAAAAACTTCAGATTCAAAATTCTTACCTTGATCTGAATGGAGCTCAAGGGGAACACCGAAACGAGAAAACAAATGGGCAACAAGGGTTTCAGCGATTGTAGAAGCCTCTTGATTTCTTATCGCAAACGCTTCTGGCCATTTAGAAAAATAATCTATGGCGACAAGGATATAACGATGACCATAATTTGTTTCTGGAAAAGGCCCGACTACATCTATAGCTATCCTTTCGAATGGAGCCCCAACATTATATTGACCTAAAGTTCCTTTGCTTCTAATATGAGGGCCTTTAGTTTTATTGCAGACATGACATTGCTTGCACCAATTAATTATGTACTTAGTATAGCCACTCCAATAGAACCTTTCTTGAACTTTCGCTATCGTTTTCCTTATGCCAAAATGTCCTCCAGAAACGTTATCGTGTAATTCCTCCAACATTCTTTTTCTTAGTGTTTTTGGTAATATAATTTGTCGTTTACACAAATTTGTTGCCTCATTGTCATGTACTCGAACTAGTAGCCCGTCGTCTAGCTGTAAAGAATTCCACTGACTCCAGTAATTTTTGGTTATTGGGCTAAAAATTGCTACCTCATTCCAGTCTGGTCTCAACCCTTTTTCTAACCAATCTATGATAGGTTTAATGTCAGGATCTTTTCGTTGATTTTCTTTTAACTCGTCTATACTATTTTCTTCAAGTTGAACTGTAACACGTCGAACCCCAGTATATTCAGACGTGCTACATAATTTACAATTCTTCTCGCATGGTCGCCTTGATAAAGCGTCTGCGTTTTTATGTTGTTGACCTTTTCGATGTTTAGTGTCGAATTCATATTCTTGTAATTTCTCAATCCACCGTGCTATCTGCCCTTCCGGATTTTTAAAATTTAAGAGCCATGTGAGTGCTGCATGATCTGTCCTTAATGTAAACTTTTGTCCATATAAATATTTATGAAAATTGTCTAACGTTTTTACTACTGCCAACAATTCTTTCTTTGTAACGCAATAATTTCTTTCGGATTTTGAAAGAGTTTTACTAAAATATCCTACCACTATTTCTTCTCCTTCTTGATTTTGTGATAATATACCTCCAATTCCCACGTCGCTCGCATCTGTGTCAACTATAAATTCTCCTTCGCTTTTTGGATATGCTAAAATTGGTGCCGAACAGAGTTTCATTTTCAAATTTTGAAAAGCTTCCTCGCATTCAGTACTCCACTCATATTTTTGTGACTCTTCTGTAAGACGATATAAAGGTTTTGCTATCTTTGCAAAAGACTGTACGAAACGACGGTAATACGTACATATCCCTAGAAAACTTTTCACTTCTGATTTGTTCTGTGGTGTGGGCCAGGATTGTATAGTTTCAATCTTACTTGGATCAGTGCTTATTCCTTTGGACGATACAACGTGCCCCAAATAGTAAACTTGTTTTTGAAAGAAATTACATTTTTTTGGATTCAGCTGTAAATTTGATTGTCTTATCCTCTCTAATACATCCCGTAAATTTATAAGGTGATCCTCGAATGTTTTGCTAAATACGATTATATCGTCAAGATACACTAGACATATTTCCCAAGAAAGTCCGCGTAGTATTGTTTCCATCAATCTTTCAAACGTTGCAGGGGCATTACAAAGTCCAAAAGGTAATACATTGAACTGCCACAACCCCCTTCCAATAGAAAATGCCGTTTTTTCTTTATCATCCTTATGTAATTCCACCTGCCAATACCCACTCTTTAAATCCAACGTTGAAAACCATTCAGCTCCAGATAATGTATCTAATGAATCATCAATTCGAGGTAATGGATAACTGTCTTTTTTTGTCACATGATTTAATTTCCGGTAGTCAATACAAAATCTTGTAGATCCATCTTTCTTTTTAACTAAAACAACCGGTGACATCCAAGGGCTGTTAGACTCTTCAATAATTCCTTGTTGTTTCATATCACAAATAATTTTATTGGCTTCATCATATTTTTTAATAGGGAGACGTCTAGGTGCTTGTCGTATCGGTTGTGCATTTCCCGTATTAATCCGATGAGTAACTACATTCGTTCTTCCTCTCAATATGTCTTCCGTAGCAAATATATCTTGAAAAGATTTTATTAATTCCGTCGCCTTTTTCGCTTCTATTTCGTTCAAATGTCTAACAGAAGAAGAAATCATTTCCTCCAAAGCCGGGTTATTTATTCCTTCTTCATTGATTTTTTCTATCCTCTTGCAAGAAGTCAGATATGAAATTGGAGTACATTTTGCTATTCTTGTATTACGTTTTAATTTCCTTTCAAAAGAATTTATGTTCATTACTCGTACTGGAATTTTGTCTTTAGTTGTTACAACTACTTTACCTATAATGAACATAAATTCTTTTGAAAGGAAATTAAAACGTAATACAAGAATAGCAAAATGTACTCCAATTTCATATCTGACTTCTTGCAAGAGGATAGAAAAAATCAATGAAGAAGGAATAAATAACCCGGCTTTGGAGGAAATGATTTCTTCTTCGGGTAATGTTTGAATTAACTCTAAAGCGGAACCTGTCAGGGAATTTAATAAGACCATTAATTTATCATTGGAATTCCAATTCGCAGTCAATGTGTCAAATCGCTTTTTGTGAGCCCTCCAAGAAGTTTTACCGTCAAAATTTTGTGGTTTAATACAGCTTGGCATTATATGCGAAATTCCCTTTTCATTTAAATTTTGTGAGTTTTTCAACTTATTTAAATCACTTTTTATTTCATTTATCTCTTTATATGCTTCAGTTAATTTAAGTTCCACAGTGTCTTCTATTTCTTTCTTTGAATTATTCATGACCAACATAAAATTCTGTTCTATTTTTAGAAAATTTTCCTCAACATGTTTCTCAAATTTTTCCTCTATTTTTTTAATACTTTCTGCTTGATTAAGTGACAATTCATTTAATTTGTTTGAGTTTTCTTCATTTTGTTTTTGAAATTTTTCTTCTAATTTTAATGAGCTTTGTTCTAGTTTTTCGGAATATTCCTTATAATATTTCTCGAGTCTCTCTTCTAAAGTCAGAAACTCATACGTTTCCGGATCAAGGTCCTCCTGTTTAAGCGCTGTAGCAAGTCTTTCTTGAAGTTCTTCTTTCAGCCCTTTAATGGGTAAATCTCTCTCTTCTAATTCTTCCTTTAATTGTTTCAATCGTAACTCACGTAGCTTCATGTTCTCTTTCTTTTAATTACTGGTTGTAATCCCACTTCTGACACCAATGTTACGTTTTCAATAAAACGCCGAGATAGTGTAATTAAATACTTTAATATGGCACTTCTATAATACAAAAATATGACAGCACGTATATAATTCTCTAGATGTCAACCCCGTCAATGTCATTGCTTTCTTTTTGTTTTTGCCCGCCACCTGTTATGGTACATTATTTAATGCATCCTCTAATGCTATTGTATTAATGTAAATATTGCCACTTAAATTCGAAATCCATTTGCCAATATTTAATTTAAACTATAATCTAAGCATAACGTTATAGTATCCCTAAAAATTATTTAAATTAGATGGAACGCAAAATGGTTGATTAATTTCATGATTATTGCTTTGGAAATCAAAAGAGCAATTTTTTAATTTACGTAAAATTGTTAGAAAAAGTAATAGTAACACATGAAATAGATATTTATATACAAGAACAACCAAAGTACAACAGTAAGCTACATATACAGGTGTCTCTCAAATAGTGGGACATGGCTTAACCACAGATTCCTGAGGCTAAAATAAGACGATTTAACTAAACTTGCTTTTACCGGAAAGTGTACCATTTAGCCAGAATTCTGCTTCAAAGTTCTTCGTAAAAAATTAATTTTGCTTATAATAACAGAACGCTTTATACGATTTGGATGAAATTTGGTATGACAGTTCATATGGTTATAAGTCATCTTTTAAGGTGATACTCGTTATTATTAGTGAACCACTAGTGTACGAAACTTAGGTGTCCCAACATTGATTACCGTAACTTTTTAATGGCCACGCCGATAACATAAAATTATTTTTTTTCAGAAAGATACATTCAACAATGAACTTTTCTCTCTCTGTTTTTTACCTGTCGCTAAGAGAGGTATTGGATTCATGCTAAAATTCGCATATCCAGATTTTATTGAATAAGCACTATTTAAGGTTCATAGAATCCGATTATAACAAAATGATGTCTGTTTTTGTGTGTGGATGTGTGTATGCGTGTATGTGTGTATGTGTATATGTGTGTATGTATGTCTGGATGTTGTAGGGACGATTCCTCAAAAACTATGACTTAAAAAATATTTAACTGCAGTTTCTTCAATCTGACATTCTTGGGAAGAGCTGAAAAGGTTTTGGTAACAATTGAACAACCGGAAGTAGTAGTTACTTAGAAAAATTCTTCTAAATATAATTTTTTGGGAGTTTTTTTTTTTATTAAATATTGAAGAACATAAAATTCTCCATCTAATACACTTAAAATTTTTATTATATCTTGTATAGATTTAGTGATAAAGACACTATAATTTATAAAGTAAACTAATCGCAGAGGCTAAGGCACTAAGGAAACCAGTTGACAAATTCCAATGTTTATAACATAGTTAGTAAATGACACATGTCAGTGTCAAAAATCAACAGTTTTAGTGACATTCTGATAGCTTTTTCTGGGAAGTATATTTAATCTTTCTTATTGTTTTATTAATTAAATATTTGAAATTATAGGTAAAATTGTGGTAAAATGCATATATCCATCAGAAATACCGCCAATCTGGTTAATGAATTGGAAGAATCTCTGACATTTAGAAACTTCCTCATACAATGAAAAATAGATATAATTAGAATTATATGTGTGCAGAAGGCATGTTAAATACAATAAAAAACAATATTTGGGTAAAGTTCTGTAATATTTTGTTATAAAACGACGGTTCGAAAGCGAAGTGCAATACAATACTTATATAGCCTAATATGGAAATGGCGAGAGGTCTTGTGCTGGCCACAACAGATTTTTTTTTGTGATATCTGTTTCGGTTAAATCGTCTTATTTTAAACGTAAAAATTAAATGAAGAAGTAATATTACTCTACTTTGCAAAATTAGATTATTTAGTTAAGTGTTTTTAATTTCATTATCTGTATAATACACTTAAAATTTTAAGATAATTAACGTTCAGAAAATTATTTCATATTAAATATGTCAAAATTTCTTGTACCAATAATTTTTGGTGGGTTGTACTCGTGGACAGGTTTTTAAAGAAAATATATTTACGTTGCTATTTTGTTGTTTTTCTATACCACTATTATAGAACTGTAACTCTCAACAAAAGCGCATCATTTTTTAATGTCAAAGGATAATAAATGTATTAGTAAACAAAAATTGTTGCGATTTTGTTCACTTTTACATAAAATATATTTAATAAAATATTAAGAAAACACTCACAAGATTTAAAATAAAATAAATAAAAATATATCATCACGGCATATTACCCATTTGTGGGTGTGCCAGTATCTACAACACATGTAGACATCGGTAATGATGACGATATATTTTACCGTGTGGGCGCTTACCAGGCGTCACCTCACGGGCACTCATAGCTGGTGTGGAGAGTACACCACAGGGGTAACTTTTGTGCCATTTAAAATTGGAAATATTTGGCGTCGGTCGGGATCGAACCCGGTTCCCCCAGGTTCACGACCAGACACTCAGGCACGCGGCCACGGGACCTCATATATATATATATATATATATATATATATATATGTGTGTGTGTGTGTATGTGTGTGTGGATGTTGGAGCCACGGTTTCTAAAATACTATAAGACTTAAAAAATATTTAACTGCAGTTTCCTCAATCTGACATTCCTGGAAAGAGCTGATTAGATTTTGGTAACAATTGAACAACAGCCACGGCCATTATCAGACACCGGCCGTGCTCAGCTAGTAACCATAGCCGCGTTTCGCTCTTGTTGGAGCTCATCAGTATGGTATAACTGCTGTCTCTTTGCAGATACAATTCCTAACTGAGTATGGCGAAAAATATAACCATCTCATAAAAGATAGTTGACTTAAGAGGTAATTGTACCCACATGTAGAGCCATCTATCAATGATGGCCGAAAGGTTGATTCAGACGGTGAAATCTTGTGAAACATGGCGAGTGTTTTCTTAATATTTTATTAAATATTGTTTAACCTAAAGTTCTCTATTGTACTATTATTATTTCACTTTTACATTTCTATAGCGTTATAGAAAATTACAGAATCGCACTATAAGTTATACAGGGTGTTCCGCGACTAGACCGACAAACTTATACCATATATTCCGGGGGTCATTACGATCAAAAAATGTTATATGACCTATAGATGAATTCCTCTTAGTTTCGGAGATATCAAATGAATTAAAAAAAAAAAATTATAATTGAGTTAGCCTTGACGAATTAACGTATGTTTGACAAATGAATGATTTTTGTGCTGTCTTATTAATTTAAGCTATTATTCCGCATTTTACTAATGCAGAATATGCGAATTTGGAAGCTCGTCGTGGCATGTGGTTCCAGCAAGATGGGGCACCACCACATTTTGGGAGACTAGTGACGGTGTTTCTTAATAAAAATTTTCCGGGAAGGTGGATAGGATGAGATGGTCCTATACATTGCCCAGTTCGGTCACCTAACTTGTCGCCTACACATTTTTTTTTTCTGTGGGGTTGCCTCAAATCTCGTGTGTATAGTAATGGTAAACCAGATACACGCGAAGAGTTGACTGACCGTATAGTTGAAGCTACTAATTCTCTAAAGAATGAATTAGCAGTAATTAACTGGCAACATTCTATGACTCGAAGGATACTTGAATGTTTAGAAAATGGAGGTTCCCATTTTGAACGGTTGCTGTAATTTTGTGTTAATTTATATTATTCATGACAAATAGCAATTAATACCAAAATTCGAAGAAAATGGAATGAAATTTGATTATAGCAGGAAATAAGAAAAAAATGAATTTCATTCGGACGGAAAACAAAGATTGCGAAGTTCATTTCAGCCGAGACTTCAGATTTCACGACGTAATTTTCATAATAAAAGACTTATAGGTCTTTAAAGGAAAAAATCTATTGGAATCACTGAAAATCTACATGGTACAGTAAGTTCAGTGAAATATTAAAGAGAAATTATTTATGATATCAAAATTATGTAAAATATTTATTGTCATTAATGTATACGGTGTGTTTCATTTAAAAAAAATCTGTTGTGGCCAGCACAAGACCTCACGCCAATTCCATATTAGGCTATATAAGTATTGTATTCCACTTTGCTATCGAACCGTCGTTTTATAACAAAATATTACAGAACTTGACCCAAATATTGTTTTTTTTTTCTATTTAACATGTCTTTTGCACACATACAAGATTGGCGGTATTTTTTTATGGATATATGCATTTTACCTACAATTTTAAATATTTAATTAATAAAACAATAAGAAAGATTAAATATACCCAGAAAAAGCTTTCAGAATGTCACTAAAACTGTTAATTTTTGAGACTGACATCTGTCATTTACAAACTATGTTATAGACATTTGAATTTGTCAACTGGTTTCATTAGTGCCTTAGCCTCTGCGATTAGATTATTCTATATATTAGAGTGCCTTTATCTCTAAATCTATATAAGACATAATCAAATTTTTAAATGTATCAGATGTAAAATTTTATCTTCTTCAATAATAGTAATAACAGAAAATTTCAAAAATAATATTTAGATTTTTTTAAAGAAACTATTACTTCCGGTTGTCCAATTGTTACCAAAATCTAATCAGCTCTTCCCAGGAATGTCAGATTAAGGAAACTGCAATTAAATATTTTTTAAGTCTTATAGTATTTGAGAAACCGCGTGGTCCACACATCCATACAGACACACACACACATACACACACACACACACATACAGACATCATCTTAATAGTAAATTCGTATTCTAGGGACCATCAAACGTGCTTATTCATTAAAAACTCACATCAATGACGAATTTTTTGACCAAAGACAATATCCATTTTTGAATTATTGCCCCAAAAGTCAATATACCCCATATTTAGATAAAAACTTCAAAATTTTCAAAAATCTAATTTGTATGTATCTAGATACTTCTTAATGCTCTGATTACAAGTTTTGAAACCGCAGGTCGATATCTCGTTTCATTTTCGAGATATTTAGATTCAAAATTTTGCTCAAAACTGCCCATTTTTGGGTATTAACCCAAAAATGGGTCGAGTAATGAATTTGGCGATATCATCTTTCGATTCTACGGACTAAAATACATAAGTGTAGCAATTTTCATAATTTTTGTCTAACCGGTTCATTTTTTATGAATAAAAGCTTGAAAACCCCTGAAAATGGCCAAAATCTGAAAAAATCGTAAGGGGTACACCTTAGATTTTTGCGATTTTTGGCCATTTTCAGTTATTTTGCTTTTGAGATTGTATGCAGCGTTCAAAAATTCTGAAAATTGGTGTACTTATGTAATTTTGCCCATAGAATCAAATAGTGTTGTCGCCAAATTCATATCTCGACCCATTTTTGGGTTAATACCCAAAAATGGGCAGTTTTGAGCAAAACTTTGAATATAAATATCTCGAGAATGAAAAGAGATATCGACCTCCGGTTTCAAAATTTGGAATCAGGGTAGTATCTAGATACATAAAAATTAGATTTTCGAAAATTTTGAAGTGTTTATCTAAATGTGGGGTATATTGACTTTTGGAGCAATAATTTAAAAATGGGTAGAGATATAAACTTTTTTTGTACAGGTATAACATTTTTCCCTAAAGTCGTTAGATTGCCAATAAAGCACTGGTTGTTCTAAAGGAAACACCCTGTATATAATTTAGTTTTCAGTACTACGACACACAGCAATGAGTATAAAGAAAACATATATTTATTTATTTGCATCCTACAATGTTTTATTGGTATCAATTATAATAAAAAGTTAAATAGTTGCGTGAATTATATTTATCAATAAATTATGCGTTCCATAAGTAAAAAATATTTAACATTTAAAATACAAAAATAAAATTTATTCATATGAGATTAAAAATGCATTGTTCGTGATCCACAACGCATATTTTACTTTATATTAAAACACCGTAAGATAAATTTTGCATAAATTAATATGCAAAGTAATGTAATATGTTTGCATTTAAAATACGTCCATATGTGATAACTTTGAAATACTGACTAGTATTAGATACTTTTTAGCTTTAAAAACATTTGTTGTGGCCAGCACAATACCTCTCGCCATTTCCATTTTATGTTATATAAGTATTGTATTGCACTTCGCTATCGAACCGTCATTTTATAACAAAAACATTACAGAACTTTACCCAAATATTGTTTTTTATTGTATTTAACATGTCTTCTGCTCTGCACACATACAATTCTAATTATATCTATTTTTCATTGTATGAGGAAGTTCCTAAATGTCAGAGATTCTTCCAATTCATTAGCAAGATTGGCGGTATTTCTTATGGATATATGCATTTTACCTACAATTTTAAATATTTAATTAAGAAAACAATAAGAAAGATTAAATGTACTTGCTATTTGTTTCTATGTACAAAATTACATAAGTTCACCAATTTTCATAAAATTTGTCCTATTAGTTCAGTTTATACAGCCAAAAATCTGAAATTGCAGAAAATAGTCAAAGTTTTTTTTTATGATTTTTGACCATTTTCAGATATTTCGCTTTAGAAATTGTTATATTTTTTTAAAAATTTGCGTGCTTATGTAATTTTACCCGTACTTATATATACAGTGTGTCCACGGATTGAGTTTACAAGACGAAAAAAAAAAAAATTATTTTTGATTTTACGAAAAAATGCCAAGGGAAGAAAAATTTTTGCTTGAATTAAAACGCATGTGTCAGTTATTAAAACTTTTAATTAATGTAAGGTTCTTTTATTATAACGTTTTTTCGTATTTTGTCCTCCTAATAATACAGTTATTACATTGAATCTAACATGATTTTAGTTAGCTTTGAAATATTGACAAATGATTATTAATTCTAATTTCTGATAAAAAAAAGAGTTAATTGAATAAACTGCAAGTATTTTGATTTTCGCCGTTTTTTTTTTTTCTGAATTAGAATTAATAATCATTTGTCAATATTTCAAAGCTAACTAAAATCATGTTAGATTCAATGTAATAACTGTATTATTAGGAGGACAAAATACGAAAAAACGTTATAATAAAAGAACCTTACATTAATTAAAAGTTTTAATAACTGAAACATGCGTTTTAATTCAAGCAAAAATTTTTCTTCCCTTGGCATTTTTTCGTAAAATCAAAAATAATTTTTTTTTTTTCATCTTGTAAACTCAATCCTGGGACATACTGTATATACCATTAATAAATACGGCACTGAATATATTATTTATATGGATGTATGATATACAAAGCTATCATAATTAATATATAAAAAAAGATATAATAATTTGACCTTCCTCCGTGTCAGTGACATTTATACGACTTTTAAATTTAATGATAAATGTTTTTTAAATTATTTCTTTATGTGCTAATGATTTAAGTGAGTTGATACAGGTTTTAAGTACAGAATGTATAGTGACTTTAATAGCTCTTTATTACGTATAATTTATTTATTTTTAACCAAGAAGGATCAGCATGTAACAATTAAATAACTTTAAGAAATTACAAAAAACCACAAAATGTACAAATACAAATACCCAGGATTGAATTCTCTGAAAATCAAGGTGGAAGACCATTTAAACAATTTTTAGTATTTATTTCGTAAATAATACCTAATATAAAAAAATCTAATGTGGCACCTTTAGGTAAGGAAGGTATTGTTACCAAACGTGCAAAATTAAAACTGTTTACTGACTTAGGCGTAGAATATAATTATCTACAACATTTATTTGAAACATTTTGTCTAAAATTAATTGGGGACTTTTGCGCAAAGAAAAACTGTTTTCCCATGTTAAACGCCTATGGCCAGATTCAACACTGTATATATATACAGAGAGTTTATTTTAAAATGCAACATTATAATTCATCACTTCCATGGTTACTCACTATTATCAAAAATGACAGCAATGTAAAATTTGTCCATTTTAAAATGCAACATTATAAATAGTATTGCAGCACAGGAGATACCTCCAAAACACATCACAAATGGTGTCAATTCTTATTACGACCGACTAGAACTAGAATATTGCCTCAGAGTGATTGGGGGTATTTTTTAACATTTATTACAAGAAAATGATGAATTTTTGTAAGCGAAAGTTTGTTAAGATGTACAACATTCATGTTTTGATTATTTGTTAATCGTCTGTAGGCTAATTTATTGGAAATTAGTTTAGATAATACAAAACTACAAATTTTGTATGTTGCATTTTAAAATGGACAAATATTACATTGCTGTCTTGTTTTGACAATAGTGAGTAACCATGGAAGTGATTCGCCATATGTTGCATGTTAAAATAAATTCCCTGTATATATCTTAATATATAAAACAAAGTCGGGTTAGTTACACCATTTATAACTCAAGAACGGCTGGACCGATTTTGATGATCTCTGATTTGTTGGATTCGTCTCCGCCCCGAATAGCAGAATGACTATTAAAATATCGATTTACGTAAAAAATAAAAAAAAGTACACTACTTTTAAGGATTTTATGCTCTTTCTAATTATAGTGGAACGCAGCCAATTTAGCGACATCTATCCACATAGTGGAAAAGTAAAAGTACAACGTGTTCTCACCCCTGCCGCTGTCTGTCAGTATATAACTAATAAAGGTTATATGTCGATTTGTTAGTTTTGTACGTGTTATTAATCCATACTAGGTAATATAATAAATGCGAAAGTAACTCTGTCTGTGTGTCTGTTACGTTTTCACGACTAAACGGCTGAATCAATTTGGATGAATTTTGGTATAGAGATAGATTGGACCTTGGAGAAGGACATATGCTACCTTTTGTCGCGAAAGTAAAACTTGAAGGGGTGAAATATGGGGTGAAAGTTTGTATGGAGAACCCATCATATCTTCCGCTGAACCCATTTTGATGAATTTTGGTATAGAGATAGATTGGCTTGGAGAAGAACATAGGCTACCTTTTGTCGCGAAAATAAAACTTGAAGGGGTGAAATAGGGGATGAAAGTTTGTATGGAGAACCCATCATATCTTCCGCTTAACCAATTTTGATGAATTTTGGTATAGATTGGACTTGGAGAAGGACATAGGCTACCTTTTGTCACGAAAGTAAAACTTGAAAGGGGTGAAATAGGGGATGAAAATTTGTATGGAGAATCCGTCATTTCTCAAGTTAGGGATATAAAAATTCTTTTTTATGCTTTTGGTAAGAAATAAAGAGTGTTTTAGCGTTTTTCAAACATCATCCCTCAAGGCGGTACAATAGGGGGTGATTTCAATTATTTTTTATCTTTGTATCTATAGTTAAGTTTTAACGTTAGTAGATTTTCGATATTTGTCGGAGAGATAGTTTACATCATATGTACCTACATAAGTAAAAGTACCCGAGACATGTTTAGAAACGGGCGCTGTTACGTGCGGTGCGGGGATTGGGTGGGCAGTGGGCGGAGCCTGTTACATGTACGATGCGAGGCAGGTTGCCGGCTCCCTACGCAGCGCATGTCTCCGAAGTAAATGTGAAAAATTACTGGTACACGTGTAGCAATCGTTATTCTAGCTTTACCCGTGCGAAGCCGGGGCGGGTCAGCTAGTATATATATATATATATATATATATATATATATATATATATATATATATATATATTAAGAATCATACACATTTTATTGCGCAATGCCATTCTTACGTGAAGAATATCATCAATATTTCTTCATAAACACCAATAATCCTCTTCATATTATAACACCTTCTTGTATCTTGTATCCACAATATTTTCTTCTTTAAACCATTAAAA
Source organism: Ophonus ardosiacus (assembly GCA_943142095.1). Lineage (NCBI taxonomy): Eukaryota > Metazoa > Arthropoda > Insecta > Coleoptera > Carabidae > Ophonus > Ophonus ardosiacus. The sequence continues at coordinate 24,496,223 of OW964839.1, forward strand.
CCATTTTCATCCTTCAGCCCCACGTTCGTTTGAAAGCATACCTCATCCCCTTCACCCCTGCCTACCCCTCTTCAGTAATTTGGCTACATCAGACAACCTGTTGCTGGATCTGATGCTGATGGTTCGCGGATTCGCGACACTGCGATAACGCATGTGACGTGTACGTGAACGTTAACAGCGTGAGTGGGACACGGTTTGATTTATTGCCGGAGACAAATAAATACCAACGTTGATGTCTCGTCAAATGAAAATTTATGGGAATGGGATGTTATCAGGTGCATGGCAGGTTTGTCATGACGTAATGTGATTGATACTAACATAAATAAATATTACCTAGAGGCTGTATTTCAACAGTGAATTTCTGTAACCTAGTTAACGTGAACTACAGTGCTCAGAAAAAAAGCTAATTCGGAGTAGGCTATGAAAACAGTAACGTATGTCTGATCCTTATTCAATTTAAAAGTCAAGTCAAAATTGATTGTGAAAAGAAATAAAAAAATCTGATGTGGCCAGCACATGACCTCCCGCCAATTCCATGTTTAAAATATCAGTGAGCTTTAAGTAAAGTATCACTTCCGGTTGATCGTTTGTAAATAAATTCTAATTTATTATTCAATAAAGAGAAAAGTCTGTAATACGAAAGTTTGGATTATGTTTTATTGTTTCTCCTCAAAAATCTGTTAGAGCTCCAAATTAAGTACTACATCCGATTTATCATATATGGTTAAAATCTAATATGTTGTTTCAAATTATATATGAGTTTTAAATACCAAATTTGAGAAGTTTTGGATCATATTTTAAAAGATTTGAAGGAAAAATCGTTACACACACATTCTTATAAAAATCTGCATCAACTTCTAGGTGCTCTAAAACGCAATCTTTGTAAATTCTTCGCCGTACATGATCCATTTCGTAAATGTGTAGTTGTAAATTAATATTAATTCATAGGGCTGCAAAATAGAGTAAATTTAAATCAGATCATCCTGTACATCTAACATGTATGTATGATGTAAAATATATTATTTTTACAAACCTTAATTTCATTAGAATTAATTATTTTACCATTATATTCTCCTTAACATGGTTTCATTATTAATTTTACTATAATTATGCTTCCTGACATTGACATTTGTTTAAATATGTCAAAATTGTTATTATTATTTTTTTTTTGTTTGACGCATAGGCAAGACGATATATGAAAATAAATTATATTATATATTCATATTTAAAGTTATTTAGAGATATTTACTAAATTGTATTATTGTAGAATTGAAGATTGTACCATTGTATTCAATTTTAATTAGTAAAAGTTGCTAAAAAAATATATTCAATGATTTTTTTACAAGAAAAACTGTTAAAAGCTTGTATAAATGGTACTTCCGGTTTTCCGGTATACACTAAAAACTAATGAGCTCTTCCCACATTAGTATAGAATGGGTATACAAAATTTCAAATTTTTCTGATTGATAGTATTTGAGTAATCGTGTCCACAAGATCCACACACACACACACACAGACACACACACAGACACACACACATACATACCTACAGACATCATTGTAAAAATGTTAAAATCGGATTCTGGGGACATCAAAACGTGGTTATTCACTAAAATCTCTATATGCGTTTTTTAGCACGATCCCTATACCTCCCTTACCTAGGGTAGCGGGAGGTAAAAATCTGATGTGGCCAGCACATGACCTCCCGCCAATTCCATGTTTAAAATAGCAATGAGCTTTAAGTAAAGTTTCACTTCCGATTGATCGTTTGTAAACAAAATCTACTTTGTTGTTCCAATAAATAGAAAAGTTTGTAATACGAAATTTTGGATTATATTTTATTATATTTTTCCTGAAAAATCTGTTAGAGCTTCAAATTAAGTACTACATTATATAAGAGTATTAAATACCAACTTGGCGAAGTTTTGGATCATTAATATATTTTAAGGAAAAATCGTCACACACACATTATTGTCAAAATCATCACCAACTTCCTTATTCTCTAAAACGCAATCTGTGTAAATTCTTCGCCGTACATTATCCATTTCGTAAATGTGTAGTTGCAAACTATTATTTGACACTTTGAAATCACGTTCTTATTGAGAGCTGTTTAATATATAATGCTGCAAACATCAAACTTAAATCGAATTATCCTGTATATCTAATATTTATGTATGATGGAAAATATATTACTTTTACAAACCTTAATTTCATTAGAATCATATTTAAACTACTAAATTCTTCTTAACACGGTTTCATTATTAATTTTAATGAAAATTGTTTCGTGACAGTGACATTTGTTTAAATATGTCAAATTTGTTATTAAAGTATTGTTTTTGTTTGATGCAGAGGCAAAATAATATACAAAAATAAATTATTTTATAATATAATATAAAGTGATTTACTAAATGCTATTATCGTAGAATTGAAGATTGTGCCATAATATTCAATTTGTATTGGTAAAAGTTGCTAAAAATTATATTCAATGAATTTTTTACAAGAAAAACTTAAAAACTTGTATAAATGATACTTCCGGTTATCCGATATACAATAAAAACTAATGAGCTCTTCCCACATTAGTATAGAATGGATATACACAATTTCAAATTTTTCTGATTGATAGTATTTGAGTAATCGTGTCCACAAGGTCCACACACGCACACACACACACACACACACACACACACACACACACACACACACACACACACACACACACACACACACAGACACACAGACATACATACCTACAGACATCATTGTAAAAATGTTAAAATCGGATTCTGAGGACATTAAAACGTGCTTACTCACTAAGATCTTTATATCCGATTTTTAGCACGATCCCTATACCTCTCTTACCTAGGGTAACGGGAGGTAAAAATCTGATGTGGCCAACACATGACCTCCCACCAATTCCATGTTTAAAATAGCAGTGAACTTTAAGCAAAGTATCACTTCCGGTTGATCGTTTGTAAATAAAATCTAATTTGTTGTCCAATAAATAGAAAAGTCTGTGATACGAAATTTTAGATTATGTTTTATTGTTTTTCATCAAAAATCTGTTAGAGCTCCAAATTAAATACTACATCCGATTTATCATATATGGTTAAAATCTAATATGTTGTTTCAAATTATATATGAGTTTTAAATACAAAATTTGAGAAGTTTTGGATCATATTTTAATAGACTTTAAGGAAAAATCGTCATACACACATTCTTATAAAAATCAGCATCAACTTCCAGGTGCTCTAAGACGCAATCCATTTCGTAAATGTGTTGTTGTAAATTAATAATAATTTATAGTGCTGCAAAAATAGCAATTTTAAATCAGATCATCCAGTACATCTAATATTTATGTATGATGAAAAATATATTATTTTTACAAACCTTAATTTCATTAGAATTAAATATTTTACTATTGGCACGAGCCAACAAAGTGTCTGACATCTGGTGGCAAAATAAAACATATAAGTTGTAGGGAAAACGTTGTGCTGTCATATAGGGTTAAAAGTAAATAGCAACCAAAAATGACCAGCAAATCGAAGAAATATTGTTTTGTACCACAGTGCAATAATTATACAAGTGCTGACATTTCCGTTCATTATTTCCCAAAAAGAGAAATAATAAAAAATAAGTGGAAAATCGCGTTAAAAATCGGAAAGGACATATCACCGTTCATGAACGTGTGTTCACAACATTTTTTACCTAAGCGATTTTATTCCATATAAGTATTTATAAAAATTTATGCTTCAAAATATTATTAGATTGTTTTTATAGTTATTAATAGAAAAATATTAAAAAGAAATGGTAAACCAAGCCAAAAATTACCTAAAGAAAATTCGACAAAATCCCTGTACAGAGAAGAAAAATAGAGAGATGTTACCTGTAAATAGTAACTATTATTCTTTAATATTATATATTTATTTTAAATTGTTTATAGAAAAGATAGAGAAGAAGAATAAACTATAAAAATACTAGAATTTGAGCAACAGCAAGAGAAGAAGACGTGCAAAACAAAGAACTTGATGTGCATTTGTATTTAATGTTATTACGATTTAATAATGAGCCCCTTTCAAATTAGATGTTTGAACACACAGTCCATTTATTTCTATATTCTGTTTATCTGTTTTATATCCGCACAAGTATGTCCAGCTAAAAATAATTAAATAAGTAGTTAACATGCAGATAACTTCAATTTTGAATCTTATTTTCCTTTATATACTGCTTCTCCTTCGACCATAGGCCGCACAGCACCATTTAAATAAATGTATATGTCTGACATTGTAAAGATGAATGGTTAGTAAGAATGTTTTGTGAGAATGGAGAGACAGCTGAACTTTTATGTGAACGAGAAGAATGAAGTATGTTTGTACAGGAGTGTGCAGCGAACGATGATTTTTGTGTAACTATTATTGTGGTCCGGATGCGGTTATTCGCTACCGAAAATCGGTCACTTTAATATGTTATTATGTATGAATACGTTTATGAATGTGGCTGTGGTGAAAGAAGTATGCATGGATAGGAATGTGTTGCGAAGGATGATTGTTTCGTAATTATTGTGGTGTAAAGATAAATGGTTAGTAAGAATGTTTTGTGAGAATGAAGAGACAGCTGAACTTTTATGTGGACGAGAAGAATGAAGTATGTTTGTACAGGAGTGTGTAGCGAAAGATGATTGTTGCGTAACTATTATTGTGGTCCGGATGCGGTTATTCGCTACCGAAAATCGGTCACAATAATATGTTCTTGAATGAATGTTATGATGATTTTGGGCAAGGCGGAAGAAGAATGTTTTTAAAGAGTTAAGTGATTGTGTGGAGCTCTGGCTTTCATCCCTTTTCTTATTATTTTCGGGTTTTTGCTAACCCACTAAGTGGGAAATGCGTGATTTTATGTATGTAAAAATAACAAAATATCCTCAAAACAAAGTATCAAAATACAACTAGCACAAACGTAAAATATAATGTTTTCCCTATAAGTCGGTCATTAGTGCTGCCATCTCTAGGATGTGGATCTCTCGGATTATATTCTCCTTAATACAGTTTCATTATTAATTTTAATGTAATTGCTTCCTGACAGTGACATTTGTTTAAATATAACAAAATTGTTATTAAAATTATATTTTTGTTTGACGCATATGAAAATAAATTATATTACATGTGTTGTAGATACTGGCACACCCAGAAATGGGTAATATGCCGTGATGATATATTTATTTATTTTTATTTTTACTAAATGTTATTGTCGTAGAATTGAAGATTGTACCATTGTATTCAATTTTAATTAGTAAAAGTTACTAAAAAATTATATTCAATGAATTTTTTACAAGAAAAACTGTTAAAAGCTTGTATAATTGATACTTCCGGTTATCCGATATACACTAAAAACTAATGAGCTCTTCCCACATTAGTATAGAATGGGTATACAAAATTTCAAAATTTTCTGATTGATAGTATTTGAGTAATCGTATCGTCCACACGATACACACACACACACACACACACACACACACACATACATACATCATTGTAAAAATGTTAAAATAGGATTCTGGGGACATCAAAACGTGCTTATTCACTAAAATCTCTATATGCTATTTTGGGCACGATCCCTATATACTTCCCTTACCTAAATGTATATTGTATTATTTGGTTTCATTATTATTCTTTATAATATTCACAGCTTTATAAATAAATCTATTCAGACATTAAAATCAAATAAAGCAAATACAAAGTTTCTAGAAAGGAAATTATTAAAAAAAAAAATCAAAGGAATTGATACATCAAGCACACCATTTATCAAAGTCATCATTTATTATTAGACTTGACATATTAAAAGAACAAAAGTGTCAGAGAATAATAGCGTACAAGGAGGGCAAACTTTTTTCCCCCGGGCCACATGGATGTTTATAATTTAACGAGCGGCCCGCACGGATATTTGTATGACTAAGGGCTGGTTTAAAATTTATTTTATAAATTTACATATAGAAATTTTGATTTAAAATTTACAATTTTCTCTCTGGTTTACGTTCGATTTTGAAATTCTGGATCTGACCAAATAGTATCTATTAGGTAACTTGTTATTGCTTGTCATTTGACGTTTCACCAGATATCAGTTCGGATTTAAGGTTACATTTTTATTTTCATAGCCATGAATTTGTTAGACGCTAATGAACAAGATGATTTTTTAATAATATCGGGAATGTTTTTTACTATTGTTGATTTGTATAATAAAGAAATAAAACAAACACAAACTTAAAAAATCTGTTGTGGCCAGCACAAGACCTTCCGTTAATTTGAAGTATTTTGTACAAATCCCTTACACATGAATATACATTATGTAAAACTTTCTCTTTACAATCAAATAATATTACTACTAAGTTTATATCTCTACCCATTTTTGAATTATTGCCCCAAAAGTCAATATACCCCACATTTAGATAAAAACTTCAAAATTTTCAAAAATCTAATTTTAATGTATCTAGATACTTCTCAATGCGCTGATTCCAAATTTTGAAACCGTAGGTCGATATCTCTTTTCGTTCTCGAAATATTTAGAATCAAAGTTTTGCTCAAAACTGCCAAATTTTGGGTAATAACCCAAAAATGGGTCGAGTAATGAATTTGGCGACAACACCATTTGATTCTACGGGCAAAATTACATAAGTACACCAATTTTCAAAATTTTTGAACACCGCATACAATGTCTAAAGCAAAATAACTGAAAATGGCCAAAAATCGCAAAAATCTAAGGTGTACCGTGTACCCCTTACGATTTTTTCAGATTTTGGCCATTTTCAGGGGGTTTCAAGCTTTTATTCATAAAAAATGAACCGGTTGGACAAAAATTATGAAAATTGCTATACTTATGTATTTTTGTCCGTAGAATCGAATGGTGATGTCGCCAAATTCATATCTCGACCCATTTTTGGGTTAATACCCAAAAATGGGCAGTTTTGAGCAAAACTTTAAATCTAAATATCTCAAGAACGAAAAGAGATATCGACCTGCGGTTTCAAAACTTGGAATCAGCGCATTGAGAAGTATCTAGACACATAAAAATTAGATTTTTGATAATATTGAAGTTTTTATCTAAATGTGGGGTATATTGTAAAGAGAATGTTACGTAAGTGTACGCATTTTTAAAGTATTTGAACAACTGTGTGAAAAATAGATAATTAGAATTGTATGTGGGCAGAAGACATATTAAATACAATAAAAACAATATTTGGGTAAAGTTCTGTAATATTTTTGTTATAAAACGACGCTTCTATAGCGAAGTGCAAAACAATACTTATATAGCCTAATATGGAAATGGCGAGAGGTCTTGTGCTGGCCACAACATATTTTTATTTTACAAATTCTAAAAATTCTTATTGATTAATGATCCAATAATTTATGCCCTTAAAGTTTGTTACACTTAAGAACATCTTGTATATGTGTACTGTTGTATAGATTACTGAAAATAAATAATGCAAAATCCCAGAAGATAATTTATCACTCGCTACAAAAGGTACATCACATTTTCACATAGTATGTACTCGTATTCTTGTAAGCGATAAAACACAAGCACTAAAATCTGAACTTAGTCGATAACCGTGAGAAAATGCATGCGCACTTTATTTAATGGCAAAACACCCCCTACCAAAACAGATAAGAAAAGATCAGCTATACTTTGTTTCGAAATCAGCTGCAGTGATAAATCACAATGTGCAAGAATAGTATTGGGAAATACTTTGCGGCAAGATGAAGGCGAAACAATAACAAACAAATAACTTTATTATAAACTCTTCTAAATTATAGTTTCAATATTATTATTTCTACTTTGATATCTTTGTAAGTCAAAATTTTGTTTAGAAATTATTATTATTTTTCTCACATCTCTTTCTGTTTATTATGGCTGTCAGACGCTTAGACATTTACAACTTGATTCTCAAAAAAGTTTAAGCTAATCCTCATTTTTTGATTAGTGAATTCTATTCTATTTCGGTGTTTAAAATTTAATTTTCAAAATATTATCAAAAAATCTGTTGTGGCCGGCATAATATCTCTCGCCATTTCCATATTAGGCTATATAAGTATTGAATTGCACTTCCCTTTCGAACCGTTGTTTTATAACAAAAAAAATACAGAACTTTACCCAAATACTGTTTTTTATTGTATTTAACATGTCTTCTGCACACATACAATTCTAATTATATCTATTTTTCATTGTATGAGGAAGTTCCTATGTCAGAGATTCTTCCAATTCATTAACAAGATTGGCGGTATTTCTAATGGATATATGCAGGTTACCTATACTTTTAAATATTTAATTAATAAAACCATAAGGAAGATTAAATGTACTTCCCAGAAAAAGCTTTCAGAATGTAACTAAAAAACTAAAACTTTTGATTTTTACACTGATATCTGTCATTTACAAATTATGTTATAAACATTTGAATTTGTCAACTGGTTTCCTTAGTGTAGTTTCGCCTACTCGACTTATTACCTATATCCCAATATTCTACATATTATATCCTCTTTATCTCTAAATTTATAGAAGATATAATAAAAAATTTAAATGTATCATATGTAGAATTTTGTTCTTAAAAATGCGTATTATCAAAAATTTTCAAAAAATAATATTTATAAGAATTTTTTTAAAAAACTACTACTTCCGGTTGTTCAATTGTTACCAAAACCTTTTCAGCTCTTCCCAGGAATGTCAGATTGAGGAATTCATAGTTAAACATGTTTTATGTCTTATAGTTTTTGAGTAATCGTCTCTCCAACATCCACACATACACACATACACACATACATACACACATCCACACACACACAGACATCATCGTAAAAATATTAAAATCGATTTATATGGACCTTAAATCGTGCTTATTCACATAAATTTGGAGATGTGATTTAGCATGAATCCAATACCTCTCTTGGAGAGTGGAGGGTGCACCACAGGGGTCACTTTTGTACATACATACATACATAAAATCACGCGTATCCCACTTAGTGGGTTAGAAAAAACCCGAAAACAATATTAACAATAGGAAAAGGGGTAAGAGTAAGAGCTCAGCTGACTCACTTCACTCTTAAACAACATTCTTCTTTCGCCTTATCCACAATCATAGCATTCCTACATAAGAACATATTAAAGTGACCGATTTTCGGTAGCGAATAACCGCATCCGGACCACAATAATAGTTACGCAACAATCATCTTTCGCCACACATTCCTATCCATGCACACTTTTTCACCTCAGCCACATTCACAAACGTATTCATACATAAGCGCAGAGGAACATATTAAAGTGACCGATTTTCGGTAGCGAATAACCGTATCCGGACCACAATAATAGTTACACAAAAAATCATCTTTCGCCACACATTCCTGTACAAACATACGTCGTTCACATCGTCCACATAAAAGTTCAGCTGTCTCTCCATTCTCATAAAACATTCTTACCAACCATACATCTTCACACCACAATATTTACAAAAATCATCCTTCGCCACACATTCCTATCCAGGCACACTTCTTTCGCCTCAGCCACATTCATAATCGTACTCCACTCGGAAACTTACGCTCCTTCAAAACACTACCAATCGCATCCATCCACTTACACACTGGACGGCCACGCAATCGAACACCCTCAACTTTACCAACATATATGCGTTTTACAAGTCGCTCACTCATCATTCTCTCCACATGACCATACCATCTCAACTGACTCACTCCAACTCTCTTAACAACATTCTTCCTAACCATTCATTCTTCATACACCAAATTATTCCTCAACAATTTAAGAAAGAATATTTAAATAAATATATGATAATATATGACCCATTTCTGAGTGTGCCACAATCTGCTTTATCGGTAATGATGATGACATATTAGTACCGTGCGGGCGCTTACCAGGCGTCTCTTTTGTGCCATTTAAAATTCGAAATATTTGGCATCGGTCGAGATCGAACCCGGTTCCCCAGGTTCGCAACCAAACACTCAAAATATGCACAATATTATTTTTTAAATCTTAAATGCTAATATTTGATTAATCTTACATTAAGTACAGATTTATTTGCCGATAACACAATTTATTTCCCAATTTCTTTACCTAAACAAAACTTAATTCCGTTTCTTTCAATTTATTTCATTCTAAATTTCTGCAAAGTCCAGAAAAGGATAAAAAAATAAACGTTGTGAAATTGAAACAAAACAAGTGCAAATCCAAACAAATGCCATCCGAGCGAAACAAAACACTCTCGACGGGAAACAATAGAACAAATCCAGATCATGTCGGTGGAAGACACAAATCGGGCAGATCATTTGATCCTTGGAAACGATATGGATACAATTGATAGGCATATGTAAATAAATATCATCAGATTGAACATATGTTGAAATACTCGTAACGGGCCTTTGTATTTGGACAACGAAGCAGAAATTATTGGTATCCCTCAGGCTTATTGTTGAATGTATATTACGTTACAAATCATACGAACATTTGATTTTCAAAATCTGATATGTTGGATCAATTTATGTATGTATGTTAATTCATATGAAAACAATAGTGACGTACGATGTCGAATTAAATAAAATCTGTTGTGGCGTTGTGGCCTGCACAATACCTCTTGACAATTCCATATTAGGTTATATAAGTACATATGGGTGGAATTCAGTGGGTTGTATTAAGGTCTGTATTAAAACTTGTATTAAGTAAATGGCAACATTGTAATATTTTCCACATCTATCCATGAGATTCAATTGTGATTTAGAAATTTTACCACAGGGAAAAGTAATACAGGTATCCTTTAGTCAAATGAGGAAGTATTATTGTAAATGGAAGGTATAAATGGAAACTCATTATTGCAAAATTAGGTTAGAAATATGTCAAATTTTATGTGTCAAATATTTCATACCTGAACGTTAATGAATTTTAAAATATCTCAACCCCCGTTTTGATCAGTTTTGACATTTGTCCTTTTTTTCTTACTTCTGTTAATAATATTTTTTTCTTTATTTGATCCTTTGGTCTCTTATTTTTTTCTAACAGGTATTACAAAGTTGCCAAAATATTTTTGACAAAGGACTGTTTTAGCTTAAAACACGCTAATACGACCCACTGAATCTCACCCATTGTATTTAACATTTCTGGTATATACACAAAAATTCTAATTATTAATATATTTTTTAATTCATTCTATAATAAGTTTCCTCCTACTCTTCTAAATGTTCGAGATTCTTCAAATTCATTGACGAGTTTAGCGGTATTTCTATATTTTAAATATTTAATTAATAATAAAATAAGAAATATTAAATGTACTTCCCAGAAAAAGCCTTCAGTAATGTAAATGGATTTTTGACACTGACAACTCACATTTTTCTGTCAATTACAAACATTTTAATTTTTCAACTGGTTTCCGTGGAGTTATTTGGGCTACTAGATGCATTACTCTAAACATGCGTACACTTACGTAACATTGTCTTTACAAGCAAATAATATTACTACCTAGTTTATATATCTACCCATTTTTGAATTATTGCCCCAAAAGTCAATATACCCCACATTTAGATAAAAGCTTCAAAATTTTCAAAAATCTTTTTTTTATGTATCTAGATACTTCTTAATGTTCTGATTCCAAGTTTTGAAACCGCAGGTCGATATCTCTTTTAGTTCTCGAGATATTATGATTCAAAGTTTTGTACAAACCTGCCCATTTTTTGGCAGTAACCCAAAAATGGGTCGAGATATGAATTTGGCGACATGACCATTTGATTCTACGGGCAAAATTACATAAGTGTACCAATTTTCATAATTTTTGTTCAACCGGTTCATTTTTTATGAATAAAAGCTTGAAAACCCCTGAAAATGGCCAAAATCTGAAAAAATCGTAAGGGGTACACCTTAGATTTTTGTGATTTTTGGCTATTTTCAGTTATTTTGCTTTAGAGATGGTATGCGGTGTTCAAAAATTATGAAAATTGGTGTACTTAAGTATTTTTTCCCGTAGAATCGAATGATGGTATCGCCAAATTCATATCTCGACCCATTTTTTGGTTACTACCCAAAAATGGGCAGTTTTTATCTAAATATGGGGTATATTGACTTTTGGGGCAATAATTCAAAAGTAGGTAGAGATATACACTTGGTAGTAACATTATTTGATTGTAACGGATTATTTTATATATTTATGAGTCTCTATCTCTAAATGTATACAAGATACAATAAAAATGTTCAATATATTGGACAGAGAATCCTAAATAAATATATCATCACGGCATTTTACCCATTTCTGAGTGTGCCAATCTGCGTTGTGCACAGATTTCGATAATAATGACGACATATTTTTACCGTACGGGTGCTTACTAGGCGTTACTTCACTTCATAGTCATTTAAAACTATGTACCCCAAATTTTTCACGTTCTTTCATGGGACCAATGGACCAAAGTTCTATCTATGTATATGTAAAAGAAAAAGTCGATAGGACATAAAAAATATTTATTTATTTTAATTAATGAAACATGAAATAATAAATTAATTCGCTAAAAATAATAACAACAAAATCAATTAAAAAATAATAAATTTCTCCATTGCAAAAACATTTAATTTAATTTTAATATTGTTTTATATTATATTAGATATTTAATTTAAAAAAATCAGTTTTATGTATTTATTTTCATTATTATTGAACGATGAATTGCGATAAGTAGCGTTTTTATAGGTAAGTACTCTTTATTATTACAAAGTAGCTTTATTTATTAATGATCTTTTAAAACTTAAAAATTTGGGGATTACGGCTCAATCTTTTCAATATTCGGGAGACCATAACTCGCTTGTTAATAGGAATATTTTCACCGGATTTTCACCAATAGTCTTAGTTTTCCTAATATTTTCAGATGAAATTATAAAAAAAAAATGGTGTAATCCCCCATTATGATAATTTGTGTGATAGTTATTTTTATTATTGCAATCAGATTTAGTCTATTGTAGGTGAAAATTGTTGTAATCTTATAAAACTACATTGTTATTAACTGTAAAACTTTTCATTGTTGTAATCAAATTTAATCTTTTATATTTGAACGCGTATTTGTTCTAATCAAATAAAACTATACTGTAATAAACTGTAAAAGTAATAGATGTGAGAAAGAATATGAGAAATACCTGGAAATCAAAATTTTCAATTTTGTTCTTTCCCGGAGAATTAAATTTTGATTCTGGATTTAAATTTCATTTTGTTTTCAGCTAGAATCCTTTTTACTGTACTTTGTGAAATATTTATTGTAGAACCTTGCTTATGCTTTCGATTAATTTTGATTATTAAATTTTGATAATTAAATTTTTTTCACGAAAGTTTTATCTTGCGCTACACGCCAATGACAAAAATTTCATTGTCCAATTAACCAAAGAATTACTCATCATGCGTCTGTGACGTTCAATTCATTATTCACTTATGCAACTGTACTAATAGAGCGGTACAAACTTTCATCCCTATTTCACCCCTTTAAGTTTTATTTTCGCGATAAAAAGTAGCCTATGTCCGTCTCCAAAGTCCAATCTATCTCTATACCAAAATTCATCAAAATTGGTTCAGCGGTTTAGGCGTGAAAATGTAACAGACAGACAGACAGAGTTACTTTCGCGTTTATTATATTAGTATGGATTATTTCGTTAAATACAAATTGTTTATATTTCAATTTGTAGATTATCAATTTAAATTTGACAGCTGTTGGAGGTTTTTAGTAACTTTATTCTTAGGTTATCTAGTGTACAGTGCAACTTGGAGCGACATGGCAGGTTTCTATTTTACAAGTTACTTCTTATTTGCTCATTTTATGTAGTTGCTATGGATATTTATTTATTTCATTTCTACCTTGTGAATGAAGTCACAAAAAATGCCATTTTTATGACGTTTGAAGAAAAATAGCTATTTGTGTATTAAGAGCGCAAAATGCGACATTGTCGATTGAGAGGTTGTTGCCGCGCGACGAAGGAGCGCGGCATTCTCTCGAAATCGACAATGTCCATTTGCGCTCGAAACACACACAAGATTTTTTCTACAGTCGCCACAATGGGGTCCTCCACCATAACAAAAAATAATAAAATGTACACTTTATACTTACAGTACTGCTCAATAAATAACGACTGGCTAATGCAAAAGATACGGTTTAAACTTAAAAAGGCTTTTAAATGATTATATCGTTACATTAGCCATCTATTCCATAAAAAAAAACCAAAATTAGAGCGTGGAAGCAAGGATTTGTGATGATTTGATGAGTTTTTGTAGAAAAATGTGTGGTTAGTTGTCACGCCTGTCACACTGAAAAAATTAACAAATATTTTAAGGAATTTGTGATTATATAGACATGTATGTGCATTGACTGACTTCTCGCAATTATTTAAGTAACGAAATAACCAATAACTTTATTGTAATCAAAATAAATAGATAACTAGAGATCAGATGTCAGTATGAACTCGCAACTATCCTACCGCCATCTGTGTACAATCATTCCTATTACTAAACATAACTGTTCACACAATTTATTTTATCGTTATTTTCCATTCTTCTGGAGTTTTTATTCAATCTAATCTAAGCATTTTATACTTTCGTTTTTGTAAATGAATGCCCTATTTCATTTTCACAGCAGTGTGGCATTTTGTTAGGTTATGTTAAATACCGACAGAACATATGTCAAATTGACTTGTGAACGAGATAAATGTGTAACTACAGTGCCATTAGTTCCTAACTAAACATTTTCATTAAGAATGTAGACAAGTGACATTTCTCAACATTGTATACTTAGAAATTTGGACAGCGAGCGTTTTTTCTACTTTGTCGCGCATGAGCGGCAAAGTGACATTTTGCGTTGACAGAAGAGAGCGCAAATGGCTACTTTCTATAGTGACTGTAGAAAAAGTAATTTTTGTTGTAAATAAAACTTAAAGTCTGCCCCTTATTTATATGACTAATAAAGTGCCATTTGCATAAGTGTATTTTGAATCAAAAACGAACCTTTTTCACTGCTATTGTTTTCGTATTCGTAAAGAATCATTTCTAAGTTTTATTAGCGAACCGAGTGGAAATATTATTAGTATAAATGAAATACATTGTCCAAGTTTGACAGCTGTAATCTCTACGGATTACGGAAAATTGCTTTTTCTCCCAATAAGATAAAGCTCTGTGTTTTTTGCTAGAAAATTGTGTTTCAACTTTATCTAATAACGCCCCTGCAAAAATATAAAACCTTTTGCTTTATTATTTCTGCGGTTTTTCTATAGAATAGAAAAAACAAAAGCTTATTTATCAACACATATTTGAGATACGAACTTTTAATATATGACATATTTTAATCGCGTGTGATGTAATGCTCTTATTGCAAATAATATTTCCCAGACATTTTTTGTCGACATTTTTACTCTTTGATGTTTTGTTTCCAATGTTTTGTATTAGGTTTTGTCTCATGAGGTTTCATCCGCAATGTTTTTGCTCGTGGTTCTTATACAGTTTTTCTCAGACAAGAATATTGTCTCACATTTTCTGATATATTGTCTCTGACATAATATTTTTTATATAAGTATAAAAGTGATTGGTTGATTAGCTGCTGACAACCAGAATTTGAATTTTATCTAAATCTATCAGACAACTCTTTAAGCTTAAATTCTTAGGGGACTCAAAAAAATACGAATGTATATGCTGAATAACGAATATTAATAAAAAAAATGAAATGCCGAAATTGAGATATTTCGGAAATAAGGGGTTTTTTGTTATAGCGCTTCGACACCAATATGAAATCTATGTATAATATTTTGATTGGCGACCGAAAGATGCATAACAAATAGCGTGTTAGGAGGTGGGGGTTACTACCAATGGAAGTTAAGAAATTCAAATTCGAAAGGAGGGGCTAACATTCCGGTACTGCAGTTTCCAAACAGTTTTTATTTTTACATAAATTTCTTGCATTAAACTTAATAATTTAAATACACCTTTAATTATAAAGTATGTAGACTTATACAGTGTTATAATATTTATTTATTTTATGTAAATATAACTTAAAATACCATATATTTCAAGAACATTTAGGTCCATGATGAAAACAGTTTGATAAAAAACACATAAACGTGACGTTACGTCAATCTTCTCAAAATTCGGGAGACCATAACTCGCTTATTAATTGGAATTTTTTCGCTGGATTTTCATCAATAGTCTTAGTTTTCCTAATATTTTCAGATGAAATTATATAAAAAAAAAAATTATGGAATCCCCATATTCTTAAAGAGAAGACCGTAATCGGCTGTCTGGTCGCGAACCGGGGGAATCGGGATCGATCCAGACCGACGCCAAATATTCCGAATTTTAAATGGCACAAAAGTGACCCCTGTGGTGCACTCTCCACGCCAGCAATGAGTGCTCGTGAGGGGACGCCTGGTAAGCGCCCGCACGGTATAAATATGTCATCATTACCGATATCTGCAATAAAGCAGATTGTGGCACACTCAGAAATGGGTAATATGCCGTGATGATATATATACAGGGTGTTCTGTAAGTGATCAACGCTTAACCCATGGTAGAACTGACCACAAAGATAGTAAATCTGGCAATAATTTTTGTTTAACATACTTTCTACAAGAACTAGAGGCCTTTAAAACTGACCAATCACGTCATAGTTCAAAACTTTATAGAAAAGTAAAAATCAATGTGTTCTCTGGAAAAAATATTGATTATCAATCTGACATTAAATGTTTTTTTTTGCATAGACGTACAATTTATATTCTGTTTTTTTTTACCTCCCACTACCCTTGGTAAGGGAGGTATAGGAATCGTGTTAAAAATCACATCAAGATTTTAGTAAATGACCACGTTTTAAGGTCCCTATAGAATCCAATTTTAACATTTTCACTATGATGTCTGTATGTGTGTGTGTATGTATGTGTGTATGTATGTGTGTATGTATGTGTGTGTATGTATGTATGTGTGTATGTGTAGGGATTTTGTCTTCGCTCTAACTCAAATACTAACATTCAGAAAATTTTGAAACCTTGCTTTTATACCCTATTCTAATAAGAAAATTAGATTTTGGTGTAAATCGGATAACCGGAAATGGCACTTTATCTGAAGCTCATAATGGTTTTTCTTCAAAAAATACCATTAAATGCCATTTTTTCGCATTTTATGTCTTATGAAAATTAAAGATTATTGAATTTTCTACAGGAATACATTAATACTTTTTCTATATATTTTACAGATAAATTTAAAAATAATTTTTTTTATTAGTCGCGAAGCCTAAGATAAACACAATTCCTTTGTTACACAGTTCATATTTCAAATGAATGTAACTGACAGTAAATATCACTGTCAAAAAACTAATCACTTCAAATTAATAATAGTGACATTTTAAAAAGAAAATAGTAAATAAAGCAATAGTTTTATGCAATGGAACAGTTTGCAGCGTTAGTAAATACGTATAGGTATGTATTTAAATTAATAAAAATTAAATAGCGGGAGGTTTTGTGTTGGCCACATCAGATTTTTTTTTTAATATTCTCAAAATAGCATTTACCTTCACCAACCAAGAGTATGCAGACATGCATATGGTTTATAGCGAGACATTACAAAATAGTCGTGCTGTTGTAAGACGGTACAGAGAGTTATTTCCAAATAGACGTCAATGATTTTATGTCATTTGTGACAGGCATCACATTTTTTCCAGAGAACACATTGATTTTTACTTTTTTATAAAGTTTTGAACTATGACGGGATTGGTCAGTTTGAAAGGCCTCTAGTTCTTGTAGAAAGTATGTTAAACAAAAATTATTGCCAGATTTACTATCTTTGGGGTCAGTTCTACCATTGGTTAAGCGTTGATCACTTACTTACATAACAGCCTGTATATTTATATACAGAGAGTTTATTTGGTTACTCACTATTGTCAAAAATGACAGCAATGTAATCAGTGGCGTGCGGTGCGTTTCTGGGTTGGGTGTGCAGATTTAAAAAAAAAGTATTGTGTAGATAGAATCTTAGGTTAACAATTTAGAATTATCTTATTTTTTTATACTATGTCCCTTATAGAAAATGGATTCTTCAGTAAATGTGCAATTAGTAATTCACTTGCAATTTCCATTCTATAAATTTCCATAAATACAAATATAAGTTAAATAAATATTATATAAATTATATACCAAATACCTAAAATTAATAATTAATTGTTTGTCTGAAATTGTTTATGCTTGTGAATACCACCAAAAGTAATTTTACGGCGATACGTGCACAAAATATGCTGCACACTGGAGAGTGCGATGGGGCGATACGTATTTCTAACATTTTATCCTTGTCTGCGCAAATACACTGTTCCTATACCCTCCCTGTGTAAAAACATGCGCACCGAGTGCAGTGTCGAGACCTGTACTTGCTCACCAATTCACACATTCGCCATTCGCTGATAGGCAACCAAACACGCTACTGTTCGTTATTGTCCCATAATTGTATCAATATTTTTATATTTTGGATATCACATATTAAGATCAAATCAATTAAATAAGTTACATTTTAATGCAATACATTTTGAAATTATTCGCAGGGTGTGCAGTGCACATCTTGCACATATGGACTGCACGCCACTGAATGTAATATTTGTCCATTTTAAAATGCAACATTATAAATAGTATTGCAGCACAGGAGATACCTCCAAAACACATCACAAATGGTGTCAATTCTTATTACGACCGACTAGAATATTGCCTCAGAGTGATTGGGGGTATTTTTTAACATTTATTACATGAAAGTTATGAATTTTTGTAAGCTAAAGTTTGTTAAGATGTACAACATTTATGTTTTGATTATTTGTTAATCGTATGTAGGCTAATTTATTAGAAATTAGTTTTGATAATACAAAACTACAAATTTTGTATGTTGCATTTTAAAATGGACAAATATTACATTGCTGTCATTTTTTGACAATAGTAAGTAACCATGGAAGTGATTCGCCATATGTTGCATGTTAAAATAAATTCCCTGTATTGCTTTGGTGTATAATAGGAAAGCTATATCCTATAAATGTTTACTAAATTGATCATCTTGCTTCTATAATAAAGTTGTTGGCAAAATTTACACTGCACACATATTATCCACTACTATACTAGATTCTATAGCCCGTATTTGAACCCAGAACCTGTTCCGATGTAATGCTTTAGGCTATACACATTTCCTCTGAGTTGCTAATTAAATCATTCCAGATTTAGATCCTCTGGTGTGCTATTTACCTCAACTATTGTTATACTTGCCGTCAAATGAATATGGACTAGAGATTTCTACACTGTTGCCAATTCCATTGGTCATGTTGAAAATGCTGTTATGAAGAAGCGGCAACACCGCACGACAAGGGACATGGTGGGGAGAAGAAAAAAATTAAGCATCCGTCCATACTAATTTGACAGCGAGTATAGTGTACATAGGTATATTTCTATTATACAGGGTGTTAGAAAATAAGTGTCTCAAATTATGAGGGCATATAGTACTGACCAAAATCAGTAAAAAAAGTTTAATCAACATAGGTCCGATCTTCAATAGTTCCCGAGATAAAAGGCAATGAAAAATGAGTTTTTTCGGTGTTTACCTCTGCTATCTCGAAAACTGTAAGAGTTACGACGATTAAATGAGACATTTTGTTTACCTTTGAGAGGTCATCTTAGATGTGTTTTTGTTTTTCGAATAATTGTACTAAGACAAAAGTTGTGGCGCCCTTGGCCAATATGTAGTTTTCAAATAACTTCGTAACTATTAGAAAGTGAAAAATTTTTTCATATAATATGTTATTGTTTTTACCTTCCGGCAAAAGGAAGGTATTTTGTCTTTGGTCAAAAAATTCGGTGGTGTTTTTAATGAATATTATGCACGTTTTAAGATCCCTAGAATACGATTTTACTAATTTTACATTGATGTCTGTATGTGTGTGTGTCCGTGTGTATGTCCGTATGTGTGTCTGTGTGTGTGTCCGTGTGTCAAATTTTTCTCCGACGGTAACTCCAAAACTACAATTCTAAAAATTATGATTCTTTCGTATTCCTTTTCTTTACAACCATATGAAGAGCTGATAAAATTTTGGTTATAATTGATCAACCGGAAGCACCCTTATTTGAAGTTCTTAACAGTTTTTCTGGAAAAAACGCAGTTAAATGTCATTTTTCGACATTTAATGATCATTAATATGAAAGAAAATCTTATTCTTTATGCGATTTGATTATACATTTTCTTTCATATTCAATAGATATAGAGTTATAGAGAGATTAAGAGAGGTTAACTTTCAAAAATCAGCTTTGCAGATATATTTAAAAAATTCTAATTGACAGATGTCAGTGTCAAGTGCAAAACCAAAGTGGAAAGTATATGATCTGAAAGTAACATAAGTGACAGAGTGTCCCTCGCATAAGTGACTTGCAGTTTCAATGCCGGGAGTACGAGGAAGGCCAAAGAGAAGATGGAAGGACTGTGTAGCAGAATATTTGAGAGAGGAAGAACTATGTGAAGAAGATGCGTTGGATAGGAATGAGGAAGTGTGAAATGCAATTTACAGAATGTACATTCGTGTTATAATTATATTGGTTTTATAGAATCTTTTCCAAGGAACTTGCAATATGGAATTTGTAAAAAATAGTGTGTTCGTGTTACAATTTTACAGGATTTATAGAATCTTTTCCAAGGAACTTTTGGTATCGGATTTGTACAAAATACATCGAATTGACGGAAGGTTTTGTGCTGGCCATAACAGATTTTTTATAGTCTATTTTCTGGCATAGACAAAATTTTGTTCGACCAGTATCTTAGTCTGTTTTTCTTCGATTCTATTACAAAATGGCCTCTTTCTCGAAAACAGTTGAAGATCGGACCCATGTTGATTAAACTTATTTTACTCATTTTGGTCAGTACTATATGCCCTCATAATTTGAGACACTTATTTTTTAAAACCCTGTATAAACGAAATATTATTGTCTAATGCAATTCTTACGTGAAGATATACATGTAATACGATTATATTTTATTTGCTAAGCTACTTTTAGCAAATGAATGCCACCTAAACGATAATCAAACTTAATGCTTTAGCCTTTCGCGTTTACGATCAATTCATTTCGTTTTAAATTTACGGCTTCCAGTCTTTCATTCTTTTACAGTCAGACTGAAAGGCTGAAGCTGAAGAATTGGAAAATCATTCGGCGAATCTGTCTTAAAAATTCAATTACTCTCGTACACAAATGTCGCATTTTTAATTAAAGTTTTAAATCTTCATTATCGAAACGTGACCAAGAGGAGATTTCGGGGGTTAGATCTAAGATGGCTTCGATACAGATATTTGATTGATTTTACAATTTAACCTTTAACATTTCGAATGTAATTCATATTAAATATTACACAGAAAAAAAATCTGTTGTGGCCAGCGCAAGACCTTTCTCCATTTCCATAAGGCTAAATAAGTATTGTATTGCACTTCGCTATCAAACCGTCGTTTTATAACAAAAAATTACAGAACTTTACCCAAATATTGTTTTTTATTGTATTTAACATGTCTTCTGCACATACAATTCTAATTATATCTATTTTTCATTGTATGAGGAAGTTCCTAAATGTCAGAAATTCTTCTAATTCATTAACCAGATTGGCGGTATTTCTGATGGATTTATGCATTTTACATATAATTTTAAATATTTAATTAATAAAACAATAGGTGCGCTCGGTAAATGAGTTCTGTTCACTCTTGTCACTCTGTACACTCCTAGCACCGTTCGGTAATTACATGGAGTGAGAAGCGTCTTAAAATGGAGCGTTCGGCAAATGCAGAATGGAGTCAAGTGGAGTGAAAAGTGTTAACTCCGTAAGTCCAACCTCGATATGCAAGCATACATGGAGTTTTTTTGTTTTATTTGACATCTGTCAGATCATTTTGTATTTTTATGTTGAAATATTTTATTATACACAATTATTTTATATTTATAATATTGTTTTGTAATATAATAAGGTACAGTATGTCGGAACGGTAAGAATTCTGTACCGTTTCTAATATATACTTTCTTCAGAATCATTAAAGAATAATACCAAACTGAATAACTTCTGTATGGTTCATTATTTATTTATTTTTTTAGCAGTGCAGTATATCAGATTGTCAAAAAAGGAGGTTATTATATTCGTGCACCAAAATTTTAACTCTATTCGTTCGGTTAATCACAAATAAAGGAGTGTACCTTGTTCCCTCGATCTACTCCAACTCCAGCTCTACTTCCACTCCACTCCAACACCGCTCCGTAAATACTCCAACTCCGTATGATTTACCGAACGCACCTATGATAAACATTTGAATTTGTCAACTGGTTTCCTTAGTGTAATTTAGTCTCTGCGATGTAGTACATCCCATTTGTCATACCAAATTTCATCCGCATCGAATAAAGCGTTCTGTTACTATAAAAATTAATTTTTTTCCAAAGAACTTTGAAGCAGAATACTGGCTAAATGGTACACATTCCGGTCTTTAGAGATGCATTCGGGCCGGGCCGGGCCGGACTTTGAGGTTTGGATCGATTCGGCCCGAAAATAAAAATTATCGGCCCGACTCGAAGATCGACTCGACAAAAAAATTAGCTGGCCCGGCTCGAAAATTGACTCGAAATCGGGCCGGGCCAAAGCTCGAAATTGGGTGCATCCGACATTCCTAATGTTGATTTTTATGTTAAGCCGAAATGTTTAACTTTTTTCGTGTCAAACTTATAAAAAACCTCTACATTCTTATAACTTTCAACATTAGCTAACATACGTATTTAAAAAAGAGACCCTTCTAGTGTAAGTTTGTTATAAAAATTACAGACCTACGAGTAGGTATTTAACACTTTGTTTACCAAAAAAATTAAACAACTTTTTCACAAATCTTATATAAAAAAATATAATTTATTAATTTACTTAAGGATTTTTTATCTACCTTTGTTTCTGCTCAAAAATAGGACAATAAATCATTATGGTAGGAACAAAAATCACTTTTATTTAAGTATACAAGTAATAACAATAATAATAGCAACATCACAATATAATTATTATGAATAACCTTGAATTCTTGAAATAAAATAATACATTTTTATTTATTAATATGTGAAGTGTGTTGTTATTAAATCATTTTGATCCTTTTTAACTCCATCCATTTTCATTAAAATATTAAGGAAACTGTGCATTTGATTGAACTATAAGATTTTTCGGGCCGGCCCGAAAAGCTTGAATTTTCGGGAAGGGCCAAAATCAAAAGTCCGACTCGCTTCGATTTTTAAAAATGATTAGCCCGATTCGGCCCGATAAAAAATATCTTCGGCCCGGCTCGATGATCGACTCGAAATCGAGGCGGGCTTCGGGCCGGGCCGGGCCAAAGCTCGAAATTGAGTGCATCTCTAATCGTCTTATTTTAGCCTCAGGAATCTGTGGTTAAGCCATGTCCTCATCTTTTAGAGACACCCTGTATTCGTATTTATTAATTTAACAATGATAATGGCCGTAGCACATTCAATTAGCCTGCCAAATTACTGTACTAATCAAGTCGTTATCTCCATTTCTCAATAATAATGTTTTTTTGTGTGTTATTTCAGCATCTTCGTGGACCTGCAGGTAACCTGGTGAACCATGTCGGCCGGTTCCAATGCAGAGTTAGAGGCGCAGTACAACAGGCTGAAGCTTGCTACTGAGTCCTGCGAGAGGATACTTAATGAATCCAAAATATATAACACCGAATCTGAAGGTAAGAACGAATGGTTACTCTTTTTACCTTCCATCACCTTTAGCTGGGGTCCCGTGGCCGCGTGCCAGAGAGTCTGGTCGCGAACATGGGGTCATGTTGAAAATGCTGTTATGAAGAAGCGGCAACTCCGCACGACAAGGGACAGGGTGGGGAGAAGGAAAAAATTGAGCATCAGTCCATACTAATTTGACGGCGCGTATAGTGTACATAGGTATATCTCTATTATACAGGGTGTTCAAAAATAAGTGTCTCAAATTATGAGGGCATATAGTACTGACCAAAATGAGTAAAAAAAGTTTAATCAACATGGGTCCTATCTTCAATAGTTCCCTAGATAAAAGGCAATGAAAAATGAGTTTTTTCGGTGTTTACCTCTGCTATCTCGAAAACTGTAAGAGTTACGACGATTAAATGAGACATTTTGTTTACCTTTCAGAAGTCATCTTAGATGTGTTTTTGTTTTTTTACAAAAAATCGAATAATTGTACTAAGACAAAAATTGTGGCGCCCTTGGCCAATATTTAGTTTTCAAATAACTTCGTGGGGTCCCGTGGCCGCGTGCCTGAGTGTCTGGTCGCGAACCTGGGGAACCGGGTTCGATCTCGACCGACGCCAAATATTTCAAATTTTAAATGGCACAAAAGTGACCCCTGTGGTGCACTCTCCACGCCAGCAATGAGTGCCCGTGAGGTGACGCCTAGTAAGCGCCCGCACGGTACAAATATATCATCATTACCGATATCTGCGATAAAGCAGATTGTGGCACACTCAGAAATGGGTAATATGCCGTGATGATATATTTATTTATTTATTTATTTATCACCTTTGGGTAAGGAAGGTATTGTCTGTGGTCAAAAAATTCGGTGATGGTGGTGAGTTTTAAAGAATAAGCACGGTTTAGAAACCCTAGAATACGATTATACTAGTTTTACGATATCTGTATGTTGTGTTTGTGTGTGATAAATTTTTCTCCGATGATAACTCCAATATTACAATAGGGGATTCCAGCTCAATCGAATTAAAGGAAAATAGTAAAAAAATACGAATGTATATGCTGAATAACGAATATTAATAAAAAAATTGGAATGGGTATAATTGAAATATTTCGGAAATAAGGGGTTTTTTGTTATAGCGCTTCGACACCAATATGAAATCCATGTATAATATTTTGTTTGGCGACCGAAAGACCGCCTATACATGCTTAACAAATAGCGTGTTAGGAGGTGGGGGTTACTACTAATGGAAGTTAAGAAATTCAAATTCGAAAGGAGGGGCTAACATTCCTGTACTGCAGTTTTCAAACAGTTTTTATTTTAACATAAATTTCTTGCATTAAACTTAATAATTTAAATACACTTGTAATTATAAAGTATGTAGACTTATACAGTGTTATAATATTCATTTATTTTATGTATATATAACTTAAAATAGCATATATTTCAAGAACATTTAGGTCCATGATGAAAACAGTTTGATATAAAAACACATAAATGTGACGTCACGTCAATCTTTTCAAAATTCGGGAGACTATAACTCGCTTATTAATAGGAATTTTTTCACCGGATTTTCATCAATAGTCTTAGTTTTCCTAATATTTTCAGATAAAATGTTGTAATCCCCCATTCTAAAAATTATAATTCTATCAGTTCACCATATGCGGTTTTCACTATTGTAGTCAAAATTAGAGGGATTATAAAAGTTAAAGAAATGATCTAGAATTAAACTATACCATATTTTCCATAGCCCATCTTTCGTGTCCCTTACATTGATTTTTACAAATCACCAGATATTTTTAAACTTTTTCTGTGTGCGAAAATATGCTGATTTCTTTCTCCAATATCTTTCAGGATTCTTCTTCATTCCTAGGCGTATTTTTCCGTATTCATTAGAAAGGCAAACGATCCTCCTCTTTCGGGATAATTCTTCATGGATAAACGAATTTCCATTCCCTCCCTAAAGCAGTATAATTAACTAATAAATATTTTATGACCAATGAAAAAGTTTACGAGGTTCTTCTCAGGCAATGACTCAGTGTTTGGTTTGACACTACATTATATTTTATTACGGAAATATGTGGAGACCATGGTTTTGGAAGAAAAAAATCTGTTGTGGTCAGCAAGACCTCTCGCCATTTCCATATTGTTCGAGATTTCCAAGTCATTGACGAGATTGGCGGGATTTCTGAAATGTATATGATGAAATATATGCATAGCAAGTGCGTGTTTAGTTGACCTGTTACTGTACATACTTTGGCTTACAAATGAATCTCGTTTTTGTTTATACCAACTTTAGATGTAGACGGAGTTCTTTCCTTGTTATAAAAATAGCATATTATAATTACTATTACATCCCGACTTGTCCAAGTACGAATTTTAGGTTTTCGGAATTCAAGAATTTAACCTGCGGCATCTATATCTATAATTTTAAATATTTAATTAATGATAAAATAAGAAATATTAAATGTACTTCCCAGAAAAAGTGTTCATTCTTCAGTAATATCTGAATTTTTGACATTGACATTTATGTCTATCTCTAAATCAATTGAAGATATAATAAAATTTTTTAATGTATTGGATAAAGAATTTTATATTATACATTTTCAAAAAATAATATTTAGAAGATTTTTTTAAAGAAACTATTACTTCCGGTTGTCCAATGGGGTATTCCGGAGATATGGAATTAATGCAAAATAATAACTTTTTTCTATAGTTTCCATCTTCATATAGTAGAAAAATATAATAAAACATGTTTAATAAAAAGTTTTAATTCATAGTTTAATGTTACAAAATTGGAATTTTTACAGATCTAGAAACGTCCTTGAAATTTGTGACGTCAAGTTGATAACCTGTTGCTCATTTCAAAGTAAATATTTTCGTTTAAAAACACAGATGGTGCCAGTAGTTAACACGCACGGGTATATTTCTTGTTTGACATTTCGTCCACTTTATAATTATTACTCCTATTTTTACCATAAACAAACACAGGACAAACACCGAAATACACGCTGCTACTAAAATCATATGTAAACAAGCAAATGGCTGTCATGAACATGTGAATTTAGGCGCTGAAGTTCGTTGCAAATGTCACCATCGAGTTGACGTCATAAGCGCGCCATGATAGAAAAATTTGAATTGCGATGAAATTAGATATTCAGAGTCCTACTGGTCTGTACTAATGTAAAAAAATATTTTTAAAAAATGTCGGAATACCCCATTGTTATCAAAATCTAATTAGCTCTTCCCAGGAATGTCAGATTGAGGAAACTGCAGTTAAATATTTTTTAAGTCCTTAGTAATGTATCTGGATTTTTGATACTGACATTTTTCTGTCATTTACAAACATTTTTATTTTTCAACTGGGTTGTGAGATTCAGTACAACGGATTATTTTATATATTTATAAATCGCTATCTCTAAATCTATAGAAGATATAATAAAAATGTTCAATGTATCGGGTAGAGAATTTTATATTCTTTAATATTTGTAATAAAATAAATTTTCAAAAAATAATATTTAGAAGATTTTTTTAAGAAACTACTACTTGCGGTTGTCCAATTGTTACCAAAACCTTTTCAGCTCTTCCCATTAATGAATACGTAATTAAATTGGACATTAGTTTTAAAGAATTTGACACACACACACACACACACACACACACACACATCATTGTAAAAATGTTAAAATCGGCTTCTACTGACCTTAAAACGTACTTATTCATTAAAATCTGAATATGTTATTTTTCGCATGAATCCAATATCTCTCTTAGCAAGAGGTAAAAACAAAAATGGAGATTATATTTATTGAAATTATCAGATTGTATAAGACAAGATTTTTGGAAATAATCCGAAATAATTACGTAATAATTTTCCCTTATGTATGTATGCAAGTGCGATGGATTTGTATTCTATAAATAGATACATATATCATGAAATGTACACTAGGATCTGTACACAAGACTAGCAAATATCCTGGTTAAGTGGTTACATCATTTGTTTAAATGGCAGATAAAAGCAAGCCGACACAAAAACAATAGAAAAGAAAAAAATGTTTATTATTATTATCGTATACATTACATATTGCATATACAGAGAATTTACAGAGAATTTATTTTAAAATGCAACAGTATGGTTCATCACTTCCATGGTTACTCACTATTGTCAAAAAATGACAGCAATGTAAATTTTGTCCATTTTATAATGCAACATTATAAATAGTATTGCAGCACAGGAGATACCTCCAGAACACATCACAAATGGTGTCAATTCTTACTACGGCCGACTAGAATATTGCCTCAGTGTGAATGGGGGTATTTTTAAACATTTATTACATGAAATTATGAATTTTTGTAAGCTAAAGTTACTTAAGATGTGCAACACTCATGTATTGATTTTTTGTTAATCTAATTTATTGGAAATTATTTATGATAATACGAAACCACAAATTTTGTATGTTGCATTTTAAAATGGACAAATATTACATTGCTGTCATTTTTTGACAATAGTGAGTAACCATGGAAGTGACTGACCATATGTTGCATGTTAAAATAAATTCCCAGTATTTTAAAATGCAACATTATGGTTCATCACTTCCATGGTTACTCACTATTGTCAAAAAATGACAGCAATGTAAAATTTGTCCATTTTAAAATTCAACGTTATAAATGGTATTGCAGCACAGGAGATACTTCCAGAACACATCACAAATGGTGTCAATTCTTATTACGGCCGACTAGAATATTGCCTCAGTGTGAATGGGGGTATTTTTTAACATTTATTACATGAAAGTTATGAATTTTTGTAAGCTAAAGTTTTTTTATGATGTTCAACATTCATGTTTTGATTATTTGTTAATCGTATGTAATACAAAACTACAAATTTTGTATGTTGCATTTAAAAATGGACAAATATTACATTGCTGTCTTTTTTTGAAAATAGTAAGTAACCATGGAAGTGATTCGCTATATGTTGCATGTTAAAATAAATTCCCTGTAATACATGTTTTATAAGTAGTGGAAGAAAGTACACCAGCTATGCTACAGAGATTATATACAGGGTGAGTCTGAAAAGAAATAAGGAAATGATATTTTATTTAAACCTCATTGCTATTTTAATCATGGAATTGGCGGGAGGTCATGTGCTGGCCACTTCAGATTTTTACCTCTCGCTAAGAGAGGTATTGGATTCATACTAAAATTCGCATATCCTGATTTTAATGAATAAGTACGATTTAATGTCCCTAGAATCCGAATAATATTTTTAAAATGATGTCTGCGTGTATGTGTGTATGTGTATGTGTGTATATGTGTATGTCTGGATGTTGGAGGGACGATTCCTCAAAAACTATAAGACTTAAAAGCTGTTTAACTATGAATTACTCAATCTGACATTCCTGGGAAGAGCTGAAAAGGTTTTGGTAACAACTGAATAACCAAAAGTAGTATTATCTTAAAAAAATTCTTCTAAATATTATTTTTTGAAAAATTTTCTTACTACTAATAATAATTTAATACACGTAAAATTTTTATTATGTCTTGTATAGATTTAGAGATAAAGACACTATAATATATAGAATAATCTAATCGCAGAGGCTAAGGCATCAAGGAAACCACTTGACAAATTCAAATGTTTATAACATAGTTTGTAAATGGCAGTTGTCAATGTCAGTGTCAAAAATCATAGAATCACAGGAACAAATTGATATTTGGTTTTTGTTAATAAGTAATATTTGCGAACATCGTAAAAAATAAAAACATTTGCGTAATTTCAATGCAACGAGGGATAGCAAGGAATTAAAAATATGCACACTCATACGAGTATATTTGAAGAATGGGGTATTCCACTCAATTTTTACCTCCCGCTACCCTTGGTAAGGGAGGTATAGGGATCGTGCTAAAAATCTCATATCGAGATTTTAGTAAATGACCACGTTTTAAGGTCCCTAGAATCCATTTTTAACATTTTCACAATGATGTCTGTATGTGTGTATGTGTGTGTGTGTGTGTGTGTATGTGTGTATGTGTACGAATTTTGTTTGCACTCTAACTCAAATACTATCATTTAGAAAATTCTGAAACCTTGTATTTTTAGCCTATTCTAATAGGAATAGAAGCCATAGATTTTGGTGTAAATCGGATAAACGGAAATCGTACTTTACTTGAAGCTCATAATGGTTTGTCTTCAAAAAATATCATTAAATGCCATTTTTTCGAATTTTATGTCTTATGAAAATTAGAGATTATTTAATTTTCTAGTGGAATACATTAATACTTCTTTTATATATTTTACAGATAAATTTAAAAGTTAATCTGTTATAAATCCCGAAGCCTAAGATAAAAACTATTCCTTTGTTACACAGTTTATTTTTCAAATGAATGTAACTGACAGTAAATGTCACTGTCAGTAAACTTATCATTTCAAATTAATAATAGTGACATTTCAAAAAGAAAATAGTAAATAAAGCAATAGTTTGCAGCGTTAGTAAATACGTAGGTAGGTATATATTTAAATTAATAAAAATTAAAAAGCGGGAGGTTTTGTGTTGGCCACATCTCTTTTTTTTTTATTATTTTAAATAAAACTTCATTCAGTTTTGAAGCAATTCATAGTATTAAAAAATCTTAATTGTTCCTAGTTTAAAAGTATTTTATTTTCGGGAAATCAGTGTAACGTCACATTTCCCCTATATTTGTCTTTCTCACACACACTGCTCTGAGTACGCTGCGAGAGAAAGATAACAATTGTATGACGTCAATTTTTCCTTTTAGCAAATGTGAAATATCTCGTAAAGTAATTATTTAAAAAATGTTTTCATTGTTTTAACTATTATTTATTGAGCCATACTTTATGTTAAATTGAAATTTTTAAAAAAATTTTTGTTATGGTGGAATACCCCATTGTTTAGTAAATTGAACTACAATTTAGAATGTTTTTTTCTGTGCTTGTGTGAGACGGGGCTCGTATAAGATACAAGTAATAATGAATGAAAAACGTTTTTTAGTGAATGTCTACCGTACGTCTTAATTTCGTGTTCGATTTTTTCGTTTTAATTTGACCCCTCTTTCAGTAATCTCGTAATCTGTCCACTCCTCGAACATATATCTTCTTCACCATCGAACGTAGAGAAATTTCCAGAGCTAGGTTCACGAATCCACGAATGTCATTCATTCCACCTTTCAATTCGTTTCATTTACTTGAAACGATTCAGGTTTCTTTCCAAAGAAAGTCACAAATTACATTATAATAAATGTATCACCTTTTGACTTCGGTTTGATTCAAATCTGAACCGATAAAACTGGTCAGATAATCCCAAAGACGAAACCAAATTCATATTAGTTCGGCCGGTTAGCATTTTCAACAAACAAATTATAAAACATATGCAAATGTTGAGATATTTCTACAAATATCTTTTTTTTTTTGTAGATATATTAAACTTACAAAAACTGAATATATTGTTCAAGTATTCCACCATTTAATATTGGGTTACATCGCCTTTATTAATAATATAACTCATACAGTAATCATTTAAACAAATGATTTTTAAATCCTTTTAAGATTAAATTTATTTTAAAAGAATTCACGATGCAGTCACTCAGGTTTTATTTTTTCTGTCTGAACCGTAACAGATATCACAAATTAAACAGAGAGAGAAAAGTTTACTATTGAATGTATTTTTCTGAAAAAAAAAAAAATCTGATGTGGCCAGCCCATAACCTCCCGCTGGGTATTTAACCATGCAGTATAAATAAAGCAATCATTAAGGTCAAATATTTTTACATTCACTCATAACAATTTTTATTTTACATTTAACAAATATATCATACACAAAATAAATTTCACAAATATTGACAAAACTAATAGAATCATTGAACAAAAATCAAAATAGTACTCGCATATTGACACAAAGTCTTTTCAAACCCGTATTCTGGAAGACAATGAAGCACATCAGTAGTAATTCTAATATTTATGTACGATTGAAAATATATTATTTTTACTAACCTTAATTTTATTAGATTCAAATACATATATTATTACTACATTCTTCTTAACACGGTTTCATTATTAATTTTAATGTAATTTCAACCTGACAGTGACATTTGTTAAAATATGTCAAAATTGTTATTGAAATATTGTTTTTGTTTGAGGCATAGGCAAAATGATATATGAAAATAAATTATATTATAAATTTATATTTAAAGTTATTTAGAGTTATTTACTAAATGCTATTATCGTAGAATTGAAGATTGTACCATTATATTTCATTATTATTAGTAAAAGTTGCTGAAAAATTATATTCAATGTATTTTTTTCAAGAAAAACTGTTAAAAACTTGTATAAGTGATACTTCCGGTTATCCGATATACACTGAAAACTAATGAGCTCTTCCCATATTAGTGTAAAATAGGTATACGAAATTTCAAAATTTTCTGATTGATAGTATTTGAGTAATCGTGACCACCAGATCCACACATCCACACACACACACACACACACACACACACACACATACCCACAGACATCATTGTAAAAATGTTAAAATCGGGTTCTGGGGACTCCAAAACGTTTTTATTCACTAAAATCTCTATATGTGATTTTTAGCACGATCCCTATACCTCCCTTACCTAGGGTAAAAATAATAATTTTACGTTATCGGCGTGACCATTAAAATGTTACGGTCTAATCAATGTTAGGACACCTAAGTCTCATATACTAGTGGTTCACTAATAATAACAAGTATCATCTTAAAAGATGCCTTTTAACTATACGAACTGTCATACCAAATTTCATCCAAATCGAATAAAGCGTTCTGTTATTATAAGCAAAATTAATTTTTTTTTCGAAGAACTTTGAAGCAGAATTCTGGCTAAATGGTACACTTTCCGGTAGAAGCAAGTTTAGTTAAATCGTCATATATTAGCTTCAGGAATCTGTGGTTAAGCCATGTTCCCTGTTACAGAGACACCCTGTATATTAACTTTTAGTTTGAACTACATAAACGAGAAGTATAAAGTTTATTTCATTTTCGCAGTGCATTTTAGCCTAACGGATACATAAAACAAGTGTATATAAATCCATACGCTAAATCAATAAATATTCTATTTTAGTTTCATGAAGATGTCTTCATTTATTTCTGCAAACTGCAACACTAACGTTGCAGGTTTGTTGATTTAGTTTTGAAACTGCATTAAATTGAACACGATTTTCAAATATTAAATATTAGTTTTGTTCTTGTCCATATATTAAAGAGAAAGTTTCTTTTTTTCATGTTTTAGGCCCGGCATTTTTATGTCTGGTTAAACTATCTGTTAATTTAAGTGGTAGTTAAGTTAAAGTATACTTTAATCAAAGATGAAAATACTGACGTCGGAGTACATACATCACGTCATTCGTAGCCAATAGGAAAACAGTTTACAGTAAAATTTTTGAAAGAAGTCCGATCAAGGGCATCTGCAAATTGCATCTATGAATTAAGATTTTATGCTGTAAAATGTATATGTACTCAGACGCCACATTGTGTTTCAGATCACGTGACTTTCAAAATATTACACAAATTTCAATACCGTTTTTTTTTTAACGTGAAACATTGGGTTTGTCATATCCATGATTGCGACTTGACATTTGATTGAAAGCAATGTATTTGCCCATTCCATTTAAAATAAAACATAGGGAACGAATTTGACATTTGATAAGACGGCAATAGAGGTTAATTTTGTTTAAATAATTATACCTGCATTCTAAATTAAAATTAGTTGTAGAAAAAATATAGTGTGCACCTTGTGCCCGAGTGGTTTTCTGACTCGGCTAAATTTATATATTTTAAATTAAACAAATACATTGCTGTCAATCAAATGTCATATCATAACTTATAGGAAAATTCAACGGTTATCTGTCATATTGACAAGATGTCATTGGAGATTAATTTTGTTTAAATAATTATACCTGTTTTCTAAAAATTAAATTTAGATGTAGAAAAAATACTGTGTGCATCTTGTACCCGAAATATGTTTAGTGCTCTCGAGTGGTTTTCTGACTCCGCTAAATTTCTTACAATATTTAAATGTAATACTTCTGTCAGATTCGTTCCCTATGTTTCATTTTAAATGGGACGGGCAAATACATTGCTGTCAATCAAATTTCAAGTCGTTACCATGGATATGACAAACCCAATGTTTCACGTTAAAAATACTCACGGTATTTAATTGTAAAATATCTAGTGGATATTTCGTTTGTACTTAAAAATCATATAAAAACTCTTGCAATATCCCTATTTATTATTTGGTTTTTAACCATTCAAAATGTCCCCGTTTCATAATCCATTTAAAGATTACCATTGACTTGTCAAATGTGTCAGATGACAGCATTTTCCTTCTTAAATTTTCTATATAAATGGAATACTTTTCCTTTGTTTCAATGTATCATTTTTCAGCGGTATTTTTTGACATTTTTGGCAGTGAAAATGTACAGGTAAAGTAAAACATAAATCATCGGGAGTGGAAAAAATCTGGCAACTCGAGAGGTAAATATCTGATATCTGTGACCAGTCCAGGATTTAATGGCCAGCCCTCGCTTCATTCGGGTGGCAAACATGTCCTCGACTGGTAAATATTATTTATTCACAATCATTATAGTAATATGCCGATTCCTAACCTTTTGGAGGTTAGGAAATACGTCATTCCAAACCTTAATGACAATCTCTTGGGTTGGAAACAACAGATTTCACTTCCATCTCTTGGGTTGGAAATGTTTATGTAGGGGTTGCCTAGCAACATTGCCGTAGATCCCCATAATTAAGTAGGCTAAACAAATTTTAAGACAGCCTCGCGCATTATCTCTTATATAAGTAAGCCCTCGGCTGTAATGAAACATCTCCCACCTCGGATGTAATATACTATTACGCATTTAATGGGAAGTAATTAATCAAAATATTTATTTGTATTTTGAAATATTATAACCTCAATTCAAGCTATACATAAAATATGTTTATTTATTCTAAATGAATTTAGCTAATGTTTGAAACATACTTTATTAATGGCATTTATTTAAAGAGGAACCAAAATTAATTAATCAAAATTCAAGGATAATAAATTTTGTTAATATGTAAAGAAGCCTGAACTGAATTAATATTTCCTTCAATTATATATATACTAGCTGACCCGCCCCGGCTTCGCGCGGGTAAAGCTAAAATTACGATTAGCTACACGTGTACCAGTAATTTTTCACGTTTACTTCGGAGACATGCGATGCGTAAGGAGCCGGCAACCTGCCTCGCATCGTATATGTAACAGGCTCCGCCCGATCCCCGCACCGCACCTAAAAGCGCCTTTTCTAAACATGTCTCGGATACTTTTACTTATGTACATATGATGCAAGCTATCTATCCGACAAACATCGAAAATCTGTTAACGGTTAAAACTTTACTATAGATAAAAAAAATAATTGAAATGATCCCCTATCGTACCGCCTTGATGGATGATTTTTTAAAAACGCTTAAACACTTTATTTCTTACCAAAAGCATAAATAAGAATTTTTATATCTCTAACTTGAGAAATGATTGGTTCTCCATACAAACTTTCGTCCCCTATTTCACCCCCTTCAAGTTTTATTTTTGCGACAAAAGGTAGCCTATGTCCTTCTCCTAGGTCCAATCTATCTCTATACCAAAATTCATCAAAATTGGTTCAACGGTTCAGGCGTGAAAACAAACAGGCAGACAGACAGACAGACATAGTTAATTTCGCATTTATTATATTAGTATGGATTTAATATTAACAATTAAATAAAGAAAAAATCAAAATCACAATTAATTTTTTTTTTATTACAATAATCAATATAGTTAACAATGATGACAATAATTTGTGTGATAGTTATTTTTATTATTGCAATCAGATTTAGTCTACTGTAGGTGAAAATTGTTGTAATCAAATAAAACTACATTGTTATTAACTGTAAAACTTTTCATTGTTGTAATCAAATTTAATCTTTTGTGTTTGAAAGTTTATTTGTTCTAATCAAATAAAACTACACTGTAATAAACTGTAAAAGTAATAGATGTGAGAAAGAATATGAGAAATACCTGGAAATCAAAATTTTAAATTTTGTTCTTTGCCGAAGAATTTAATTTTGATTCTGGATTATTTAAATTTCTTTTTGTTTTCAGCTAGAATCCTTTTTACTGTACTTTGTGAAATATTTATTGTAGAACCTTGCTTATGCTTTCGATTCATTTTGATTATTAAATTTTGATAATTCAATTTTTTTCACGAAAGTTTTATCTTGCGCTACACGCCAATGACAAAAATTTCATTGTCCAGTTAACCAAAGAATTACTCATCATGCGTCAGTGACGTTCAATTCATTATTCACTTGTGCAACTGTACTAATAGAGCGGTACAAACTTTCATCCCTATTTCACCCCTTTAAGTTTTATTTTCGCGATAAAAAGTAGCCTATGTCCGTCTCCAAAGTCCAATCTATCTGTATACCAAAATTCATCAAAATTGGTTCAGCGGTTTAGGCGTGAAAACGTAACAGACAGACAGACAGACAGGGTGGCGTGCTTAAGACGATCCACCCTTAATAATTTTGAAACGAATTGTGTTAGACATACCCGATTTACGCTAAATGTTTTAACTTGTAGGGGGCCACATTTTATTAATATTTTTTTTTTTTAACTTACTAATCTCATCCCCACCACTCTCAACTTTTAAAACTTAAATTGCAATATACCCCTTGTGACATATCAAATGGAAGCTCTTCAAAATGCTATACGGGCATATCAATAAATTGATATTTGAATAAACTGTTTTGCTGTGTATACAATTGTAAAGTTCACATTACACTTCAGGAGGACAAAAATAAATTTTTGTTACTGTTTTAATCTTTTCTTTTCATGCCTAGTCCGGGAATATAAAAACGACCCCTCGTATATACATATTTAGATTTTAAAGAAATACATTTCAATATAAAGTAAACTTTTCTATTCAAACAATATGTTGAATTTAAATGGAACGCAGAAACGTTGATATAAAAATGAAACACTATTATATGCGAGTACCTATATTGTATTGTATGTTTTATTATTCTACCATACAGAATTTAGTTTATACAATTTTTGAATAGAAAATTTTAATTTGGTTCAATATTTCAATTTAGTAATTGGTACACATATGCACTCATACACATACATACACTGACAAATCCCGAAATTATATTTTTATTTTCATTTATATTATTTTGTTTTATTGTTTTGGGTATTCGCACTTGATTTGCCATTATTAAAACATTCATCCTCTGTTATATAGATGGATATAAGACATTATAGTCAAAAAATAAAAAATCTGATGTGTCCAGCACATTACCTTCCGCCAATTCTATGTATTTTGTATAAATCCCGTACCAAATGTTCCTTGGAAAGATTCTAATATCCTGTCAAATTGTAACACGAACACATACTATTTTTTTTTACAAATTCCATACAGAAAGTTCCTTTTATAATAATTATATAAGGCTATACACTTTTTGACGATTAAAAATCTGTTGTGGCCAGCACAAGACCTCTCGCCATTTTCATATTAGGCTATATAAATATTGTATTCCCGACCGACGCCAAATATTTCAAATTTTAAATGGCACAAAAGTGATCCCTGTGGTGCACTCTCCACGCCAGCAATGAGTGCCCGTGAGGTGACGCCTGGTAAACGCCCGCACGGTACAAATATGTCATCGTCATTACCGATATCTGCGATAAAGCAGATTGGCACACCCAGAAATGGGTAATATGCCGTGATGATATATTTATTTTTATTTATTGCACTTCGCTTTCGAACCGTCGTTTTATAACAAAATATTACAGAATTTTACCCAAATATTGTTTTTTATTGTATTTAACATGTCTTCTGCACACATATAATTCTAATTATATCTATTTTTCATTGTATGAGGAAGTTTCTAAATGTAGAAGATTCTTCCAATTCATTAACCAGATTGGCGGTATTTCTGATGGATATATGCATTTTACCACAATTTTACCTATAATTTCAAATATTTAATTAATAAAACAATAAGAAAGATTAAATATACTTCTCAGAAAAAGCTATCAGAATGTCACTAAAACTGTTGATATTTGACAATGACATGTGTCATGTTATAAACATTGGAATTTGTCAACTGGTTTCCTTAGTGCCTTGGCCTCTGCGATTAGTTTACTCTATAAATTATAGTGTCTTTATCTCTAAATCTATACAAGATATAATAAAAATTTTAAGTGTATTAGATGGAGAATTTTATGTTCTTCAATATTTAATAAAAAAAAAACTCCCAAAAAATTATATTTAGAAGATTTTTCTAAGAAACTACTGCTTCCGGTTGTTCAATTGTTACCAAAACCTTTTCAGCTCTTCCCAGGAATGTCAGATTAAGAAAACTGCAGTATTTTTTAAGTCTTATAGTTTTTGAGGAATCGTGTCTACAACATCCAGACATACACACACACATACACACATCCACACACACACACAGACATCATTTTAAAAATGTTATAATCGGATTGTAGGGACCTTAAATCGTGCTTATTCAATAAAATCTGGATATGCGAATTTTAACATGAATCCAATACCTCTCTTAGCGAGAGGTAAAAATGATTGAAATTTTATTTCATTTTTCACTATTAGTGATTTTAATGCATTAAGGTGTTTACACTAAGTGATGACGTGCATTGGCTACTTGAATGATTTGGGTATATAAAAAGTTC
This sequence comes from Ophonus ardosiacus, assembly GCA_943142095.1. Classification (NCBI taxonomy): domain Eukaryota; kingdom Metazoa; phylum Arthropoda; class Insecta; order Coleoptera; family Carabidae; genus Ophonus; species Ophonus ardosiacus. Next base: position 24,534,714 of record OW964839.1, read on the forward strand.
GAAGACAAATGCTACAATAGTTTGTCTTTTGCGTCATGAATCATGGCTACCTAGATAACATTTCGAATCACCCTCGTACGAACGTAGATTTTGAACGTGTCAGCGTCAGCAGATTTTAAAAGGAGATACATTTTAAGTCTTGCTGTAAAACCAGCCAATATTTCAAAGCTGTTATCTCTTCACATATGGAAATACTTTAATACAGAAGTTGAGAGACACATTAATTTTTCCTTTTTTTTGGCATTTCCTTAAACTTAAGTCATTTCATTGATGTTGCAAATTTTTCTTCTTTAGAAATTCAGTCAGGTTTTTTTATTTCCTTCTATCGCGCGTATTCTTTCGAGGCCGACACGTCGAAATGTTCTATTCTATACGTAAGAAAAAGGGAAAAGTGTTTTTTCTTTAATTATTGACCTACTTTTTTGGGGATATATGTGTAAGACAGAGATGATGATAAGAGAAAAGGTGATGGAGATAACACGCGTTTCGATGCAGTGATTAGTAATTTAAGTTTGAAGTTAAGGATAATTAGAAAATTTTGAAATATAATTTTGGAAATAATTAACAATAAACTCTAAAATGTACAGGAGAGCCAATTTCCGCACATTTTTACCTCTCTTTCAGAAAGGTATTGGATACATGCTAAAAATCGCATATCCACATTTTAGTGAATAAGCACGTTTTAAGGTCACTAGAAACCGATTTTGACATTTTTACGATGATGTGTGTGTGTGTGTTGTGTGTGTGTGTGTGTGTGTGTGTCTGGATGTTGGAGGGACGATTCCTCAAAATCTATTATACTTAAGACCTGTTTATCTACTTATTCCTCAATCTGACATTTGACATTAATGGGAAGAGCTGGAAAGGTTTTGATAACAATTGGACAACCGGAAGTAATCGAATTTAAGATTTCTTGTACACACAAATAATTGGCTACTTGCGTGGTACTGAAAATCCGATTTCTATCACTATATACGTAATGTTACGTTGAAAACATATATAAAAATTTTATTTTAAAAAAATCATTTGTTTTTTAGTAAATTAAGAAAGAAAATTTTCTGTGACGTCATTATATTGAACTGAAAAAGGAAACCATGTTTAAAAATGTAACGTATAGATGGCATGTCGTGCGAGAAAGTTTTAATTTGACATTAGTTCATTTTTCTGTCTCTCTGGGCTCTCAAATATATTAATTACTTCACAAATAAACACATAAGTAGTTACATGTAATTTAAAATATCGATTCCAAAAAGACAAACTAAAATATTAACCTCCAAACTATTGTTGAAACGTCAAATAGGAGATCTACATTACCCGTACAAACAAAAGCTATGGCTTTACGACCACTCATTGGTGCGGCGTAATTCTACGTCATACATGGCGGTAATTCAAATAATCAAATTTCAATATTTTTTTTTCTGGCTAATTAATAAATAAAAAATATGGGTAACAAGTTTTCATCTGCTCTTCAAAAGTATTAAATAAAAAAATCTGTTGTGGCCAGCACAAGACCTCTCGCCATTTCCATGTTAGGCTATATAAGTATTGTATTGCACTTCGCTTTCGAACCGTCGTTTTATAACAAAAAATTACAGAACTTTACCCAAATATTGTTTTTTATTGTATTTAACATGTCTTCTGCAAACATATCATTCTAATTATATCTATAATTATATCTATTTTTCATTGTATGAGGAAGTTCCTTTATGTGAGTGATTCTTCCAATTCATTAACCACATTGGCGGTATTTCTGATGGATATATGCATTTTACCTATATATATATATACAGGGTGTCTCAGGACGAGCTTACGCTATCTATATTTTAAATACTATTTAATATAATTTAACGAAATTTGGTATCTAGGGGTTATCCAACATGCCCGTTTTAACTAAAATATTTTCAAAGCAGTAGCACTTCCGCTTTGACCGGAAATTGACCTCAACTTTCTTATTTTAAATGGAATACGCTATATTTTATTTTACCATTGAATGCAGCGGAAAATTTTACATATGAATCAATAAAAACATTTTACTCATGATCAACTACTTCCGGCGTTATTCAACTTTTTTTGATTTTTTGTCTGAAATCCGGCACATTTTCAAAACTCTGTATATCGGGAACGAGATCGAATTTTTATAATCTGAAAAAAGCCTTTTATAAAGGAGACTTTAAGCTACATTATCCATAGAGGAATCCTCGATTATTTATAAAAATGTGACGGGTACGTTACACCAAAATTACAGTTGACAAACTTCAAAAAAGACAATTTTTTTAAATGGAACCCCCCCTTTTTTATTACATAAATGTGTACAACGACAAAAAATAAGGGTACTTTATGTAACATGTCCTATGTTGAAAGTTGATAGAATTTCAGTAAATTCGAAAAACATGTAATCTGGGTATAATTATTTTATTAATACGGATAAGTAAGCCATGGAAAAACAATGTTTGTTTTTACAAATTCATCTACTTGATATCTTAGATAATTTCCCGTTGGATCAAAGGAATTTAATATGGTACCAGCATGATGGCGCTCCACCCCACAATAGCCATAGAATAAATACTTTTTTGGAAACAATTTTTGAAGATAGGTGGCTGGCAAATAATGGACCACATAGGTGGCCTCCTCGTTTACCCGATTTAACTCCACTTGATTTTTTTGTTTGGGATTACATTAAAAACGTCGTCTATCGTCTATTAATAAAATAATTATACCCAGATTACACGTTTTTCTAATTTACTGAAATTCTATCAACTTTCAACATAGGACATGTTACACAAAGTACCCTTATTTTTTGTCGTAGTACACATTTATGTAATAAAAAAGTGGGGGTTCCATTTAAAAAAATTGTCTTTTTTGAAGTTTGTCAACTGTAATTTTGGTGTAACGTACCCGTCACATTTTTATAAATAATCGAGGATTCCTCTATGGATAATGTAGCTTAAAGTCTCCTTTATAAAAGGCTTTTTTCAGATTATAAAAATTCGATCTCGTTCCCGATATACAGAGTTTTGAAATTGTGCCGGATTTCAGACAAAAAATCAAAAAAAGTTGAATAACGCCGGAAGTAGTTGATCATGAGTAAAATGTTTTTATTGCTTCATATATAAAATTTTCCGCTGCATTCAATGGTAAAATAAAATATAGCGTATTCCATTTAAAATAAGAAAGTTGAGGTCAATTTCCGGTCAAACCGGAAGTGCTACTGCTTTGAAAATATTTTAGTTAAAACGGGCATGTTGGATAACCCCTAGATACCAAATTTCGTTAAATTATATTAAATAGTATTTAAAATATAGATAGCGTAAGCTCGTCCTGAGACACCCTGTATATATATATATATATATATATATATATATATATATATATATATATATATATATATATATTTATATATATATTATAGTGCCTTTATCTCTAAATCTATACAAGATATAATAAAATTTTTAAGTGTATTAGATGGAGAATTTTATTTTCTTGAATATTTAATAAAAAAAATTTCCAAAAAATTATATTTAAAAGAATTTTTCTAAGAAACTACTACTTCCGGTTGTTCAATTGTTACCAAAACCTTTTCAGGTCTTTCCAGGAATGTCAGATTGAGGAATCCATAGTTAAACAGTTCTTAAGTCTTATAGTTTTTGAGGAATCGTCCCTCCAACACCCAGACACACATACACACAACTACACACACACACACACAGACATCATTTTAAAAATGTTATAATCGAATTATAGGGACCTTAAATCGTGCTTATTCAATAAAATCTGGGTATGCGAATTTTAGCATGAATCCAATACCTCTCTTAGCGAGAGGTAAAAAGGTACACAAGTAGCCCATTCTAATGGGGTCATTTCACATTTTCTGATTTATTTTTTTCTTGAAAAAATAGGTCAAATTAAATATGTATGTGTATGTTTTACATCTTACAAGTCTTTAGAATCAGAGATATGATTTTTTAAAAGTTGCGTTTAATTTCAAATATTTCAACGGCTGACGACACATATTCACGGATACGATAATCGAGCTCTACCGGTTTAATTTAGAACTATGATTATTTATTTTGGTATTTATTTAAATAAATGGTTTATTTACATACCTTATACTGCACTAGTACTTTTAAAGAAATAGAAAGTAAAAATAATCTTCTCTCTTCTATATTTTGCTGTCAGCTGTCACACATTTAGGTTAGGTTACTGTTTCATGTTGTGAAATATGTGTGTGTGAGAGAAAATTGTCTTTGTGTGAGTATGAATGTGTGTCGTCACAAATTTAGTCCGTGTTTAAAAGCGCGAAAGTTTATTAGCAAATTTATGAATGAAAAGTAGCATATTTCAAATTATTTTCTATTACTACATTTATTAAATGAGATGGATTTCATGATTTTATAAAAAAAATCGACAATTATTTTTTTTTTGAAATGACCCCATTATATCTATTGTGTATACCCTAGTGGGATTTGAATCCAGGTCCTTTGATATACGATATACGAATACAAAACAGTATCGCTATCACTATGCCATTTTAATCAATATACTAATAAAGCAATAACACCAAATCATATTTCGGTCTTTCCAGACATAAAATATAATTAAATTGTGAACTATTGTCTTTGCAATTACCTTGATATTACAATTTCATTCTATCTTCAAAGGTTTCTTGGAAACAAACAAATCAATATTGTAATTAAAGTAATTTCTCTGATAGGCCGACGAATAATTAATGCCCGCCGACTAATTAATTGGAAACGGCGGTAGGTTTTTGTAACCAACGGGCTTGTATGCAAATCTCCGTACAGTTTGTAATGTCATATGCATAACATCATCAAATGAAATGGTGTCAGGTTTCAAAGCACAGCTAGTGGTTTAAAACATAACCAGTAAATGAATAATAGCGAATTTGTGGAAAATTTATTTTAAATTTAACAATATATGTGTAATTGAAATTAGAGTTGGAATAATATATGATATTGTATGCAAAATAAAATATAATTGTATATTATGCAACGTTTATAAAGCGTGGATTACACGATGAAGTTTTTACCTTCCGTCACCTTTAGGTAAGGAAGGTATTGTCTTTGGTCAAAAAATTCGGTGGTGAGTTTTTAATGAATAAGTACGTTTTAGGGTCCCTGGAATACTAATATGCAATTTTTAAGATAATGTCTGTATATATGTGTGTGTGTGTGTGTGTGTCCGTGTGTGTGTGTGTGTGTGTGTGTGTCCGTGTGACAAATTTTTCTCCGACGATAACTCAAATACTACAATTCTAAAAATTATAATTCTTTCGTAGGTATTCCTCTTCTGTACAACCATATGAAGAGTTGATTAGATTTTGGTTATAATGGATCCACCGGAAGTACCCTAATTTGAATTTTTTAACAGTTTAACATTATGAAAGAATATCTTATTCTCTATACGGTTTGATTACATTTTCCTTCAGATTCAATACATATAGAGTTATAGAGACATTAAGAGAGATTAACTTTCAAAAATTAGTCAGCTTTGCTAAAATTATGGAAACAGCAGATAATTCAAAAATTTTTAATTGACAGATGTCAGTGTCAAATGCAAAACCAAAGTTGAAAGTATAGGGTCAGAAAGTTATATGTGAATGTGATAGAGTGTCCCTCGCAAGTGACTTGCAGTTGCAGACTCGCCTCAAGATTGGAATTTTCAAGTACAAGAAAGGCCAAAGAGAAATGGAAGGACTGTGTAGATATGAGAGAGGAAGAATTATGTGAAGAAGATGCGTTGGACAGGAATGAGTAAAAGAGAAGAGTAAAAAACAGCGACCCCTTATAAAATAGGGAAAGGAACTTTCGGTATGGAATATGTAAAAAATAGTGTGTTGGTGTTCAAATTTTACAGGATATATAGCATCTTTTTCAAGGAACTTTTGGTATGGGATATGTACAAAATACATCGAATTGGCGGAAGGTTTTGTGCTGGCCACAACAGATTTTTAACCTTCCGTCACCTTTAGGTAAGGAAGGTATTGTCTTTGGTCAAAAAATTCGGTGGTGAGTTTTTAATGAATAAGCACGTTTTAGGGTCCCTACAATACGAATTTACTATTTTTAAGATGATGTCTGTATGTATGTATGTATGTATGTATGTATGTATGTATGTATGTATGTATGTATGTATGTATGTATGTGTGTGTGTCCGTGTGTGTGTGCGTGTGTGTGTATGTGTGTCCGTGTGTAACAAATTTTTCTCCGACGATAACTCCAATACTACAATTCTAAAAATTATAATTCTTTCGTATTCCTCTTCTGTACATCCATATGAAGAGTTGATTAGATTTTGGTTATAATTGATCCACCGGAAGTACCCTTATTTGAAGTTTTTAACAGTTTTTCTTAAAAAAATGCAGTTAAATATTGTTTTTTGACATTTAGTTATTATACATATTAAAGAAAATATTCTTCTCTATACAGTTTGATTATACATTTTCCTTCATATTCAATAGATGTAGATTTAAAGCATTATAAAGAAATTCATTTTCAAAAATTAGTCAGCTTTGCTATTTATCATGGAAACAGCTGATGCTGACATATTAAAAAAATTCTAACTGACAGATGTTAGTTGCAAGTGCAAAACCAAATATGGAAAGTGTAGGATAACAAAATTGGTATGTCATAGTGCTCCTCGCAAGTGACACGCAGAGAAAGGCCAAAGAGAAGATGGAAGGACTGTATCGCAGAAGACTGAAAGGAATGCCTGTGTCAAGAAGATGTGTTGGACAGGAATGAGTGGAAGAAAAGAGGAAACAGCTTCCTCTAATAAAATAGGGGAAGCTGAAGAATAAGAAGAAGTGCATTTTACTTAGTGTATGTGTATGTTATAATTTTATTGGATTTATAGAATAGAAATAGTATGTGCTCGTGTTTGATTTTACATGATATTATATAGATTCTGTTCCAAGGACCTTTTTGTACAAAATACATCAAATTAACGGAAGGTCTTGTGCTGGCCACAACAGATTTTTTTTATTTTTCATTGACTAAAGAGTAAATTATGTACATAAATTAGATTTTTTTTATGGGGTTCCGTGGCCGTGTGCCAGAGTGTCTGATCGCGAACCTGGGGAAACCGGGTTCGATCCCGACAGACGCCAAATATTTCCAATTTTAATTGGCACAAAAGTGACTCCTGTGGTGCACTCTCCACACCAGCTATGAGTGCCCATTAGGTGACGCCTGGTAAGCGCCCGCACGGTACAAATATGTCATCATCATTACCGATATCTGCGATAAAGCAGATTGGTACACCCAGAAATGGGTAATATGCCGTGATGATATATTTATTTATTTTATTTTAAATTAGATTTTTGAAACTTTTGAAGTTTTTATCTAAATTTAGGCTCATGTTAACGCATAATAAATGATCTTTCAAACAGCGAAAGTTTTATTTTAATCTGAGCTCTAATTTTTAAAATAAATAATTAAATTCAAAACAGCGAAGTGGTCGGTTCGTATGCACGTAAATGTATAAAGTTTGTTTGGTAGACCTATTACGTCGTATTCCTCGAAGCCTCCAATGTTTTCTCAATTAAGTCTAGTGTTTAACTTCGTATCATCCCGAGTATCAACCCATCGATTTCAATTTGATTTGGTCCATTTGAAGCGTGGAAGAAAATCGCTCCTAAGGGAAACAAACAATAAGAATTCCTCTTCCTCTTACTTTATTGCTTTGTTCATATGAAAAGTTTTATTATGCAGTAAACATTCTGTTTCAAATTTAACATCTTATATAGTTTTGTGTAGTTTGCAATCTTGGCTTGGCAATATGATATTTTAAAAACAACACTTGACATTTCAGCCTCTGAATCAACCGCTCTGTTATTCATCGGAGACTGGCCTACTCAGAATTGTACATTTATTATTAATTATTGCTCGTTAAGCACACGGCGTTCTCAATAGATGTCTCTGCATGTGTTACTTACCTCTGCAGGCATTATTTTTTGATGGTTTTTCATCTGTCCACCAACCTAGTCGGAATCTGACTTTGTAACTTTGAATTTTACTGTAGATTGAAATCTATCAGATTTGAGATTTCCTCGTCTACTCTATACCCGCCATTGGGTGTAGATTTGAAATCAACTGCCCCAGACCAGTCGAATACATTCTACACAGGTAGATGCCCAATGCCGAAGGTTGCTCGCTAAGTTCACTGTGTTTTTACCACTGAAATATATACTAACTGAAATGCGCGTACGAACCGTGACTGTGAAGCATATTGAAAGCCTGCTGCTGGAGTAGTCGGCAAACATCGAGACAGTTCGTGAGTAGACGGAAATGATTTCGTGTGGCGCATGTTTAAATAAATGAAGCATAATATGAAAACAAAGCGATCAGCTATGATACGAGTTATTCGGCTAGGTTCGGCTCGGCACGAACGTGCGCGAACAGGACCAGCCATTATTGTTCAATGAGCTTCAGTGCAGCGTACGCTGATAGGTAGAGTATGCGAGTTCCAGTTAGTATATATTTCAGTGGTTTTTACCTCTCGCTAAGAGAGGTATTGGAATCATGCTAAAAATCACATATCTAGATTTTAATGAATAAGCTCGTTTCAAGATCACTAGAATCCGATTTTAACATTTTTAAATTGATATCTGTGTGTGTGTGTGTGTGTGTGGATGTGTGTATGTGTGTGAATGTGTGTGTGTGTGTGTGTGTATGTATGGCTGGCTGTTGGAGCGACGATTCCTCAAAAACTATAAGACTTAAGACCTGTTTAACTATGAATTCCTCAATCTGACATTCGTGGGAAGAGCTGAAAAGGTTTTGGTAACAATCGGATAACCGGAAATAGTAGTTTCTAAACCTCCCGCTATATAATTTTTCAGCAACTTTTACTAATAAAAATTGAATATAATGGTACAATCTTCAATTCTACGATAATATAGCTTTAAATAACTTTTAATAAATTTAAATATAAATTTATAAATTAATTTATTTTTATATATCATCTTGCCTATGCGTGAAACAAAAACATAAACAATTTTGACGTATTTAAACAAATGTCACTGTCACATTTACATTAATAATGAAATCGTGTTAAGAATTTAGTAGAAATATATTTGATTTGTAAATATAAATCTGTCAGTATAAGTACGTGTTTTCAAAGTGTCAACTATTGGTTTACGTTTACAACTACACATTTACGAAATGGATCATGTACAGCAAAGAATTTACACAGATTGCGTTTTTAGAGCACCTGGAAGTTGATGCTGAGTTTTCGAGGATTATCTTTTTCTTTGATGAGGCACATTTTCACCTCTCTGGGTATGTTAATAAGCAAAATTACCAGATATGGGCAGAGGAAAATCTTCATGTGATTTACGAGGTACCATTACATGCCCAAATGAGACTATTTGGTGCGCACTATGATCAGGTGGCGTCATTGGAACTTACTTTTTCGAAAATGATGAAGGTCGAACTGTTATAGTTGATGGTGAGCCCTATAGACACATGATAATCGATTATTTTTCGCACAAAATTAATTTCGTTTTACAGACTTCTATTTATTAGAACAACAAATCAGATTTTGTTTACAAACGACCAACCGGAACGGAAAAGATACTTTAGTTAAAGCTTATTGCTATTTTAAACATGGAATTTGCGAGAGATCATGTGCTGGCCACATCAGATTTTAATATTAGAACAGTTTCACAAAGTCGCGAATGTATTGAACTTTAAGCCTCATTTCCACCGAATGTCTTAATGCTTAATACATAAGGCTTAATGAATTATAACAATTTACTAGGATACCATTTCCAGCTATTTTGTTTAGTGACAATTCAACAGAAATGTCATATCTTTTTTCCGAATTACTTGTTGTTTAGTAGACTGCCATTGCAGCAGCAATTCTTCTTTTTTTTAATATGTTATACCTATACACAATTTTCTGTATTTATATTGATACCGAAAAATTAATTAAAAGTTAATAATTATAAAATAGACTGAGAGTTGACAGTTCAGGTTAGAATTTTTCAATTATTTGTTTTTACGCATTGCTCTTAGTTCTTAAGCATTAAGCCTTATGCAAAGCTGGAAACGGTAGTAAACGTTGTCATATGATAAACATTTTTACGCATTGCGCTTAGTTATTAATTATTGCTCTTACGCATTAGGACAATCAGTGGAAATGAGGCTTTATTGTACATTTACTATTGACAATAAGAATCATATCAAAACTGTTTTTACTACAATATGTCAGTATTTCAACAATATAGTTATGATGATAAATACATTTCAGTAAAACAGTGGTCTCTCTTTATTGTTATAGTAAAAAGTATCAGTTTTTTAAATTTACAATGAAAAAGATCGTTTAGTTCACAATAAAATGGCAATGGAAGATAAAACTGACAAAAACGGTCACAAATATAAAAAGTAAACCATTGATATTACTCTGCAGGGACTTGGTGAATTGAACAAATGGATCCAACCATCCAGATATCCAGATAATATATAACAGACAGCCGGACGATAAAATTCATCAACTGATTGGAAAACATTGAAAAATACGTTCATTCATTTATAAAATTCGTAACGAAAGCTGGGCCGGACTGGGTTACCAAACCAGCCCGGGCAAATAACACGAACACTCCGGCCCCTAAGCAACTTGTTTAGCATTTTTTACCTCTCCTTAAGAGAGGTAATGAAATCATACTAAAAATCGCATATCCAAATTTTAGTGGATAAGCACGTTTTAAGGTCCCTATAATCCGATTATAACATTTTTACGATGATGTCCGTAAGTGTGGATGTTGGAACCACGGTTCCTCAAATACTGTAAGACTTAAAAAATATTTAATTGCAGTTTTCTCAATCTGACATTCCTGGAAAGAACTAATTAGATTTTGGTAACAATTGGACAACCGGAAGTAATAATTTCTTTGAAATAATCTTCTAAATATTTTTATCTCCCGCTATCCTAGGTAAGGGAGGTATAGGGATCGTGCTAAAAATCGGATATAGAGATTTTAGTGAATAAGCACGTTTTGATGTTCCCAGAATCCGATTTTAACATTTTTACAATGATGTCTGTAGGTATGTATGTGTGTGTCTGTGTGTGTGTGTGTGTGTGTGTGTGTGTGTGTGTGTGTGTGTGTGTGTGTGTGTGTGTGTGTGTGTGTGTGTGTGTGTGTGTGTGTGTGTGTGTGTGTGTGTGTGTGTGTGTGTGGATCTTGTGGACACGATTGCTCAAATACTATCAATCAGAAAAATTTGAAATTTTGTATATCCATTCTATACTAATGTGGGAAGAGCTCATTAGTTTTTAGTGTATATCGGATAACCGGAAGTATCATTTATACAAGCTTTTAACAGTTTTTCTTGTAAAAAATTCATTAAATATAATTTTTCAGCAACTTTTACCAATACAAATTGAATATAATGGCACAATCTTCAATTCTACGATAATAGCATTTAGTAAATAACTTGAAATAACTATATATTATATTATAAAATAATTTATTTTTGTACATCACTTTGCATCTGCGTCAAACAAAAACAATACTTTAATAACAAATTTGACACATTTAAACAAATGTCACTGTCACGAAGCAATTTTCATTAAAATTAATAATGAAACCATGTTAAGAAGAATATAGTAGTTTAAATATGAATCTAATAAAATTAAGGTTTGTAAAAATAATATATTTTCCATCATACATAAATATTAGATGTACAGGATAATTCGATTTAAGTTTGATGTTTGCAGCATTATATATCAAACAGCTCTTAATAAGAACGTGATTTCATAGTGTCAAATAATAGTTTGCAACTACACATTTACAAAATGGATAATGTACGGCGAAGAATTTACACAGATTGCGTTTTAGAGCACAAGGGAGTTGGTGATGATTTTGATAATAATGTGTGTATGACGATTTTTCCTTAAAATATATTAATGATCCAAAACTTCGCAAAGTTGGTATTTAATACTCTTATATAATTTGAAACAACATATTAGAATTTGACTATATTTGATAAACCGGATGTAGTACATAATTTGAAGCTGAACAGATTTTTCAGGAAAAACATAATAAAATATAATCCAAAATTTCGTATTACAAACTTTTCTATTTATTGTATACAAACGATCAATCGGAAGTGAAACTTTACTTAAAGCTCATTGCTATTTTAAACATGGAATTGGCGGGAGGTCATGTGCTGGCCACATCAGATTTTTAATTATAAAATAAAATAATTAATAATAACATATACTTCACAGACCACGGTAACAACGTAATAAAAAAATGATTTCAATATCGAATCATCATTTAAACATTTTTTTCTGATGGAACAAAGACGTTGGATTATCAACACAAGAAGTGAAAACAATTTTAATATAATCGAGATAAACTCTATAGAATATTATACTCCGTATTACAAATGTTGTTTGTGATACACAATAAACAACAACAAACAACGAAAGCAAATGAATTTTGTTGCTGGAATACATATAGATGAAAGCTGTTTCCATGGCTACTACTTCTGAACGGCGAACAGAATTATTCATTTTGTTTAAAAATGTACTAAGTTAAAATTGAAATACAGCGAATGAACTTTGAAAAATATACAGCAGAGGAAATGCGATTAATTTATTTGCTACGTTGATTTTTGCATCGAATCCGTTAATGCAATTTTTGCAGTATGTGTGTAATTACACATGCATTTATATTTTAAACAAATTATCTCCAAAATATTTTTAAAACATTGAAACAGAATCTGGATAGTTAGGTTGGGATATGTTATACAACAAGACGTTCGAGAATAATCGAATATACAGTTGACAGGACGAAATGTGTTTTTAGGTAACACCAAGTCTGCAAACTGTATGTTCAAATGATTTTCAAAGCTCAAGTTGTTATGTTAAGACTATACAGGGTGTCTCTTAAATAGGGGGACATGGCTTAACCACAGATTCCTGAAGCTAGAATAAGACGATTTAACCAAACTTGCTTCTACCGGAAAGTGTACCATTTAGCCAGAATTCTGCTTCAAAGTTCTTCGAAAAAATAAATTTTGCTTATAATAATCGGACGCTTTATTTGATTTGGATGAAATTTGCTATGACTGTTTATATGGTTATAGGTCATCTTTTAAGGTGATACTTGTTATTATTAGTGAACCACTAGTGTATGAAACTTAGGTGTCCCAACATTTGTAAGACCGTAACTTTTTAATGGCAATGCTAAAAACGTGAAATTAATTTTTTTCGGAAAGATTCATTCAATAGTAATCTTTTCTCTCTCTTTGTAATTTGTGACATCTGTTACGGTTCACACAGAAAAAAATAAAATCTGAGTGTCTGCACTGCTAAATTTTTAAAATAAATTTAATCTAGCAGTCTATCCAAATGTCAAACAAGTAATTTTTAATGACAGTAACAATTGTTTTACGGGTTGTCGAAAATTTTCTTCGCAATATTCTAAAATTAGTAACATCCGTTTGTTCGGCCTAATAATATTTTACTACCATTATTATAAATAAGACGATTACATATCTCAGCTTACTCCTAAACAAGTTGTGAAGATTGACAACTCGTTACTGTCATTAAAAATTACTTGTTTGACATTTGGATAGACTGCTAGATTAAATTTATTTTAAAAAAAATCACGATGCAGTTACTCAAGTTTTATTTTTTTCTGGCTGAACCGTAACAGATATCAAAATTAAACACAGAGAGAAAAGTTTACTATTGAATGTATCTTTCTGCAGAAAAATAATTTCACTTTTTCGGCATTGCCATTAAAAAGTTATGGTCTAATTAATGTTGGGACACCTAAGTTTCATACACTAGTGGTTCACTAATAATAAAAATATCACCTTAAAAGATGACTTATAACCATATAAACTGTCATACAAAATTTCATCCAAATCGAATAAAGCGTCCGATTATTATAAGCAAAATTAATTTTTTTTCGAAAAACTTTGAAGCAGAATTCTGGCTAAATGGTACACTTTCCGGTAGAAGCAAGTTTGGTTATATCGTCTTATTTTAGCCTCAGGAATCTGTGGTTAAGCCATGTCCCCCTATTTAAGAGACACCCTGTATAATTAATCAACTAAATAATTCTTACGAAATGTCATTAAAAATTTGTTGTCTGACATGTGGATAGACTGCTAGATTAAATTTATTTAAAAAATTTCACGGTGCAGTCACTCAGGTTTTATTTTTTTTCTGTGTGAACCATAACAAATATCACAAATTACATACAGAGAGAGAAAAGTTTACTATTGAATGTATCTTTCTGAAAAAAAATAATTTCACGTTATCGGAGTGGCGTTTAAAAAGTTACGGTCTAATCAATGTTGGGACACCTAAGTTTCATACACTAGTAGTTCACTAATAATAACAAGTATCATCTTAAAAGATGACTTATAACCATATGAACTGTCATATCAAATTTCATCCAAATCGAATAAAGCATTCTGTTATTATAAACAATTTTTTACCTCCCGCTACCCTAGGTAAGAGAGGTATACGGATCGTGCTAAAAATCGCATATAAAATTTTAGTGAATAAGCACGGTTTGATGTCCCCAGAATCCGATTTCAACATTTTTACAATGATTTTTGTAGATCTCTATGTGTATCTGTGTGTGTGTGTATGTATGTGTGTGTGTGTGTATATGTGTGTGTGTATGTATGTGTGTGTGTATGTGTGTGTAAGTATGTGTGTGTGTATGTGTGTGTATGTATGTATGTGTGTGTGTGTGTGTGTGTGTGTGTGTGTGTGTGTGTGTGTGTGTGTGTGTGTGTGTGTGTGTGTGTGTGTGTGTGGGGATCATGTGAACACAATTACTCAAATACTATCAATCAGAAAATTTTGAAATTTTGTATACTCACTATACTAATGTGGGAAGAGCTCATTAGTTTTTAGTGTATATCGGATAACCGGAAGTATCATTTATACAAGCTTTTAACAGTTTTTCTTGTAATTTTTTAGCAACTTTTACTAATTAAAATTGCATATAATGGTACAATCTTCAATTCTACGATAATAAAATTTAGTAAATAACTTTAAATATGAATATATAATATAATTTATTTTCATATACCATCTTGCCTATGCGCCAAACAAAAACATAATTTTAATAACAATTTTGACATATTTAAACAAATGTCACTGTCAGGAAGCAATTACATTAAAATTAATAATGAAACCGTGTTAAGGAGAATATAATAGTAAAATATTGAATTCTAATGAAATTAAGGTTTGTAAAAATATTGGGTGGAATTCAGTGGGTTGTATTAAAGTCTGTATTAAAGCTTGTATTAAGTATATGGCAACATTGTAATATTTCCCAAATATATCAATGAGATTCAATTGTGATATAGAAATTTTACCGCAGGAAAAAGTAATACAGATATCCCTTATTCAAATGAAAAAGTATAATTGTAAATGGAAGGTGTAAAAGGAAACTTGCAAAAAAATAGCTACATTAGGTTAGAAATATGTCAAATTTTATGTGTCAAATTTCATACCTGAATGTTAATGAATTTTAAAATATCTCAGTCCCCGTTTTGATCAGTTTTGATATTTGTCCTTTTTTATCGTAATTGTATGGCTTTCTTACTTCTATTAATAATATTTTTTTCTTTATTTGATCCTTTGGTCTCTCATTTTTTTCTGACAGGTATTACAAAGTTGCCAAAATATTTTTGACAAAGAACTGTTTTAGCTTAAAACACGCTAATACAACCCACTGAATCTCACCCAATATATTTTCCACCATACATAAATATTAGATGTACAGGATGATCTGATTTAAATTTGCTATTTTTGCAGCAGTATAAATTAATATTAATTTACAACTACATATTTACGAAATGGATCATGTACGGCGAAGAATTTACAAAGATAGCGTTTTAGAGCACCTGGAAGTTGATGCTGATTTTTATAAAAATGTGTGTGACGATTTTTCCTTAAACTCAGTTAAAATATGATCCAATACTTCTCAAATTTGGTATTTAAAACTCATATATAATTTGAAACAACATATTAGATTTTAACCATATACATATGATAAATCGGGTGTAGTACTTAATTTGGAGATCTAACAGATTTTTGAGGAAAAACAATAAAACATAATCCAAAATTTCGTATTCCAGACTTTTCTATTTATTGGACAACAAATTAGTTTTTATTTACAAACGATCAACCGAAAGTGATACTTTACTTAAAGCTCACTGCTATTTTAAACATGAAATTGGCGGGAGGTCATGTGCTGGCCACATCAGATTTTTACCTCCCGCTACCCTTGGTAAGGGAGGTTTAGGGATCGTGCTAAAAGTCACATATCGAGATTTTAGTAAATGACCACGTTTTAAGGTCCCTAGAATCCAATTTTAACATTTTCACGATGATGTCTGCATGTGTGTGTGTATGTGTGTATGTGTACGAATTTTGTTTGCACTCTAACTCAAATACTATCATTCAGAAAATTCTGAAACCTTGTATTTCTGCCCTATTCTAATAGGAATAGATGCCATTAGATTTTGGTGTAAATCGGATAACCGGAAATGGCACTTTACTTGAAGCTCATAATGGTTTTTCTTCAAAAAATACCATTAAATGCCATTTTTTTCGCATTTAATGTCATTGTAAAATTATAAATTATTGAATTTTGTACAGGTATACATTAATACTTTTTCTATATATTTTACAGATAAATTTAAAAATCATTTTTCTTTTTTTAATCCCGAAGCCTAAGATAAACACAATTCCTTTGTTACACAGTTTATTTTTCAAATGAATGTAACTGACAGGTAAACGTCATTGTCAAAAAACTATTCACTTCAAATTAATAATAGTGACATATTAAATAATAAAGAAATACGTAGGTATGTATTTAAATTAATATAAATTAAATAGCGGGAGGTTTTGTGTTGGCCACATCAGATTTTTTTTCAAAGAATTTTGAAGCAGAATACTGGCTAAATGGTTCACTTTCTGGTAAAAGTAAGTTTAGTTAAATCGTCTTATTTTAGCCTCCGGAATCTGTGGTTAAGCCATGTCTCCCTATTTTAGAGACACTGTATATGTTTCATAATTATTTGGAATTTATTTTGAGACTGACATTTCTAATCTACCACTATATGTGAACTACGTATATATCCCAGAGATAGATATCAATATATGACTTTGAATTATGATCTGCACATAAGGTAATCTACCGTGTCATATGTGGATATGTATTTGACAAGTAAACTCATCATTAAATCTCCATTCAGCTCTTGCACTGCTGTTTATCGGATGGTTGCCTGGCAACCGTGCTGGTGACGTATACAGAACACATAAATTACTGTTATTACGTTCGTAAAGGGTTACATAGAATGCTTAGGATTAGAGAGATAGTGACGTAATCATGTTATACTTTAGAATAGATACAACGTTAGTGAGGTGTGGCAATAAAATAACGAGATTGATTTTAGAATATTGACTATTTAAAAAAAAGTACACAAAAAAATATGGCCACCCTCATTGATCATCAGATCATCACTGTTAGAAGCAATGGTGGAGGCCTTTTTTACCTCTCGCTAAGAGAAGTATTGGATTCATGCTACAAATCGCATATTCAGTGTGTGTGTGTGTTTGTATGTGTGTATGTCTGGATGTTGGAAAGATTATGCCTCAAAAACTATAATACTTAAGACCAATTAAACTACATACCTATTCCTCAATTTGACATTAATGGAAAGAGCTGAAAAGTTGTTGTAACGTGTTAGGGTTCTCACGTCGGGATGTGTTTTAAGGGCTGTTAAATTATTAAGTGTATCTTGTATTACCTATTAGTTTATTAATGTTGAAATAATACAATTATGAATTATGAGTATTGATTATCGACTATTGCTTATTGAACATTGACTATTGCTTAATGAATATTGCTGTCCACTTATTAACTTGACTATACAAGTTTACTACTCTCTACTGACTAACTCCAACTCACTGTACGGTAACGGAGCAGAAAAACCCTTTTGCATCTCTCCCACTACATTATTTGATTACATAGTGCAAGGATCGCACTTTCTATACAAAGCCTTGAAATATATAGTGCATTCCTATTTACATTAGAACATATAGTTCAATCCGGTTTACAACAAAGTACTAGTTTCTTAAAAAAAAATCTGTTGTGGCCAGCACAAAACCTTCCGTCAATTCGATGTATTTTGTACATATCCCGTACCAAAAGTTCCTTGAAAAAGATTCTGTATATCCTGTAAAATTATAACACGAACACACTATTTTTTTACAAATTCTATACCGAAAGTTCCTTTCCTTATTTTATTAGGGGTTTCTGTTTCTTACTCTTCTCTTTTACTCATTCCTGTCCAACGCATCTTCTTCACACAATTCTTCCTCTCTCAAATCTTCTGCTACACAGTCCTTCCATCTTCTCTTTGGTTTTTCTCGTACTTCCGGCATTGAAAATTCCAATCTTGAGGCGAAGCTGCAACTGCAAGTCACTTGCGAGGGACACTCTATCACATTCATATATAACTTTCAACTTTGGTTTTGCATTTGACACTGACATTTGTCAATTAATTTTTTTTGAATATATCTGCTGTTTCCATAATTTTAGCAAGGCTGACTAATTTTTAAAAGTTAATCTCTTTTACTGTCTCTATAACTCTATATATATTGCATATGATGGAAAATGTATAATCAAACTGTATAGAGAATAAGATATTCTTTCATATTGATAATCACAAAATGTCGAAAAATGATATTTAACTGCGTTTTTCAAGAAAAACAGTTAAAAACTTCAAATAAGAGTACTTCCGGTCAGTGGCGTAAATAGGGTCCGCAAAACCTCGCAATGCAGGGGGGGGGGGGGGGGGGCGCAGATATGGGGGCCCCAAATTGCCACGAAACTACCATTAATTAATTTATATTTTAGTAATGTAAACGCCAGTTTAAAAATTTCAAAATTTGCGAGCTAAATTAGTCAGGAAGAGGGTTGTAAGATGGAAGTACTGGTTTAAATGAAGTTAGTTGACCATGCTTTAAATAAAAATAACTTGTAAACATTTTTTGCGGGGGGCCTATAAATCCTAGTTACGCCACTGCTTCCGGTGGATCAATTATAGCCAAAATCTAATCAGCTCCTCATATGGATGTAAAGAAGAGGAATACGAAAGAATTATAATTTTTAGAATTGTAGTATTGCAGTTATCGTCGGAGAAAAATTTGTCACACACATACACACGGATACACACACGGACACACATATGGACACACATACACACATACAAACATCAATGTAAAATTGGTAAAATCGTATTCTAGGGATCTTAAAACGTGCTTATTCATTAAAAACTCACCATCTTCAACTTCTAAATATTATTCTTAGGAATTTTGCGTTATTACAAATATAAAAGAATATGAAATTCTCTATCCAATACAATGAATATTTTTATTATCTTCCAATCCACTTGAACAATCACTCGGATTTCGGAAAAACGATGTCAATGTACGGCCGAGGCGCTAATAGTCTCTGGCTTTATTTTCTTTCCTTTTTAAACCTTCTAAACCGCTCGAAAACTTGAGTACTAGATAGACCCTCATCACCACAAACTTTCTTCAACAAATCGTACGTTTCTTTAGCGGACTTCTCAAGTTTCACACAGAAATTCATAATGATGTTAACATAATTCCGACGGAGTACAGTTTAATCAAAGGCTTCTACCGAACGGTTTCTCTAATTATATTGAAATTTTAACCGTGGATGGAGGAAAGATGACAAATTGATATGACACACCCTGCAGTGTTGCCAAATTTACAGAGAAGCCGAAAAAAAAACTCCCGGTATTTTATTACCACACCTTGTAAATATATACAGAGTGATAATAAAAGTACAATAAAATACAATAAGATGGCAATGTCAAAAAATGATATTCAACTGCGTTTTTTTCAAGAAAAACTGTTAGGAACTTCAAAAAAGGGAACTTCCGGTTTACCAGTTATAACCAAAATCTAATCAGCTCTTCATATTATGTTATCGTGGGAGAAATTTTTGTAGACACACACATACAGACATCACAGTGAAACAAGTAAAATCGTAATCTAGGAACTCTAAAGAGTGCTTATTCATTAAAAACTCGCCACAGATAATTTTGACCAAAGACAATACCTTCCTTACCTAAAGGTGAAGGTAAAAATCCATAAAATTGCACGAATATGACATTGATATTAATTTTTTTATTTTTTTTTGATATTTTTATTCCTAATCCATAGCAAACTTAATTACAAAACCCGAGAAATATTTAATCTTGGCGAGGGAGGTATAGGGATCGTGCTAAAAATCACATATCGAGATTTTAGTAAATGACCACGTTTTAAGGTCCCTAGAATCCAATTTTAACATTTTCACGATGATGTCTGTATGTGTGTATGTGTATGGATTTTGTCTTCGCTCTAACTCAAATACTATCATTCAGAATTCTGAAACCTTGTATTTCTATCCTATTCTAATATGAAAAAAACCATTAGATTTTGGTGTAAATCGGATAACCGGAAATGGCACTTTACCTGAAGCTCATAATGGTTTTTCTTCAAAAAATACCATTAAGTGCCATTTTTTCGCAATTTATGTATTATGAAAATTAAAGTTTATTGAATTTTCTACAGGAATACATTACTACTTTTTCTATATATTTTACAGATAAATTTAAAAATATTTTTTTTTATTAGTCCCGAAGCCTAAGATAAACACAATTCCATTGTTACACAGTTCATATTTCAAATGAATGACAGTAAATGTCACTGTCAAAAACCTAATCACTTGAAATTAATAATAGTGACATTTTAAAAAGAAAATAGTAAATAAAGCAATAGTTTTCTGCAATGGAACAGTTTGCAGCGTTAGTAAATACGTAGGTATGTATTTAAATTAATAAAAATTAAATAGCGGGAGGTTTCGTGTTGGCCACATCAGATTTTTAAATATACATATCTCGCTTATACAAAGGACTAATTTAATAGTACTTGATGTGCTAGATGAAAAATTTAATTCTCTAAAGCCTCATTTCCACCGATTGTCCTAATGCGTAAGAGCAATAATTAATAACTAAGCGCAATGCGTAAAAATGTTTATCATATGACAACGTTTACTACCATTTCCAGCTTTGCATAAGGCTTAATGCTTAAGAACTAAGAGCAATGCGTAAAAACAAATGATTGAAAAATTCTAACCTGAACTGTCAACTCTCAGTCTATTTTATAATTATTAACTTTTAATTAATTTTTCGGTAACGATATAAATACAGAATATTGTGTATAGGTATAACATATTAAAAAAAGAAGAATTGCTGCTGCAATGGCAGTCTACTAAACAACAAGTAATTCGGAAAAAAGATATGACATTTCTGTTGAATTGTCACTAAACAAAATAGCTGGAAATGGTATCCTAGTAAATTGTTATAATTCATTAAGCCTTATGTATTAAGCATTAAGGCATTCGGTGGAAATGAGGCTTAAAACTTTAATTTTTAGGCATTTATTTCTAAAATCAATATAAAACCATTTTCTCAAGAAAAACTGTTAACAGCTCCAAGTAATGTATCACTTCCGGTTAGCCCATCTCAACCAAAATGTATTATGTTATTTCCATTGATATAAAAGTCTTATATACCAAATTTGAAAAGTTTTGGATTATATTTTAATATAGTTTTTCATTAAAATCTATTATAGGCTTCAAGTAAAGTACCACTTTCAGCAGTTATGTAATGACCAAAAAGGGAGGTGCACAACTAGATATTATAGCAGCCCTAATTACAAAATTTCAACTTTCTATGGCCTACAGTTTTTCTGTCATGCGAGAAAGGTACGTACGTACAGACATCACGACGAAATTAGTCAAAATGGATTCAGGGATGGTCAAAATGGATATTTCCGCTGAAATCTGAAAACCGAATTTTTTCGCGAATACAATACTTCCTTTACTTCGTACAAGGAAGTAAAAAACAGAACTAAAGCCAAAGAAGAAGACGAAGACTTTAGTGGTACGAACATCATTAAACTTGCACTCTATAGTTTGACAACTTGTTCCATTATAGCGATAATAAACCTAGTTAAGAAATATAATTTCTGTTCCACTTTCCACATAAATGAGGGAACTCAACGTCGCAAGCAACAAGTATAAATACATACTCTTGAAATCTAGGAAGTGGTGGTAGTTTATTTTAGAACTTAAACTTTAAATGACAAGTTCAATATTGACAAATTGATCTAATTTAAAGTATTTACAGGAAGTAAGCAAATAACCTCTAATGAAATTACATCTAACTTCACAAACTAAAACTACACCTCAGGGTTGTTGAAACGTATCTTGTATCAAATAAATAGTACAAAGATAAAATGAACCCTTTAGAATCAAAACATCTTACGTACACAGGGTGTCTCTTAAGTAGGAGGACATGAATTAACCACAGATTCCTGAGGCTAAAATAAGACGATTTAACTAAACTTGCTTCTACCGGAAAGTGTACCATTTAGCCAGAATTCTGCTTCGAAGAAGTTCTTCGAAAAAAAAATTAATTTTGCTTATAATAACAGAACGCTTTATTCGATTTGGATGAAATTTGGTATGACAGTTCTTATGGCTATAAGTCATCTTTTAAGATGATACTTGTTATTATTAGCGAACCACTAGTGTATGAAACGTAGGTGTCCCACCATTGATTAGACCATAACTTTTAATGGCCACGCCGATAACATAAAATTATTTTTTTTCAGAAAGATACATTCAATAGTAAACTTTTCTCTCTCTATATAATTTGTGATATCTGCTACGGTTCACACAGAAAACAATAAAATCTGAGTGACTACATCGTGAATTTTTACCTCCCGCTACCCTTGGTAAGGGAGGTATAGGGATCGTGCTAAAAATCACATATCGAGATTTTAGTAAATGACCACGTTTTAAGGTCCTCAGAATCCATTTTTGACATTTTCACGATGATGTCTGTATGTGTGTACGTGTGTATGTATGTATATGTATATATATATGTGTGTGTGTGTGTGTGTATGCGTAGGAATTTTGTCGTCGCTCTAACTCAAATACTACAATTCAGAAAATTCTGAAACCTTGTATTTCTACCCTATTCTAATACGAAAAGAAGCCATTAGATTTTGGTGTAAATCGGATAAACAGAAATGGCACTTTACTTGAAGCTCATAATGGTTTTTCTTCAAAAAATACCATTAAATGCCATTTTTTCGCATTTTGTCATTATGGAAATTACAGATTATTGAATTTTGTACAGATATACATTAATACTTTTTCTATATATTTTACAGATAAATTTAAAAATCATTTTTCTTTTTTTAATCCCGAAGCCTAAGATAAACAAAATTCCTTTGTTACACAGTTTATTTTTCAAATGAATGTAATTGACAGATAAAACGTCATTGTCAAAAAACTAATCACTTCAAATTAATAATAGTGACATATTAAATAATAAAGAAAATCGTAAATAAAGCAATAGTTATATGCAATGGAACATAATATAGTTTGAAGCATTACTAAATACGTAGGTATGTATTTAAATTAATAAAAATGAAATAGCGGTAGGTTTTGTGTTGGCCACATCAGATTTTTTTTAAATAAATTTAATCTAGCAGTCTATCCAAATGTCAAACAAGTAATTTTTAATGACAGTAACGAGTTGTCAATCTTCACATCTTGTTTAGGAGTAAGCTGAGATATGTAATCGTCTTATTTATAATAATGATAGTAAAATATTATTAGGCCGAACAAATGGATGTTACTAATTTTAGAATATTGCGAAGAAAATTTTTGACAACCCGTAAAACAATTGTTACTGTCATTAAAAATTACTTGTTTGACATTTGGATAGACTGCTAGATTAAATTTATTTTAAAAATTTAGCAGTGCAGACACTCAGATTTTTCTGTGTGAACCGTAACAGATATCACAAATTACATAGAGAGACAAAAGTTTACTATTAAATGTATTTTTCTGAAGAAAATTTTTCGTAGAACTTTGAAGCAGATTTCTGGCTAAACGGTACACTTTCCGGTAGAAGCAAGTTTGGTTAAATCGTCTTATTTTAGCTTCAGGAACCTGTGGTTAAGCCATGTCCCCTATTTAAGAGACACCTGTATATTGCCCAGCAGGATTCATTTTTATTTGCTACCAAATATGTGGGTCAAAAATTTCTATAGGTTGTTATATTTCTATCCCTAATAGTGCGTATCCTAATAATGTGTTATTTCTAAGAACCCTCACCGTGTGTGTATATTCAGGTCAATTACAGAGGTCGACAATCGATATTGTGACTTCCAACTACATTACAGGGCTTCCCTGCATTGCTTTACAATTTACACTGTGTATATCATGCCCTAAACAGAGGATACGCACCGGGTTCAAAGCTCAAAGCACAGCTTTACTTGACGTATTACACTCATAACACAAAGTTACAGCCCTGAACTGTCATATATGTAATATGAGTTTACATGCTTTTATTACAAGAGATTAAAAGGGTAATTAGTTTTTATACAATGGTTGGAAATGTTTGGTTTTTGACAAAATATAAGGGTGATTTTGAATGTTTTCTTTTTCTTCATTTACAAAATAAAGTTTTTATAAAAAAGTACAGAAATAGTGAGCTAAGGTAATGTTTTTAGCGCGAGTGAGTTAATTTCTTCGAGTGAATAAACATTCTTAGCTCACGTGGTTTGTACAATATTTTATTCAATTTTGACGAAATAATAATAACTATTATAATATTTAATTTTGACAAAATAAAAAACTGATGTTAGTAGGCTGAGCATGACAATCGTCGCTGATAGACGTCAAGTTATCTATTTAAAATGCTTTATTGTCTGTCATTTGTGCCGTGAAAAATAATGAAAAAGGCTGATAATGCCTGATAAATATTATGGTGTTATTTTCGTACTTGATGTTATTTTAAATGCATTATTTGTTGCAGTGAGTTAAAATATTGTGAGAGTGTTTTAAAAATTTTAATTTACTTGTGAATAAAGTGTTATAGTTGTTGCTATGGAGTTAATAATGACAGTTTAAAACGTCAAAATTGAATAAAATCACGATTTAAAATATCCTGGTTATGCCACTTGTCATGTTTTTCATTATTTCTGATGGTCCGCTTGATACGTGTTTCCTTGAATAATCCGCTAGATGCGCTACGTGAGAACGACCCTACCACAGCAAACTATTTTTACATAAAATATAAAAAATTAAATGCATAATGAATTTATTTTTAATATAAATTTATATATTTAATGGAAACCTGAATCAATACATTGTTAGAATTTAAAATTGGAAATACTAAATAAATTGATAGATTTCCATTCGGTAATAATATCTTCTTCCCGAAAATGTTTTTGACAAACATCATTCAATCTTAATTCGCGATCATTTCTACTAATTGCACATTGCCATTTTTTAAAAAGTGATATATCGAGTGGAGCAGCAAACAGAGATTCTTTTTCAGTGGATTTCTTGTAACCGGTTTCACATCCCAGGAATGAAACATTTTCTATTTAATTTTCTTTTCATTTTGCATTAATTGCAAAATCTTTCAACAAAATATTTATATTACATTACATATAATACGAATATGTACTTCAAAACCTGTTTTATTTACCTTTCTATAAGATATAACATGTAATATTTTCAAATGACAGGTGTCAGTTGGGTCGTTCTCACGTTGCGCCTCTAGCGGAAAAAACAAGGAAACACGTATCGCTTTGGACCCTCGTTTTGTGCAGAGTGGTACAACCAGTATATTTTAAATCGTGAATAAAATAAAATAAATATATCACCACGGCATATTACCCATTTGTGAGTGCGCCACAATCTGCTTTTTCGCAGATATTGGTAATGATGATGACATATTTGTACCGTGAGAGCGCTTACCAGGCGTCACCTTACGGGTACTCCTTGCTGGCGTGGAGAGTACACCACAGGAGTCACTTTTGTTCCATTTAAAATTCGAAATATTTAGCGTCGGTCGGGATCGAACCCGGTTCCCCAGGGACCAGATAGGGAACAAATTCGATTTCCTTATATGAAAAACTTTCTTATTAAGGACGCTACCAAAAATTGATGTAGGTCTTTATAGGCCAAATTTTTGAGACAACCTTATAGGCACCACAGATATTTTTGATAGTCTTTGGTCTTTGAGCTACAGGCTAAAACTTGATTTTCGGTTATTTTGAAAATACGCCAAATATTTCCAATTTTAAATGGCACAAAAGTGACCCCTGTGGTGCACTCTCCACACCAGCTATGAGTGCCCGTGAGGTGACGCCTGGTAAGTACCCACACGTAAAATATATCGTCATCATTACCGATGTCTACATGTGTTGTAGATACTGGCACACCCAGTATGGGTAATATGCCGTGATGATATATTTATTTATTTGAAAATTCCTCATAACTCGTTTATTATAAAAGATAAAGAAAAAATGTTCAGATAATTTTTATACATGAACCATTTAAGCTTTTTCATTTCAATTGTATATGGTTATTAAAGTCACCCCCCAACGGTCAATTATACTCTACTTTACGGTACCCCAAAATAATGAATTCCTGCAAAACTTCCTAAATTTGAGTTATTTTGAACAATGACGACATGAGCATGAGTTCATTAGAAACCGGAAATTGAATTTAAGAACAAATGGCTGCTATTTGTGTGCATATTGGAGTCCCCACCAAGCCCATACAATGTTATAGTCATAAGGTATAGCAATAAATTTAGTCCTTTGTGTAAATGTCGCACGTTAGTTTTAGAAACTCTGAAATTCATTTCAGATAATAATAGAAATTAATCAGTATTGTCTGTAAAGTTCATTAAAAGATAATGAAGATTTCAAACGTTGTTCTATATTTTAATAATAAATAAGTCATTAGCTATTTTATCTAGTATATATTTTGTGACAAATGACAAATATAATTATAGTCAGACAGTTTTTTTTAGTTATGTGATCAGTTACAAGTCCTGTCGTGTATACAGGGTGGTTGATTTTTCATTGTCCAGCTTATATATTCTGAAATATTAAAGATACAAAAAAAAGTTAAATATAAAAGTTGTTTAATACAACCTGATTTATAATTTAGCATAAACAATTTTTTTCCAAGGCCTACTAATTTTTTGGAAAAATGTTTAACTTTAATTTTTTAGATGGAACAGCCTGTATATTTTGACAGAATAAGATTCTTAATAAATTTCTCTTTATAATGATGTGTAACAAGTAAGAATTTATCTTTAAATTATGTCCTATAAAGCAAATAGAAATATGATAAAAGTAAGCTATGATATTCTATTGTTTAAACCTGTAACTTCTGTCACACATGAACATTGGCTACGTAGGGGTTTTCCTTTGAATAAAATTATGTCTAATAAAGCAAGTAATAGAATTACTAACATTGATGATTTACAAAATTATTAATACTTTTATTTATGACAGATGTTACTGGCATAAACAATAGAATATCACAGCCTACTTTTATCGCATTTCTATTTGCTTTATTAGACATAATTTAAAGGTAAACCCGTACTTGTTATGCATCATTGTAAAGAGAAATTTATTTAGAATTTTATTCCGTAAAAATATACAGGGTGTTCCATTTAAAAAATCAAAGTTAAATATTTTTCTGGAAAATTGGTAGGCCTTGGAAAAAAAAAGTTCATTCTAAATTATAGACCAGGTTGTATCAAATAACTTTTCTATATATCTTTTTCTTGTATCTTTAATATTTCAGAAGATATAAGCTGGACAATGAAAAATCAACCACCCTGTATATTGGACCAAAGAATTTTGTGCGGAAAATTAATTTTTCATTTATTAAATACAAATTATATATATATATATATATATATATATATATATATATATATATATATACAGGCTGTCCCAGATTTAAACGGCATAACTTGAACCATGTCCGTAAATGCTTTGTTTCAATCAACTTTATAACGAGATATCTAATATTATCTTATTAAGTGAATTCAAACAAATTTATTATTTATGTACAATAAAATAATAACTATTTGTTCAAAATGTTCACCTGTGGCAAGCAAACAGGCACGACAACGATCTGCCACTGCATTGGTCGCTGCGTGACATTGCTCGGGAGATATGGTTTTGAATCAAAGAAATTCTCATCTATGGTTACATGAAAATATTCATGCAATTAAAGAGAAAAATTGCCACTATGAATTTCAATGTAATGTTTAGCTAGGCATTATTGAAAATACTTTAATAGGCCGTTTCTTTTTGCCACATGGTTTAAATTCAGAGAGGTTCTATTTCTATACAATTTTCTAAATAACGATTTGAATGATTTAATGGAAGAAGAAACTCTTCTACAGTTAGATGGCTGCCCTGCACATTATGGGAGACAAACAAGAGAGTAGTTAAATTTACACTATCCACAACGGTGGATTGGTCGCAGAGGACCTGTACCATGGCCAGCCTGTTCGTCTGATCTAACACCTTTAGATTTCTTTGCTTGGAGTGCCATAAAAGAAAGAGTTTATGATGAACCGATAGATAATTTGGACACTCTACGCAGAAAAATTATTCAAGTTTGCGAAACCATATCACCAATGCAGTGGCAGATCGTTGTCATGCCTGTTTGCTTGCTACAGGTGAACATTTTGAACAAATGTTTTAAAAATCGTTATTATTTTATTATATTTATTATATAAATTTGTTTAAATTCATCGATAATTTTCATTTTTGCCGTGACCTTATAGGCAAGCAAACTAAATTTTGTATCGAAATTAGGTAATGTAATAGCCAAATCAGATAATATTTGATATCTCGTTATAAAGTTGATTTTTAAGGTAGCGCTGCTCCAATAAGAAAAACATGAATATCTCTGAAACAAAGCATTTACGGACATTTGCTCAAATGAACTTGTCACCTTATTTTTAGTTTAATCCATGGGTCAAGTTTTGCCGTTCAAATCTGGGACGGCCTGTATACTTCTTTTTCAATGACACTGTCAATTGACTATCGTAAATATATCCAGAATCAAGCTGTCGTCCACAACATATACTCTTCTGATTGGTTGGCATTAGCATTATGACTTGAAAATTAAAATTTGTCATATTCTAGGGTAACGGTATAATGCTAAGGTTAAGGTTATAGCTACATGTACCGCAACACGCATTTGTCTATACTTGAATTATTAATGCAAAGTCATAATGTTAATGCTAAGGTAAATTCTTAAGTTTACAGTTTACATAAACCAGCCTTTAGAGATAGGTAAAAATTCGCCCAAAAACTAAAGTAGAAAGTTTCGCTTTCGTGGTGTGTATCTAGGATTTCAATTTTCACCACGATCCAATCACAACAATCCATTTACAACCTCTCCATCAGCGTTGTTATTACGCAATGTTGTTTTTAAACCTATCAAGACATCCTAAATGGCTTTAGAGTTTAAAATGCTATGAGACGAGATGAAAAGTCAATACAGAAAAAGACCATTACGCACACTCTCATTACGAGTTTTTTGCGCAGTTTTTCCAGCCTGAAACGGACTGTTACAGTGATGAATTACAGAAAATAAGAAGAATATAAAATGATTTCTAGAATGGAAATTTGCAAGTTTAATGGGTAATCTGGTTGAATATATTATGAAGCTGTAGTGGAGGAAGATCGTATGCATTTCAGATTTCCTTGTTCACAAGTATTAACGACTTAACTTCATGAAGATTATCAAGAAAATAAACTAACACTTTAAGGATGTTTAACAAAAAATTTGCACGAAATTTACATCTGTAATATTTAACTTACAATCTTACAAAGATAATATAATCTAATATGTTGTTTCAAATTATATAAGAGTATTAAATACCAACTTTGCGAAGTTTTGGATCATTAATATATTTTAAGGAAAAATCGTCACACACACATTATTGTCAAAATCATCACCAACTTCCTTATGCTGTAAAACGCAATCTGTGTAAATTCTTCGCCGTACATTATCCATTTCGTAAATGTGTAGTTGCAAACTATTATTTGATACTTTGAAATCACGTTCTTATTGAGAGCTGTTTGATATATAATGCTGCAAACATCAAACTTAAATCGAATTATCCTGTATATCTAATATTTATGTATGATAGAAAATATATTATTTTTACAAACCTTAGTTTCATTAGAATCATATTTAAACTACTAAATTCTTCTTAACACGGTTTCATTATTAATTTTAATGAAAATTGCTTCGTGACAGTGACATTTGTTTAAATATGTCAAATTTGTTATTAAAGTATTGTTTTTGTTTGACGTAGAGGCAAAGTGATGTACAAAAATAAATTATTTTATAATATAATATAAAGTTATTTCAAGTTATTTACTAAATGCTATTATCGTAGAATTGAAGATTGTGCCATTATATTCAATTTGTATTGGTAAAAGTTGCTAAAAAAATATATACAATGAATTTTTTACAAGAAAAACTGTTAAAAGCTTGTATAAATGATACTTCGGGTTATCCGATATACACTAAAAACTAATGAGCTCTTCCCACATTAGTATAGAATGGATATACAAAATTTCAAATTTTTCTGATTGATAGTATTTGAGTAATCGTGTCCACAAGATCCACACACACACACACACACACACACACACACACACACACACACACACACACACACACACACAGACACACACATACATACATACCTACAGACATCATTGTAAAAATGTTAAAATCGGATTCTGGGGACATCAAAACGTGCTTATTCACTAAAATCTCTGTATCCGATTTTTAGCACGATCCCTATACCTCCCTTACCTAGGGTAGCGGGAGGTAAAAATTCATCCTACCTTGAATGTTGCCATCATGGATCTCGTACCAGGACCCACACAATTTTCTTTGACAATTTTCACAACACAAATTACAGTTTCAGTCACATATTATACATAAACATACGCACAAAGTCATACAGAGTTTGTTACTAACAATATTTATAATTACATCACTTATATTCCACGAAAATTAATAGAAAAATAGTCCACGAACGCGATAATATGAATGTTTGTTTACAACTGACAAAACACGATCGGACGCTTGCTTAGCGCGAACAGGCAAAAACATGGATTGCTCCGATTCCAAATCCGGGGAAAATTAATATTATTATGGTAGAAATTAATTAATATTTCACATGTTAATGTATGAAATGGGATGAAATTTGGTATATAAGGTTTATAAAAATGAAAGATTAATTTGTTAAATTTTGGAAAGAATTGATTAAATATAAATGAGAGTTTATTTGAAGGTGTTATAAGTTTTTCTTCAATATTTAATCAAATATCATTTTGCAATAATTTTTATTGTTATATAAATAATTATTACTGT
This sequence comes from Ophonus ardosiacus, assembly GCA_943142095.1. NCBI lineage: Eukaryota > Metazoa > Arthropoda > Insecta > Coleoptera > Carabidae > Ophonus > Ophonus ardosiacus. The sequence continues at coordinate 24,566,110 of OW964839.1, forward strand.
ATTTAACACAATTTTAATTCGTAATATTTTTTTATATATTTGACTATTTCCCAGTTATTACAAGAAATTTTAATACCATAGGACATAATGGCTATAACACAAAATGCATTCGACAAATGTTTTGCAGATTGGAAATAACGTAGGCATTAGTTCATAGTGCACTATATCTAATGGAATAGATAATATTTATATTTATGAATAAATTATTACTGTTTATAACAATGAAAATTTTCGTTATTACACTTATTATTGGCATGGAAAACATTATATGACATTTTTACCTTCCGTCACCTTTAGGTAAGGAAGGTATTGTCTTTGGTCAAAAAATTCGGTGGTGAGTTTTTAATGAATAAGCACGTTTTAGGGCCCCTACAATACGAATATACCATTTTTAAGATGATGTCTGTAGGTGTGTGTGTGTGTCCGTGTGTCCGTGTGTGTGTGTGTGTGTGTGTCCGTGTGTGACAAATTTTTCTCCGACGATAACTCCAATACTACATTTCTAAAAATTATAATTCGTTCGTATTCCTCTTCTGTACAACCATATGAAGAGTTGATTATATTTTGGTTATAATTACTCCACCGGAAGTACCCTTATTTGAAGTTTTTAACAGTTTTTCTTAAAAAAACGCAGTTAAATATTATTTTTTGATATTTTGTTATTATACATATTAAAGAAAATACTCTTCTCTGTATGGTTTTATTATACATTTTCCTTCATAATCAATAGATGTAGATTTAAAGCGTTATAAAGAAATTAATTTTGAAAAATTAGTCAGCTTTGCTATTTATCATGGAAACAGATGATATATTCAAAAAATTCTAATTGACAGATGTCAGTTGCAAGTGCAAAACCAAATATGGAACGTATAGGATCTAAAATTGATATGTCATAGTGTTCCTCGCAAGTGACACGCAGAGAAAGGCCAAAGAGAAGATGGAAGGACTGTATCGCAAAAGACTTGAGAAAGGAAGGACTTTGTGAAGAAGATGCGTTGGACAAGAATGAGTGGAAGAGAAGAGGAAACAGCGACCCCTAACAAAATAGGGGATAGTTGAAGAAGAAATGAAGGAAGTGTCTAGTGCATTTTACTTAGTGTATATTTATGTTATAATTTTATTGGATTTATAGAACCTTTCCAAATCAACTTTTGGTATAGAATTTGTAAAAAACAGTATGTGTTTACATGATATTATATGTGTAGAATCTGTTCCAAGGACTTTTTGGTATGGGATTTGTACAAAATACATCGAATTGACGGAAGGTCTTGCGCTGGCCACAACAGATTTTTTACCTTTAGATACGGAAGGTATTGTCTTTGGTCAAAAAAATCGGTGGTGAGTTTTTAATGAGCAAGCACGTTTTAGGTCCCCAGAATACGATTTTACTAATTTTACGATGATGTATGTGTGTGTATGTGTGTGTGTCATACAAATTTCTCCGACGATAACTCCAACACTACAATTCAAAATATTATATTTATAGTTAAATATCATTTTTTGACATTTTATGTGATTATGAATATGAAAGAATATCTTATTGTCTATACGGTTTTATACACTTTCCTTCATATTCAATACATATAGTATTAAAGAATTATAAAAAGATTAACTTTCATAAATCAGCTAGCTCTGCTACAATCCTGGAAACAGCTGATATATTCATATAATTCTAATTGACAGATGGCAGTGTCAAGTGCAATTTACATACTATATGTTCATGTTATAATGTTATTGAATATATAGAATCTTTATCTACATGAAATTTGTAGAAAATAGTTATGCTCGTGTTACAATTTTACTGGATATATAGAATCTTTTCCAAGGAACTTTCGGTAAGGGATTTGTGTAAAATACAAAGAATTGATGGAAGGTAATGTGCTGGGCACATCAGATTTTTTCTATATAGCATCTTTATCGTTTATCATAATATGTCAAGATCCATCTAAGGGAGCAATCAATCACGAATCTTATAAAAACAGCTAATATATGCAAATATATTATTGAATGACTTTTGATAGTGTGTCTTATACAGGGTGTGTCAAGAGGAATTTATTAAATTTTGAGAGTATGCAAGGTGTAGCAATAAAATAACGAAATTTATTTAATAATAGTACAATAGCGAACTCTGGGTGAAACAGTATTTAAAAAAATATTATATTTAATAAAATATTAAGAAAACACTCGCCATCACAAATCTCAATTCGGTAGATTATTCTCTGATTAATACATCTTTACAGGAACCTAGACAACCATTTAATTTTAAGTGTACGGACAGTGAGACAGTGGTAAATATTTTACAAAAACAAAAATCTAACGCTGTAGGATCTGACAACATATCTCTGAAAATGATCCTAATTATATTACCCGTAATCAAAGATTACATCACACACATAGTAAACACTTGCATTCTGGAATGTGAGGTGCCTGATGTATGGAAAGCCGCAATTGTAAAACCATTAGCGAAGCAGAAAGATTGTTCTACTTTTGACGACATGCGCCCTATAAGCATTCTTCCTGTGTTGTCTAAGGTTCTCGAGAGAGTATGCTATATTCAAATTGTAGAATACTGTAAGGAGTATAATATTCTGCCAGAAAATCAGTCTGGTTTCAGGACCGGACATAGCACTAATACCTGCCTTTTAAATATACTAGACACATTACTGAAAAACCATGACGAATCCAAGATCTCCTTATTAATTCAAATCGATTTCTCCAAAGCGTTCGACATGGTGAACCATAACATACTTCTCTCTAAACTTAAATATTATAGATTCTCAGATGACGCAGTTAGATGGTGTCAAAATTATTTATGTAACAGAACGTTTCAGGTGTGCATGTCTTCAAATTTAGATACAATTAGTTCAAAATTATTTCCTCTACAGTGCGGTGTGCCTCAAGGGTCTATATTAGGGCCGTTATTTTTCTTAATTTATGTGGCAGATATACCATCTATCTTTAATTTTTGCAATGTTCATTCCTACGCTGACGACACTCAACTCATAGCAACAATTGATCCATGTAAATCAGATAATCAAATCAATATAGTGAATGAAGAACTGGAAAAATTAGTGTTATGGGTTGATAAAAACAGTTTAAGAATAAACGCCAATAAATCGTCCCTTCTTATAATCGGCAATTATAACTTTACTATGCCGGACATAGTGTTAGATGGCATACCCCTTAAAAGAAGTACATCCACAAAAATATTAGGACTGACAGTAGATGAGAATCTAAAATTTGCAGAACACTTAAACTTAAAACTTAAGGATGCTAGACTTAAATTACGGCATTTGTATCAATTCAGACATGATTTAAGCATTGATGTTAAATTACGTCTTGTTAATACATTAATCTTGCCGATTTTAGATTATTGTTCATGCGTCTATATTCCTAATCTATCACAGACGGAAAAAAGTAGAATTACTCTCCTTCAGAATTCATGCTTACGCTTTGTTTACGGTGTATGTAAGTATGATCATATTTCTGAATACAGAATACGTGCTGGAATGAATACGATAGATGATCGTGTGAAATCTACTTATCTCTGTCTCGTTCATAAAGTAAAATGAACTGGTACTCCACATTACCTAACAAATAAATTAGTTCCTAAAAAATATAACTATACGCTACGAATTAAAGATTTGTTCATAGTGCCATCTTATAGAAAATCAAAATTCAAAGCTTCTTTTTCATACTTAGCACCGTCTTTATATAACAGTTTGCCCGAGAAACTAAAGTCTCTTACGTATAGTTCTTTCAAGTACCATGTTAAAAACTTATATAACTCGTATATTTAAATGTTGTAAGCTTACGTCTCTAAGATAATTTGCTCGACCTCTGTTCCTTTTTTTAATTACCTTTCTTTAACATAATATGTAACTAGTTGTAATGTATTCTTGTCCGTTGACTTTTATTGTTAAATGTCATTGTTAAATTTTTTTGTATGGGTTAGGTGGAAGAACAGCCTTTGGCTGAACCTCGCCTTTGACATGCTGTCAATAAAGATTTATTATTATTATTATTATTATTATTAAATATAATATTTTACGAAATTTATTTTATCGACTTCTCTGTAAATTTGGCAACATTCAAGGGTGTGTCGTATTAATTTGTCATTGTCCCTCCATGCACGGTTAAAATTTCAAGATAATTAGGCAAACCGTTCGGCAGTAGCCTTAGATTGACGTGGCCCGATTTCTTGTACTCCGTCGGAATCATATTAGTGTCATTACGAATTGAGGAATCCGCTACAGAAACGTACGATTTGTTCAAGAACTTTTATGTTAATGAATGTCTATTTAGTACTCAAGTTTTTGACCAGATTAGAGGGTTTAAAAAGGAAAAAAAGGTATCAGAGACGATTAAGGCCTCGGCCGTGTACGGACATTGTGTTTTTCGAAATCTGAGTGATTGTTTACGTGGATTAGGTGCCCTAAGAGGCAGTTCGGTAACCAGGTACACTACAAGGAGGTTTTGATAACCCTTCATAGATGGATGAGAAAAAAAAGGGCTGAAATGTGAAAAAACGACTCATGGACAACGCGCCGGAACAAAACGCTTTGTCTATCAAGACATTTTTGACGAACCCGTGTTGGTACATCAACCGGACTCACCTGACCTGGCGCCATGTAACTTTCTTTTATTTCCAAAATTTAAAAAGAACCAAATTCGAGTCCGAGGTGCTGCTATAAAAAAATGTTGTGGCTATAGCACAATACCTCTCGCTATATCCATTTTATGTTATATTTATTTATTTATTTATTTACAACCTCCCAACAGGATACAAAGTATCCCAATAACAGGGGGGTTGGATAAACCAATACACCACAGTAACATGAATAGACACACAATAAACTAAAATATCAGTGTAAACAATAACATAACAAATTTCCGAATACAACAACAAAAGTAGCGATTGATTTTAATAAATTACATTAAATTTTTACATAAAATATTTCTAAATTCACAGTAGCTTAAATTGAAAATATCTATACCTTCTTTCATCATACTCTCAACTTCATTATAAATTAGACATAACCGTCTGATTGGATTTCTATTTTCATAATTTTTCCTACATAAATTAGTACAAAATGCTATATAGGACCTAGATGCCAACCGAGGAATATTTATTTGAATACGACTCATTGAATTAACGTCATCTATAGCATTTCGCATCAAACCATGTAAATATAAGCATGAGCGTATCTTACGTCTGGAATCCAATGTATGCATATTTAAATTAGATAAAGTTGCGGAGTAGCTGTAAGTAAATGAATCGAAAAAAGGAGAAAATTTCATCGCGCAATATCGGACAAACTTTCTTTGTACCCATTCAATTTTGATGCAATGAGTATGATACATTGGATTCCAGACAATAAGACAGTACTCAAGCTTGGATCTCACTAAAGAAAAGTATAAGGACTTGAGAGTTTTGATATTAGTGAAGTTTCGTGAATTTCTAATAATGAAACCTAATGTTTTATACGATGTGTTCACTAAATAATCGTAATGAGGGCCGAAATGTAGTCTGGGATCAAAAATAACTCCCAAGTCCTTATGAGTATTTACTCTGTCAAGACATCGGTCACCAATCCAGTATGACGAAGTAGTTGTAGTATGCTTCATTGTGTAAGACATAACTTTACACTTTGAGACATTAAAGAAAAGACGTGAGGAAGAGCACCAAGCCAGAAGATTATCAATATCCTTTTGTATATTGTATATAAGTATTGTATTGCGTTTCACTGTCGAAACGTCGTATTACAATAAAAAAAATACAGAACTTTACCCAAATTTTGTTTTTTTATTGTGTTTAACATGTTTTCTGCACACATACAATTCTAATTATGCTTATTTTTTCATTGTATGAAAAAGTTCCAAAATGTCAGAGATTCTTCCAATTCATTAACTAGATTGACGGTATTTCTGATGGACATATGCATTTTACTTACAATTTTAAATATGTAGTGAATAAAATAATAAGAAAGATTAAATGTACTTCCCAGAAAAAGCTTTCAGAATGTGACGAAAACATCTGTCATTTACAAACTATGTTATAAACATTTGTATTTGTCAACTGGTTTTCTTGGTGCCTTAGCCTCTGCGATGTATTATATCCTATTATTCTTTATATTACAGTGCCTTTATCTCTAAATCTATACAAGATATAATAAAATTTTTAAGTATATTAGATGGAGAATTTTATGTTCTTCAGTATTTGTAATAACAAAAATTTCAAAAAAAATATATTTAGAAGATTTTTTTGAAGAAACTATTACTTCTGGTTGTCCAATTGTTAGTTACCAAAATCTAATCAGCTCTTTCCAGGAATGTCAGATTGGGGAAACTGCAGTTATTTTTTGTCTTATAGTATTTCAGAAACACACACACACACACACACATAAATTCTCACACACGGACATTATCGTAAAAATGTTATAATCGGATTATAGGGACCTTAAAACGTGTTTATCCAATACCTACCTCTCTTAGCGACAGGTAAAAAACCGGCAGAGCTTATGAGCTCGTATGTTTTATGTCAGGGTGGAAAAATCTGAATATATTATACATGACAGTACATATTTTACATTTAAATTTCTCTAATATTTTGTGTAACATGTTTTCGCTTTACATTTTATTGCCTAGTTTACATATTTCTGAAATATCTTTTATTCATTTTTGGAAAATTGTATTTTATAAAACTTATAAAATTCACATCTTCTAAACATATTTTACGCATAAGATGATATACAGGGAATTTATTTTACCATGCAACATATGGTGAATCACTTCCATGGTTACTCACTATTCTCAAAAAATGACAGCAATGTAATATTTGTCCATTTTAAAATGCAACATACAAAATTTGTAGTTTTGTATTATCAAAACGAATTTCCAATAAATTAGCCTACATACGATTAACAAATAATCAAAACATGAATATTGTACATCTTAACAAACTTTAGCTTACAAAAATTCATAACTTTCATGTAATAAATGTTAAAAAATACCCCCAATCACACTGAGGCAATATTCTAGTCGGTCGTAATAAGAATTGACACCATTTGTGATATTTTCTGGAGCTATCTTCTGTGCTGCAATACTATTTATAATGTTGCATTTTAAAATGGACAAATATTATATTGCTGTCATTTTTTGACAATAGTAAGTAACCATGGAAGTGATGAACTATAATGTTGCATTTTAAAATAAATTCTCTGTATGAAATAGAATATGTATTACTACTCGAATTAAGTAATGTATTTTGTTGAAGATTGGTAGAAGACAAGGAAAAATAATATGCAAAAGAAAACAAAGAAAGCAATATAACGGCGTACAAATTAAGAAAATAAGCGAAGTTATTTGACAGAAAACGAACAATAAGACAAGAGAGGAATTCCAAATAATGTTGTCTAATATAAATACCGCGCATTTTGCACGAACGAATATACATTTGTATTTCATTAAACTGTGTATCGTCTATTTTAAACTTGTAAACAAAAACATATGTGCATATACAGGGTGTAAATCGAAAAGTGAGACATAGGCGTTTAACATGAGAATTCAGTTTTCTTTGCGCAAACGTTACCTAATTACTTTGTGCAAAAATACTTCAAATGAAAGTAATAGAGATTTAAATTCTGCATCTAAATCATGTGAAATGATTATTCTAGCTCTTCATATAAATGTAAAAATTAATTATAAATAGGTAATAATATATTCTTGGATGCAGTCAGTAAAAATTTGTTTCTTATCTCTTCAACGTTTCAACCCTACCAGATGCTGGTAGGGTCGATGATGCATCCTCAGGAAAAAATAAATTAATTTTGAACAATTATTGATAGTGATTCTGTCGAGACAAGATATTTCTCGATTCTCGTCTCGTCTCGTATTCGAGATTTCTCGTCTCGCCGAGACGAGATAGACATGCAAAAATATTTTACGAGACGAGATATATTTGCCGAGATCTCGATTCTCGGAAACTGTTTCGAGATTTCTCGGTTGTTATTTTTCTCATGAGTTATATTTGCAAACGTGTAAAACTTAACATATTTTTAGTGATATCTGTCTGTGATATCTACTCGTATGTAGCTATGGCATTTTTGAACAATAAGATAATAAAGTATTTGACATTTTATCTGTCAGAATTTGTTAAGTGAAGTTTTTCTTTTCAAGGGACTTGAAAAATTTTCTTTCTCGCACAATGACATGAGTGCAAGAGAAACAAATGAATAGACTTTCATCGAAAAACTTTTAAAGAAAAACTGGAACATGCGCTACTTTTTCTTAAAAGTCCCTACAAATTTTAACTGTCAAGTAACTGTCAAATGACATTTGTGTTTATATTTTTGTTGTATACAAGTAGTGTTATAAGCGATCGATATTAAACTGAAAAATGGCAAAATGGGATAGAGAAGTAATTGAAATCTTAACGTAAGTATAACAAATAATTTTGACACTTGGATATTTTAATTCACGCAAAACTTGATCGTGTAAATATACTTAAGGTCACTTATAAAGACACTTTTCAAGTTACTTGAAAATAATCCAGGCTTTAGCTAAGATAACAGATTAGAAAATGTTAGATAAATATTAAATTAATAAAATTTTAACATAATAAAATTTGCACAGGTTTTAGGTTACATCAAATTTTGACAGATAAAACGGCAAATATTTATCTTTTTGTTCAAGTTACTATTAATACAAAATTGTATAAATTTAATAATTAGTTCACGGGACCAAAATATACATATTAAATTTCTGTCGAGAAATATCGGCGAGAATCTCGGCCGAGGCGAGACTCTATTAAACGAGACGAGAAAAATTTCGAGACGAGACATAATTTTATGAATTTGAAATGAGACGAGAAGAGACAATGAATTTCTCGTCTCGTCTCGTCTCGACCAAATCACTAATTATAGATGTTTTACATTTATTGCCGTAAAGGGCATTCATAATTTAAAATAATTATAAGTCAAATATAAAATTTCTCTGCACATTCCCAGAAAATTGATTATTCATCCATGTGCTTTCTGTGAGTGTGCAGAGAAATTTTATATTTGACTTATAATTATTTTAAATTATTTCTTCCTGAGGATGATCCTGGTAGGGTGGAAACTACTTTTCTACGTTAATTGAAAGTTACAGTTTTATAAAGCCATAGATTTATGAAAAAAATAAAAATAAATGCATTTTTTTTAACTGTCAATTAGAACTAAAACATTTTTGTATTTTATGTTAGTTTAACGTTCTAGTCCAAATTTGGTTATTAATGACAGTAAAAAATAACGCATTTGTTTATATTGACTTAAAAGGTTATGATAACAATGGGCTACTGAAAATCCGATTTCTGTCACTATATAAGTAATGTAATATTGAAAACATATATAAAAATATAAATTTTATTTTAAAATAATTATTTGTTTTTTACTATTGAACTGGGGGAGGGGAAGCATGTTTAAGAATGTTATCAATAGATGGCATAGCATGCGAGAAAGTTTTAATTTGAATTTGATATTAGTTCATTTTTCTCTCTCTCTGGTCTCTCAAATACATTAATTACTTAATAAATAAACACATAGGTAGTTACTTGTAATTTAAAATATCGATACCAAAAAGATAAACTAAAACCCGCACAAACATACCATTACTATGGGACGGCACCACGCTTGGCTTTGCGACTATTCATTGGTGCGGCGTAATTCTACGTCATACATGGCGGGAATTCAAATAATCAAATTTCATTATTTTTTTTCTGGCTAATTAATAAAATTTTTGTCAAAAGAAAAAATATGGGTAGCAAGTTTTTACCTTCTCTTCAAAAATATTAAATAAAAAAAGATACGCAAGTAGCCCATTTTACTGGATATATAGAATAGGAACTTTTGGTGTGGGATTTGTACAAAATGCATAGAATTGACGGAAGGTGATGTGCTGGCCACATCAGATTTTTTAGATAACCCTGTATACCTTTCCGAAGTTTGGAAGTTGTCTCATGACTCACCATGTATATAAATTTAAATAGCAGTAAAACATGAACTAAACAGCATTTGTAAGTCTATGTAAAATATGGAAAACGTGGGAAATGAGAAATGGCAGTACTGAATTTTTATTTGCTGTGCGCTGTTCAAAGTATGAAAAATGGCTGGAGAATTTATATAGCAGGTCTTTACATACAAAACGGCTTAAAATGTAAGCCATAAATATCCTAGACGTAAATTATTTAAAGTTCTTTATCTTCTCTGTACAAGTAAAATGGGACACAAGAACAGTATGATTTAATAATAGCTAAGATAAAGAAAATTATAGTTTTTGCGATTCTAGTGGAAAATATTGAAATTTGAATTTGACATTTCTAAAAACAGTGGTTTAGGTAAAACCGAGCTCGCACTACCAACCTCTGTTTACATCGTTCGTTTAAATTGCAATTTTATTTATTATTTGTATATATTTTACAACATAATTTAATTCCTTTTATAATATAACTATTTATTAAGAATTCCGTTTTATTTCTGCCTTGCCCTCTGAACATATGAAAGTATTATACCCGAGACACACTTCAAAAATTAACGGTTAGTTATAGTATGCCCACGTGAAGTTGAGATTGGTGACAAATGTCAAAATAGGGTCTATTAACAAACCAGAAAATATTGACTGTAATAAGCACGTGTTACTTATTGTTTTGTACTGTACAAGTACAATACAATAAGTAGCACGTGCTTACTATGTTCCATATTTTCTGGTTTGTTAATAGACGCAATTTTGACATCTCTCATTAGTCTCAACGTCACGTGTGCATACTACAACTAATTAACGTTCATGATCAGTAGTTTTTGTCTCGGGTGTTAGTATTGTTATTATTCCAAATTTCACATAAATTACTTTCAGCTATCCTCTTAGATGAATTGTGTAAATTCCAAAATCGATTTTGGTTATTTACCCATAAATAGCCTGGTGTTAGCGCTACTAAAATAAATATTATTTTTATATTTTATCCTTGTGCTTAGAGATGCACTCGATTCCGATCTTTGGCCTGGCCCGGCCCGAAGCCCGCCTCGATTTCGAGTCGATCATCGAGCCGGGCCAAAGATATTTTTGATCGGGCCAAATCGGGCTAATCATTTTCAAAAATCGAGGCGAGTCGGACTTTGATTTTGGCCGAGCTTTTCGAAAAATCTTATAGTTCATTCAAATGCACAGTTTCCTTAATATTTTAATGAAAATGTATGAAGTTAAAAAGGATCAAAATGATTTAATAACAACACACTTCACATATTAATAAATAAAAATATATTATTTTACTTCAAGAATTCAAGGTTATTCATTAAAGCATAATAATTATATTGTGATGTTGCTATTATTATTGTTATTACTCGTATACTTAAATAAAAGTGATTTTTGATCCTACCATAATGGTTTCTTGTCCTATTTTTGAGCAGAAACAAAATTATATAAAAAACCTTATGTAAATTAAAATTATATTTTTTTATATAAGATTTGTGAAAAAGTTGTTTAAATTCTTTGGTAAACAAAGTGTTAAATACTCGTAGGTCAGTAATTTTTATAACAAACTTACAGTAGAAAGGTCTCTTTTTTAACTACTTGTTAACTAATGTTGAAAGTTATAAGAATGTAGAGGTTTTTTATAAGTTTGATACGAAAAAAGTTAAACATTTTGCCTTAACATAAAAATCAACATTAGGAATGCCGGATGCACCCAATTTCGAGCTTTGGCCCGGCCCGGCCCGATTTCGAGTCAATTTTCGCGCCGGGCTAAGCTAATTTTTTTGTCGAGTCGATCTTCGAGTCGGGCCGGTAATTTTTATTTTCGGGCCGAGTCGATCCAAACCTCAAAGCCCGGCCAGGCCCGCCCGAATGCATCTCTACTTGTGCTAGATCTGTTCTGTATTGTAAGTATATGGAAATACTTTTAATCTGACAGACCAATATATTGTAATTACAGAAATTGTGATAAATATTTACAGTATAAAATGCCATATTTTTATATTAATATTTTGTTTCTTTGTTGCAGGATTGTATTGTCCTGGCATGTTTGACACTCTCCTATGCTGGAATGACACTCCAGCAGGTGTTACTGTCAACCAAAGTTGTCCAATGGCCATGGGATTTGACACATACCGTAAGTGATAATTTTTAACATTTATGGTGCTCTATTCTATAAACAACCGACGTTATAGTATGTAAGAAAATAACTATTCTATAACTAGGTTACAGTACTATAATGGCTATAGTTTTATAGAAATTTCTATAAATCTTACAGCACCAACATCCACACATACACACACACACATACATACACGGCCATCATCGTAAAAATGTTATAATCGGATTATAAGGACCTCAAAAGGTACTTATCTGGATATGCGAATTTTAGCATAATTCCAATACCTCTCTTAGCGAGAGGTAAAAATAAAAATCTAATGTGGCCAGTACATTACCTTTGCTTTATGAATGTGTTTGATAATATCCAGTCGGCATTTCAGTGATTTTGAAAAAATGTGTACATCAAGAAAATAACATGCTGAATTCAAATTTGAAGCGTAACTCGGTTAATTTTTTAAACTGGAACGTATCAAGTTAATAGCATGTATAATTTCTGCGACCATCTGAAACGAGTAAATTTGAAAAGTGTTTCAGAGATTCAGTAACTCTGCAAACATGTATACACAGAGAAAATGGTTCCATGAATAATAATTTTTAAAGCATGAGGTTCAACTCTTTTTGGACCGTAAATACGAAACGAATCCTTAAATTTAAAATTATTCATTGCTTCATTTGCCTGAAATGTTGATGTTTAAATATTATTTCAGCGATTCAAATATTCTGAAAATTTATATACATACGAGTACAGTGTGTTAAAAATTCCTAATTTGTGTGTGTGTGTGTGTGTGTGTGTGTGTGTGTGTGTGTGTGTGTGTGTGTGTGTGTGTGTGTGTGTCCAGATATTGGAAGGACGATTTCTCAAAAACTATAATAGTTAAGACCTGTTTAATTTATGTTATTACAAATATTAAAGAATATAAAATGCTCTATCCCAGGGATGGCAAACCTTTACGTATCAACGTGCCATTTATCTAAAGAAATGTTTAATGAGGTCTTAAACGTGCCATTAAATAATTTTGACTTTGTGATTATTGGGAAAATAATAATAATACTATCAACTCAAAACTCTTTATTTTCTACAAAAAAAATAGGAACATTTTGCAATGTTTCAATTATACGCGTAATTTAAATTAAAGTAAAATTAGTGTGACTTCTGTTGTTGCAGATTAGATGACAAATAACAGATGTTAAGGGTTGTCAAACGGTTTCTAACCGAGTCTTTAATGTTATTCATTCCTGAAAATAATGACTCGCAGGCATAGGTTGATGAAAATATTGTTAAAATAGCATGAGCCAGCTTCTTCAAACAATTAGATGTGTCTGGTAACGCATTCCATGTTTCCAAAATTTTGTTATTAGCATTTTCACTTATATTACTTGTCAATCTTTTTGTTTTAATTAATTCTAACTCTTTCCTTGTTTCAATAAATTTTTGAATCCATATTGAACTAGACTGGAAATCAATCAGCTGCATTTAAAATTCTTCAATTTCCAACCAATCGAATTGGGACAAATTCAGTTTATCAAATGACGTCACATCAGGGTACATAATAAACTTGAGTATTTCCGATAATTCTTTGAACTGAGAAAATCTCGCTGAAAATTCCTTCATTGAAGAATCAATCACAGAAATAAATTCTTCAGTAACTTGGTCTTCGTCTGATTTCTCATGTATTTCTAATGCATGTAGTGCATCATAATGAATTTTGTGATCAGTGACGTGCTCAAAATATTGTGTCGCATTTTTATTATATCTTCTATAGATTTAGATATAGAAAATTATAGATATATAAAATAATCCTTTCTAATAAATCTCACAGATCAAATAACTCCATGAAAACCAGTTGAAAAAGTAAAATGTTTGTAATGGGGGCTTCCACCATTTTTACCTCCCGCTACCCTAGGTAAGGGAGGTATAGGGATCGTGCTAAAAATAGCATATAGAGATTTTATATAATAAGCACGTTTTGATGTCCCCAGAATCCGATTTTAACATTTTTACAATGATGTCTGTAGGTATGTATGTGTGTGTGTCTGTGTGTGTGTGTGTGTGTGTGTCTGTGTGTGTATCTGTGTGTGTGTGTGTGTGTGTGTGTGTGTGTGTGTGTGTGTGTGTGTGTGTGTGTGTGTGTGTGTGTGGATCATGTGGACACGATTACTCAAATACTATCAATCAGAAAAATTTGAAATTTTGTATACCCATTCTATACTAATATGGGAAGAGCTCATTAGTTTTTAGTGTATATCGGACAACCGGAAGTATCATTTACACAAGCTTTTAACAGTTTTTCTTGTAAAAAATTCATTGAATATAATTTTTTAGCAACTTTTACTAATTAAAATGGAATATAATGGTTTAATCTTCAATTCTACGATAATAACATTTAGTAAATAACTCTAAATAACTTTAAATATGAATATATAATATAATTTATTTCCATGTATCACCTAGCCTATGCGTCAAACAAAATCATAATTTTAATGACAGGTTTGACATATTTAAACAAATGTCACTGACAGGCAGCAATTATAATAAAATTAATAATGAAACTGTGTTAATGAGAATATAATACTAAAATATTTTATTAAGGTTTGTAAAAATAATATATTTTCCATCATACATAAATGTTAGATGAACAAGATGATCTGATTTAAATTTGCTAATTGCTATTTTTGCAGCACTATAAATTAATATTAATTTACAACTACACATTTACGAAATGGATTATGTACGGCGAAGAATTTACAAAGGTTGCGTTTTAGAGCACCTAGAAGATGAGGCTGATTTTTATAAGAATGTACGTGTGTGACTATTTTTCCTTAAAGCCTATTAAAATATGATCCAAAACTTCTCAAATTTAATATTTAAAACTCATATATAATTTGAAACAACATATTAGATTTTAACCATATACATATGATAAATCGGATGTAGTACTTAATTTGGAGCTCTAACAAATTTTTGAGGAAAAACAATAAAACAATCCAAAATTTCGTATTACAGACTTTTCTATTTATTGGACAACAAATTAGATTTTATTTACAAACGATTAACCGGTAATGATACTTTACTTAAAGCTCACTGCTATTTTAAACATGGAATTGGCGGGAGGTCATGTGTTGGCCACATCAGATTTTTTTTTTATAATTTCATCTGAAAATATTAGGAAAACTAAGACTATTGATGAAAATCCGGTGAAAAAATTCCTATTAATAAGCGAGTTACGGTCTCCCGAATTTTGAAAAGATTGACGTGACGTCACGCATACTCCAAGATATACTCACAAACTACACGCAAAAAATAAGTTTTGGTTGTAGTAAAATGACAAGCAGTGACATATAACATAACAAAACACTGCCCGCAATTCACTATGACTTCCGGCCCCCCGCCTACATGTCTTCCGATCACTTCATCCTATACATTGGTATAGGGAATTACTTCTCTAGTCAGTATATGCTCGAAGACTTCAATCATACGCGTATTTAACAAATCTAATACGGCAATACGGGTCACAAGAACTGACTTTGTGGACACCCTGTTTTCCCACTATCTCCACCATCCAAAATTAATCAAACTTTGAATGAAAAAGACAATATCTAATTCCAATTTCAGTCGTCGGTCTCTCCATAAACAATTACCGGGTATCGTAGATCTATCGAGTGGGATATCTGGTTCGTTCGGCCGCCGATAGAGGCGCTGAGAGTCTCCATCAAGCTGTCACGGCCAGATTGATTGAGGCCTGGATATATATTTAATAAATTTATTGGATTTCCCAAGTCTCATTGTTGCATGACATATACGTGTATAGAGGATGCTAAAGTTGATTTATTAGTACGGGATAATTGATGTTTTTGTAATGTAAATATATCAAAATACTTGTTATTATTAATTGGGTTAGTGGTAAATATTTGTAAGTAGATCATAATATTGGGTAATGTATTCATATTTAATGGAGTATAATAAAGTGTGGTTTTAGTTATTTACATTCGAGTGCGTGTAAGTTGTATTTTACAGTGCGACAGCTTTGTTTAAGGCACGAGCCCTTAAGGCGAGTGCCTTATTAGCTGGAGCGCTGTAAAATACTTCACGCACGAGAATTGTATTAAATTTTTTGGCCGACGATAATGAAAATCACTTTTTTTAATGAGATAGGTTATACTTCTGAAAAGGGTTAGTTTAAAATACTGGGGTTATATCAATTTCCAAATTTGATTTTACTTACCTTCATTAGAGTACTTCTTTTAGCGAAAATTTATTTATAATAATAGACGTTGTTTATGACTGATAATATATTTATTTGCTCATATTTTCTTCGTAATAAATAATAGGTAGGTATCGAAATTTGACATTTTAGCAATTTTCGCCTCGCATATTTGACAGGTATATCGATCGGTGACTATGTCGGTAACGGCGGATTTTTACAATAATGACAGATGTCGCTGCCGTGATTTTGGTTTATATAAATTAATTTTAAATATAGGAAATGTTAAAGTAAAAAAATAACTTATGTAGGCAGTACTTTTTTACATGAACTTTATTATAGTAAAGATGATTTCTTTTCTAAATACCCATAAACGTCCAGTGTATTTTGATTATTTTAGAGCATAGTTAGACAAGTTACAACACAGTAAGCGTAAAATGTAGGTTACACTTGCTGTGTATACAATTGTAAAGTTCCCATTACACTTCAGGAGGGCAAAAAATATTTTACATTAACTAAGTTGTGTAATTAGAATGCTTTAATCTACAACTACAAATTCTTTAGATACCCTGAACGAACTAAATAAATTTTTAATTGATTATCCATCTGATTGTAGTTGTTAAAAATTCCAATTAATTGCAGAAAAGTTTGACAGAAACTGAATTTCGTAATGTGCGACCATTAAGACTACGTAAAATATCTGATGTGGACACCACATGACCCCCTTGTACGCCTATGGAACGCCGTTTTAATATTTATTCTATATTTAAAGATATGTTAAATTATATAAAGACGTCATTAAATGAAATAAAGACGTCTTTAATTCATTTTTGGATATTCTTATAATATTTTTTGATATCTAAAATGTTTTAAAGACGTCTTAAATTTAAATATTTATAGATATCAAAAATTCTTTTTTAGATATCAAGAATTGAATTAAGGATATCAGGAATTAAATTAAGGATATCAAAAATTGAATTAAAGATATCAAAAATTGAATTTTGGATATCAAAAATTCAATTCTGGATATCACATCTCCATAAATAACATGTCCAAAATTCGAATTTTTCACGTCCTAAATTAATTTTTGATATCAAGAATTGAATTATGGATATCACATCTCCGTGAATAACATGTCCAGAATTCGAATTTTTGACGTCCTAAATTCATTTTTGATATCAAAAATTGAATTATGGATATCATATCTCCGTAAATAACATGTCCAGAATTCGAAATTTTGATATCAAGAATTCGGTGCGCCATCTAGTTTAAAGTGGCTGAAATACTTTGTGTCGGTAAATCAGAGTTCCTCAACGAAATTATAATAGCGTTGGTTTAGATTCTGCCTTAGGATTGGTCAGAATACAAACCTATTTCACAAAAACGAAAAGAATCACCAGTTTGTTGGCCTTTATCAAATAAAATCTACAGAATTAATGATGTATACATTTAGTCATGATTTCGCTAAGGAAATCTGACTTACCGACACAAAGTAATTTAGTCATTTTAAACTAGATGGCACACCGAATTCTTGATATCAAAAATTCGAGTTCTGGACATGTTATTTATGGAGATGTGATATCGATAATTTAATTCTTGATATCCAAAATTAATTTAAGATGTCAAAAATTCAAATTCTTGATATCAAGAATTCATTTAAGGATATCAAGAATTCAATTGAGGATATCAAAAATGGAATTAAATAAATAAATAAATAAATAAATATATCATCACGGCATATTACCCATTTCTGGGTGTGCCAGTATCTACAACACATGTAGACATCGGTAATGATGACGATATATTTTACCGTGTGGGCGCTTACCAGGCGTCACCTCACGGGCACTCATAGCTGGTGTGGAGAGTGCACCACAGGAATCACTTTTGTGCCAATTAAAATTGGAAATATTTGGCGTCTGTCGGGATCGAACCCAGGTTCGCGACCAGACACTCAGGC
This sequence comes from Ophonus ardosiacus, assembly GCA_943142095.1. Classification (NCBI taxonomy): domain Eukaryota; kingdom Metazoa; phylum Arthropoda; class Insecta; order Coleoptera; family Carabidae; genus Ophonus; species Ophonus ardosiacus. Next base: position 24,584,395 of record OW964839.1, read on the forward strand.
ACGCGGCCACGAGACCCCAATTAAAGATATCAAAAATTCAAATACAGATATCCAAAATTGAATTCTGGACATGTTAAATTTACTTTTTGATGTCGAAAATTCAGTACCGTTTTAAGATGTCTAAAATTTAATTTTTGATATCTATAAATGTATTTTTGATATCCTTTATTCAATTCTGGATATCTAATATGCAATTTTTGACATCCTAAATTATTTAAGGATGTCTGAAATTAATTTTAGGCGTCCTTAATTATTTAAAGATGTCCATAATTCAATTTTTGATGTCTTTTAATAATTAAGGATATCTGAAATTAAATTTTTGACCTCTTTAAATAATTGAAGATGTCTTTAAATGTAGAATAAATAGTAAAACAGCGTTCCATATACGCCTGTTAAACTATACATATTTTATTAATAATTAAAATATGGATTATAACAGACCCAATAATAAAATTGCACGTATTTGACATTATTTGACATTAACATTAATTTTTTTTTATTTTTTTGTTATTTTTTGTCCTAATCCACAGCAAACTTAATTACAAAAACCAACAAGTACATAATTTTTAATTTACATATCTCGCTTATTCAAAGAGCTAATTTAATCATACTTGATGCGATAGACGCAGAATTCAATTATCTAAGGGCCGGTCTTATAAAACTATATAATCAACAGTTAAAATTTAGTTAGCTACTAAACTAATTTAACTGATGATTTGGGTATTATAAAAGTTTAATGACAAGTAAATCGACCTATTAAAGTAACTGCGGAATTTCATGCTATTAGATTTAAATCAGTTGTTAAAGAAACGTCAAACTGTATTTTTTTTTGTTATGTTTATTTTATGGGGTCCCGTGGCCGAGTGCCTAAGTGTCTGGTAGCGAACCTGGGGGAACCGGGTTCGATCCCGACAGACGCCAAATATTTCCAATTTTAAATGGCACAAAAGTGACCCCTGTGGTGCACTCTCCACACCAGCTATAAGTGCCCGTGAGGTGACGCCTGGTAAGCGCCCACACGGTAAAATATATCGTCATCATTACCGATATCTACATGTGTTGTAGATACTGGCACACCCAGAAATGGGTAATATGCCGTGATGATATATTTATTTATTTATGTTTATTTTAAAACAATTGAAATAGGGAACTATTTATTTTATAAATATTTTTTTAAGAAATGTATGTGTCGAGTATGTCATCTTCAGAGTCTGTATCATCAGTGTCCTCGGATTCATAAACAGATAATGATGATGCATTTATATTTGCACGAGGTAGGCTACCAAAATTGTTCCGAAACAGGACAAATCCATATGAAATATATGATGACAATGGCTCGTACCACGATCACGGTTTTAACTAAAACACTGTTTTAAGAAATGTCAAATTTCATTATTTAATGATAATAATAAATACTATGAAATTTATCAAAATATGATTTTAAAGCAGAACATAGTTTGTATTCAAACAAATATTTTTAAATAAAATGTTCTTCTAACATAAGGGTGAAATTACATTTTGAAATTTGAATTTGACATTTCTTAAAACAGCGTTTTTGTTAAAACCATGATCGTGGTACGAGCCATGAGTTTAAAAAGAGATTTCGATTGTCAAAACAATGTGTGTTACATATATTGGGACAGATTGAAGGAAGTATAAGACTACTAACATTAAGAAATATGTCAATTTCCGCAATGAATCAGCTAATAATAACCTTACGATTTTACGCAACCGGGTCGTTCCAAATTATATGAAAATAATCTTCAACAATATCTAATAGGTTATATTTTTCAATATCAATATGATTTTTCCCACGATCACGTTTCTTTTCCAATTGTCAAATCAACTGATTTACGTTTATAACGAATGTGAATATAGAAACTTTTCTCAAAACCACAAACACACTACTAAAATTTAATTAAATCCCCCGTCAGTTATTTGATAGTGAGATCAGTTTTATAATATCCATTTCTTTTTTAATGGTCCATTTAATTTACTTGTGCACTAACTAACTAAGGATTAATTTATTGTTTATAAGACCGGCCCTAAAACTTTTATTTGAAGCATTTAATTCTAATATCAAAATAACACCATTCGTTTCAAGAAAAACTGGTAACTGCTTCAAGTAAAGTATCACTTCCGGTTAGACCATTTTAAACAAAATTTATTATGTTATTCCCATTGATATAAAAGTCTTATATACCAAATTTGAAAAATTAACTAATTAATTTCTTTCTTTTTGTGATGTGCAGGGTACGCCTTCAAAACCTGCGAAGAAAACGGCACTTGGTACGGAGTAAACGGCAAACCTTGGACCAACTACACCACGTGCGTCAACATAGAGGATCTAGACGTAAGTTAAGTACATATATGCACTTCGTAACTTCGTGACCTTCGGGAAATCTATAAAGTTAGTAAATATACATACGTATGTACGTGTATAGAGTAAAGTCTTTTGATCTGCGAAAAGTATGCACTACTATTTTATACAGGGTGTAGACGAACAGACGCGAACTTTAATTTAATCGTTAACACCCTGTATGTGCTAGCTTTGACTTGGTGCATTGTGGACATCATCTACAAATGTTTTTCTTTGTTTTTGTTTCAGTGGCAGTGGAGGATTGTCACAATATACAAAATCGGATACTCGGTGTCACTTATAGCGCTCATAGTGTCCATCGCCATATTTTTGTACTTCAGGTAAGAAATACAGAATAATAATTATGTATTAATATTTACTCTTGTACTCGTATATGCTGCAAGCTATCTCTCCGACAAATATCGAAAATCTGCTAACGGCTAAAACTTAACTATAGATACAAAGATAAAAAATCTGATGTGGCCAACACATGACCTCCCGCCAATTCCATGTTTAAAATAGCAGTGAGCTTTAAGTAAAGTATCATTACCGGTTAATCGTTTGTAAATAAAATCTAATTTGTTGTCCAATAAATAGAAAAGTCTGTAATACGAAATTTTGGATTGTTTTATTGTTTTTCCTCAAAAATTTGTTAGAGCTCCAAATTAAGTACTACATCCGATTTATCATATATGGTTAAAATCTAATATGTTGTTTCAAATTATATATGAGTTTTAAATATTAAATTTGAGAAGTTTTGGATCATATTTTAATAGGCTTTAAGGCAAAATCGTCACACACGTACATTCTTATAAAAATCAGCATCATCTTTTAGGTGCTCTAAAACGCAATCTTTGTAAATTCTTCGCCGTACATAATCCATTTCGTAAATGTGTAGTTGTAAATTAATATTAATTTATAGTGCTGCAAAAATAGCAATTAGCAAATTTATATCAAATCATCCTGTACATCTATCATTTATGTATGATGGAAAATATATTATTTTTACAAACCTTAATAAAATATTTTACTATTATATTCTCATTAACACGGTTTCATTATTAATTTTAATATAATTGCTGTCTGTCAGTGAAATTTGTTTAAATATGTCAAATCTGTCATTAAAATTATGATTTTGTTTGACGCATATGCTAGGTGATACATGGAAATAAATTATATTATATATTCATATTTAAAGTTATTTAGAGTTATTTACTAAATGTTATTATCGTAGAATTGAAGACTAAACCATTATATTCCATTTTAATTAGTAAAAATTATATTCAATGAATTTTTTACAAGAAAAACTGTTAAAAGCTTGTATAAATGATACTTCCGGTTATCCGATATACACTAAAAACTAATGAGCTCTTCCCATATTAGTATAGAATGGGTATACAAAATTTCAAATTTTTTTGATTGATAGTATTTGAGTAATCGTGTCCACATGATCCACACACACACACACACAGACACACACACATACATACCTACAGACATCATTGTAAAAATGTTAAAATCGGATTCTGGGGACATCAAAACGTGCTTATTATATAAAATCTCTATATGCTATTTTTAGCACGATCCCTATACCTCCCTTACCTAGGGTAGCGGGAGGTAAAAATAATTGAAATCATCCCGTATTGTACCACCTTGAAGGATAATTTTTCAAAAACGCTAAAACCCTCTTTATTTCTTACCAAAAGCATAAATAAGAATTTTTATATCCCTAACTTGAGATATGATGGGTTCTCCATACAAACTTTCATCCCCTATTTCACCCCCTTCAAGTTTTATTTTCGAGACAAAAGGTAGCCTATGCCCTTTTCCAAGGTTCAATCTATCTCTATACCAAAATTCATCAAAATTGGTTTAGCCGAAGAAATGATGGGTTCTCCATACAAATTTCATCACCTATTTCATCCCTTCAAGTTTTAATTTCACAACAAAAGGTAGTCTATGTCCTTCTCCAAGATCCAATCTATCTCTATACTAGTGCTGTGAGGATCCGACAAAACATGGATCCGAGGTCCCGAATTTCAAAATATCCGGTTCCTCGGATATCCGATGTTCGAATATTGAAGCGGATATCCGTAAATTTAACTCGGATTTGGATTCGGATCCTGATTTGGGTCCGGATCCGGATTCGATATGTTGTTTACGGATCCGGATCCGTATATCCGAATTTTAATTCTGGATCCGATTCATCATTTTGAATGTAAAGGCAAACATCTGGAAGTGAGTTCAAATTCAAACCGTTACAGTGGGTCTGTTTATCTCTACAGCGGTCTGTAAACAGCAATAAGTTTTATAATATCCCTCTAAAATAGACAGGTAGCTGGTGCAAATACGAGAAGGATTTTTCTTAGAATATTGAATTTTGTAGTTCTAAAATTTTAACATTCATTACAACAAATACTTCAAAGAAAACGAGATTAAGATTAAATTTGAGAAATAATGGTGACAGGTTCATTGCAAGTGTCGAAATACCTATTTATTTATATCGTGCACGTGTTTCACATAAAAGGGATTGTTTTTCCATGTCTAAAATCCGATACCCATACTCATATTCGGATCCGGATCCAAAATTCAATACTCAGATTCGGATCCAAAATCCGATACTCAGATCCGGATCCAAAATCCAATACTCAGATTCGGATCCAAAATCCGATACTGAGATTTGGATCCGAGATCCAGATAGTTCAACATTCATTTATCCGGATATTTTTGGATCCGAAACCAAAACTATCCGGATCCGGATCCCACCACTACTCTATACCAAAATTCATCAAAATTGGTTTAGCGGTTTAGGCGTGAAAACGTAACAGACAGATAGACAGAGTTACTTTCGCATTTATTATTATTACGAGTAGTATAGAATAGTACTAACTTTTGTAGGAAAAATATTGTTTGCAACTCGTGTGTAAATAGTATTTTTATCCCGTGCTAATTTCCGCAACGCATTCAACCAAAAAAGTACTACTTTACAAACTTGTTAAATAACTATTTTAAAAAATATGAAACATGCTTATTTTTTACATATTTTTGTGCTCTTTGTTACAGATCGCTTCGGTGTGCTAGAATAACATTACATATGAACTTATTTACATCATTTGCTATCAATAACGCCCTATGGTTAGTGTGGTATACTATCATCATAGATGTAGAAATCTTGCAGTTAAATCCGGTAAGTCAAAGAAAATGTATTAATATTTGTGAGTACAGAAAAATTTTTGAAAGAAGTCCGATCAAGGCCATCTACGAATTGTATCTATGAATTAAGATTTTGTGCTGTCAAATTTAGTAGTGTCTTTTACTTAGTTTTTATGAGGGTACATAATATCTTGTGTACCTCATAAAAACTATGTAAACGACAATACTAAATTTGACAGCATAAAATCTTAATTCATAGATGCAATTCGTAGATGGCCTTGATCGGACTTCTTTCAAAAATTTTACTGTAAATATGCATGTTTAACATTTAAAATTAGATTGTTAGTTTCATAATCTACTTTACGGAAGTGTTTATGGTGTAAAGGTCACCGGAAACCGGAAATTATGAATACATTTCTTCCACGGTCACGCCATTAGTGTGTTTTACTGATGATAGGCAATTGATACTAAAGTTTTTCCATTTTTGTTAAACAAATTTATGGTATTTTTAGAAGTCCATTTTACAAAAAATAAATAACGGATACATTAGCATAATGGGGCCATTAAAACTCGAGTTAGAGATGGTAAATCAATTATTATTGGTATAGGTAATAAATTGATCATTAAACGAAGGTTGTAAAATATGCCATAAAGTTAATTAAAATTTTCGCTTCTGTATGTATATGAAAAGCAATGAATAAATGAATATATCACCAAGGTATATTACCCATTTGCTGGGTGTGGCAATTTGCTTTTACGCGATTATAAATGGGTAATCGATGATGACATATTCGTACTGTAAGGGCGTTTATTAGGCGACACCTCATGGACAATCATTGCTGGTGTCGGGAGTGTACCATTCGAAATAATTTTGACGTCGGTTGGGATCGAACCCGGGTTCATAGATTCGCGACCACACTCTTAAGCACACAATACGAGGTGTGTTATAGTTACGAATGTCATTAGGCCGATATGAGGCAAATAACGGACGCGGCTGAGGTTTATAATCAGCCGAATAGGCCCATAAACCATAACAAAAAATAATAAATTGTACACTTTATCCTTAAAGTACTACTCAATAAATAACGATTAAGATAAAAAAAAAACATTTTTTTTAATAATTACTTTGCGAGATATTTGAATTTATTTCCAGGCCACAGATGACGTCACACTATTGGTATCTTTCTCGCGCAGCCTACTACAGAAACCATATACCTATTAACTAATATATTGCGGATCCTTTGCTTTTCTTCAAGGAAACACTGTGAAATGGAAATATCATTTCTGCATAAGTCTATCTCACACAAACACCCAATCGCGAATTATGCGCATGCTTGGAAACCGCGACTACTATTGGCTAACGAGGAAATCATGTTTACTTTTTGCGAATCACAGAGTTCTATTTATTAACGACTAGCGCGAGAAATTTTAAATTTAAATTTGAGAAATTAAACAATGTACCTACTATTTATTTTGTATGTAAATTCTTGAATATAAATATTAGTAATAATAAAAAACATTGACATATTCTAGTGCTAAATTTGAATTAAATAATTTACTTTGTTGTACTGTAAAAATAATAGGAATACAATCTGGTCAGGATTAATTTATCTAGGTGACAATAAATTACTGTATGAAACACAAAGCAAACTACAAACAGAAATGAAATCAAACGTCAAAGTCAAACCACGTGCTCGCTGCATCACCAGGGCAGCGTTCCAAAACCAAGAAAACCGAGTTTTGGCGTAGAGTATGATGTGTTGTGTTTTGGTACGAATCAGAGTTTTGTTGAAGTAAAAAATTGAAACTAAATTAAAAATAATTTTATAAAACTAACAAAACTACTTATAATTACAACATTGTCAAGCCCGTAATAAAAGCGCTTTTATGGAGCACTCTCCTCAATATAATGTGAAAGTACGCTCCATAAAAGCGCTTTTATTATAAAAGTATGCTCGTAATACACGCCAACGTATTTACGTATGTTTATTTTCAACCAAAAGCATGTTTTCATCCTCAAGAAGACAAATTACTTTCATATGTAGAGAATCGTGAGCATCTATGTTTGAAAATATTGTGGAGTAATTTCTATACCCTCCTCGTTAGTAAAGTAGAACATCACTTTGGAGTAAATTCTGGCTGTTTTGGAACAGGTTGAGTAAACTCTTGAGAGAAAGGTTATTAGTTTTGAAACGACTTTAAATAATTTCGTACTCTAAGAGTAGGATTTTGGAACGCAGCCCAGCCAGCGACGCTGTCAGCGTTAGCCAATAGTAGTCAAGATTTCCGAGCATGCGCATAATTGCCGGTTGGGTGTTTGTGAGAGATGGACTTATGCAGAAATGATATTTCCATTTCACAGTGTTTCCTTCACCTACTCTTATGGGAAAGATACGAGCATTAGCAATATATTAGTTAATAGGTATATGACAGAAACCAGTGTGAGAAAGATAGCTATAGGTTTCTTTAAAAATTAAATGCAGCTATACAAAAAACAATTATGACTTTTTGATACCACAAATTGCTTTAAAATTAAACGAACTTTCATTTAAAAATATTTTAAAACATTAGTTTATGGGCCCATTGGCAGAAGGTAATGTGCTGGCCACATCAGATTTTTTACTCATTTGTCAATGTACTAGTCTGTTTCTTTTTCAATTTCCGTAAAGATGAAATATTATGCTGATACATTTTCATATTGTTTGTAATTTTAAAATAATATTGCCTCTAGTATTCTGTAAGTTTATTTGAAAAGAGAAATATTTATTTAAAAAGATATCTTTGTTTTTCTTTTTATAAAAAGAACAGAATAAACTTTGCTTTCTTTATAATATTCAAACATTCTTGATATAAACTTTTTTTATTTAAAGGAAACATGTTTATTCTTTTTCTTTTATACACTATAGAATGTAAATGTTTACCTTTTAATGTTTGAGAATAAAATCTAGTAATATAAACTACGTAATTTAAAAAGTATTAATGTTACAATTTGAGCAACAGTTCCATATTTTATGACGAAACCTATAACAATTTTTTTTTAATATATCTCAAAAACTAAATAAGATATCGACTTGTACATTACGGCATTAGATTCCTCGCAAAATTCTCCATAAGACAGTATGTTTTATTTATTTAACATTTTTTATAAGTTCATAATTAATTAATAGATATTTATACACCAATTGAGCTAAGATAATGTTTATTCATGAGAAGAAAGTTAGCTCACGAGCTCGTAAGGGCGAGTGAATAAACATTCTTAGCTCACGTGGTTTATACAATATTTTATTCAATTTTGACAAAATAATAATAAAAACCATTTTAATATTTAATTTGGCAAAATAAAAAACTAATCAGTTAGTAGGCTGAGCATGACAATCGTCGACGATAGACGTCAAGTTATCTATTTAAAAAGCATTATTGTCTGTCATTTGTGTCGTGAAAAATAATGAAAATGGCTGATAATGTCTAATAAATACTGTGGTGAGTGTTGTTTTCGTGCCTGATGTTATTTTAAATACATTATTTGTTGCAGAGTGAGTTAAAAAATTTGTGAGAGTGATTTAATAATTTTTAATTCACTTGTGAATAAAATGTTACTTATAGTTGTTGCTATGGAGTTAATAATGACAGTTTAAGACGTCAAAATTGAATGAAATATTTTATACATATATCCCGTAAATTTCGTTTGAGATAAAAATATGATATTGTGTAACTTCTAATTCTGAGTAACTTTTTTTAAATAAACTTTTTTTAAAAATAAGAAATAAAGCCGTTATTTAATAATTTATGAATCAATAATGCCAATATAATATATGTATAGCCACCTATTGACAAGAATTATAAACTATAATTGACAAATATGTTAATAATTTTCAGAAATTATTATCTCAAATCTGGACAGTTAAGTCGAATAAAGTTTCAAACATAATTTGCTCCAAATATTCTATTTTAATTATTTATATAATAATCTTAATTAGATACTTTCTATTTTTGAAGAAATATGTATAAGTACTTATTTAAATAAATCGTTTTCTCAAGAAGGATACATAAATAAAATAAATTATTAGTTAAAACTTATTTAAAACTAAATAATAATTAGAGTTTGTTATAAAAATTATTTTGTAAATAATAATATTTGCAAGAAATAATATATTTTTATTTTTATTCAATATCTCTGAAATTAAAGCGAAAATTAAAAAAAGTTTCAAGAAGACTATTATTTATTTTTAATTATAAATATTTTTTATTATGACAATCATAGTCAAAATCTTTTTAGTTTAGCCAGAAAACGGATTATCTCGAATTTGTTAATAACAATTTAATACTACTGCTGCACTCTATGATGAAATCTGTGAACTATATTTTTATGTTGTGTTGTAAGAAAGTACGTTGATGTATCGTGTAAATGGGAGAAAATCGATACAATCGATTGATCGATTAACCAATCAGATTTGAAGAGTTATCTATATGATCTACGCGGCAAGAAAAATGATTTAAACAAATGTCATTAGAATTAAAAAGTTTTGACGTATAAAAAACTTGTTAAATTATTTATTTTATACAAATTATTTGTTATAATTATGATTTAAACACTTTTTAATATTTATTTATTGCAAAATAAACATTTGTTGCTATTTTACTGTCGTTAGTTATATTTGCAACAACATGATGTCGCCACATGTTTTGTAGCTAAATGTAACCTTCATGAAATCCAGGACCGTAATTAGAAATTATTGTGGTTAGAAAACTTTTAACAGCTTTTTGGGCTAAAATTTATATGTATTTCAACAAAGATAATACAATAGTTGATAAAAAATACAAAACAAATAATCAAACTTGTTTTTTTAAAAAGATATAATGAAATATTGTCTAGCACAAAATATCCTGAATACGTTTTGTGTGATAGTAACAAATTATTTGTGGAATGTGAAATATGGTAGGCGCTGGCGCCTAAATACCAAGTAATAAACATTGGTATTTCTTTAAAATTTGACTACATACTATACATTTTTAACTATATATTAATATTATGTGTTTTATAGAGGTTTAATAAATATAATTTTGTACATACTATCCATTCTTTTATTTAATAAATATCATATTTTGTTATATACATTTTAAGAGAGTGTAGAAAAAATATTTCATTGTTTATAATATTTTATAAACAATAATTTTTAACTATAACTTATTGTAAATATTGTACTAATAATATAGTTTACAGAAATAAACAAATAATACAAAATAAATAAAAATTATGTATAACATTTGACACATATTTTTTGTGTTAATTTTTCTCCACTAAATTTTTAGAAAAAGTTAATGTGTTAAATACCAGAAGATTCAGCATGTAATTCTGAGTATAAAAACATAAAAAAATAATAAATTATAACTATAAAATATTGCTAACACCTTATACATTCCATTTGACATCCTTGATTTTTTTCAGTTGCAATTTTCAACACAAAATTTTTATTAAAAGTTAATAAATTATACATCAGTAGCTTCAGAGTGAATCAGTGAGTAAAACGATACTAAATATATGTACTAAAATAGTAAATTAATACTACAAATTAGTGGTCTAATCTATGGTCAAAGTTTTTCATCATATTTTGTTCTCTAATGTTATTTGTTTGTGGTTTGTCTTCTTTGATTGGTTGCACAGTTTTCTTCGACATCAAAACAACCCCTGGAGTTTAATCCTGCGATATTTCATCCCTTAAATAACAGTATTCTTCGCTGGAAAACTTCATACATTTGTAATGTTTGCATTTAGTTGGTCGTTGTATTCAACTGTTTTACAAATCTGTAAATAATAAATGTACAATAATAATGATTATTATTTACAAATATACATACCATATTATTATAATGCATAAAATATTGCTATGTCTATTTGATTTAAGAGGCATTAGAAACTCTAGTATCCTAGCAAAAATATGCATGATGAACTAGAATTGTTTATTACTAAATATGGAATAATTTTTGTCTGAAGATCTACCCAAGAGTTAATAAATTTGTTCTCTACAAAAATAACCGGTTTTTATAACTAGTTCTTATCCAAAACCGGCTCAAAAACCGGTTTTTGTAACTGGTTTACTTCCCTAAACCAGTTTTTGTAGTTTAGTACTCATTTGAAACAAGTTATTTACCCACAACTTTTGGGAAACTGGTTTAAGTACCCGAAATATAATATATTTACATATCCATTGTTTATACAAATGATTTTTTACCAGATGTCATCTTGTAATAAAACAAAAATGGCCAAAATTAGTTTTTTTGTTATAATCATCTGCATTTGTTCATGCATTATTATCAGCTGTCATTTGTTATTAGAGGTTATAAATATTGTTAATAACAATTAATAAAATATGACTTGTTAATAATTTTTAATGCACAAAATTGAAGAATGTACTAAAAAAATATATAAACAAATTAAAACACATTTGTTTAAATAATTGATAAAATTATTAGTTCAGGATTTTTCTGAGAGATGGCAGAACTTATATTGATTTTGGATGATCTGACAGAGTATCTATTGATATACCGATTTTCTCAATAATATAAACATTTTCAAAAAACATTTATTTGAAAAAATATATTCAAAATTAAGAATTGTTAACAGTTTGATTGTTACAAAATTAACTAAATAAAAACAATCTATATACGCGGCAAGAAAAATTATTTAAACAAATGTCATTTAAATTTCGATCATTTGCCTTATAAAAAATTGTTAAATTATTTATTTTAAAAACTTAATTGTCGTAATTATGATTTAAACATGTTTTAATGTTTATTAAATTGTAAAATAAATATTTGTTGCTATTTTATTGTCGTTAGTTATATTTGCAACCACTATAACACTTGACGTCGCCACCTGTTTAGTTTCTAAATGTAACCTTCATGAAATTCAGGACCGTAATTAAAAATTGTTGTTGTTCAAATACTTTTAAAAGCTTTTTGGGCTAAAATTTATATGTATTTCAATAAAGATAAGATTAGAGTTGATAAATAATACAAAACAAATAATCAAACTTGCTTTTTTAAGAAGATATAATGAAATATTGGCTAGCACAAAATATCCTGAATACGTTTCCTGTGATAGTAACAAATTATTTGTGCAATGTGAAATATGACAGGCGCTGGCGCCTAAATACCAAATAATAAATATTGGTATTTCTTCCAAATTTGACTATGTACTATAATTTTTCAATTAAATATTGATATTATATGTATTATAGAGGTTTAATAAATATAATATTGTACATATTATCAATTTTTTATTTAATAAATACCATATTTTGTTATATACATTGTAAGAGTGTGCAGAAAAAAAAATCATTGTTTATAGTATTTTATAAACAATAATTATTAAATATAACTTATTATAAATATTGTACTAATAATATAGTTTACAGAAATAAACAAATAATACAAAATAAATAAAAATTATGTATAACAGTTGACACATATTTTTTGTGTTATTTTTTCTCCACTAAATTTTTATAAAAAGTTAATGTGTTAAATACCAGAAGATTCAGCATGTAATTCTGAGTATAAAAACTTAAAATAATAATAAATTATAACTATAAAATATTGCTAACACCTTATATATTCCATTTGACATCCTTGATTTTTTTCAGTTGCAATTTTCATCAAAAAATCCATTAAAAGTTAATAAATTACACATCAGTAGATTCAGGGTGAATCACCGAATAAAATTATACTAAATATTTATACTAAAATACTAAATCAATACTACAAATTAGCTGTCTAATCTATGGTCAAAGTTTTCCATCATATTTTGTTCTCTAATGCTATCTGTTTGTGGTTTGTCTTCTGTGATTCGTCCCACAGTCTTCGTCTACATAAAAACAACCCCTGGAGTTTAATCCTGCGATATTTCATCCCTTAAATAACAGTATTGTTCGCTGGAGAACTTCATACATTTGTAATGTTTGCATTTAGTTGGTCGTTGTATTCAACTGTTTTACAAATCTGTAAATAATAAATGTACAATAATAATGATTATTATTTACAAATATACATACCATATTATTATAATACATAAAATATTGTTTGTCCATTTAGTTTAAGAAGGATTAGCAGCTGTAGTATCCTAGCAAAAATATACATGATGGACCAGAATTGTTTATTACTAAATATGGAATAATTCTTGTCTGAAGATCTACACAAGAGTTAATAAATGTGTTCTCTACAAAATAACCGGTTTTTATAACTAGTTCTTATCTAAAACCGGCTCAAAAACCGGTTTTTGTAACTGGTTTACTTCCCTAAACCAGTTTTTTTAGTTTAGTACTCATTTGAAACAAGTTATTTACCCACAACTTTTGGCAAACTAGTTTACAGTACCTGAAATATAATATATTTACATATCCATTGTTTTTACAAATAATTTCTTACCAGAAGTCATCTTGTAATAAAACGAAAACGGCCAAAATTAGTTTGTTCTAATCATGTGCATTTGTTCATGCATTATTATCAGCTGTCATTTGTTATTAGGGGTTATAAATATTGTTAATAACAATTAATAAAATATGACTTGTTAATAATTTTTAATGCATAAAATTGAAGAATACAGGGTGTCCCATTTAAGGTACGAATGCATTGGTATCTCGAGAACCGTAAGAGCTACGAGGTTGGTTAAATTAGACAAAAGTTGCCCCATTAGGAGGCTATTTTAATGGTGTTTTGTTATTTGCGAAAAAATGCATAGGTCACTAGATACAGGTGAAAATGTAAAGTTCGCGATTTTCTTTTTTTGCTTATAACTTTGTTATTTGAAATAATACGAGATTCTGGTTTGCACTTTCTTAAGGCACTTTTGTATGGTGAATTTGTAGAAGTACTCAATTTTTTTTTATATCTAACCATTTACGAGTTACTGATAGCAACTTTTATTTTTCATATAGAGGTCATATTAAGCTATGGCATTTTTAAATAGAGATTTTTTTTAGCTTTACAATGATATAAAACAATAATAATTTATTTTTATAATTAACAGAAAAATTAATAAAAATTGTTATTTATACTAAAATTAAATTGAAAAAAGAAAATCGAAGGCTGCTACGGAAACAACAAACAACAAAAAAGTGCAACAATTGAATTTCTGAATTTTACTTGACAATAGTAGATTATTACGAGTAATAAAAATGAATTTTTCTCGTTGGGAAAAATATGATATGTTGAGTTGTTACATTCGTTGTCAAAGTTCGTTTATTACTCGTAATAATCTACTATTGTCAAGTAAAATTCAGAAATTCAATTGTTGCACTTTTTCGTTGTTCGTTGTTTCCATAGCAGCTTTCGATTTACTTTTTTCAATTTAATTTTAGTATAAATAACAATTTTTGTTAATTTTTCTGTTAATTATAAAAATAAATTATTATTGTTTTATATCATTGTAAAGCTAAAAAAAATCTCTATTTAAAAATGCCATAGCTTAATATGACCTCCATATGAAAAATAAAAGTTGCTATCAGTAACTCGTAAATGGTTAGATATAAAAAAAATTTGAGTACTTCTGCAAATTCACCATATAAAAGTGCCTTAAGAAAGTGCAAACCAGAATCTCGTATTATTTCAAATAACAAAGTTATAAGTAAAAAAAGAAAATCGCGAAATTTACATTTTCACCTATATCTAGTGACCTATGCATTTTTTCGCAAATAACAAAACACCATTAAAATAGCCTCCTAATGGGGCAACTTTTGTCTAATTTAACCAACCTCGTAGCTCTTACGGTTCTCGAGATACCAATGCATTCGTACCTTAAATGGGACACTCTGTATATTCAAAAAATAAATATAAACAAATTAAAACTCATTTGTTTAAATAATTCATAAAATTATTAGTTCAGGATTTTTCTGAAAGATGGCAGGACCTATATTGATTTAGGCTGATCTGACAAATTATTTATTGATTTATCGATTTTTTGTTTTACAAGCATTTTCAAAAAACATTTATTTGAAAAAATATATTCAAAATTAAAAATTATTAGCAGTTTTGAATGTTACAATATTAACTGAATAAAAACAACCTGTAATAATTTTTTTTACTGTTGTGTTGTAAATAAAATTTTTAGCAAGAAATGTTGTGCCAGATTGAGAAATCCGCCATTTTATAAAACGCCTAGTCTGTATATAAAACAAGGCCAAATTTTACAATATAGCTAGAATCCACAAAACTTGTGTTATTCAATTCAATTCAGTATTTCAAATTAAAATCTTGTCTTCTTCTTCTTACAAGACATAAATAGCATTTAATCTACCGACTTAAAAGACACAAAATGACAAAATTTGAAATAAATTTCTATTTACTTTTCTGAAAATTTACCATCCAGCTATTTATGCGTAACGAGCTGAACTTTGACGGCTGTTTATTTTTTCAGCTTTCAGTTTTCAGCGCGAAAGAAGTTTTGATGAAAAGTTAAATTCTTATCACATATTGCAACAGCTTTATAATGAAATAAGAAAAGTTTCAGACTTCTTTTTCTTTTTAAAATTGACGAGAAAACTTAATAGACGGTTTAAATTCTGTTGATATTAATTGAATCATTATTTGATTAAATCTAAAATCTGAAGATTGTTTTGAAAACTATACCTATAGTATTCTTCACATAAGATCGACGTATTTCCCAAACTCTAAAAGGTTAGGAATCGAAATATTACTATAATGATTGTGAATAATAGTCTATTATACGCCAAGGTTGAGAAGATAATCATTATTGACCTAGCGCCAAGATTGTAACCCGAGAGCGAAGCTCGGGGGATACAAGGCACCTGGTCAATAATGATCTTCTCAGCTACATCCACACATGTTTTACATCTTCACCAAAACGGCACAGTGGCCTGGCGAGGCGAGGCGGCAACGTAGGTCAATTTAAAATTAAGCGGCAAATTTAAATTATATACTTTTCTTCAGTTTAATGAGTTAAATAATATTTGGATTTGGAAGCTTGAGTCTGATTGAAAAGTGACAGTTTGCATTATAGACCTAGGTTAATAATAAATTATTATTGACCTAGGTTACCATGGTTACAAGCAAGCGGTAGTGAAAAACAATTTCTAATGTCAAATAAAGGTAAATAATAGTGGGTTCCTAGGCTAGTAGTGAAAAAAACATATTATACACATTTTTTACCTCCCGCTACCCTAGGTAAGGGAGATATAGGGATCGTGCTAAAAATCGCATATAGAGATTTTAGTGAACAAGCACATTTTCATATTCCCAGAATCTGATTTTAACATTTTCACAATGATGTATATATATGTGTGTGTGGGTGTGTGTTTGTGTGTGTGTGTGTGTGTGTGTGTGTGTGTGAGTGGGCGCGCGCTCGTGCGTTTGTGTGTGTGTGCGTGTGTGTGTTGGTGTCTGTGTGGATCGTGTGGACACGATTACTCAAATACTATCAATCAAAAAATGTTGAAATTTTGTATACCCATTCTATACTAATGTGGGAAGAGCTCATTAGTTTTTGGTGTAGGTATATCGGATAACCGGAAGTATCATTTATACAAGCTTTTAACAGTCTTTCTTGTAAAAAATTCATTGAATATAATTTTTCAGCAATTTTTACTAATAAAAATTGAATATAATGGTACAGTCTTCAATTCTACGATAATAGCATTTAGTAAATAACTTTAAATATTAAATTATAAAATAATTTATTTTTGTACATCATCTTGCCTATGCGTCGAACAAAAACTTAATATTTTAATAACAATCTTGACATATTTGAATAAATGTCACTGTCAGTAGAGATGCACTCGATTTCGAGTCGGTCATCGAGCCGGGCCGAAGATATTTTTTATTGGGCAGAATCGGGCTAATCATTTTCAAAAATCGAGGCGGGTCGGACTATTGATTTTGGCCCGGCCCGAAAATTCGAGCTTTTCGGGCCGGCCCGAAAAATCTTATAGTTCAATCAAATGCACAGTTTCTTTAATATTTTAATGAAAATGGATGAAGTTAAAAAGGATCAAAATGATTTAATAACACGATTCACATATTAATAAATAAAAATGTATTATTTTACTTCAAGAATTCAAGGTTATTAATTAAAGCATAATAATTATATTGTGATGTTGCTATTATTATTGTTACTATTCGTATACTTAAATAAAAGTGATTTTTGTTCCTACCATAATGATATCTTGTCCTATTTTTCAGCAGAAACAAAGTCCTTATGTAAATTAATTATATTTTTTATATAAGATTTGTGAAAAAGTTGTTTAAATTCTTTGGTAAACAAAGTTGTTAAATATTCGTAGGTCTGTAATTTTTATAACAAACTTACACTAGAAGGGTCTCATTTTTAACTACTTATGTTAACTAATGTTGAAAGTTATAAGAATGTAAAGATTTTTTATAAGTTTGACACGAAAAAAGTTAAACATTTCACCTTAACATAAAAACCAGCATTAGGAATGCCGGATGCACCCAATTTCGAGCTTTGGCCCGGCCCGGCCCGAAGCCCGGCCCGATTTCGAGTCAATTTTCGAGCTGGGCTAGCTAATTTTTTTGTCGAATCGATCTTCGAGTCGGGCAGGTAATTTTTATTTTCGGGCCGAATCGAACCAAACCTCAAAGCCCGGCCCGGCCCGGCCCGAATGCATCTCTGTCAGGAAGCAATGACATTAAAATTAATAATGAAATTATGTTAAGAAGATTGCATTGATTCTAATCAAATTAAGGTTTGAAAATAATATATTTCTCATCATACATAAATATTAGATGTATAGGATGATCCGATATAAATTTGCTGGTTGTAGCACTAAAAATCAAACAACTTTTAATAAGCACGTGTTATCAAAGTGGCAAATATTAACTACACATTATCGAAATGGATCATGTAAAGCTATAGATATGTGCAAAGGAACTATATATAGTTTGCAGCATTAGTAGATACGTAAGTATGTATTTTAACTAATAAAAATTAAATAGCGGGAGGTATTATGTTAACCACATCAGATTTTTTGTGTAGTTATTAAAAACCATTGCAATCCGCAAACAACCACTAAACCACATTCTATTAAATCGTAACTACCAATAAACTTTCTCTTTAAACTTGGTTTCCCTTCCTTATTTTGCTTCTGAATTCTTGTGGTACTTGTGATCTCTTAATCTGCCTATCGATATAGGAATCCCAATTGAGAAAAACGCAATAAACACAATAATATTCCTTGAGTTTCAAGTCGCGGAGGGGAGACGCTTGCCTTCAGCCTGAAACTGAAGTTTCAGCCGAAAGGGAGTCGTAATTGAATTCCGAACGGTTGTTCTGAAGTAGCAACGATAGCAACGATGCTTTACCCCGAAGAACCGCACGTTTCAAGTACTATTTTGTAAGATAATTCACTTAACACTACCTCTGCATGAGGAGACACAATTTATGGATAGTGTTGCATTATTTTATGAATAAATATCAGAGGCGTCACTAGGAATTTTTAACAGGGAGGGTGCAACAGGACGCATTTTTAGAACGAAATAATTAAAAATCTATTGTGGCCAGCACAAGACCTCTCGCCATTTCCATTTTATGTTATATAAATTTTGTATTGCACTTCGCTATCAAACCGTCGTTTTTAGAGATGCACTCGATTTCGAGCTTTGGCCCGACCCGGCCCGAAGCCCGCCTCGATTTCGAGTCGATCATCGAGCCGGGCCGAAGATATTTTTTATCGGGCCGAATCGGGCTAATCATTTTCAAAAATCGAGGCGAGTCGGACTTTTGATTTTGGCCCGGCCCGAAAATTCAAGCTTTTCGGGCCGGCCCGAAAAATCTTATAGTTCAATCAAATGCACAGTTTCCTTAATATTTTTATGAAAATGGATGAAGTTAAAAAGGATCAAAATGATTTAACAACAACATATTAATAAATAAAAATGTATTATTTTATTTGAAGAATTCAAGGTTATTCATTAAAGCATAATAATTATATTGTGATGTTGCTATTATTATTGTTATTACTCGTATACTTAAATAAAAGTGATTTTTGTTCTTACCATAATGATTTCTAGTCCTATTTTTGAGCAGAAACAAAGTTAGATAAAAAATCCTTATGTAAATTATATTTTTTATATAAGGTTTGTGAAAAAGTTCTTTAAATTTCCGAACGGCTTTGGTAAACAAAGTGTTAAATACTTGCAGGTCTGTAATTTTTATAACAAACTTACACCAGAAGGGTCTCTTTTTTAACTACTTATGTTAACTAATGTTGAAAGTTATAAGAATGTAGAGGTTTTTTATAAGTTTGACACGAAAAAAGTTAAACATTTAGCCTTTATATAAAAATCAACATTAGGAATGCCGGATGCACCCAATTTCGAGCTTTGGCCCGATTTCGAGTCAATTTTCGAGCCGGGCCAGCTAATTTTTTGTCGAGTCGATCTTCGAGTCGGGCCGATAATTTTTATTTTCGGGCCGAGTCGATCCAAACCTCAAAGCCCGGCCCGGCCCGAATGCATCTCTAGTCGTTTTATAACAAAAAAATTTACCCAAATATTATATTCCTGTAGAAAATCAATAATCTAAATATACTCATAATGACATAAATGCGAAAAATGGCATTTAATGGTATTTTTTGAAGAAAAACAATTATAAGCTTCAGGTAAAGTGCCATTTCCGGTTATTCGATTTACACCAAAATCTAATGGCTTCTTTTCATATTAAAATAGGGTAAAAATACGAGGTTTTAGAATTTTCCGAATGATAGTATTTGAGTTAGAGCGAATACAAAATCCCTATACATACACACACATATACACATATAGAAACATCATCGTGAAAATGTTAAAATTGGATTCTAGGGACCTTAAAATGTGGTCATTCACTAAAATCGCGATATGTGATTTTTAGCACGATCCATACAAACTTTCAGCCCCTATTTCACCCCTTCAAGTTTTTTTCGTGACAAAAGGAAGCCTATGTCCTTCTCCAAGGTCCTATCTATCTGTGTACCAAAATTCATCAAAATTGGTTCAGCGGAAGAAATGGTGGGTTCTCCACACAAACTTTCATCCCCTATTTCACCCCTTTAAGTTTTATTTTCGCGACAAAGGGTAACCTATGTCCTTCTCCAAGGTCCAATCTATCTCTGTATCAAAATTCATCAAAATTGGTTCAGCGGTTTAGGAGGGAAACTTAACAGACGGACGGACAGACAGACAGATAGACAGACAGACAGAGTTACTTTCGCATTTATTATATTTTATATTACAGTATAGGATACATCGCTCATATTATTTTCGTTTCTCTCACAATTCATTGCGTAAATTAAAACTCCCAACTCATAGCGGTTTTCCGTGTTTCCATGTATCAAAATCCTCTCCTGTGTTACCGTGTACGCTGTGTTGGATATTTTATGAAGGCCCCGGGCGAGGAAATGTTTTCCTTGTATTTTATTATCTGATTTGAGTTCCAGTGCACTCGCAGAACTCCAGCACAACTTCGGAACCGAAAAAGTCCGGCGTGTTTCTTGTTTATTATTAAAATACCCGGAATCGCGCTGTCTTCTGGCGGAGAAGAAATATGTTAATCGTTATTCAATTTACATTGTATTATCTTTCCAAAGAGGGGAGAATGAAGGATATGATTTTCATGTTTAATTTAACTTTGCTTGAAATAAGATACAAATATTATTGTCGTGTTTTCTGTAATAGAGAACCTAAATAACGTATTATTGAATATTTAATGCAATTTTCCAAAATATAAAAATCTGTTGTGGCCAGCACAATACCTCTCGTCATATTCATATTAGGCTGTACAGTGTACCATTTAAGGTACGAATGCATTGGTATCTCGAGAACCGTAAGAGCTACGAGGTTGGTTAAATTAGACAATAGTTGCCCCATTAGGAGGCTATTTTAATGGTGTTTTGTTATTTGCTAAAAAATGCATAGGTCACTAGATATAGGTGAAAATGTAAATTTAGCGATTTTCTTTTTTACTTCCTTGTACGAAGTAAAGGAAGTATTGTAATCGCGAAAAAATTCGGTTTCCAGATTTCAACGGAAATATCCATTTTGAGCATCCCTGAATCCATTTTGACTAATTTCGTCGTGACGTCTGTACGTACGTACGTACGTATCTCGCATAACTGAAAAACGGGAAGCCGTAGAAAGTTAAAATTTTGTATTTAGGACTGTTATAACATCTAGTTGTGCACCTCCCTTTTTGGTCCTTGCATAACTTTCAGAAGTGGTACTTTACTTGAAGCCCATATTTGATTTTAATGGAAAACTATATTAAAATAGAATCCAAAACTTTTCAAATTTAGTATATAAGACTTTTATATCAATGGGAATAACATAATAGATTTTAGTAAAAATGGTCTACCCGGAAGTGGTACTTTACTTGAAGCCTATAGTAAATTTTAATAAAAAACTATATTAAAATATAATCCAAAACTTTTCAAATTTGGTATATAATACTTTTATATCAATGAAAATAACATAATAGATTTTAGTTAAAATGGTATACCCGGAAGTGGTACTTTACTTGAAACCTATAATAGATTTTAAGGGAAAACTATATTAAAATATAATCCAAAACTTTTCAAATTTGGTATATAATACTTTTATATCAATGGATATAACATAATAGACTTTGGTTAAAATAGACTAACCGGAAGTGATACTTTACTTGAAGCTATTATCAGTTTTTCTTGAAAAAAATGGTGTTATTTTGAATTTAACAATAAATGCTTCAAATAAAAGTTTTAGAGAATTGAATTTTGCGTCGAAAACTTCAAGTATGATTAAATTAGTTCTTTGTATAAACGAGATATGTAAATTTAAACATTATGTACTTTTTGGTTTCTGTAATTAAGTTTACTATGAATTAGGGCAAGAAATAACAAAAAAAAATAAAGAATTTAATGTCAATATCAAATTATGTCAAATACGTGCAATTTTAAGATTGGGTCTCTTATAATACCTACATATTTTAATTATTAACAAAATATGTATAGTGTAACAGGCGTACAAGGAAGTCATGTGTTGTCCACATCAGATATTTTGCTTATAACTTTGTTATATGAAATAATACGAGATTCTGGTTTGTACTTTCTTAAGGCACTTTTATATGGTGAATTTGCAGAAGTACTCAAAAAATTTTTATATCTAACCATTTACGAGTTACTGATAGCAACTTTTATTTTTCATATGGAGGTCATATTAAGCTGTGGCATTTTTAAATAGAGATTTTTTTTAGCTTTACAATGATATAAAACAATAATAATTTATAACCAAGAGTACCGGGAGGTAAAAATCTATCTTTACTTTGAGAAAAAGTATCTGAAGAAACAACGTACTAAAAGGGAAAGTGTAAAAATATTGTGAAATTCGAACTGGGTATTTTCTTTCTCGTTTTTCACTCCCTTTAACGAGCACTTAAGTTACAAGAAAAATCACTACTCCTTTGTACACAATTTATCACACAGCGAAGGTATATTTAGATAACAGGAAATAAATTACCTTTAAAAATATATTCCGTAGAAAATAAATAAATGTATCATCATCATCATCGTAGCTTTTAGCACTCATTGTCAGATGTGTCAATTTACCGTACGCATATTTGGTAATGATGATAGATTTTTACCAAATAAATCACTTGCCATTCAGGTTAAAGATCTTTAGGACAAAAATTTATATAATAAAAATCTGATGTGGCCAGCACATTACCTTCCGTCAATTCTATGTATTTTGTACAAATCCCATACTAAAAGTACTTGGAAATAGAGATGCATTCGAGCCGGGCCGGGCCGGGCTTTGAGGTTTGGATCGACTCGACCCGAAAATAAAAATTACCGGTCCGACTCGAAAATCGACTCGACAAAAAATTAGCTAGCCCGGCTTGAAAATTGTATCGAAATCGGGCCGGTCTTCGGGCCGGGCCGGGCAGGTCCAAAGCTCGAAATTGGTTGCATCCGGCATTCCTAATGTTGATTTTTATGTTAAGGCGAAATGTATAACTTTTTTCGTGTCAAACTTATAAAAAACCTCTACATTCTTCTAACTTTCAACATTAGTTAACATAAGTAGTTCAAAAAGAGACCCTTCTAGAGTAAGTTTGTTATAAAAATTACAGATCTACGAGTATTTAACACTTTGTTTACCAAAGAATTTAAATAACTTTTTCACAAATCTTATTTAAAAAAATAAAATTTACATAAGGATTTTTTTATCTAACTTTGTTTCTGCTCAAAAATAGGACAAGAAATCATTATGGTAGGAACAAAAATCACTTTTATTTAAGTATACGAGTAATAACAATAATAATAGCAACATCACAATATAATTATTATGCTTTAATGAATAACCTTGAATTCTTGAAGTAAAATAATACATTTTTATTTATTTAATATGTAAAGTGTGTTGTTATTAAAGCATTTTGATCCTTTTTAACTTCATCCATTTTCATTAAAATATTAAGGAAACTGTGCATTTGATTGAACTATAAGATTTTTCGGGCCGGCCCGAAAAGCTCGAATTTTCGGGCCGGGCCAAAATCAAAAGTCCAACTCGCCTCGATTTTTGAAAATGATTAGCCCGATTCGGCCCGATAAAAATATCTTCGGCCCGATTCGATGATCGACTAGAAATCGAGGCGGCCTTCGGGCCGGGCCGGGCCAAAGCTCGAAATCCAGTGCATCTCTACGCACACACATATACACATATAGACATCATAAAATTAGTAAGATCGTGTTCTGGGGACCCTAAAACGTGATTATTCATTGAAAACTCACCACCGAATTTTTTGACCAAAGACAATACCTTCCTTATCTGAAGGTGACGGAAGGTAAAAAATAATGGCTCGTTTTTTTCACCTGAGTGTAATAATAAAAGATTTATCGTTCTCACTATAATTCTGAAATAAATTACTTTGTGTTAAAGACAAACATGATGTTAAACTCATCTTTGGCAAACACAAAACGTAAAAGAAATGAGATAAGATTATCTTGGAAGGCTGGTGCTTCCAGTACATTAAGTTTTCGATTTCGTTAGGAAGTAGAAGAGGGTAGAAGAGACCTCGAGTATTATAAACGAGAAGCAAATCTATTGAATATGAAGGAAAATGTGTAATCAAACCGTACCAGACAATCAAATGTTCTTGCATATTTATAATAACGTAAAATGACAAAAAATATATTTCTTCAAATGTCATAAAAATGGCATATTTTGTGACTTGATTCACAAGGTAGAAATGAAATAAATAAATATCTATAGCAACTATATAAAATGAGCGAATAAGAAGTAACTTGTAAAATAGAAACCTGTCATGTCGCCCCAAGATAACCTAAAAATAAAGTTACTAAAAACCTCCAACAGCTGTCAAATTTAAATTAATAATCTACAAATTGAAATATAAACATTTTATATTTAACGAAATAACATATTAAAAAATAGCAGACTTACATATTGGTAATGACGGTAAGAATACTTAAAATTAAAGTGATAAGAAAAGTTCATATTGTTTTTCAGTGATTCTTCGACATAACATATCCTTCGGCAATATTGTTAACTTCCATTCAATTGAACAACTTCAAGGGCCGTACATGGCAATACTTCAAATTCTGATATAATTGCACATAAGGAGAATATAAAATTGCAAAGTTTTTATTTAAACGTCAAAACGTGAAAATTTTTAGAATATCATAGGACCTCCTGATTTTATCGATAAATTTTTATTTTGCACGATTTTTTTTTTGCTTAGCAACAAACACGAAAGCAAACTGCATGGTAAATCACGACTCCGAAGGAGGAGGGGTTTTACCTAATGTCAGTTTGCTTGAGTGATTTTGCTTAATAGAAAAAAAAAATGAGTGTTTGAAAATAAAAGTTTATCTGAGAAATTCTGAGAGGTCGTGTGGTATTTGGTGAGATAAATTCCAAAGAAAAATTTGACACATTAATTGTCACACTGACAGTTATAAACAATAACAACTGTTTATTTACTTAGTAGCGGGAATATCAGTATAATACTGTTCCCATTGGTTGAATTTTCAAGTGTTTTGTATCATGATTGGTTAAAAACTAGTTGTTGGAATTTATCAGTAATATTTTCCGAGATACCCTAAAAAAAAATCTGATGTGGCCAGCACATGACTTCCGATTGATCGTTTGTAAACAATATCTACTTTGTTGTTCCAATAAATAGAAAAGTTTGTAATACGAAATTTTGGATTATATTTTATTAAGTTTTTCCTGAAAAATCTGTTAGAGCTTCAAATTAAGTACTACATCCGGTTTATCATATATAGTCAAAATCTAGTATGTTGTTTCAAATTATATAAGAGTATTAAATACCAACTTTGCGAACTTTTGAATCATTAAAATATTTTAAGGAAAAATCGTCACACGCACATTATTGTCAAAATCATCACCAACTTCCTTATGCTCTAAAACGTAATCTGTTTAAATTCTTCACCGAACATTACCCATTTCGTAAATATATAGTTGCAAACTATTATTTGACACTTTGAAATCAAGTTCTTATTGAGAGCTGTTTGATATATAATGCTGCAAACATCAAACTTAAATCGAATTATCCTGTATATCTAATATTTATGTATGATGGAAAATATATTATTTTTACAAACCTTAATTTTATTAGAATCATATTTAAACTACTAAATTCTTCTTAACATGGTTTCATTATTAATTTTAATGAAAATTGCTGCGTGACAGTGACATTTGTTTAAATATGTCAAATTTGTTATTAAAGTATTATTTTTGTTTGACGCAGAGACAAAGTGATGTACAAAAATAAATTATTTTATAATATAATATAAAGTTATTTCAAGTTATTTACTAAATGCTATTATCGTAGAATTGAAGATTGTGCCATTATGTTCAATTTGTATTGGTAAAAGTTGCTAAAAAGTTATATTCAATGAATTTTTTACAAGAAAAACTGTTAAAAGCTTGTATAAATGATACTTCCGGTTATCTGATATACACTCAAAACTAATGAGCTCTTCCCACATTAGTATAGAATGGATATACAAAATTTCAAATTTTTCTAATTGATAGTATTTGAGTAATCCACACACACACACACACACACACACACACACACACACACACACAGAGAGAGAGAGAGAGAGACACATACACACACAGACACACAAACACACACAGAGACACACACACACACACACACACACACACAGACACACACACATACATACCTACAGACATCAATGTAAAAATGTTAAAATCGGATTCTGGGGACATCAAAACGTGCTTATTCACTAAAATCTCTATATCCAATTTTTAGCACGATCCCTATACCTCCCTTACCTAGGGTAGCGGGAGGTAAAAAACAAACGTCGAAAATGAGACAGCCTGTGCATTATCCAGATATGTATAGAGATCAGTGCGTCGCACGCATTTGTTTATACTAGAAATATTTAGAATACACCCATTAAGACGGTACTGTAACTTGAAAATCATTTATCGAATTCTATATTATTATTATTATTAGATCGTACAGTGCACCAGCTGATAATATATCTACCTTTGCTTGTTATACCTATCTATCTAGTCAATTGCACCATCACTATGCACCTATATTCAATATCAACCTGCTGCAACCTGCTCGTTAGTAGTTTCCCGATAGTTGGCCACACATGTCGAAGCCACGGCTCTCTCTGAGTTCTCTAGTTACACCAGCCTCCTACATTACAACCCTATTCCTTTAGCGTTAGCCTGCACTTGGTCCTGTAAACTTGTCCTGTGAAGTCCTGTTAACAAGGTAAACAAAGTCCTGCCTCACATTGATAAGGATGTAACGACGACAATGAAACTAACTTAGAAATTGGAATAAATACGAAGGAGTATCGGACGACACAGAAATTTAATTAATAGTTGGAGAAAGTTGAGTTTTGAAATTGTTGTAAATACACTCACCGGCAAAAGACTTGATCATTTAGTCACAAGTAAGTTACTTTGAAAGTCCGCTTGTTTGCAACCCATAATACTAATGGCCATAGGCACTTGATACCTAGGATAGTGTCTTTATTCACCGATGAGCAATGCGAATTAATTCGCATGAATCGTAAATTCATCACATTGTTTCTTTATTTACTGCTGGAGTGGGATCACGTAAAAGTGAAAACGATATTGCGATTATCGAGAAGTGAAAACGACATTCGTTTCCTTAGCGATCACGTAAAATTAGTCACTCACTACGTTTTCAACTTCGGTTATTTCCGTAAAGTGACTACGTTTTGTGAAAACGATATCGTTTACAGACTAATGTTTTTGTATTACATAGTAGTTTTGACAGATAATTTATATGTCATTAAAATTTTTAATCTGTCAGAACGTATTATTCTCACCATTCGTTTTTATTTCGTTCATAATAGCAATACCACAAAAATTGAAGAAGGACACAAGTTAAATTATTAATTAGTTACAGATGCCATGTACCATGTACCAACCAATTTTGTTTCTTTTGATATTCCAGAAGAAAAATTTATGAAGTAAAAAATATTTTTAAATATACAGGGTGTCTCTTAAATAGGGGGACATGGCTTAACCACAGATTCCTGAGGCTAAAATAAGACGATTTAACCAAACTTGCTTCTACCGGAAAGTGTACCATTTAGCCAGAATTCTGCTTCAAAGTTCTTCGAAAAAAAATTAATTTTGCTTATAATATTCGGACGCTTTATTCGATTTGGATGAAATTTGGTATGACAGTTTATATGGTTATAAGTCATCTTTTAAGGTGATACTTGTTATTATTAGTGAACCACTAGTGTATGAAACTTAGGTCTCCCAACATTAATTAGACCGTAACTATTTAATGGCAATGCCGAAAACGTGAAAATATTTTTCTTCAAAAAGATACATTCAATAGTAAACTTTTCTCTCTCTGTGTAATTTGTGATATCTGTTACGGTTCACACAGAAAAAAATAAAATCTGAGTGTCTGCATTGCTAAATTTTTAAAATAAATTTAATCTAGCAGTCTATCCAAATGTCAAACAAGTAATTTTTAATGACAGTAACGAGTTGTCAATCATCACAACTTGTTTAGAAGTAAGCTAAGATATGTAATCGTCTTATTTATAATAATGGTAGTAAAATACTATTAGGCCGAACACACGGATGTTAATAATTTTAGAATATTGCGAAGAAAATTTTTGACAACCCGTAAAACAATTGTAACTGTCATTAAAAATTACTTGTTTGACATTTGGATAGACTGCTAGATTAAATTTATTTTAAAAATTTAGCAGTGCAGACACTCAGATTTTATTTTTTTCTGTGTGAACCGTAACAGATATCACAAATTACACAGAGAGACAAAAGTTTACTATTAAATGTATCTTTCTGAAGAAAAATAATTTCACATTTTCCGCATTCCCATTAAAAAGTTACGGTCTAATTAATGTTGGGTGACCTAAGTTTTATACACTAGTGGTTCACTAATAATAACAAGTATCACCTTAAAAGATGACCTATAACCATATAAACAGTCATGCCAAATTTCATCCAAATCGAATAAAGCGTCCGATTATTATAAGCAAAATTAATTTTTTTTCGAAGAACTTTGAAGCCGATTTCTGGCTAAATGGTACACTTTCCGGTAGAAGCAAGTTTGGTTAAATCGTCTTATTTTAGCCTCAGGAATCTGTGGTTAAGCCATGTCCCCCTATTTAAGAGACACCCTGTATAATTAAAACTTCAAGAGACCTTTTATTTATTTTAAAGTAATCTAGTTTTTATTAAGTTCTGTATTTCAAGTAAATAAAGTATGGGCCACATTTAAATAACGGCGCACAGCCTTTGACCGGGCTGAGGAATATGCTCAATTCATAAATTTTAATTTTGTGTAAAAATTACAAAATATTAATCACAAAACACAAGCTAGAATCCAATCGTTATATTTGATGCTTCGCAGAATACAATATTATTAAAATATTAATAAAATTTTCTTTCTTGGATTTATTCTTGTAATCAATCAAAATATACTTTGTTGTAATCAACACTTTTACAGTTATGGGAATATCAATATTGCCAGAAAATAGTTCGTTTGGGTAGTTCTTTCTAAATCAAGTACTAAATTTTAATAGTAAATCAGGGAAATTTCAGTAGAGATAAGAAAATATATAATCACCAAGATTTAAATTATCTATCATAGATTTCAAACGAGTAAAAATATATAGTAAATCATAAGCATTTGGTTCTTCGGAAGATGCTTATTAAAATTTTCATGAATTTCGTTCTTAGATTCATTCTCGTAATCAATTTTCATTTTATAATTATAGTATTTTATCACAATTATTTCATTTTCGCCTTACTAAATAAAAAATACCTTTCAAATTTAAAATATTAATTTGTTTTTAAATCATTTATGACACTTCTTTCATGCTTTCCAAAACGTCAAATTCAACTCATTGCTCACTACATTCTTTTACCTAAATGCAATTAAAGAAAAAGGATATACTTATACCCAAATGTATGAAATAAAAAGAGACGTAAGAAACGACTATCGTTTTCACATGCTTTGAGAGTGTCGACTAGAATTCATATTTTTTCCAGTCTAAAACGATATTGTTTTCGGTTTTCACTATTTACGTGATCAAATTTTCACTTGTCGACAGTCGCAATATCGTTTTCATTGTTACGTGATCCCACTCCAGAATTGCAGATGGAATTCATCAAACCGTTTCTAATTACCGCGCACTATCCATCATAAATTCATCGCATGTATCGGCTTTGACTACCGATAGATTTTACGATTTCCGATGGATCGGTAATGGGGGGTCTAACGAAATCTTTTTAGGTTATATTTTTGACATTTGCGTTCGTTTCATGCGTGCGGGTATAAGATTATGCAAAGAAAACCAAATACATTATTCAAATAAGAAAACAATATATCTCGTTCACAACAGAAACGAGATGGTTATAGATGTAGATGATTTTTATTATCATTATGACTTCCATATCAGATTCTTCATTGTTTCATGAAGAATCTGATGATTGCAATAGAGCGACGGTTCTTTTAACTATAAAACTTTCCATATCTGTTAATTGGTGGTTAACTTGCAGTTGATATTTAAGGTTAGGAGATTCATCGCACTTTTCAGCAACCCGTTTCTTCGACGCATTCGGCCAGGCCGGGCCGAAGCCCGCCTCGATTTCGAGTTGATCATCGAGCCGGGTCGAAGATATTTTTTATCGGGCCGAATCGGGCTAATCATTTTCAAAAATGTCTTCGGACTTTTGATTTTGGCCCGGCCCGAAAATTCGAGCGTTTCGGGCCGGCCCGAAAAATCTTATAGTTCAATCAAATGCACAGTTTCCTTAATATTTTAATGAAAATGGATGAAGTTAAAAAGGATCAAAATGATTTAATAATAACACACTTCACATATTAGGTAATAAATAAAAATGTATTATTTTACTTCAAGAATTCAAGGTTATTATTTAAAGCATAATAATTATATTGTAATGTTGCTATTATTATTGTTATTACTCGTATATTTAAATAAAAGTGATTTTTGTTCCTACCATAATGATTTCTTGTCCTATTTTTGAACAGAAACAGTTAGATAAATAATCCTTATATAAATTAAAATTATATTTTTTTATATAAGATTTGTGAAAAAGTTGTTTAAATTCTTTGGTAAACAATGCGTTAAATACTCGTAGGTCTGTAATTATAATAAACTTACACTAGAAGGGTCTCTTTTTTAACTACTTATGTTAATTAATGTTGAAAGTTATGTAAAGGTTTTTCATAAGTTTGACGCGAAAAAAGTTAAACATTTTGCCTTAACATAAAAATCAACATTAGGAATGCCGGATGCACCCAATTTCGAGCTTTGGCCCGGCCCGGCCCGATTTCGAGTCAATTTTCGAGCCGGGCTAGCTAATTTTTTTGTCGAGTCGATCTTCGAGTCGGGCCGGTAATTTTTATTTTCGGGCCGAGTCGATCCAAACCTCAAAGCCCGGCCCGAATGCATCTCTACTAAAATCCAACGCTACTTTCTTACATAAAATTAATTTGTTTACCAATTCAAACCCGGATACTTAACCACATAATCTATCAACCTATCAATCCGTGAGTAATCCAAGAGAAGCCTAACAAATTTCTGTGATCGCTTCATCAATAGGGTGTGAATGAGATCATTATTTACTGTTCTGTAAAGGTTGTAGGCCGTTTTAACATCACAATAAATCATTATGTCACATTAAAACGAGCAATTACTCTAATTTCTACATTGAGATCCATCAATATATTTCTACAAGGGTGGTGAAATTGAATTTTATATACAGGGTGTATCAAGATAATGGAACAGTGTATTTTATTCATGTATACGACAAGTTATACAAAAAAGTGATAAGTTATTTTGTAAGGTATAGAGGGAGACACATTTTGACATAATCTTTTTATCTCTCGCTAAGAGAGGTATTGGATTCATGCTAAAATTCGCATATCCAGGTTTTAGTGAATAAGCACGATTTAAGGTCCATATAATCCAATTATAACATTTTTAAAATGATGTCTGTGTGGGTGTGTGTGTGGATTTATGCATATATATATATATATATATATATATATATATATATATATGTGTGTGTGTGTGTGTGTGTGTGTGTGTGTGTGTGTGTGTGTGTGTGTATGGATGTTGGAGGGACGATTCCTCAAAAACTATAAGACTTAAGAACTGTTTAACTATGGATTCCTCAATCTGACATTCCTGGGAAGAGCTGAAAAGGTTTTGGCAACAATTGGACAACCGAAAGTAGTAGTTTGTTAGAAAAATTCTTCTAAATATATTTTTTTGGAAATTTAAATAAATATAAAATAAATATATCATCACGGCATATTACCCATTTCTGGGTATGCCAGTATCTACAACACATGTAGACATCGGTAATGATGACGATATATTTTACCGTGTGGGCGCTTACCAGGCGTCACCTCACGGGCACTCATAGCTGGTGTGGAGACTGCACCACAGGGGTCACTTTTGTGCCATTTAAAATTGGAAATATTTGGCGTCTGTCGGGATCGAACCCGGTTCCCCCAGGTTCGCGACCAGACACTTAGGCACGCGGCCACGGGAAATTTTTGTTATAAAATATTGAAGAACATAAAATTCTCCATCTAATACACTTAAAATTTTTATTATATCTTGTATAGATTTAGAGATAGAGACACTATAATATATAGAGTAATCTAATCGCATTCTGATAGCTTTTCTGGGAAGTATATTTAATCTTTCTTATTGTTTTATTAATTAAATATTTGAAATTATAGGTAAAATGCATATATCCATCAGAAATACCGCCAATCTGGTTAATGAATTGGAAGAATCTCTGACATTTAGGAACTTCTTCATACAATGAAAAATGGATATAATTAGAATTATATGTATGCAGAAGATATGTTAAATACAATAAAAAACAATATTTGGATAAAGTTCTGTAATTTTTTGTTATTACGTAAAATGACGGTTCGAAAGCGAAGTGCAATACAATACTTATATAGCCTAATATGGAAATGGCGAGAGGTCTTGTGCTGGCTATAACAGATTTTTTATGTAGGTTGAGCAAACATTCAATCACTAAAACAAAAGAAAAAAATCTGTTGTGGCCAGCACAAGACCTCTCGCCATTTCCATATTAGACTATATAAGTATTGTATTGCACTTCGCTTTCGAACCGTCGTTTTATAATAAAATATTACAGAACTTTACCCAAATATTGTTTTTTATTGTATTTAACATGTCTTCTGCATACATATAATTCTAATTATATCTATTTTTCATTGTATGAGGAAGTTT
The DNA here is from genome assembly GCA_943142095.1 of Ophonus ardosiacus. Lineage (NCBI taxonomy): Eukaryota > Metazoa > Arthropoda > Insecta > Coleoptera > Carabidae > Ophonus > Ophonus ardosiacus. Next base: position 24,617,734 of record OW964839.1, read on the forward strand.
CTAAATGTCAGAGATTCTGCCAATTCATTAACCAGATTGGCGGTATTTCTGATGGATATATGCGTTTTACCTATAATTTATATAAGTTTACTCTATAAATTATAGTATTTTTATCTCTAAATCTATACAAGATATAACAAAAATTTTAAGTGTATTAGATGGAGAATTTTATGTTCTTCAATATTTAATAAAAAAAAACTCCCAAAAAATTATATTTAGTAGAATTTTTCTAAGAAACTACAACTTCTGGTTGTTCAATTGTTACCAAAACCTTTTCAGGTCTTTCCAGGAATGTCAGATTGAGGAAACTGCAGTTAAATATTTTTTAAGTCTTATAGTTTTTGAGGAATCGTCTCTCCAACATCCATACACACACACATACAAACATCCACACACACAGACATCATTTTAAAAATGTTATAATCGGATTCTAGGGACCTTGAATCGTGCTTATTCAATAAAATCTGGATATGCGAATTTTAGCATGAATCCAATACCTCTCTTAGCGAGAGGTAATTAACTGTCATTTTCGTTATTGTCATCCATTGTTATAATTAAAGTAATATTTGGAGTAAAATATCATATTAGGCTCAAAATAAAATTGAACTTTAAAGCATGCAATTTTTTAATCGCCCCAATAATTAATTTAGACCGTTAAGCGTTAAAAACAATCTACAACCAAATTAGTTTGTCCTTATTATAAATGTAAATAACCTTCATCTACTAATTACGCCTCCTTAAAATGTAGATTAAATTATCCATAATTTTTCCTGCTAATCTCATCCTGCACACATTCGTCAAGCAGTCCTCCGAGTCCTGCGGCCGTGTTATCCTGTACCCCTTCCACCCTCTTTTCCTGCTGAGTCCTGGCACAGGACTGCGGTCTGTGTGGAGAGTGTCTGCCTTATATCCCTTGGGAAATAACAAAATGTAAACGAAACAACACGTCTACACCCACCCATCGCCTACCGCAAGTGGAGATATTTAAATTCGAGCACAGATTTTGTCAAAAGGAAAATATTCAAAAGTAGAGACAGAGACAGGACTTTGACGAATATATATGGGTGCATTTTTCATAGAGAACAACGAAGGACTGTACTTGCCGTCAAATATGGACTGGAGATTTCTACAATGTTGCCATTTCCGGTGGTCGTGTTGAAAATATTAAGTTGTGAGGAAGCGGCAACACCGCAGGGCAAGGGATAGGGTGGGGAGAAGGGAAAAAATGTGATGTGGCCAGCACATGACCTCCCGCCAATTCTATGTTTAAAATAGCAATAAGCTTTAAGTAAAGTTTCACTTCCGATTGATCGTTTGTAAACAAAATCTACTTTGTTGTTCCAATAAATAGAAAAGTTGGCAAAACGAAATTTTGGATTATATTTCATTGCTTTTCCTTGATAATTTATTAAGAGCTCCAAATTAAGTGCCGCTTCCGGGTTATCATATATAGTCCAAATCTAATATGTTGTTTCAAATTATATACGAGTTTTAAATACCAAATTTGCGAAGTTTTGGATTATATTTTAATAGATTTTTAGAAAAAATCAGCATCAACTTCTTGGTACTCTAAAACGCAATCTGTGTAGATTCTTCGGTGTACATGATCCATTTCGTAAATGCATAGTTGGAAACTAAAATTTGACACTTTGAAAACACATACTTATTGACACAGCGGCTACAACACGTTTCACTGTGCGATATAAATGATGATCTCAGATGACACCTTCGCTAACCTAAATTTGTTGACAGTGAAAAGTCAACTCTAAAGTGTCAAAATTACAGTAATGCCCAGTTTTATAAACATCAAATAACTTGCTGAGTTATTACTTTGAAAGTAAATTTAATCGATGAGTAAATAAAAATGTCTGTTTTATAAAATAAGTTGCAGAGTAAAATAAGTACTTGCAGAGTAAATATTTTATGCTAGTGATTTACCGACAGAGACATCGTTTATTATTATTCAAACGTCAAAATAAAGTGTCATAAAGTGTCAGTTCTCATTAAAAATGGAAAAAAAGAGAGAATGGGGAAAGAATTATACCTAAATAGATAAAGTGAACATGTTAGAGATAACAAAAAAAAAATATATGTTAGAATTATTGAAAACAAGCAGACAGACGTAGCAAGCGTCAAAAGCAAAAATAGTGCATGGGATGAGATTTGTAAAGAATTTAATGCAGTTTCACAAATAGGTCCCCGGAACAGTGTTCAAATGAAACTGTTATATGACACATTGTATTTATGTTAGCTTGGAATAGTTGGGTTTTGTACGGGTGTTAATAAGTAATTTTTACAAGGGTATCCACTATCCCCTAACAAGTAGCAATTACCAAATTCTCTGTTTTAAGCCTAGCTCTTATTAATGAATTGTTAAATATGTTGCTGTCTTGTGCGGAACGAAGCCATCTAGTAACAACATCCGTTATTTTTAGATTTGCTGAACATACCATTTGGCAATTCACAGAAAACCATCCTTTTCGGTTTCTATCAATTTCTGCGTTCCCTATAAAATAATTAATTTTGACATGTGTCAAATTTATTCTACAGAATAAAATTTACTTCTTCGAAAATCAGTGGAGTAATTTATTCCATAGATTTACTTAGCTAGTATTTTTATTCTTGCTTTATAAAACGAAAATCTCTGGAATAAACTGTTTTACTTCGAGAATAAATTTTACTTTGCTAGTAATTTACTTATCCATCATTTATAAAACTGGGCATAAGTCAAACAAATTTTGTAACTCACTAGTAGTATTTTTAAAACCTAGCAACCAGTTTTATTTTGTAATAATATCATCACACCTCTTGTAACTCCGTTATGCAAGCAGCCACAAATTATTTTCTTCTATTTGTTGGCAACCTATTGTCGTCGGCAAGTGTCAGTTTCGTCTGAGGCGCGAGTTGTGAGACATTCTGTATATGAATATATTTAAAATAAAATTCTAAAAAATATGAAGCATGTGTCTTATTCTTATTAATTCTACCGTGACCGTTTTACATTATGACCTTTGATACTTCTAAATATATTATCACCGAAATCTGTGAAGCAGATTAAATTATCGATTATCTGTAATGCAACTAGTATAGTATAATAGATTCAAAGCGAAACTGTAAACCGTTTTAACAGGATTTAATCATTTATTGAAATTCTGTTAGTTCGACCCAAATTAAATGAAACTTGGTTGTCACTGTATATCCTCCATTACAACTAATTGATCTACTATATTCAATTTATCAATTTTACCTTGAACCCCGACCACAAATAAACACAGGCGTATTAAATCTACAAGCGAATGCTAGAGGTGTTTAGAGGTACATAAATCATTGCACCTTCTATTTGCATTTTGAGATGTGACAGCGCTATTCATAGATAGATTTTGATATATATTTTAGTGTTTGAGTAATAATTTTGGACGATATATCATTCGTATTCTTCCGTGATGTATGGACGAAGCTATGTTACTTTTGGATAATTAAAATTTTAGAATAATACAGGGTTAGGAAGAAAGGACGGACGTTTTTTAAAACGCCACAAAATTGATAATTTTTGCTTAAGAAAAAATTTATTGACAGATTTGAGTTCTTAATGACATACGAGTACCATTTGACAAAATTAAGTGAAAAAAATCTGTTGTGGCCAGCACAAAACCTTCCGCCAATTCGATGTATTATGTAAAAAGATTCTGTATATCCTATAAAATTGTAACACGAACACACTATTTTTTACAAATTCTATACCGAAAGTTCCTTTCCCTATTATATTAGGGGTCGCTGTTTCTTACTCTTCTCTTTTAATCATTCCTGTCCAACGCATCTTCTTCACATAATTCTTCCTCTCTCAAATCTTCTGCTACACAGTCCTTCCATCTTCTCTTTGGAGGGACACTCTATCACATTCACACATAACTTTCTGACCCTGTACTTTCAACTTTGGTTTTGCATTTAACACTGACATCTGTCAATTAAATTTTTTTGAATATATCTGCTGTTTCCATAATTTTAGCAAAGCTGACTAATTTTTGAAAGTTAATCTCTCTTAATGTCTCTATAACTCTATATCTATTGATATGAACGAAACTGTATAATCAAGCCGTATATAGAATAAGATATTCTTTCATATTGATAATCACAAAATGTCGAAAAATAATATTTAACTGCGTTTTTTCAAGAAAAACTGTTAAAAACTTCAAATAAGGGTACTTTCGGTGGATCAATTATAACCAAAATCTAATCAGCTCTTCATGTGGATGTAAAGAAGAGGAATACGAAAGAATTATAATTTTTAGAATTGTATTATTATTATTATTATCGCCGGAGAAAAATTTGTCACACACGGACACACACACACACACGCACACACACATACATACAGACATCATCTTAAAAATAGTAAATTCGTATTCTAGGGGCCCTAAAACGTGCTTATTCATTAAAAACTCACCAACGAATTTTTTGACCAAAGACAATACCTTCCTTACCTTAAGGTGACGGAAGGTAAAAATCTGTTGTGGCCAGCACAAAACCTTCCGTCAATTCGATGTATTTTGTACAAATCCGATACCAAAAGTTCCTTGAAAAAGATTTTTTATATCCTGTAAAATTGTAACACGAACACACTGTTTTTTACAAATTCCATATCGCAAGTTTCTTTGTCAATTAGAATTTTTTGAATGTTGGTGTTTCCATAATTTTAGCAAAGCTGACTGATTTTTGAAAGTTAAACTCTCTATAACTATATCTATTGAATATGGAGGAAAATGTCTAATAAAACCGTATAGAGAATAAAATTTTCCTTTATATTGATAATCATAAAATGTCGAAAAATGATATTTAACTGCGTTTTTTCAAGAAAAACTGTCAAGAATTTCAAATAAGGGTACTTCCGGTTGACCAATTATAACCAAAATCTAATCAGCTCTTCATATGGTTGTAAAGAAGAGGAAACGAAAGAATAATAATTTTTAGAATTGTAGTTTTGGAGTTATCGTCTGAGAAAAATGTCACACACACACACACACACACACACACCACACACACACATACATACGGACATCAACGTAAAACTAGTGAAATCGTATTATAGGGATCTTAAAACGTGTTTATTAATTAAAAACTCACCATCGAATTTTTTGACCAAAGACAATACCTACCTTCCTTACCTAAAGGTGACGGAAGGTAAAAAAAATCTCTTTGGTGTATGTAAGGTAGACTCACTGTCGCTCAAATTGTACATAAAGATCAACTCTTGCTACGTGTTCTGAGACAACAGAAGATCGTTGTACAGCTCACTCAAGTAGAACTAACAATATGTGTATGTACTGTATGTGACTCTGAAACGACGTTCAGTTTTTATTCCATGGAAACGGCAACGCTTTCCGGTTGATGAAAATGCTAGAGCAAAAACAAAAGTTGTTTGTTTTGTTAGGGAAATTCATTTTGTTTCTAATTAGACATGGATGTTGGTATTACCTGTTTATATGTTCTGGATACAATATGTGTTTACATTCATTTTCATTTCAAAATGACATAATGAATTTTAAATGAATGTTCCAATAAGGCTTTTATTTGAAAACTTTTGATCAATGAAAATGTTTGTCTTTGAAGAACCAAAATGATATCTCAAAAATATGCATAAATAACACGCCCACGATTATACGTATTGATTTTTAAAAGGTATTTACGTATGTTATGAAGTATATCACAGGCCACAGGGAATTTTTAAAAAGCAAAGTTATGTTTTAAATCAATTGGGAATTTTAAAAACAAAATTTTTGATGTACCGTTCATTTTTGTGATATTTAAATGCTTCAATCTTTAATAATGCCGCAAATATTTAATTGTTTACATTTATAAATTAAATTAAGTTATGGTTTTTAATCTGAGACTATCACAATTTCAGTTTAATATCAGATGCCGCCATTTTTACCTTCCGTCACCTTTAAGTAAGGAATGTATTGTCTTTGGTCAAAAAATTCGTTGGTGAGTTTTTAATGAATAAGCACGTTTGATGGTCCCTAGAATACGGATTTACTGTATGTATGTATGTATGTATGTATGTATGTATGTATGTATGTATGTATGTATGTATGTATGTATGTATATATGTATGTATGTATGTATGTGTGTGTGTCCGTGTGTATGTGTGTGTATGTGTGTCCGTGTGTGACAAATTTTTCTCTGACTATAACTCCAATACTACAATTATTCTAAAAATTATAATTCTTTCATATTCCTCTTCTTTACATCCATATGAAGAGTTGATTAAATTTTGGTTATAATTGATCCACCGGAAGTACCCTTATTTGAAGTTTTTAACAGTTGTCAAAATACTCTAAAAATGCGTACACTTACGTAACATTCTCTTTACAATCAAATAATATTACTACCAAGTTTATATCTCTACCCATTTTTGAATTATTGCCCCAAAAGTCAATATACCCCACATTTAGATAAAAACTACAAAATTTTCAAAAATCTAATTTTTATATATCCAGATACTTCTCAAAGCGCTGATTCCGCAGGTCGATATCTCTTTTCGTTCTCGAGATATTTAGATTTAAAGTTTTGCTCAAAACTGCCCATTTTTGGGTATTAACCCAACAATGGGCCGATATATGAATTTGGCGACATCGCCAATCGATTCTACGGACAAAAATACATAAGTATAGCAATTTTCATAATTTTTGACCAACCGGTTCATTTTTTATGAATAAAAGCTTGAAAACCCATGGCCAAAATCTGAAAAAATCGTAAAGGGTACACCTTAGATTTTTGCGATTTTTTGCCATTTTCAGTTATTTTGCTTTAGAGATTGTATGCCGTGTTAAAAAATTCTGAAAATTGGTGTACTTATGTAATTTTGCCCGTAGAATCGAATGGTGTAGTCGCCAAATTCATATCTCGACCTATTTTTGGGTTGTTAGCCAAAAATGGGCAGTTTTGAGCAAAACTTTGAATCTAAATATCTCGATAACGAAACAAGATATCGACCTGCGGTTTCAAAATTTGGAATCAGCGCACTGAGAAGTATCTAGATTACATAAAAATTAGATTTTTGAAAATTTTGAAGTTTTTATCTAAATGCGAGGTATATTGACTTTTGGGGCAATAATTCAAAAATGGGTAGAGATATAAACTTGGTAGTAATATTATTTGATTGTAAAGAGAATATTACGTAAGTGTACGCAGTTTTAGAGTTAAATGTTAAATACAATAAAAACAATATTTGGGTAAATGTAATTTTTTTGTTATAAAACGATGGTTCGATAGCGAAGTGCAATACAATACTTATATAACATAAAATGGAAATGGCGAGAGGTATTGTGCTATCCACAACAGATTTTTATTATTATTTTTACTGTACTATGTCCAGAAGCACGTGACAGAATCATGAAATCTTATTGGCTCTGAACGTGATTCAAAACAATTCTTAGTGTTTGTCATTTTAAGAGACTTGATACAAAACTATGTCTGTTTAAATTTAAAGTAGTAGTCCAGTCATTTGGTAGAAAAATAAGGGTTTATTCCACAAAAGGTCGGGTATTTTTGATTTTTGGATATATTGTATATTTAGGGGTCCTAATAAAAAATGCAAGTTTTCCCCCTCGGGGGCATTGCGGAAGCACCGCCAACTTGAGAAAAAAGGCGCAAAAAAGCGGTTTTTTCTAAATATCTCTTCACTGATTTGCATTAGGCAAAAATAGTTATTATCCAATTTATTTACTATAAAATTCTCTACAACTTTTATCTAAAACATTTTTTTCTATAATTAATAGATAGCGAGCTACAGTGCTTCAAACGGAGAAAATTTTTTGAAAATTACATGAATGCTTCATTTAAATCATATTTTCTTTACGTTTTTTTACAAATTACTTTTTGACAATCATTAATTATTATTATTTAACGAATATATATAAATATTAATTATTGTTTATAGTTTTTTTTTTTCATTCTAAAGATTTTTTATAGTCCAGCAAATTTATGATTTTACCTTAAAGTAATTACAACAAAAGCTTTTTAACGGAATCTAGTCCCAGAAAAGTGCGCTGAATAACATATCAATATTTTCCCGAAATCGGAGCATGGGAACCTCTCGCCAATTTGGACAAATGCGGGCATATTCAGGTTTATGGCCATTTGCTTAAAACAATTATGAAAATATTTAAATTATTCAAAAAAACAAACAATATTACATACTTGATACTTAGTCTAATGGGTTTCACTATTTACAACAGTTTACATTCGACTTGGCATCGAAAGAAGTAAGTTATCGATAACTGTTTTATAAAAATTGTTAACGTTTTCCTGCATTTTTTTAGTTTTTCATCCACCACTCTGATCTTGTTAAAGATACGATGATGCGGTTTTAAAATTTGAATTCAGCATAAAATTCTCTTTCGTATCGTGTATTACACTATTATTGCCGATGAACAATTGGCGTGTTACTAACAACTAAAACTCACATGAAATTCCTCTAAAATTTTAAACATCTGAAAATCGGCTCTTTTCTCAATTTTTCATTAACCACTTTGACACCTATTAAATACTTAATATTGGTTATATGTAAGCCTGTATATACAATATATCCAAAAATCAAAAATACCCGACCTTTTGCAAGGTAAATCTACCTAATGACTGGACTATAGCTACAGTACAAAAAAATACAGGGAAACCTAATTTGACTCTATCTATTTTTTTTTTTTTTTTTTCAAAAAGTGGATTTGATATATTCCAATAATTAGCCGGCGAAGTGTTAAAATATTTTGACAGTTATACTAAAACATTGAGTTTCAATTAAATTAAAATATTAATGCAGCTGTTATTATCAGTGAAGCATATAATTCATTTCTCATGCTTCAAAAGCCATTAATATTTCATTACAATTTGTAGTTGCTGTATACAAAAAGTTCTCATTATTATTTTAATATTAATTGCTATGTTTTTATTTATAATAACGTAGCTACTCGTATAACGACATCAACTTGTATATCTCAAATTTTAATCAAATAAAGTTATTGTTTTATATCTGTTTTCTGAATCTCCATCAAAGCAAATAATGAAAATCTAAAGTTATTTTCTTGCTGTAAACGTCAAATTTTTGTGAAAAATGTTCTCCGTAATTAAAAAGAAACCCTTTAAAAATGAAACAGAAGACTTAATACTGATTCTTCTTTATTTATGGAAGAAATTTTTCGCAATTTATTCAGGAAATTATTTTTTAATGATCATTTTGTGGAATTAGACTTTATTTACCTCTTTTACAAATTTTAATTGAAAGAATATACTGAATTAACGAATTCAAACCAATGAATTGTAAATAATGAGAAGGTATATTCTTCTTTATTAACAAGGGAAAAGTTTGCCTGATTGTTGTTGGTCTTAGCAGAGATTTATTTAAAAATTCTTTTGGTTTGATATTAACGGACAATTTTTTTTCTATAATCGATAAAAAGTTGGCTTTTCGAATGTTATGAATATTAATGCTTTTAAGAACTAAGAGCAATGCGTAAGAATAAGGTAGTTATCATGTGTCGAATTTTAACAAAGTACACACATAATAAGATTTTCTATATGATAAAAAACAACAATTATTGCTTATATATTTATAAAATGCTAATTAAAATTCCGTACTCTTTGAATCATCCTCTCTGCTGTGACGTCACATGTTTTAACCGTAAGCCGCTGAAGCGCTAGTGTCGTATTTGAACAGGAAACATTAAATGTCACAACCAACGAGCTATAAGTAAATATAGAGTGGCGCATCGCAAGCTGAACGCGTACTTTACCCGTACACAGTTGAATGCATTAAAAATTATTTGTTTGACATTTGGATAGACCGCTAGATTAAATTTATTTTAAAAATTTAGCAGTGCAGACACTCAGATTTTATTTTTTCTGCGTGAACCGTAACAGATATCACAAATTACATAAAGAGAGAAAAGTTTACTATTGAATGTATCTTTCTGAAGAAAAATAATTTCACTTTTTCGGCGTTACCAATAAAAAGTTACGGTCTAATTAATGTTGGGACACCTAAGTTTCATACACTAGTGGTTCACTAATAATAACAAGTATCACCTTAAAAGATGACATAACCATATGAACTGTCATACCAAATTTCATCCAAATCGAATAAAGCGTCCGATTATTAAGCAAAATTAATTTTTTTTCGAAGAACTTTGAAGCAGAATTCTGGCTACGTGGTACACTTTCCGGTAGAAGCAAGTTTGGTTTAATCGTCTTATTTTGGCCTCAGGAATCTGTGGTTAAGCCATGTCGCTCTATTTAAGAGACAACCTGTATAACATAAAATGGAAATGGTGAGAGGTATTGTGCTGGCCACAACATATTTTTTTTTTATAAAACTTACTAACATTTCATACAGAATTCAAGGTCCTGACACACACACATACACACATACACACACACACACATACATCCGCACACACACAAATTTCTACTAATGAACTTTTACTTTTTTTCGCATTTTACAATATTTGAACATTGAACCCTTGTCCTTTCTCTTTGTAAACAACTTGTTTACCACTACATCCTTTGTATTTTTCCTACGTTTCCTGTTCTTTTTATCCTTAAACCCTACGCCCTTAATTAAAGTCTCTCTTAATTAACCACACGCATTTTTCATAACTTTGTTCCTAGCAGTTACCCCAGTAAATGTTAAAGTTTTAATTACGGAATTTGCTACCTAGGTTTTAATGTTCGTGGTAGAGATGGCAAAATTCACGAGAAAGCCAGTGTAAATTGACAGAATAGTATATAGTAGAATACAGTAGAGAAGTAGGTTCTATAGATTACAGCAATTGGTTAATGTACCCGTAGAAATTTAGCTAAAATTCGACTTTGTTTAATTGGGAAAATTTGTTAAGAAGATTGTGGGAATCAATAGTGAACCGAACTAATTTAAAATTTGAGCAAAGATTCAGCCATTTTACTTCTTAATTGGAGCGTTAATTTCAAAAGAATTTAATTACCAAAAATCTGATGTGGCTAGCACAAGATCTTCCATCAATTTTTTACCTCTCGCTAAGAGAGGTATTGGATTCATGTTAAAATTCGCATATCCAGATTTCATTGAATAAGCACGACTTAAGGTCTCTAGAATCCGATTATAACATTTTTAAAATGATGTCTGTGTGTGTGTGTGTGTATGTGTGTATGTGTCTATGTGTGTATGTGAGTATGTCTGGTTGTTGTAGACACGATTCCTCAAAAATCATAAGACTTAAGAATTGTTTAACTATGGATTCCTCAATCTGACATTCCTGGGAAGAGCTGAAAAGGTTTTGGTAACAATTGAACAACCGGAAGTAGTAGTTTCTGAGAAAAATTCTTCTAAATATAATTTTTTTGAAATTTTTGTTATTAAATATTGAAGAACATAAAATTGTCTATCTAACACACTTAAAATATTTATTATATCTTGTATAGATTTAGAGATAAAGACACTATAATATATAGAGTAATTTAATCACAGAGGCCAAGGCACTACGGAAACCAGTTGACAAATTCCAATGTTTATAACATAGTTTTTAAATGACACATGTCAGTGTCAAAAATGAACGGTTTTAGTGACATTCTGACAGATTTTTCTGGGAAGTATATTTAATCTTTCTTTTTTTTTATTAATTAAATATTTGAAATTACAGGTAAAATGCATATATCCATTAGAAATACCGCCAATCTGGTTAATGAATTGGAAGAATCTCTGAAATTTAGAAACTTCCTCATAAAATGAAAAATAGATATAATTAGAATTATATGTGTGCAGAAGACATGTTAAATACAATAAAAAACAGTATTGGGTAAAGTTCTGTATTTTTTGTTATAAAATGACGGTTTGAAAGGGAAGTGCAATTCAATATTTATATAGCGTAAAATGGAAATGGCGAGAGGTCTTGTGCTGGCCACAACAGATTTTTTATTTTGTACAAATCCCGTATAGTCTGGACTATAGTGACTGTATATACATAGTGTGGCCAACCGCCGCCATATTTAGGCAAAATGCGCGGGAAATTTGAATTCATAGGATGTGATAACTAAACAAAATTCGATAAACAATTAATGAAAGAGCATATTAAATGGAAACAAAATATTTATTTTCATTTTAAATCCTTTCGAAGAACTGTTTTCACAACCAACCGTCACGCAACCAGACATCTAAAATATATACCTTAATATTAGACATTTTTAGTAATTTTGACAGTTAACCTAAAAAAGATGTGATGTTAAAAAATATGTATATATTACTTTGAGTTATAAATATACAAATACAAGTGTAATTTAATTATTTGCACCATCTAAAATATAAATATAATATAATTACCTTCAATTCACGTATAATTCACGTAACAAATCTCAAAATGTCAATTTGTTGGCATAATATCCGCCATATTTAGGCAAATTCGCGCCGACCAATCAAAATCCTTATTGGCCACACTATGTATATACAGTCACTATTCGCGAGTGAAGAAGAGGAGAAGCTTAGGGCGTGACGTAACAATATGGCCGGTTTAAGGTAGATGCTGAGTTTCCCGCAACTGTATTCTTATACACTGCGTCGTTTGAAATACAAAGTAATATTAATATTATAGTTAATATTAAATAAAAATAATGTTTCTAATATGAACAACATTTTGAATTTTGCGAACTAGTCCGTTTCATATAAAAATTATGTTCAGCGTTCTCTCGAATTTTGAATTTACATGATTCGAGTCTTTGTTTTCTCGAATCTACATAGTACTGCATTATTACAGTCTTTGGTAGATTAATGGAGAGATAAGTATTATTATTTTATTGTCACCTTTGTGCAGGCAGGTCTACAAATTTAGATTTCATTACGAAGTATTTTAATAAAGACACTAAGTAATTATTATCTTGTAGTTATACCCGGCAAAATATAATCTTGCTTTACAAAATGCAGGGAGCAAGCATTATTTTTACTCGGTTCTTTTCCAATTTTTAAAAGATGAATGCATAACCTTCGTCTACCAACTATTTCAAATTGGTAAATTTCTCTAATAAATTTTTCTATAGAATTTAGGTTTTTGTTTTCGGGAAATTATGGAAATTGTTTATTTCTGGATTTCTGCGTGCTAATGACGTACATAGGTCAAAAGCAACTAAAACGTGTTGAAGTTTTAGATTTTGTTATTATACTTTATTTCACGTAAGAATAGCGTTGGTTTAGTTAGGGATATATAAATTCGACCCTTTGATTGGTCAGAATATTGTTATTTAAATATCAATTACTCATTAATAATTTCCGATTGCGAATAAAATTGTATACAAACCTCAATGAAAAGTTTCATTATGCCTCGGCTATAGCAAACCTCGGTTAGCTATCTTCGCCCTGGACAACAATGAAACACTTTCCACCTTGGTGAGTAATATACTATTAAGAGACACCTTTTTGCATCTGTTTTTCATACGTCACCATTGGGAATACATCTGAATGGTCAGTGTGATTTTTTCTAAGTGCTGTTTGACGTGTTGGGCCATTTTGTAATGGCGGGCATTAAAGAGCAATGCATTAGTATCAAGTCATCAGGGAAATCAACGGCGATGCTTGGGAGAGTTTACAAAAAATTAGCATCGGTTTCTGACTGTTCTTTCCATTCAAATGGTTGGTTCTCTGGTCCTCGAAAAGTAAACGTAGAACGAATTTCGTTGCGACGTGTTTCATCTTCAAATTGCAGTCAAAATTCGTTGACACACTTCAAGATATTTCAATGAGTTGCTTCAATTTATTGATTGTTGGAAAAATACTACCTTTTTTACCTTCCGTCAAAAGGAAGGTATTGTTTTTGGTCAAAAAATTCGGTGGTGAGTTTTTAATGTATAAGCACGTTTTAGGGTCCCTACAATACGAATGTACTATTTTTAAGATGATGTCTGTATGTGTATATGTGTGTGTCTGTGTGTGTGTCTGTGTGTGTGTCTGTGTGTGTGTCTGTGTGTGTGTCTGTGTGTGTGTGTGTGACAAATTTTTCTCCGACGATAACTCCAAAACTACAATTCTAAAAATTATGATTCTTTCATATTCCTCTTCTTTACAACCATATGAAGAGCTGATTAGATTTTGGTTATAACTGGTCAACCGGAAGTACCCTTATTTGAAGTTTTTAACAGTTTTTCTTAAAAAAATGCAGTTAAATATTATTTTTTTACATTTTCTTATTATATTTATTAAAGAAAATACTCTTCTCTATATGGTTTGATTATTCATTTTCCTTCATATTCAATAGATGTAGAGTTAAAGCATTACAAAGAAATTAATTTTCAAAAATTAGTCAGCTTTGTTATTTATCATGGAAACAGCTGACATAATTACTCAAAAGAATTTAATTGACAGATGTCAGTTGCAAGTGCAAAACCAAATATGGAAAAAAGTATGGGATCTAAAATTGGTATGTCATAGTGTTGCTCGCAAGTGACACGCAGAGAAAGGCCAAAGAGAAGATGGAAGGACATTACTTAGTGTAGTTTATGTTATAATTTTATTGGATTTATAGAACCTTTTCAAATGAACTTTTGGTATGAAATTTGTAAAAAATAGTATGTGTTCGTGTTCGATTTTACATGATAGTATATAGAATCTGTTCCAAGGACCTTTTGGTATGGGATTTGTACAAAATACATGGAATTGACGGAAGGTCTTGTGCTGGCCACAACAGATTTTTTAGTTTAAGTTCTGTAATTTATTATTTTAACCCAACGTTTCGGCACCATAAACTGGTGCCTTCTTCAGGGGATACAATGACATATTTTTTGAAATAACAAAAACAACAAGTAACCAATGTAACAAGAAATGTTCATAAATGTTACCTTTTTTATGTATACAATTTTCTAGATATGCATGTCCGGCAAAAACATGGACGGCGAACATGCAACTTCTCAAGAAAAAATCTCCTTTTGTCAGAGGAAAAACCGTCCCAAAAACTGATAGAGAAGTGATCTGTATAACTCAGAGACGCTTTATCGGTAGCGAAATACCGCAGCCGTACTCTTTATTAACAGATGTTAGAAAAAGTTTAGAAAAAATTGTATACATATTACAAATTACAACATATTTAATATTGGAAGCCATGCGCGACTAAGTTCTAATCCGTCACAATGATTGAGATTGATATTTCTTGTTTTATAAATCTCAATGGCTTCTCTAATTAATCTGTTGTTAAGTCGAGTAGGTCTTGCAATTATTTTCGTATCTTCAAATTTAATTTGGCGGAATTCTTCCAAGGCATGTTCTGCAACGGACGATTTCTCAGGCTGGTTCAATCTGATGATGTTCGCTCAATCTTGTAGAGACAGTTCTACCAGTCTGGCCGATGTAAACTCTCCCGCAGACACATGGAATTCTGTAAATCCCTGATGATTGAAGAGGGATGACGTCTTTCACTTGTTTCAACATATGACGAAGTTTAACATATGGTGAAAACGAAATCTTCATGTTCTTCTTACGAAGAATTCTACCAATCTTGTCCGTATTGATTGTTCTCCAACGATCAGACATGATCGTATGTCAGATTTTTCAATGTTTTCGCCCGTTTTGGAAGTCGAAAGATGTCCCGATCCAGGTTCATCTTTAATTGATGTTCGACCACTTTTAAGACGAGAAAACCATTCGTAAATCCTTGCTGGTCACAAGGCTTCCTCCCCATAAGTCCTCCGAAGCATCGCCACAGTGTTCGCTGTTGAGCTAACATTCTCTTTACAATCAAATAATATTACTACCATGTTTATATCTCTACCCATTTTTGAATTATTGCCCCAAAAGTCAATATACCCCACATTTAGATAAAAACTTCAAAATTTTCAAAAATCTAATTTTTATGTATGTATATATATGTATAATGCGCTGATTCCAAATTTTGAAACCGCAGGTCAATATCTCGTTTCGTTCTCGAGATATTTAGATTTAAAGTTTTGCTCAAAACTGCCCATTTTTGGGTATTAGCCCAAAAATGGGTCGAGATATGAATTTGGCGATATCACCATTCGATTCTACGGACAAAAATACATAAGTATAGCAATTTTCATTATTTTTGACCAACCGGTTCATTTTTTATGAATAAAAGCTTGAAAACCCCTGAAAATGGCCAAAATCTGAAAAAATCGTAAGGGGTACACCTTAGATTTTTCCGATTTTTGGCCATTTTCAGTTATTTTGCTTTAGAGATTGTATGCGGTCTTTAAAAATTCTGAAAATTGGTGTACTTATGTAATTTTGCCCGTAGAATCGAATGGTGTTGTCGCCAAATTCATATCTCGACCCATTTTTGGGTTATTACCCAAAAATGGGCAGTTTTGAGCAAAACTTTGAATCTAAATATCTCGAGAACGAAACGAGATATCGACCTGCGGTTTTAAAATTTGGAATCAGCGCATTGAGAAGTATCTAAATACATAAATATTAGATTTTTGAAAATTTTGAAGTTTTTATCTAAATGTGGGGTATATTGACTTTTGGGGCAATAATTCAAAAATGGGTAGAGATATAAACGTGGTAGTAATATTATTTGATTGTAAAGAGAATGTTACGTAAGTGTACGCATTTTTAGAGTATTTATATATGAGTATACATAATATTCATGTGATAATTTTATTGGATTTATAGAATATGAAGGAAAATGTAAAATCAAACCGTGTAGACAATGAAATGTTCTTTCATATTTATAATAACATAAAATATCAAAAAATGATATTTAACTGCGTCTTTTCAAGAAATACTGTTAAGAATTTCAAATAAATGTACTTCCGCTTGTTCAATTACAACCAAAATCTAATCAGCTCTTCATATGGATGTAAAGAACAGAAATTTGAAAGAATTGTAATTTTTAGAATTGTAGTGTTGGAGTTATTGTCAGTGAAATTTTTGTCACACACACACAGGTATTCTAGAGACTAAAACGTGCTTGTTCATTAAAAACTCATCACTGTTCCGTGGTGCTAAAAAGGTCAATGTTCACTTTGTCAATTTCTGGGAAAACTTAAATTATTGATTAATCCTTTCGTTCAGTAAATAACGATACTCTTCATAACCTTGATTTATACATTTAATATACGATTAGTGGATGGATGTACTTTTATTGTTATAAACGCAGTGCTATTTTAGATCAAAGTGTAAAACCTTTTTGTACTAGGAAACGCTCATTGATTCTAGTTTAACTGGACATCAAAAGACACATTAACTACAATAGAATCTCTGATGTGTGTGTAGTTTTATTAGAATGTTCTCCTGTTCAGTCGCTTTGCGTCAACTGTTGTGTGACTTTTGGTTTTCACTCAGTAAAGATGAAAGTTTAGATTAATTAATAGTAAAATAAAATAACTATATATATACACTCCTGGACAAAATTAACGCATCACTTTTAATATTATAAATATATTTTATGACATAAGCATATTCTCAAAACATAAGTAAATAATAATCTGAAAAAATCAAAACAATATCTTGAATAAATACAAAAATATGAGTAGTTAATGTTAAAAATTGTGAAGACATTTAAATGAGATGATTCTTTCAAGAAATATGAATTTTCAAATGTTCACAATGAGACAGAATAACACCATTAAATTTGTCGGAAAATTTCCTATAAGATCATGTAACTTTTAACTTTATTAAAGTAACTAACTAGGTACAAGTTATAAAACAAAAACTGTGGTCCAACAGTCGGGTCATAAGAGTTCGGCCGGAATTTAATATTGAGTTACATCGCCTTTATTACTGATAACAGTGTTTATTCTGCTAGATATTGTGTTCACTAGCTTTGCACGTTCTTCTGGTAGAATATTATCCTATATGTGTTGAAATGTATCTTTTAATTGGGGTACTGTACGCGCCGGATGTTTCCGAAGATGTTTCTTCATATATCGCCAAAGGGACTCAATAGAAGATAAATCTGGACTAGAAGATGTCCATTTTTAAACTGATATTTCATGCTCTTTGAACCATGTTTGAACATTTATTGCCATATGACATGATGCGCCGTCCTGCTGGAAGATGAACTCACCTTCGGTCGTTTCGTAATTAACGATTGAAGGTAAAAAACTTTCTTCCAGAATGTCTCGGTATTTCTGTGAGTTCACTGTTCCATTAATGAAGTGTATTTACGCACGCCCCTTCCAGACATACAATCCCAGACTATAACAAACACTGAGAACTTGACTTTTTTCACTAAACAGTCGTTTTGGTAAGTCTCCGCAGATGTACGCAACACTCGTTTCCGCGAGTTTTCTACGCAAACGTCTAATTTGGCTTCGTCACTCCAAATTACGCTGTACCATTGTCTTTGAGTCCAGGTTCGGTGTTCTCGAACTCATTTCTGTCTAATACTATTTTGCAATTTTGTTAATAATGGTTTTTCTTTTGCCTATTGCAAAAATTAAATAAGCTATTAACAAATTGTACAAAAAAAAGGTAGTAGAATGTTACCTTATAGAACTTGAATCCAATATTTCGAACAATTCTCTTCGTTATAGACAACAAAACTTCCTTTGCTATACTCTCCCTCTATAGCACAGTTATATATTTAGTATTTGACCACGGATTTTTTTTAATGTTCTACTTAAAGCTAGCTTGTTTACTTTTGTAATAATAGATGGTCGGCCGGTTTTGGTTTTTCATCGACTCCGCCTGTTCTTTTATATAAATTAATGGTATATTGCACTGTCGAAATAGGAACAGAATGCGAAACAGATATTCGACGTGCCGAAATTCCCTTTTTATGGGCATTAATGATGGATAAGCGCAAGTCTTTACTTTGAGGGTTACCATGAGACATTGTGCTTGAAAACCATTAATTACTAACCGATAACTAATACTGAGAGGTATTTTGTTTATTTGTGCAATGTTTGTTCTGTATTAACAAGAGCGCATTATTTTTATGACTAGTATGATAAGTGGCCGAACTATTAATACCCATTAGTTGGACCATACTTTTTGTTATATAAATTTAGTTTATTAGGCGATTTTAATAAAGTATTCAGTTTTTGTAAGTTTATAGTCTATATTTTAAAATAGACGAAAAAGATTTGTAGAAATTATTGACCATTTGGGTAGGTGTAATAATTTGTTCAGACGTCTAGTAGAAAATGTAGGCCGGCCGAACTATTATGAGCCTGGGCTCGTATAACGAAGAAAATATGATTTAGTTTTACTAATTCTGTGCCTTTTTTGTTGCAGATAAGCTGTCAAGTCTTCACGATAGTCCTCAAATATTTCCTCTTCACAAACTACACTTGGATGTTATGTGAGGGTGTTTATCTTCACACTATTTTAGTTTCCGCCTTCATAGCGGAGTCTAGATTGATGATTTGGATGCACTTCATAGGGTGGTTTGTGCCCATATGTTTCGTCATCGCTTATACAGCAGCTAGAATCTACACTAGGAGCACGGGATAGTAAGTGGATGATTTTTATTCGGCTCATTTCTCATTTTCATGTACAGGGTGTTAGAAAAATCTGATGTGGCCAACATAAGACCTCCCGCTATTTAATTTTTATTAATTTAAATACATACCTACATATTTACTAATGCTGCAAACTATATTAAGTTCCTTTGCATATTACTATTGCTTTGTACCTTCCGTCAAAAGGAAGGTATTGTTTTTGGTCAAAAAATTCGGTGGTGAGTTTTTAATGAATAAGCACGTTTTAGGGTCCCTACAATACGAATGTACTATTTTTAAGATGATGTCTGTATGTGTGTGTGTGTGTGTGTCCGTGTGTGTGTCTGTGTGTGTGTCTGTGTGTGTGTGTGACAAATTTTTCTCCGACGATAACTCCAAAACTACGATTCTAAAAATTATGATTCTTTCATATTCCTCTTCTTTACAACCATATGAAGAGCTGATTAGATTTTGGTTATAATTGGTCAACCGGAAGCACCCTTATTTGAAGTTCTTAACAGTTTTTCTTGAAAAATCGCAGTTAAATATCATTTTCGACATTTTATGTGATTATCAATAGAAAGAATATCTTATTCTCTATACGGTTCGATTATACATTTTCCTTCATATTCATAGTCATAGAGAGATTAAGAGAGATTAACTTTCGAAAATCAGTCAGCATTGCAAAAATTATGAAAACAACAGGTACATATATTCAAAAAAATCTAATTGACAGATGTCAGTGGCAAGTGCAAAACCAAAGTGGAAAGTATATGATCTGAAAGTGATATAAGTGACAGAGTGTCCCTCGCCAGTGGGAAGAGAAGATGGAAGGACTGTATAACAGAAGATTTGAGAGAGGAAGAACTGTGTCACGAATGTGCTTTGGACAGGAATGAGTAGAAGAGAAGAGTAAGAAACAGCGACTTCTAATAAAATAGGGCAAAGTTGAAGCAGGAGGAAGTGTTAAGTGCAATACATATGTACAAAATACATCGAATTGACGGAAAGTTTTGTGCTGGCCACAACAGATTTTTTTACTATTTTCTGTTTAAAATATCACCATTATTAATTTGAAAAGATTAGTTTTTTGACAGTGATATTTATTTGTCAGTTACATACATTTGAAATATGAACTGCGTAACAAAGGAATCTTTAAATCATACGCTCTGAGATTTATAAAAAAAAATCTGTTGTGGCCAGCACAAAACCTTCCGTCAATTCGATGTATTTTGTACATATCTTATACCAAAAGTTCCTTGAAAAAGATTCTATATATATAATTGTAACAAGAACACACTATTTTTTACATATCCATACTGAAAGTTCCTTTGCAAAGATTCTAAAATCTAATAAAATTTTAATACGAATACGAACGTACATTATGTATTGCACTTAACACTTCCTTCTGCTTCAACTTTTCCCTATTTTATTAGAAGTCGCTGTTTCTTACTCTTCTCTTCTACTCATTCCTGTCCAAAGCACCTTCGTGACACAGTTCTTCCTCTCTCAAATCTTCTGCTATACAGTCCTTACATCTTCTCTTTTGCCTTTCTCGTACTTCTGGCATTATAAGTTCCTATCTTGAGCCGAGGCCGCAAATGCAAGTCACTGGCGAGGGACACTCTGTCACTTATATCACTTTCAGATCATATACTTTCCACTTTGGCTTTGCACTTGCCACTGACATCTGCCAATTAGATTTTTTTGAATATATCTGTTGTTTTCATAATTTTTGCAAAGCTGACTGATTTTCGAAAGTTAATTTCTCTATAACTCTATAGCTATTGAATATGAAGGAAAATGTATAATCGAACCGTATATAGAGAATAAGATATTCTTTCTATTGATAATCACATAAAATGCCGAAAATGATATTTAACTGCGATTTTTCAAGAAAAACTGTTAAGAACTTCAAATAAGGGTGCTTCCGGTTGACCAATTATAACCAAAATCTAATCAGCTCTTCATAGGGTTGTAAGGAAGAGGAATACGAAAGAATCATAATTTTTAGAATTGTAGTTTTAGAGTTATCGTCGGAGAAAAATTTGTCACACACACACAGACACACACACGGACACACACACACACACACACACACACACACACACACACACACATACATACATACAGACATCATTGTAAAACCAGTAAAATCGTATTGTAGGGACCTTAAAACGTGCTTATTCATTAAAAACAAACCACCGAATTTTTTGACCAAAGACAATACCTCCCTTACCTAAAGGTGACGGAAGGTAAAAATATATATATTTTAAATATGTCTGTAAAATATAGAAAAAGTTTTAATGTATATCTGTAAAAAAGTCAATAATCTTAAATTTTTATGATATAACAAGCGAAAAAATAATATTTAATGGTATTTTTCGAAGAAAAACCATTATAAGCTTCAAGTAAAGTGCCATTTCCGGTTATCCGATTCTCAATGTACTTCGGAGCCATGGAGTTTCAAACAGAATTCGTTTTTTAATGCGTAGATAATAAACAATTTAATTAAAATAGTTACAAACAGTTAAAGTTTTGATTGCCACTGGTGGCCTGTCATTCAATATATCTTTCATACAAACGCAACAAAAAATATCTGGCGTTTTATCATAAATTCAATCAAGTATTATTTGGTCTACTTCCGTTGTTTCGTTATTTTCTGCATTCATGTAGTTGAAAATGGAAACAGTATTTCAAAAAGACAATAGCAAAAGGCTTGAAAGTAGTGAATAGAGAGAATGTGTGACGTAAATTTAGATTTAGAGATGAGAAAATGTTATAGTGTAGTAATAGTATAAATTATTTTATAGATGTGGTTTCTTTTCATAATTTTGTTTTATGATTTGAATTTGAAAAGAAATTGACTTTTATGTGATTGGTAGTTCTCAATACCACTAAAATACTATAGGAGGCATTTGAAATGATCTTAACAACAGGATTAGGGGTTGTATTTAAAAAATTTAATACTGCGAATTAGGATTCATTAGTTTCAAGTACAACCCTGGATTCGGAACTACTGTTAATAATACTAATAACCCTAAAATTTAATTTTAATAACACTTAATACGTTCTTTGAGAACTAAGTTCTTGTGATCAGTAGTACAACAAGGAAAAGTTAAGTATCCAAGATTACTTAACATGTTAACCATGCCAGAGGTCCTGACAATTCTTAAAAACTAGTACCATAGTGATATATTTATTTTCAGCAACACATACTAAGGTATTTCTGGGATTTCTTAATACTAATCACAGGGAAAAGTTATGAGAAGAAACCACATTTATAAAATAATTTAAACGACAACTTTCAGTCGCTAGTCTTACTATATTAAAAACTCGATTATTTTAAATAGTAATAATTTTTTTTAACTTTATTATAGAGTTTTAATATAAATGACCAATTTCATAATTTGTTACTACGGTGTAAGAACCTATTCAGCATTGAATTATTTTTTAAAAATGGAAGTATTTGGACTAGGGTTCATTCGTAGGGCTTTGTTCCCGGGAAATGAAGCTCGAGAAAAGTCGAGAACTCGAGAAATCATATTTGAGTCTAAAAGATTGTAAAATAAGACTATTTTGCCTTTCCTGTTTGGTTTATAAAAGCGTGGCGCGGGGCGCTAAAAATGGTTCTGTGATTATAATTATATATTATGTCAGCTTAGCTCTGAATTTCGTAGAAAGTTTGATATTTAAATTTTTAATTTGCTTTTTAAGGGAAGAGAATTTTGATTTATATGAAAGAGATTTTATTTTTGTTTTTTAATGCCCGGTTTTTCAGTCACGGTTTAAACCAAAAATTTGGTTCAAGTTCAGGTTCAGGGTTCAAAGTGTTTTTCAGTCTGGCTTAAACTTTGAACTCAGCTCAAATTTGACATGAACGTGAACCGTCAACGTTTCTAGCTTAAGTATCGAATTTTTGGTTCAGTGGAATATTTTGACAGTAATTTGGTAATTCATTTATTAATTTTGACATATTGATATCTTGTCATATGTATTGGCGTTACAGTAAGGTAGGTACCTATTATAAATAGAATAATAATATGAAGAATGAAAATATTGTTAATTTTTTCGAATACCTGGACCGAGATAGGATACCAAAAATTATACGACCTACAATAATACGGTTTGTTTAACGGGATGATTTTGATTATTTTGTAAGATATCAATTAAAGAAATGAAGTTATGCGCGTAAAACAAGGAATTGTACCAAATATGTTCTCGTACTAATTGGCCAATAAAAATATATAAAATACATTAATGAATATTCAGGAATTCAGCGGTGCCACCTATGGACACATGCTACTTTTAATATTTGATTTTTTGCTGTAATTCTTGAATTTTATCAATTAAAATGGTAGGTAAAACTTGAATACGAAGACTACCACTAGTAGATTAAAAAAACTTTTCGTTTACAAATTTTTATTTTAAGCCTTTCTTTTAATTTTCATACTTCTTTTTAAATACAATAGAATTTCGACACATATATTAATTAATTTGATTAGTATTTTCTTCCCAACACTTTTCATTGGCCTTATAAAATATCTTTCCCGTCTTTCTACATTCTTGAATACCATATCCATCAAAATATCTAGTTCTTCAGGGTAAAAATTTGTAGCTTATAATTTCCATCAATATTTTCCATTTTTACTTCAAGAATAATACTTAAATATGTCAACGTGGAGTGACGGAGTGTCAAAATGACATATTAATGATCAAAAAATTGAATAAAAGCGTAAATTACACATCACATCTGCAACATTATGACATTTGTTTGAAGTTCAACTGAACTAGTTCAAATATACACATTATAAACAAAAAATAGTTCAGGTTCAAGTTCAAGGTTCAACTGAGCTGAAGTTCAAACGGCCACTGAAAAACCGGGCATTAGACAAGCTTATTTTTGTTTTTTAAGACAAGCTAATTTTTATTCCTAATGTTTCTTTGAAAGAGATTTTGTTATGTGTTTAGATTTTGTTTTTAAGAGAAGAAAATTTTAATTCCTAATGTTCCTGAGAAAGAGATTTTGTTATTTTTTGTTTAGATTTTGTTTTCAAGAGAAGATAATTTAGTTAGTTCCTATGAAAGTTAAAACTGTCAATGATGATGTTTTATGATTATTTTGATATTTTTATTTGAGAGATAAAACCACTTAATTTGTTGATTTATAAGAAGATATTTTTTATGATACATATTTTTAATTTTGTAACGACATTTTCATTATTTGAACCGAAAAGGTATGCAAAAAATACGTAAATGTAAATTTCTCGACAACCCGAGAAGACCCGAGAAATTACCCTTGAGAATTCTCGAGACCCGAAAAATTGATAAGCTCGAGAAATCATGGACCCTAATTTGGACGTACACTTCTGTGCAATAAAATTAAGCAAAAGTTTTGCGACTATTTTTTCGCAAATTTTAGTTTTATAATTTGGGTTTCTTAGCTGCTACTCTATTTCGCAAATCTGACGATTTAATTCTGAAGACGGTGTCTTTACAAACGTTCATTAGTCGAGCGATTTGTCTTTTGGAGAAACCATCTTCTATTCCAGTTTCCAGTTATGATTCTAATCTTAGAATTACTGTCTGAATGACGCGGCATTTTGACATTAATAAGAAAAATGACAAATTACATATTTTTAGGCATCTTATTATGTCCACTTTAAACTATAAAATATTTTGTGTGCTTATTTTTATTGCACAGAAGTGTACTTCAGCAATTTTGAGGCCCCGCCTTAAAATAGTTAATCCTGCCCTGTGTAATAGTATTGTTTTTGGCCAATCGAATAGGTTTATTAGTAACGCCGGTGGCAATCCTAAGCAATTTGGTGCGGTAAACAAATATCAGAAACGAGAAACCGCCGCCAAAACACAATCAATATTCTACAAACGGAATCAGATTCACTGAAATCGCTTTCATGTTCATGTCAATCATTTACCTTATTAATTCTGATTCTATACTGAGTGTTTCATGTAACAGTAAAGGGCTTTGGAGTATGGAAAAAATCCCAATAAACATTGGTGCCATAATGCTTCCAAACAGAGATATCGAGGATTTAAAAAAAAAGTATTAGGCTAGTTATATTTATGTTTTATTGGGACATACAAAAATATGTTGTAGCCAGCACAATACTTCTCGCCATTTTTGTTTTGTTACATAAGTATCGAATTTAACATTACTTGTACGCACAAATAAGGAATCTTGTCCTACTCTTCTAAAATGTTCAAGATGGTTCCAATACATTGACGAGATTGGCGTTATTTCTTAAAAATATATGTATTATTACTATTAATATACATAATGACCCACAATTTTAAATATTTAATTAGTAATTCAATAAGAAATATTAAATGTACTTTCCAGAATTTTTTTTTAGTAATGTTAATAAAACTGTTGATTTTTGACACTGACATTTACCCGTCAGTGACAAATATTGAATTGAATTTTAGTCTGAACAGTGCGATTTATTGCACCAGATTATTATATTATATATTATATTTTCATTATCACTAAATCTATAGAAGATATAATATTTTTTTTAAATGTATAGTAGATGAAGAATTTTATGTTCTTCAATATTTGTAAGAACAAAAATTTTCAAAAAATAATATGTAGAACATTTTTTAGAAACTACTACTTGTGGTTGTTCAATTGTATTCTTTTCTGTTCCAGTTGTTGGATGCAGGAGGATATATACGACTACATCCTTTCAGTACCAGTGTGCATTCTAATTGGCCTGAATCTTTTGTTTCTCTGCAACATCGTCCGAGAACTTATGATCAAGTTGAGAGCAGATTCAAGACTAGGAGTTCACAATACGAATCGGCCTTCTAGAACAGCTATCCAGGCCCTAAGGTAAAATGTTATTTGTAATATACGGGCCATAAGCTTATAATAATTCGACCGGTTTATATTTTCAACAAATTATTAAATCTACACAAATGGTTCGAAATTTCTACAAAATTCTTTCGGCTACTTAAATATATACGAAGCGTGGCTACAAAATAACGAGATTGATCGTAGAACCTTGACAATTTATAAAATTACACGAAACAAATATTGCTACCCTCAATGAACTCTCCTTCCCGAAGCCTATACCGCCCGATGCGCTTTTTTATAACTACATCTCGGCCCCGAAATGGTGCCTTTTAACGCAGAATTACAATGTGGTAAAAGATATAAAAAATTAATTTTTCTCAATTAGTATTTAACTTGAATAGAGAACAGAGATATGATATAAACATACTGTATTACACTATAATCTTTTCTTTCCTTGATAGTCAGAACTATTAAAGCTCATTGCATGTAGTGTTGGGCTGATTACTATATAACTATTTATTGTCAAGAATATATGGGCGATAATACATGCATTAATATAATATACATTTCACATTCCTTTTGACCTGTTACTGGCGTCCTTTTTTTCACACGCACACGAGCTCATCAGCGTGGGACAGCTCATCTATGACGCGTTCCCCTAGGTGTTATAAATACACATAGTCACTCTAATCACAACAATTATCACAAGCGTGCATTATCATCTAATAAGATAGATAGGAGGGGGGGGCAGGAATAAGGTTACTCCCAAGTCTCCGACTTGGGCAGGCGCCCCGCATATTAAATGCGGCCTAGCACCTCGTGGGTTCCGATACCCCTATCCGCCAAAGTATGCACCTAGTGCAGGGACTAGCGGTACCGTCGCCACGCATGTCCCAGACATGTTGAACTCCCAGAGCTCGAGCTCCAAGAGGCCATGGGTCCCAGACCCATCATGAGAGTTTAGCTTACGATCACACATAGGTCGCAGACCTATAATAAACCCCAGATTTATCCTTAACGTCCCATACGTTCTCGTGGATCTCAGCCTCTCATTTAGTGTCACTAGCGGTACCATAGCCACCAACACATGTCCCAGACATGTTGAACTCCCAGAGGCCTGTGGGTCCCTGACCCACTTGGTGTTTCTCCACTATGTACGCTAGCCACCTTCAGAGCACGAGGCTCTATGGACCCAGGGTTGTCCCAGACAACCCTTCGGATATTAGGATATAACTACAAGTTGTGGCCATAAACAAATAATACAGATGTATACTTCACATATACCATGCATATAAAATACACAAACAGTGTATAAGCATATCAATCAAGCATCTGTTGATTTACACTCGATCGTCATACCTGTTCAATAATTAGAATGACCGTGAGTTTAATCACTCACCTTTCATTACAGCAAACTTATTGACACACACATCAGCATAGTACACTGGTCACAACACAACTGACCTAGTCACCCAGCCTCCAAGGGTTGGAGGGATCGAGCGTTGTTTATTTTTCTAGGAATGTGTTTATACTTTGGAAAGTCAAGTGCTTTCTGCCTGCATTTCAAACCATCGGCACGCAGCCGAAAAGAGAATCTTACAGTGGGAATAAAAGCAACTCACATGGCACTAAGTTAAGTGAGTACGGTTGATGTATCAACACGGTGATTTTATATTTCGTCAAAAATGTCTTGCCGGACAGGGCGTTTTGTTCCGGCGCGTTGTCTTCATGGAGAATCCATTACATTTCAGCCTTTTTTCTTCTTGTAATATGCTTCGTTAACGAAATGCCCCTCAGGCACCCAATCCATGTGAACAATCACTCGGATTTCAAAAAAATAATGTCAGTGCACGGCCTTGGCGCTAATCGTCTCCGATCTCTTTTCTTCCTTCTCTGAATCTCCGGACTAGTTTTTATTTTTTAACACACTCTATTTCTTACAATTTGCGTAGGTTTCATAATTAGTTTATTAAAAATGTAAAACGGTCGAACTGTTTCGAGTTTGGGCTCGTATTAGTTCAACTTTAAGGATATGTTTATAAGAAAAACTATTTAGAATTAGTGTTTCAAACAACGTGCCATTTCTAGTTTTCCCACTGACACTAAAATTTAATGCCCTGTTCCATTTTATTTCTGACTAGGAATGCAAGTTTTCAAACTATTCAAATTGTTTGAAATTGAGGTAGAGTGTAGTGGACCCACAACTTTATACTCACACGCACACACAGACAAACACAAACACAGACATCATGTTAAAATCGGTATCTAGGTTGTGATTATTTGAACGATGTCTGATGCAGACCTTTTACGTATATTAGGAAGTAAAAATACAGAAAAATAATGATAATAGTATATTGTGTAATAGGCTATTCCACAGTAATCAAAAATAGTAAAAGTTTATTGAAAATAAGAACGATAATAGTTAAAGGATAAGGAAAACCATATTTATTTTATTATAAATTATTCCTTCTAGAAAACACGGCGAGTTTTGCTTTTGATGATGCAGGACATGTGCACGAGTGTTTGAGCAAATAGGATCCAAGTATGACCTCCGATTTTGAGAAGCCCCGCCCTAACTAAGAATATACTTCTTCGGGTGTGTCGGATCTGTTCGGCTGCTGTTTGGGTGACGTTCTAATTTCTTTACTTTTATAAAATGAGAAAAAAGTGAAATAATTTATTTTATGTCTCTAATAATGAATTATAATATTACAACTTAAATATGCATTATTTTGTAATTTGTTTAACAATTTTTCGTGGTTTGTGAACCACTGTTTGTTTACTTCTGGTATATCCACATTACCTACGTCACAAAGCAGATTTAAAATTCGGACCTTAATATCTCGCTTATTTGGAGGAATTTTTAACTAGGACTTTCACATGTGGTCTTATATTTTTATGTATTTCAAGAAAAAAATTTTTAAAAAATGTCGTGGAATAGCCTATTAGGAGTAAAAGTGATTCTTTGTGTGGCGAGCATGCAAGTTTGAACGACGAGCGGTAGCGAGTCGGACAATTACATGCGAGGCACAAAATGACACTTTTACTCCGAATGACTCATTATATTTTTTCTTCAAACATACGTATTTAAATAAAAAATTACAACTTGACGTTACAATAATTATAAACATTTTACGTGAAGGACGTTTGCTGATTTCAATTGCTCTGTTGCTATGGATACTTTCGTATTTGTTACAAACATTCAAGTGAAAATTTTCACGTTTTGACGTTTAAATAAAAACTATGCAATTTTATATTCTCCTTATGTGCAATTATATCAGAATTTGAAGTATTGCCATGTACGGCTCTCTAAGTTCAACAATATTGCTCAAGGATGTGATATGTCGAGGAATCGCTGAAAAACAATATGAACTTTTTCATATCACTTTAATTCTAATTATTCTTACCGTCATTACCAATATGTAAGTTTGCTATTTTATAATATGTTATGTAGTTAAATATAAACTGTTTATACTTCAATTTGTAGGTTATCTTGGTTAACTGGGGGCGATTTTGAAGGGTTCTATTTTACAAGTTACTTCTTATTCTTTTATTCTTCTTCTGGACATGCGATTTTTAGCATAAATCCAATACCTCTCTAAGGCTGTGTCCGATGTCGCATTTTGACATTTAGATTTTAGGATTTAGGTCTTCACATAAATACAACTCCGAATGGCACACTAAAGACACCCATTGGTTTGTAGTTGTAGGACAACACTTTAGAAGAACAAAAATGAATTATACAGTTCGATTCAATTTGCTGCTTCAAATAAAATACCGAGAGTTTTTTTTTATCAGTGAACATGGGCGTATGTCATTACCATAGTTACATTTAAAATGATTGACAGCAATGTATTATCGCGTTTTTTTTAAACTGGACATAGGACGTGACATTTAGTATATCTGTCAATGTCATCAAATTGTCATATTTCAAAATGTATACAGTTGAAGAAAAAGTTCATATTGTATGGTATAATTCTATACTCTGACATAAGCCTAAGGCAAGAAATAATTAATATAAATTATATTTTATCCCTCTTCTTTAATTGATCATTATTTATTTTGTCACCATTGTAAATACAATTTTTTAAATGGCCCCAAAGAAAAAAAATCGTTTGTTGCAAGATCTGGTGGCATTGCAAGCCACTCACTTCTCCACGACGTCCTATCCAGCGTTGGGGGAATACCTGGTGCAGATATAAGTGAAAATTTTGACGACTCCAATACCTGCAATTTTGTGAATTTACTTCCCGATTAATATAAAATGTCGCTTCATCCGTAAATAAAATTCGATCCAGTAATATTTCCCCACTATTAATTTTGTTCATCATATCTTCGCAAAAGATATTTGTTCGTTCTATACCGTTGTGTAATAACTCTTGGTGATTTTGATATTTAAAACTCTTAAAATGTTCTTGTCTTAAAACCTTGTATACTAGTATTCTTAATTTCAGAAAAAAAAATGTTGACAGGGTGTTGTCACTTTCAATTAATTGCATAATTTCTTGTTTTTTTCTATTAACTACAGTACTTGGTCTGATTTTCTTCTTGTGCTGTTTATTGACGCATCCTTTAGTTCTGTAGTCATTGTAAATTTTTCTTACAGTTGTTGGACTGGGTCGCTTATTAAAAGTTAATGCACATAAGTCAGAAACTTGTTGTAGACTCGTTATTTATAATTACGCCAATTTACAATTTGAACTGTTCTTTAACTGTATACATTTTGAAGTATGACAATTTGATGACATTGACAGATATACTAAATGTCACGTCCTATGTCCAGTTTAAAAAAAAACGCGATAATGCATTGCTGTCAATCATTTTAAATGTAACTATGGTAATGACATTCGCCCATGTTCACTGATAAAAAAAACTCTCGGTATTAATATTATATTTCATAAAATAGAAGCTAAGAAGCTATTCTTTGACAGTAAATTTGACATTTTGTACAAATTATAGCAACGAACATGATTTGTTTAATTAGTGCGCGTCAACTTCAAGGCATAGTGTACTCCTGGAAAACCCTAAAATCTAATTCCTAAAATCCTAAATAATCACTAGATTTAGGGTATATAAATTTAGGATTTAGATATTATAGATATTTTGCTTAATTATGAGTTTTGTATTTTTATGGCGAACCCTGTAGTTACACAACACTCATCTTTCGTTTCGATTGTATGGCGTATTTCTGTCCAAATACATTCCTTCGCGTCATCGCGTTTTATTTTAGTAAAACATTGCCTCGGTAAAATATTGTCCGTGGTTTCAAGTTGTCTCTGGGGATTGGGAATTAGGGAATCTCCCCGTAAATCCGACAATTTGTGGAATATTAAACAAACACTTGTAAAAGCCGGCGTATTTATAGTAGGTAGCATCATTAGGGTACAGACAAAATCAATATCACTTGAATAATGAGATAACATAGACGGCTTGGCATTCCAAAAACATTTTACGAGTTCGAGTTACGTAAATTGCTGCAGTTCCAAATCTGCAATTCAAATCGTTAAGAATGTATTTTCTTTTTGCTTCGTTTTCTTGTAAACGGGGGTGTTAAAAATAACGGTGTCGGGGTGTTTATCTTTGTTTTTGTATGTAGTAGTGTGTTAATAGAATGCATTTAGCTGATAGGTGTAGCTTATTACTATTTAACGTATACGAGGTCTGTCCGAAAAGTATCCGACCTTCCTTCATATCTTCGCGCCTGACAATGAGCCTGTTTCACATTTTTCAAAATCTATTTTAAATGAAAGTTTATGGAATGATTTTCTTAGTAATAATTTTTATTTTAATAATTTGCTGTTATTTGTGGAAATAATTAAATAAAAAGATTGGCGTCCTGAAAAACTACCCCCCACTCCTGTGACGTAGAAACACATACATTACATCATTAATAGCCAATAGGAAAATAGTTTTTCCATCACCTAGGTTTATTCATATTATTTATATAAATAAACGTAGGCTTACAGTTTGTCACATGTTAATAAAAAATCTTTTAATTTGACATTGGACGCTGACATTGCTCATTGTAAATGAATAATAATTACACTCAAGCTAAGTCGGACAATTTACCGAAGGTCAGTATCTGGATGTTGGCTGAATTTATATCAGAGAATGATTGTTTTATTGCTACCGAAATAAGGGGTGTTAAAGATCTGAGATAAAATAAAATATAAGAACTGAATTTACTATATAAATTGGTAATATATTTTACTTTAAGGTTCTGGTTATGATTCTTACATTGAATCTGCTATAGGATATGCAGATCTATGTCGAGAAATAATATCTGGATAGTAGATGTAAAGTTTGCCCTAAACATAAAGTGAAGCAACAAAAATATACTGTTATCTTGACGGTGGATGAAAATTGAAATGATCTTCACAAACATGAAAACACGATTTTTCTGACATTATCAGCTCTTCAACTTATTGCTTCTAGCCACAATTTTCTTTCCATCGCATCTTTTGACAAATTTATAAACTCTATAGTAGGTTTGTTTCTAACAGTATTTTTGTAAGAAGGCACAATACAATATCGTAAATTACTCATTTTATTTTGAACTTGAACTAATCTTAAAAATTTGACATTTGTTTGACAACTTTGACAATACACTTGGCACCAAACACAAAAATTTTTACATTATAAACGGACCAATTAGAACCGCTGAAGATGTATGTGTTCTGACGTCACATTCTGTTTCAGATCACGTGACTTATTCAAAATTTTATCCAAATTTCAAAAATTAATTGTAAAATATCTAAAGGATATTTCGTAATATTTTTAAATTTGAGGCTCTTTAAAGAACAATATCTTTTAAAATTTAATACTTAGAAGTCATATAAAAATTCTTGCAACAGCCCTATTTTAGCGCCCTCTGCCGGGTACGAGTGTCAACTGTAAAGCTTCACGAATTCCCTAGATGCCGCAGTTTTGGTCGGATTGCCTTAGTTTACGTGCAGCATGCGTTTGTTTACAAAGTGTTTTTTACGTTTGTCGCATTTTGCTATTGTAAAAAATGACGGAAAGATCAGAACAACGAATTCGCATTAAATTTTGCTTAAAACTCGAAAAGAGTTGTGTGGAGACCATCGAAATGATGAAGACGGCATTTGGGGACGAGTGTATGAGCAAAACACAAATAAAAGACTGGTATAAACGGTTCAAAGATGTTGATAGTAACGACAAAAAAACAGGATAATATTGAACGTGTGCAACTTGTGATCAATGAAGATCGTCGATTGACTGTGCGAGAACTAGAATATGATCTGGGAATACCGAAAACAAGTGTTTGGAAGATTTTAACTGAAAATTTGCAAATGGTTCGTGTGTGTCCGAAATTGCTAACGGTGGACCAGAAAAACCTTCGCCTTGAAATCGCTCAGGACAATTTGGAAATGGTCAATAATGATCGACTTTTGGCTGTTCCCAAGATTAAAAATGTCGCTCAAAGGACACCGATTCGACGACAAAGAAACAGTCGAAACTAATACGACGAATGCTCTAAAGGCAATACCAAAAAATGAGTTCCAAGACTGCTTCCAAAAGTAGAAAGGCCGTTGGAAGCGTATTCTTCAATCAAATGGGGACTACTTCGAAGGATGCCACCAGCCCGATGACGCAGAATAACAGCAGCGGGGAAATATAAAGAAAGGTCGGATACTTTTCGGACAGACCCCGTATGTAACAAAAGTTATGAGAAAAAGTTAGACAAAAGTACAATAGCGAACTCTAGTGAAACAATGTCTAATAAAGAATTTGTCGCGAAAATAAAACTTGAAGGGGGTGAAATAGGAGATGAAAGTTTGTATGGAGAACCAATATTTTTTTCCGCTGAACCAATTTTGATGAATTTTGGTATAGATAGATTGGACTTTGGAGAAGGACATAGGCTACCTATTGTCGCGAAATAATTAATTATAAAACGACGGTTCGATAGCGAAGTGCAATACAATACTTTTATAACATAAAATGGAAATGGCGAGAGGTCTTGTGCTGGCCACAACAGATTTTTACCTCTCGCTAAGAGAGGTATTGGATTCATGCTAAAATTCGCATACCCAGATTTTAGCGAATAAGCACGATTTAAGGTCCCTATAATCCGTTTATAACATTTTTAAAATGTTGTCTGTGTGTGTGTGTGTGGATGTGTGTATGTGTGTATGTCTGGATGTTGTAGCCACGATTCCTCAAAAACTATAAGACTTAAGAACTGTTTAACTATGGATTCCTCAATCTGACATTCCTGGGAAGAGCTGAAAAGGTTTTGGTAACAATTGAACAACCGGAAGTAGTAATTTTTAAAAGAAATTCTTCCAAATATTAATTTTTGAAAATTTTTGATATTACTAATTTTGAAGAACAAAGTTCTACACCTGATACATTTAAATTTTTTATTATATCTTCTATAAATTTAGAGATAAAGACGCTATAATATATAGAATATCGGGATATAACAAGTCGAGTAGGCGAAACTACACTAAGGAAACCAGTTGACAAATTCAAATGTTTATAATATAATTTGTAAATGACAGATTTCAGTGTCAAAAATAAACAGTTTTAGTGACATTTTGATAGCTTTTTCTGGGAAGTACATTTAATCTTTCTTATTGTTTTATTAATTAAATATTTGAAATTATAGGTAATATACATGTATCCATCAGAAATACCTCCAATCTGGTTAATGAATTGGAAGAATCTGTGACATTTAGAAATTTCCTCATACAATGAAAAATAGATATAATTAGAATTATATGTGTGCAGAAGACATGTTAAATACAATAAAAGACAATATTTGGGTTCTGTAATATTTTGTTATAAAACGACGGTTCGATAGCAAAGTGCAATACAATACTTATATAGCCTATTATGGAAATTGCGAGAGGTCTTGTGCTGGCCACAACAGATTTTTTAATATGTTATATACATAATTTTCTGTATCTATGTTCATACCGAAAAATAAAAAATTTAATAATTAGAAAATGGACTGACAGTTGACAGTTCAGGTTAGAAGTTTGCAATCTTTTATTCTTACGCATTGCTCTTAGTTCTTAAGCATTAATCCTTATGCAAAGCTGGAAATGATAGTAAACTTTGCTGTATGATAAACATTTTTACGCATTGCGCTTAGTTATTAATTATAGCTCTTACGCATTAGGATAATCGGTGGAAATGAAACTTAACACGAAATAATACAAGATATATTTATATGATGATCTACTTAAAGTTATTTTTGTTTATCTAAGTTTCCAGATATTTTTCTTTGGAATTAGAGTTATTTCATCCCTCGAATATGTGAAAAAAATATTGGATGGACTGTCATATTTACTCAAAGATCGATCTGCGCTGTTGTATGCTATGTTTGTGGATTCTCAGTAAACAAAAAATCAATTTGGTATTACAAGTGCATCGAATGCATTTGTTTGATTTACAGGGAGTGGATATGTATATATAAACAGTGTATATGAGGCAGTATTTTCTTTATGGCATAGTAAAAGTTTTTTTATAGCACATGTAGTATAAACATTTATTCATTAGGTAGCTTTATTATTCGTCTTGTTTATACGAACAAAATTTCTAGCTAACAGACTAATAATATACGAGGGGCAGACGTCAGACAAATGTAAACTGATTTTTTTATCACCGCTGAACAAGCCTAAGGCTATGTCCGTGTCCGATGTTGCACTTTTATCACCCTAATATCTAAATCCTAAATTTATATGCCCTAAATATCGTAATAATTTAGGATTTTAGGAATTAGATTTTATGGTTTTGCAGGAGCACACTATGCCTTGAAGTTGACGCGCACTAATTAAACAAATCATGTTCGTTGCTATAATTTGTGCAAAACGTCAAATTTACTGTCAAAGAATAGCTTCTTAGCTTCTATTTTATGAAATACTAGCTGACCCGCCCCGGCTTCGCACTGGTAAAGTTAGAATAACGATTAGCTACACGTGTACCAGTATTTTTTCACATTTACTTCGGAGACATGCGCTGCGTATAGAGATGCACTCGATTTCGAGCTTTGGCCCGGCCCGGCCCGAAGTCCGCCTCGATTTCGAGTCGATCATCGAGCCGGGCCGAAGATATTTTTTATCGGGCCGAATCGGGCTAATCATTTTCAAAAATCGAGACGAGTCGGACTTTTGATTTTGGCCCGGCCCGAAAATTCGAGCTTTTCGGGCCGACCCAAAAATCTTATAGTCTTATAGCCCGGCCCGATTTCGAGTCAACTTTCGAGCCGGGCCAGCTAATTTTTTGTCGAGTCAATCTTCGAATCGGGCCGGCAATTTTTATTTTCGGGCCAAGTCGATGCAAACCTCAAAGCCCGGTCCGGCCCGGCCCGAATGCATCTCTAGATACCACTTGTTTGGACTGGGCTGAGGAATATAATTTATCGTTATCCGAAATGATGATGCTACGTAATTTGAGGGAAAAAGTTTTTTCTTGGTCACTAAATACAACCCGCTAGACTAAAATAGATGAGTTTATGAATAAGTAACTCTTTAGGTACCTAACGTATTTTATGGTTTTATAAGCTCATTCATTAAATATATTTTTTCAAATGATGCTCATGTTTTTTTTTTAACATACTATAATCCGTACGCTCCGTGAGTCCGAACAGGGGCTGATCAGATTGAGGAAACCGCAGTTCAACATGTCTTAAGTCTTATTGTATTTGAGAAACCGTGGTTCCAACATCTATACACACCTAGACACATACACACACACACACACACACATATATATATATATATATATATATACAGGTGTCTCAATAAGCTTGCTCACTATTGGTAACTTTTTTATTTGAAGAGATACGAGGTTGGTTAAATTAGCAAAATTGTACCATTTAGTATTAGAAAATTGGTCATGTAGACAAAATAAAAATTGTGTCAGCGGTTCTCAAAATTTGGGACAGAATATATATTTTTTAAATGGAACTATATTTTTTTTATTATCTTATTAGAAAGAGTATTTTTTTCTCTTTCCAATAAGGTAATGTTGTATTTGTACAATTTTTTCAAATAAACGAATTATTTACGTTTAAAGATAAAAATTATCTTTTATTAGTTTAGGTCAAGTAAACTATGGAAACAATTGCCTTTTATAAAAATTTTATTTTATTAATTTATTTTACAGTAGTAACAAAACAAAGAAAATATTCAAATTGAAAGCCATTATTTCTTTCGCACATTTGGAAAAAGAGCCGACCGTTCTACGTAACTGGTGTCTAGGTATAACGTTCCACATAGCACGATCATATCTAACTTTTCTTCATTTTTAAAGTTATTAAACATTATTAAACACAGAGAACTTTACGGGAGAAATTATTAAACGTCAAAAAAACAAAGAATCAATTGTTTCCATGGCTTACTTGACTAAAAAACTAATAAAATAGTTCACAAAATTTAAATTTTTAATCGTAAATAACTCGTTTATTTGAAAAAATTGTACATAAACAACATTACCTTATTGGAAAGAGAAAAAAAATACTCTTTCCAATAAGATAACAAAAAATATATGGTTCCATTTAAAAAATATTGTCCCATATTTTGAGAACCGCTGACACAATTTTTATTTTGTCTACATGACCAATTTTCTAATATAAAATAGCACAATTTTGCTCATTTAACCAACCTCGTATCTCTTCAAACAAAAAAGTTACCAATAGTGAGCAAGCTTATTGAGACACCCTGTATATATACACACACCGACATCATCGTAAAATATTATAATCGGATTCTAGGACCTTAAAACATGCTTATCCACTAAAATATGGATATGCGATTTTTAGCCTTAGGACAATCGGTGGAAAAGAGGGGGGGGATTAACATAGGGTTATTGTCCGTGGGTGTTTTGCTCACGGCG
The DNA here is from genome assembly GCA_943142095.1 of Ophonus ardosiacus. Classification (NCBI taxonomy): domain Eukaryota; kingdom Metazoa; phylum Arthropoda; class Insecta; order Coleoptera; family Carabidae; genus Ophonus; species Ophonus ardosiacus. Next base: position 24,655,835 of record OW964839.1, read on the forward strand.
CAATTGTCTTGTTATGATTTTACTGATATTGATAGTCTTTTCAGGGCGACTCTGCTGTTAGCGCCTTTGCTGGGCCTAAGCTACCTCATCACTCCCTTCAGACCGGAAAACAACAGGCCCTTGGAAAGGATTCATGACGTCATGACAGCCATCACTTCCTCTTTTCAGGTAGGACATATTTCATTATATTCCTTATATATAAATAATCATATTTTGAATTACTCATAAATAATATGTACAGAGTTCTTTATTTGTAAAACTTTCTTATTATACACACAACAGAAAATTGATGTAGGTCTTTATGGGCCAACTTTTTGAGGCACCACAGGAATTTTCTATCGTCTTTTGTTTATGAGCTACAAGCTAAAACTTGTTTTTCGCTTATTTAGAAAATACTTCATATCTTGCTTATTATGAGAGATACAGAAAAAATGTTTAGATAATTTTTATACAGTTTTTTATCTAGAATAACGTGGTGCAATTAATTTTTTTCAAAACTTAATAATTCTCGAGATATAGTACAAACATAATATTTTTTAAATGGGAACATATGTTGAAAATAGCCTAATCTTTATAAGCTTTTCAAGGATGTATAACAAGTCTATATTTTTAGTTTTAAACATGAATAAAACTTGAATTACTAATTTTTGGCGTGAAAAAAATGAAATGTGTTAAGAAACATATGAAAAAATGAATTACAGATCATCATTTATTTATTTTGATTATACAGGGTGTATCAAGATAATGGAACAGTGCCGTATATTCGTGTATGTGAAAAGATACAGAAAAAAGTCATTAGGATATTTTGTAAGGGATAGAGGGGGACACATTTTAGCATAAATTTTATTATCATAAATCCAGTGGTACTTAAACTATAGGGGAATATTATATTTTTTTAAATGGCATTATATATAGTTTATTAACTCATTAAGAAGAGAATTTGTTCTGAATTCAACGATATAATAATATGATACCCTTACATTGCGAAAAATTTAATAAAAATTAATTCAAAGTTAGTATTTCATTTCTACTGTATCTAAGTAATCTGAGCAAACATTGAATCAGTGAAACAAAAAAATTATTTTAAAAGTTGGATTTATTGCCATAATCGTAGCTTACTTGACTATAATAAAACTAAAATAAATTTTATTTTGTTTTATTGATTGAATGTTTGCTCAGATTACTTAGATAAAGTAGAAATGAGATACTAACTTTGAATTAATTTTTATCAAATTTTTCGCAATGTAAGGGTATGATATTATTATGTCGTTGAATTCAGAACAAAATTCTCTATTTAATGAGTTAATAAACTATATATAATGCCATTTAAAAAAATATAATATTCCCCTATAGTTTGAGTACCACTGGATTTATGATAATAAAATTTATGCTAAAATGTGTCCCCCTCTATCCCTTACAAAATATCCTAATGACTTTTTTCTGTATCTTTTCACATACACGAATAAACGGCACTGTTCCATTATCTTGATACACCCTGTATATTTATTAATTGAATATTAAAAATTCATTTTTGGTCAATTATTTTCGGATTAGTTAAATTATTAAATTATATTTTTTTCGCGATCGCCCAGAAAATGAGCTCTTTCTGATCACTATTTAGACCGGAAAGTCCTTCTTTGCTGAGCTAGCTCGGAAAGTTGTCTATAAGGGATCGGAAAGTACTTTACCGATCCCGGGACCGGTAAAGCTAAATGTTTCCATGGAGATCAGTTGTTTATTTATTTCTTATTTACTCGCAGTAAAAAATAAAATAATACTTTTTTATTCTATTTTCAGGATCGCAAAAAAAATATTGTACCCAACATGACCTGAAAGTGTCTATACTGGGCTCACAAGCTTCCAAAGCTCGCCTACGGCTCGCTCTGGAATATGCTTAGTATCACTTTCAGGTCTTGTTACGTAAATTACTATTACCATGGGGTCCCGTAGCCGCGTGCCTGAGTGTCTGGTCGCGAACCTGGGGCAACCAGGTTCGATCCCGACAGACGCCAAATATTTCCAATTTTAAACGAACTTTTCTTGTTACCTTGGTTACTTGTTGTTATTGTTATTTCACATATTTATGTCAATGTTTTCCCCTAAGCGAGATATAAGGTATTTTTAAAATAAGCGAAAAACAAGTTTTTGCCTGTAGGTCAAAAACAAAACACGATAGAAAATTCCTGCTGTGCCAATTACAGTTGTCTCGAAAAGTTGGCCCATAAAGACATATAGTAATTTTCTGTAGTGTGCATAATAAGAAAATTTTTCATATAAGGTTCCACCCAATACAAATATCACCTCACGGGCACTGAAAGCCGTTGTGCTGAGAGCACCACATGAGTTACTTACTTTGTGCTATTTTAACATTGGAAATAATTTTCTACTTTAATGTCGTAATGTCGTAAAAGGTAAAAAGTTATGATGACAACGTTCTATTATCCAATATATCGAAATAAACCAATAATACAACATAAAACACATCTAGATATATTCATATATTCTTAGTTATATTCGCATTTATGACGCAAAACCACACAATTTATGGCAATCTTCACGGTTTTAATATATTTTGTAGTTAGTATAATATCCTTTGAGTGGTTGTGTGACTCGAGCGATGTTTACGACCGACCGTAAACTTTTTATTTATATGGAAGGCTAACAAATCGATGGAGAAAAGTGCTTGTCGCGAATAATGCAACATACAGCCTCAAGAAAATGCCTGTGGCGTTGTGGGATACATTTTAGATATGGAATAAATATGGTGGTATAGAGAGAACTTCATTTCTAAATTCCGAATGGATAGGAAGAAAACGATTCATTGCATTTCATTTTTCTGGCTTTTAACTTCATTACTGAAGGCTTTTTCTGAGAAGTACATTTAATATTTCTTATTTTATCATTAATTAAATATTTAAAATTATAGATATAGCTTCCGCACGTTAAATTAACACACTTCTTGAAATGTCCGAAGTTAGCAACATTGAATGTCAGTAGAGATGCACTCGATTTCGAGCTTTGGCCCAGCCCGGCCCGAAACCCGCCTCGATTTCGAGTTGATCTTCGAGCCGGGCCGAAGATATTTTTTATCGGGCCGAATCGGGCTAATCATTTTTAAAAATCGAGGCTAGTCGGACTGTTCGGGCCGGCCCGAAAAATCTTATAGTTCAATCAAATGCACAGTTTCCTTAATCTGGATGAAGTTAAAAAGGATCAAAATGATTTAATAACAACACACTTCACATATTAATAAATAAAAATGTATTATTTTACTTCAAGAATTCAAAGTTATTCATTAAAGCATAATAATTATATTGTGATGTTGCTATTATTACTGTTATTACTCGTATACTTAAATAAAAGTTATTTTTGTTCCTACCATAATGATTTCTTGTCCTATTTTTGAGCAGAAACAAAGTTAGATAAAAAATCCTTATGTAAATGTAAATTATTTTTTTTTTTATATAAGATTTGTGAAAAAGTTGTTTAAATTTTCGAACGGCTTTGGTAAACAAAGTGTAGGTCTGTAATTTTTATAACAAACTTACACTAGAAGGGTCTCTTTTTTAACTACTTATATTAACTAATGTTGAAAGTAATAAGAATGTAGAGGGTTTTTATAAGTTTGACACGAAAAAAGTTAAACATTTCGCTTTAACATAAAAATCAACATTAGGAATGCCGGATGCACCCAATTTCGAGCTTTGGCCCGGCCCGGCCCGAAGCCCGACCCGATTTCGAGTCAATTTTCGAGCCGGGCTAGCTAATTTTTTGTCGAGTCGATCTTCGAGTCGGGCCGGTAATTTTTATTTTCGGGCCGAGTCGATCCAAACCTCAAAGCCCAGCCTGGCCCGGCCCGAATGCATCTCTAAATGTCAGACTGACAATTCATGTTAAAATATAACCTATGAAATAAATATTCCTCTCATTTTCACATTTTTCGAATTCAAATAAAATTTAATATACACCTCGGTAAGGTCATTTTTATCATTCGTATGGTTTATTTTCTTCGGCCCTATAGTGTCCTCGGCAAATAAATTCCACATTCGTGATAAAAAATAGATCTTCAGCACCTTGACACATAAATAACTATTGTTTAAACAAAGTTAAAAATACTTGAACACAAAAACAACTCTCTATCCAATTAAAATTTTATTTCACAGTTTAACTATTTGTATCTATCTTTTATGATGTGCAAAAAATAAATATTTATTCTTCACTAGACATGTTGCATATGCATCAATCTATATAACATTAATTACTTCTACGAAAAGCTAATAATAACAATATGTTACAAGCGTAAAATGATTTTCTTGTAATAGCTATTTGTGTATTAAGAGCGCAAAATGTGACATTGTCGATTGAGAGGTTGTTCTCTCGAAATCGACAATGTCCATTTGCGCTCGAAACACATACAAGATTTTTTCTACAGTCGCCACAATGGGGTTCTCCACCATAAAAAATAATAAAATGTACACTTTATACTTACAATACTGCTCAATAAATAACGATTGGCTAATACAAAAGATACGGTTTAAACTTAAAAAGGCTTTTAAATGATTATATCGTTACATTAGCCATCTATTCCATAAAAAAAAAAAACCAAAATTATAGCGTGGAAGCAAGGATTTGTGATGATTTGATGAGTTTTTGTAGCAAAATGTGTGGTTAGTTGTCACGCCTGTCACACTGAAAAAATTAACAAATATTTCAAGGAATTTGTGATTGTATAGACATGTATGTGCATTGACTGACTTTTCGCAATTATTTAAGTAACGAAATAACTAATAACTTTATTGTAATCAAAATAAATAGTTAACTAGAGATCAGATATCAGTACGACTCGCAACTATCCTACCGTCATCCGTGTACAATCATTCCTATTACTAAACATAACTGTTCACACAATTTATTTTATATTTAATTTTATTTTATCGTTATTTTCCATTCTTCTTGAGTTTTTATTCAATCTAATCTAAGCATTTTATACTTTCGTTTTTTGTAAATGAATGCCCTATTTCATTTTCACAGCAGTGTGGCATTTTGTTAGGTTATGTTAAATACCGACAGAACATATGTCAAATTGACTTGTGAACGTGATAAATGTGTAATTACAGTGCCATTAGTTTCTAACTATACATTTTCATTAAGAATGTAGACAAGTGACATTTCTCAACATTGCATACTTAGAAATTTGGACAGCGAGCGTTTTTTCTACTTTGTCGCGCATGAGCAGCAAAGTGACATTTTGCGTTGACAAAAGAGCGCAAATGGCTACTTTCTATAGTGACTGTAGAAAAAATTTATTCCAATGCGTTTGTGTACATACATACATACATACCTATACATTAATTTACAAGCATAACGTATGTAACAAAATAGTCAAATATTTCGAATGAAAAATGTGTTAAATACAATCATATTTATTTTTATATAAATATAAATTATTGCAAAATGATATTTGGTTAAATATTGAAGATAAAGTGATAACATCTTCAAGTAAACTCTCATTTATCGTTAATAAATTCATACCAAAATTTAACAAATTAATCATTCATATTTATAAACCTTAAATACCAAATTTCAGCCAATTTCATACATTAATATGTGAGATATTAATTAATTTCTTCAATAGTAATATTTAATTTCCACGGATTTGGAATCGTAGCAAGCCAGGCTACTGCCTGCTTGCGCTAAACAAGCGGCCGATCGTGTTTTGTCAGTTGTAAACAAACATTCACATTGTCGCGTTCGTGGACATATTTTTCATAATTTTCGTGAAATATAAGTGATGTAATTCATAAATATTGTTATTAACAAACTCTGTATGACTTTGTGCTTATGTTTATGTGTAACATGTGACTGAAACTGTAAAATGTGTTGTGAAAATTGTGAAAGAAAATTGAGTGGAACCTAGTACGAGATTCAGTATGGCAACTATCAAAGTAGGATGAATTGTTTTTTATTTATATCATTATTTGTTATATTTTATTGTTATTACTTTGAAATATGAAATTTGAAAAAAAAAACTATATTAATTATTATATAAAGCAACTATTATGTATTTATTATGTCCACTGACAATTAGAATAGACCTTATTTACTAATAAAATTTGTAGCGTAAATTAAGCATTAGTGAATAAATTATTACATTATCAAATTCGAACTGCGAATAATTCGTTCATTTAGATTTAATTGAATTTCAAAGCAATATGATTTCAAAATTGAATAATCTGTTATGTCTCTTATAATTCGTTGTTAATCTAATTATTTACCGTGTAGAGCGGTTGACATATTAAGGGTTGTATGGAGATGACATATAGATAAAATGTAATTTAGAAATAAGAAAAAACAAAGAATATTCTGGGTTTTTACTTCTCGCTAAGAGAGGTATTGGAATCATGCTAAAATCGCATATCCACAATTTAATGAATAAGCACGTTTTAAAGTCCCTACATTCCGATTTTAAAATGTTTACAATGATGTGTGTGTGTGTGTGTGGGTGTGCGTGTGTGCGTGTGTGTGTGGTGTGTGTGGGTGTTCGTGTGTGTATGTGCGTGTGTGTGTGTGTATGTAGTGTGTGTGTGTATGGATGTTGTAACAACGGTTTCTCAAATACTATAAGACTTACTGTTTAATTAATAAAAATTAAGTAGCGGAAGGTATTGTGTTGACCACATCAGATTTTTACAATGAAAAGATGCCTTCAAAATATTTTAGTTTGACTACTAACTATTATTCTTAATTAATGCGTACACCTGCTACATTTAGCAAACTTTCGCTAACTTTCAGCAATTTCAATTTTCAGTTACAGAGTGTTCAGTTATTCGCAATGTTGTCGTTTATTATTTCTTGATTGATGAGTTTGAAACTTGTGTACGTATTTAATAAGAACCTGTCGACTCGAATTCATCATTCTTATTCAATATTTCTTAACATCAATTCATCAATAAAGATTTTTCCTAATCAGAAACTTGTGTAATTTCCTCGCCAAAGTTTGGAAATGAGAAAATTTTGGCAGTAAACACAAATGAAACAGAATTCGGTAGGTTTTCTTATAACTTACAATTTGGTGGTGTAATATTCGACTTTATGAAAATTTATGTTTATTTTTCAAAACTCACCGAGAAAATGGAATAATGGAAAGTAATAAATATATCAATATACAGAGAATTTATTTTAAAATGCAACATTATGGTTCATCACTTCCATGGTTCCTCACTATTGTCAAAAAAATCTGATGTGGCCAACACAAAACCTCCCGCTAATTAATTTTTATTAATTTAAATACATAAGTATTTACTAACGCTGCAGACTGTTCCATTGCAGAAAACTATTGCTTTATTTTCTATATTCTTTTTAAAATGTCACTATTATTAATTTGAAGTGATTAGTTTTTTGACAGTGACATTTAATTTACTGTCAGTTACATTCATTTGAAATATGAACTGTGTAACGAAGGAATTGTGTTTATCTTAGGCTTCGCGACTAATAAAAAAAATTATTTTTAAATTTATCTGTAAAATATATAGAAAAAGTATTAATGTATTCCTGTAGAAAATTCAATAATCTTTAATTTTCATAAGACATAAAATGCGAATGGCATTTAATGGTATTTTTTGAAGAAAAACCATTATGAGCTTCAGGTAAAGTGCCATTTCCGGTTATCCGATTTACACCAAAATCTATTGGCTTCTTTTCATATAAGAATAGGGTATAAATACAAGGTTTCAGAATTTTCTGAATGATAGTATTTGAGTTAGAGCGAAGACAAAATCCATACACATACACACACACACACACACACACACACACACACACACACACACACACACACACACACACACACACACATACAAGACATTATCGTGAAAATATGAAAAATGGATTCTAGGGACCTTAAAACGTGGTCATTTACTAAAATCTCGATATGTGATTTTTAGCACGATTCCTATACCTCCCTTACCAAGGGTAGCGGGAGGTAAAAATGACAGCAATGTAATATTTGTCAATTACATATTTGGCCAATTATAACCAAAATGTAATCAGCTTTTCATATGGATGTAAAGAAAAGGATTATGAAAGAATTATAATTTTTACCTCCCGCTACCCTTGGTAAGGGAGGTATAGGGATCGTGTTAAAAATCACATATCGAGATTTTAGTAAATGACCACGTTTTAAGGTCCTTAGAATCCAATTTTAACATTTTTACAATGATGTCTGTATGTGTGTATGTTCAGAAAATTCTGAAACCTTGTATTTATACCCTATTCTAATATGAAAAGAAGCCATTAGATTTTGGTGTAAATCGGATAACCGGAAATGGCACTTTACCTGAAGCTCATAATGGTTTTTCTTCAAAAAATACCATTAAATGCCATTTTTTCGAATTTTATGTCTTATGAAAATTAAAGATTATTGAATTTTCTACAGGAATACATTAATACTTTTTCTATATATTTTACAGATAAATTTAAAAATAATTTTTTTTATTAGTCGCAAAGCCTAAGATAAAAACTATTCCTTTGTTACACAGTTCATTTTTCAAATGAATGTAACTGACAGTAAATGTCACTGTCAGAAAACTTATCACTTCAAATTAATAATAGTGACATTTAAAAAAAAAATAGTAAATAAAGCAATAGTTTTATGCGATGGAACAGTTCGCAGCGTTAGTAAATCCGTAGCTATGTATTTAAATTAATAAAAATTAAATAGCGGGAGGTTTTGTGTTGGCCACATCAGATTTTTTATACATATTTTTAGCCCAGTTAATATATGTAAATTTAAACATTTGTATGTTTGGATTAAAAACAAAATCGCGTGAATAGCGGAAATAATTAAACATTTAACACATATATTTATTCATTACATTTTCTGGTTTACTATCTGTAGTATACAAGATGTCTCACAACTCGCGCCCTAGAGCGAATGAGGAAACACGAGACTGCACTAGGATGTGTAATTTCGAAAAAAAAAAATCTAGCTTAAAAGATATTAGAGAAAAGACGTCTTAAAATTGACCAATCAGAGACCTAAGACCTACACCTTTAAGTGTGTTTGCCGTAATTTTACGTTACTGTGGTTTTATACAAATCAAATCTTCTTTCAAATGTGTGGGCGGCTGTAGTTTTCGAAAAATGTCAGTGTCAAATTAAATTTGACAAGGTTGCACTGTACGGTATAAATGATGATCTCGGATGACACCTTCGCTAACCTTAATTTTGTTGACAGTGAAAAGTCAACTCTAAAGTGACAAAATTACAGTAAGTAAAACAAATTTTGTAACTCACTAGAAGTATTTTTAAAACCTAGCAACCAGTTTTATTTTGTAATAATATCATCACACCTCAAGATATCCTTCCGGGATTGGTGGATTAAAAAGTCTTGTAACTCCGTTATGCAAGCAGCCGCAAATTATTTTCTTCTATTTGTTGGCAACCTATTGTCGTCGGCAAGTGTCAGTTTCGTCTGGGGCGCGAGTTGTGAGACATTTTGTATACTATAGATAGTAAACCAGAAAATGTAATGAATAAATATATGTGCTAAATGTTTAATTAGAGACCATAACTCGCTTATTAATAGGAATTTTTTCACCGGATTTTCATCAATATAGTCTTAGTTTTCCTAATATTTTCAGATGAAATTATATATAAAAAAATGGTGGAATTCCCCATTCCCATGGTTGAATTAAAGGTAAAATTTAAATATATATAAAGGAATATGAATATGATTCATATAGAAAAAGATAATATTTTATTTTACCCTTAAAATTTGATATGTAGAGTTTACTTTTAAAATCAATAATCTCAGACATGTCATGACATGACCTATTTTTAAAAATTCCGAAAAGTTTTGTTGTTTCACAGTTGAACACCCACACTCAAAGCTAGCATAAATTCGAATTTGATGAGGAATTAAATTTTCATTTGTCAATCAACTATTTTCATCCATTAAACGTAAATTATTTTTCAAATATTGCCTAAATTATATGAACGATTAAAAAAACAATACACAATGGGGTCAGTTAAAAAAAAATTGATGTGGCCAACACAAAACCTCGCGCTATTTAATTTTTATTGATTTAAATACATACATATGTATTTACTAATGCTGAAAACTATATTAAGTTCATTTGCATATAACTATTGCTTTATTTACTATTTTCTTTTTATAATGTCACCATTATAAAACAACAATCTTAATTTGTTTCAAAAAGTAACTATGGTGTACTTATCTCAACTTGTACATTCCATTTTATGGTATAGTTTTCAGTTCTTTCCGCGATTTTCTCTTCATATTATATAGCGTTAAAATTTCTTGTAATAATTCTTAAATATTCAAAGATATCAACAAATATTTCGAATAAAAATTGTGTTAAATACAATTGTATTTATTTTTATAACAATATAAATTATTTCAAAATAATATTTGGTTAAATATTGAAGAAAAAGTGATAACACCTTCAAGTAAACTATCATTTATTGTTAATCAATTCTTTCCAAAATTTAACAAATTAATCTTTCATTTTTACAAACCTTAAATACCGAATTTCAGCCCATTTCATACATTAATATGTGAGATATTAATTAATTTCTTCAATAATAATATTTATTTTCCCCGGATTTGGAATCATAGCAAGCCAGGCTTTCGCTTGTTCGCGCTAAGCAAGCGGCCGATCGTATTTTGTCAGTTGTAAACAAACATTCACATTGTCGCGTTCGTGGACATATTTTATTATAAATTTTCGTGAAATATAAGTGATTTCTTTATAAATATTGTTATTAACAAACTCTGTGTGACTTTGTGCGTGTGTTTATGTATGACATGTGACTGAAACTGTAAAATGTGTTGTGAAAATCGTGAAAGAAAATTGTGTGGAACTGGTACGAGATTCAGCATGGCGACCATCAAAGTAGGATGAATTATTTTTTATTTATGTCATTATTTATTATATTTTATTGTTATTACTTTGAAATATAAAATCTGAAAAAACTATATTAATTATTATAATATTGCTGAATATTGCGAAGTAAAACTTTTCTTTGTCAAAGTGATGTGGCTTGTTAGTAATATTATTGACTTTGTAATAAAAAATGTAGGAATACGAATAAACGCCACACAACAAAATAAGAAATAAATATTTCTTTTCGTCTTTTCTTTGTTACTCATAAATGACTTTTCAAATTGATACTACATATAACATCCAAACGAAATTTTCTCCGAAAATAACGTATATTACAAAAGTTTTGAGAAAAAAGTTAAACCTTTTCATCAAATATAAATATATTTTTTTTATTGACAAGTTGACATAAGGGGTTGTTCTTATAAGCTAAGGAGATAATAACTCTAATTTTACAATACTGAGAAACCACCATTATCTTCAATGTGACAAAATTTTTTCAACATCTTGTCTCATTTGTTTCCAGGCGATGTTAAATCTATTTCCCGGATCGCCAGAATTATTCTTGTCTGTAGTAAGGTCAGCACAATACCTCTCCCCATTTCCATTTTATGTATTTTAAGTATTGTATTGCAATTTAATGTCGAAACGTAGTTATATAATAAAGAAAAATACAAAACTTTACCCAAATATTGTATTTTATTGTATTTATCATGTCGTCTGCACACATACAGTTCTAATTATATCTATATTTCATTGTATGAGGAAGATCCTAAATGTCAGAGATTCTTCCAATTCATTACCCAGATTGGCAGGTATTTCTGATGGATATATGCATTTTACCTACAATTTTAAATATTCAATTAATAAAACAATAAGAAAGATTAAATGTACTTCCAAGAAAAAGCTCTAAGAATGTCACTAAAACTGTTGATTTTTGACACTGACATCTATCATTTACAAACTATGTTATAAACATTTGAATTTGTCAACTAGTTTTCTTAGTGTCTTAGCCTCTGCGATATATAACATTAGATTATTCAAAATATTATGGTGTCTTCATCTCTAAATCTATACAAGATATAATAAAATTTTTAAGTGTATTAGATGGAGAATTTTATGTTCTTCAATATTTGTAATAACAAAAATTTTTAAAAAATAATATTTGGAAGAATTTTTGTAAGAAACTACTACTTTCGGTTGTCCAATTGTTACCAAAACCTTTTCAGCTCTTCCCAGGAATGTCAGATTGAGGAAACTGCAGTTAAATTTTTTTTTAAGTCTTATAGTGTTTGAGGAATCGTCCTTCCAATATCCACACGTACACACACACACACACACACACACACACACACACACACACACACACACACACACAAAAATGATAAAATCGGATTGTAGGGACCTTAAATCGTGCTTATTCATTAAAAACTGGATATGCGATTTTTAGCATGAATCGAATACCTTGTGGCGACTACGATGATATTTTCGCCACAAACAACAGTCATGACGATAGAATAAAAGTTGTTTAGTTGTTTATAAATAATAAAAATATATATGTTTCAAAATTTTCTTCGTAATTAGTTTTTTTCGTTTTTATTAATTTTTTATAATTTAAAGTTCCTTTTTACACAGTGTGATTGCGGATTGCGGTTAGTATTTTTATATAAAAATCAGTCGCAATCACATCGAAGTACTTCATTAAAAAGTACATTGGTGACCCCGACCCCGAGAGGTAAAAATTCAAAAATTCGTAGTTTAAATATTATACATCTCACAACTCGCGCCCCAGACGAAACTGATACTTGCCGACGACAATAGGTTGCCAACAAATAGAAGAAAATAATTTGCGGCTGCTTGCATAACGGAGTTACAAGACTTTTTAATCCACCAATCCCGGAAAGATATCTAGAGGTGTGTTGATATTATTACAAAATAAAACTGGTTGCTAGGTTTTAAAAATTACTACTAGTGAGTTTCAAAATTTGTTTGAATTACTGTAATTTTGACACTTTAGAGTTGACTTTTCACTGTCAACAAATTTAGGTTAGCGAAGGTGTCATCCGAGATCATCATTTATATAGTACAGTGCAACGTGTTGTAGCAGCTGTGTAAAATGTGTTAAACGAATATTATTGTCACATTCTCCGAAAATTATAATCATTTCTAAGTAATCAGCGGCTGAATACATGGTAAGAATTTGCCTTTTTTATTCACCTTGTCGAATTTAATTTGACACTGACATTTTTCGAAAACTACAGGCGCCCACACATTTTAAAGAAGATTTGATTTGTATAAAACTATAGTAACGTAAAATTACTGCAAACACACGTTAAAGGTGTAGGTCTCTGATTGGTCAATTTTAAGACGTCTTTTCTCTAATATCTTTTAAACTAGATTTTTTTTCTTCGAAATTACACATCCGAGTGCATTCTCGTGTTTCCTCATTCGCTCTGGGGCGCGAGTTGTGAGACATTCTGTATACATACTTCTGGAAGGTAAACTATGAACCTACATTAATAACTTTGCTTGCATTTTCAGAAGAAAATAAATTTAAAAAAATCTGTTGTGGCCAGCACAAGACCTCTCGCCATTTCCATATTAGGCTATATAAGTATTGTATTGCACTTTGCTATCGAACCGTCGTTTTATAACAAAATATTACAGAACCTTACCCAAATATTGTCTTTTATTGTATTTAACATGTCTTCTGCATACACATATAATTCTAATTATATCTATTTTTCATTGTATGAGGAAGTTTCTAAATGTCACAGATTCTTCCAATTCATTAACCAGATTGGCGGTATTTCTGATGGATATATAAGCATATTACCTATAATTTTAAATATTTAATTAATAAAACAATAAGAAAGATTAAATGTACTTCCCTAAAAAGCTATCAAAATGTCACTAAAACCCTTTTTTTTGACATTGAAATCTGTCATTTACAAATTATGTTATAAACATTTGAATTTGTCAACTGGTTTCCTTAGTGTAGTTTCGCCTACTCGACTTGTTATATCCCGATATACTATATATTATAGCGTCTTTATCTCTAAATTTATAGAAGATATAATAAAAAATTTAAATGTATCAGGCGTAGAATTTGGTCTTTTCAGCTCTTCCCAGGAATGTTAGATTGAGGAATTCATAGTTAAACAGGTCTTATGTCTTATAGTTTTTGAGGAATCGTCCGTCCAACATCCAGCCATACACACACACACACACACACACACACACACACACATACACACATCCACACACACACACACAGACATCATTTTAAAAATGTTATAATCGGATTATAGGGACCTTAAATCGTGCTTATTCAATAAAATCTGGATATGCGAATTTTCGCATGAATCCAATACCTCTCTTAGCGAGAGGTAAAAATGTGGAAAAAGACCCCATTATTTGAGCTTACAAGTAAAAAGGTGCTTACTATTCTCGTTTCTTTATGTTCTAATAAGGGCGTGAGTGTGTAACAATATAAGAAGTTGTCGCCTGTGCCCCCCGGCCCCTGTGAGGCAATTTGAGACGTTACGAGCTAAGTGAAAGAAATCTCAGCCGTTACGGCCTTTAAGATGACAAAAGGCTAAAGGTGGCTTCCATTCCACGTCACCTCATTTTCTACCCTTACGTCAGGGCGAAGGCTAGGGATAGAATTAGAGGATAGGGGTGTGAATTGGAAGATAAAACCCCCACATCGGCGATCGGCGACATGAAGGAAAGACATGTGGTAAAATCGACCCCTGAAAATTCAGCCCTTGCAATTCTTTTGTATTTTTATGAGGTTCAAAACTATAAATAGTGAATCATCCAATGGGGGATTACACCATTTTTTTTTTTATAATTTCATCTGAAAATATTAGGAAAACTAAGACTATTGATGAAAATCCGGTGAAAAAATTCCTATTAATAAGCGAGTTATGGTCTCCCGAATTTTGAAAAGATTGACGTGACGTCACATTTATGTGTTTTTATATCAAACTGTTTTCATCATGGACCTAAATATTCTTGAAATATATGCTATTTTCAGTTATATTTACATAAAAATAAATGAATATTATAACACTGTATAAGTCTACATACTTTATAATTACAGGTGTATTTAAATTATTAAGTTTAATGCAAGAAATTTATGTTAAAATAAAAACTGTTTGGAAACTGTAGTACAGGAATGTTAGCCCCTCCTTTCGAATTTGAATTTCTTAACTTCCATTGGTAGTAATCCCAGCTCCTAACACGCTATTTGTAATGCATGTATAGGCGGTTTCTCGGTCGCCAATCAAAATATTTTCATATTAGTGTCGAAGCGTTATAACAAAAAACCCTTTATTTCCGAAATATCTCAATTATACCATTTCATTTTTTTATTAATATTCGTTACTCAGCATATACATTCGTATTTTTTTACTATTTTCCTTTAATTCGATTGAGCCGTAATCCCCCATTCGTTCGAAAAAAAAAAATTAGACACCTGTCATAATTTTTAAGTTTGCCACTATTTAATAGTGCTTAAATTTCATGGCAAATTCTTAGATGTTCCGTTTCTTGGAAATCAAAAAGTTGATGTAGCATAAAACTTTTTACCTCTCGCTAAAAGAGGTATTGGATTCATGCTAAAAATCGCATATCCAGATTTTAGTGATCAAGCACGTTTTAAGGTCTCTACAATCCGATTTTAACATTTTGCCGATGTCTGTGTGTATGTTCGTAGATGTGTGTGTGTGTGTGTGTGTGTGTGTGTGTGTGTGTGTGTGTGTGTGTGTGTGTTGGAAGGATGTTTCCTCAAAAACTATAAGAGTTAAGACTTGTTTAACTATGAATTCCTCAATCTAACAGTCTTGGGAAGAGCTGAAAAGGTTTTGGTAACAATTGGACAACCGAAAGTAGTAGTTTCTTAAAAAATTCTCTAAATATTATTTTTTGCAAATTTTTGATATTTATTAAATATTGAAGAACATATTCTACATCTGATATATTAAAAAAAATTATGATATCTTCTAGAAATTTAGAGATAATATATAGAATAGGTAATCGTAATAAATCGCACAGACTAAACTACACTAAGGAAACCAGTTGTCAGTTTCAAATGTTTGTAACATACTTTATAAATGAAAGATAAATATCATTGTCAAAAATCAACAATTTTAGTGACATTCTGAAAGCTTTTTCTGGGAAGTACATTTAATCTTTCTTATTGTTTTATTAATTACATATTAAAATTACAAGCAAAATGCATATATCCATCAGAAATACCGCCAATCTTGTTAATAAATTGGAAGAATCTCTGATATTTAGGAACTTCCTCATACAATGAAAAAAAGATATAATTAGAATTTTATGTGTGCATAAGATATGTTGAATACAATAAAAAAACAATATTTGGGTAAAGTTCTGTAATTTTTTACCTCCCGTTACCCTTGGTAAGGGAGGTATAGGGATCGTGCTAAAAATCACATATCGAGATTTTAGTAAATGACCTCGTTTTAAGGTCCCTAGAATCCAATTTTAACATTTTCACGATGATGTCTGTATGTGTGTATGTGTGTGTGTATGTATGTATGTGTGTGTGTGTGTGTGTGTGTGTGTATATATATGGATTTTGTTGTCGCTCTAACTCAAATACTATTATTCAGAAAATTCTGAAACCTTGTATTTCTACCCTATTCTATTATGGAAAGACAACATTAGATTTTGGTGTAAATCGGATAACCGGAAATGGCACTTTACCTGAAGCTCATAATAGTTTTTCTTCAAAAAATACCATTAAATGCCATTTTTTCGCAATTTATTTTATTATGAAAATTAAAGAATATTGAATTTTCTACAGGAATACAATAATACTTTTCTCGCCTTAAATATGTAAATTGAAAATAAAAGAGCGAAACGCGTCTGTGGTTCTGGTTGAAGGACCCAGAGGTTGATTCTTGTGTAACGTGTCAAGTATTATTTTTTAAATATTAAATCTACATAAACTATATTTTATTTAAAACGTACTATGTTGGGCTAGATTAGTAAGGCACAAAAGATAGGTTTGATTTTGTTATAAACCCTCTGTAAAGAGAAAATGGTAGCAAATTCTTGAAAAAGAATGTGAAACTAAAGTGGTGAAGGGTCTCTGCTCTTTTCAGCTTTACAAAATCGACACAATGTTGTGGCTATAGGCTGAAGGATCCCTTTATACAAATACTAACAAAAATTATAAACCCGTAAAATTTATACAATTTTTCTTTATCAATTTCCATCATATTGTTAAAGTTTAATTCTAAATATCTCGAAAACTGAAAGAGATACCGACTTGCGGTTTTAAAATTTGCAATTAACAGGTCTTCTTCCCTTCTGTAGGATATATACAGAGTTTTTGTGTTTTGTGTTAATTTACTACTCTCATCCAAATTTAGTTATCATTGACAGTTAAAAACTTCAAGCACATACTGACTAGAGGCCACAAACTACATGCAAAAATAGGGTTAGGTTATAGTAAAATGACAAGAAGTGAAATATAACACAACAAACCGCTGCCCGCAATACACCATGACTTCCAGCCCCCCAAATCCCCCTCTGGCATATTTTCCGATCACAACATGCTACGCGTTTGCAAAGGGAATAGGGTATTATACCATAGTAAAATTTTAACGAAAATATACATAAATTAGGTAGAGTATTAATAAAAAAAAATTGTTTAAATATTGATTAGGTCACAAACTACAAGCGATTGAAGTTGATTACTAATTGGGTATGACGCTTTAGGTACTAAGAATTTGATTGGTCGTCTGATTTTAAAACGGAGATTCGCGCGTCTTCTGCGGTCACCTTTAAAACATTATGAAATGTAATGTTGATATAACCTAACAAATTTTGTGTTTGATGAATTTGTTTAATTAAAACATCTAGTAATATTAACAATAATAATGTATTTATAATTAAATCAATTTGTAATTTTAATTAAATTAATAATATTAATTAAATTAATATTGAAACTTCAAAACAGACAAACACTAGCGCCATCCGCCGTCATACTTTGTGTCATAATATTGTCAAACTGTTTCAATGTTCTATAATTTATTAGGAAAAATCTGATGTGGCCAACACAAAACCTCCCGCTATTTAATTTTTATTAATTTAAATACATACCTACCTACGTATTTACTAACGCTGCAAACTGTTCCATTGCAGAAAACTATTGCTTTATTTACTATTTTCTTTTTAAAATAATAATAATAATAATAATAATAATAATAATAAACTTTATTGACATCAGTCAAATGTCACTATTATTAATTTGAAGTGATAAGTTTTCTGACAGTGACATTGACGTCAGTTACATTCATTTGAAAAATAAACTGTGTAACAAAGGAATAGTTTTTATCTTAGGCTTCGCGACTAATAAAAAAAATTATTTTTAAATTTATCTGTAAAATATATAGAAAAAGTATTAATGTATTCCTGTAGAAAATTCAATAATCTTTAATTTTCATACGACATAAAATTCGAAAAAATGGCATTTAATGGTATTTTTTGAAGAAAAACCATTATGAGCTTCAGGTAAAGTGCCATTTCCGGTTATCCGATTTACAGCAAAATCTAATGGCTTCTTTTCATATTAGAATAGGATAGAAATACAAGGTTTCAGAATTCAAATTCTGAATGATAGTATTTGAGTTAGAGCGAAGACAAAATCCATACACATTCATACACACATACAGACATCATCGTGAAAATGTTAAAAATGGATTCTAGGGACCTTAAAACGTGGTCATTTACTAAAATCTCGATATGAGATTTTTAGCACGATCCCTATATCTCCCTTACTAAGGGTAGCGGGAGGTAAAAAATGCTTATTATTTATGTTATTTATACTTAATAATAATTTCTTCGTGAATATAACTTATGTTTTTATATAAAAATATTTCTGCTCAAACATGAGAAAAATTGTTCCCTCAATCACCCCAATTCTGTAAGGAAGTTGTTAAGTCTTAGCAACGTTGCTAAAAATTATAACCTATACAAACAAACGTAAAGGCTGTCATTTTCATGTTTTATTCAGTATTCGCTACTATTATTGGTTATTTGCTGTAGCAATGTTGCTATGGGGTAATCCACACATTTTTTTTTTTATTATTTTAAATAAAACTTCATTCAGTTTTGAAGCAATTCATAGCATTAAAAATTCTGAATTGTTCCTAGTTTAAAAGTATTTTATTTTCGAGAAATCAGTGTAACGTCACATTCACCCTATATTTATCTTTCTCACACACACTGCTCTGAGTACGCTACGAGAGAAAGATAACAATTGTATGACGTCAATTTTCCCTTTTATCAGATGTGAAATATCTCGTAAAGTAATTATTTAAAAAAATGTTTTCATAAATAAATAAACAAATAAATATATAATTACGGCATATTACCCATTTCTGAGTGTGCCACAATCTGCTTAATCGCAGATATCGGTAACGATGATGACATATTTGTACCGTGCAGGCGCTTACCAGGCGACATCTCACGAGCACTCATTGCTGGCGTGGAGAGTGCGCCACAGGGGCCATTTAAAATATTTGGCGTCGGTCGGGGTCGAACCCGGTTTCCCAGGTTCGCGACCATACACATTGTTTTAATTATTATTTATTGCGCCATACTTTAAGCTAAATTGATTCTTTTTTTATTTTTTTGTTAATACCTATGTCCATTGTTTGTCGATCACTGGTCGGTGCCTGCTACGTCACGCACTAAATTCTTAAACATTAAAAATTCATATCTCGCTTATTACGTAAAATTGTTAAGTCGCGTTTGCACTAAAATTCTTATTATTTCATCCTGTTTTTACAGAAAAAAAAAATTAAAAATGGTATAGGACCCTATTGCATTTCATGTGGACTTAAACGGAGCGCTTATATTAGACAGTGATTTATGGTAACATATTTTCCATAGTCCATCTTTCGTGTTCCGTACTCCAGACTGTATGTATTTCTGTGTTACTTTTAGGGAGTTTTAATATTAAAGTATACACGTCGCAAAATAATTATGTGCTTTAGTCGATACAGAAGCGCGTATGTGCCATGAATACCTTTTATAAAAATTGAAGTAATTTTACCTTCTAAGTTACGTCATTCACAAGAATTGAGTATTCAGGGCACGTCGTTACCTACAATTTTTCTATTTTTAAATTGCATTTAAAGTCCATATAATATTCAGAACACACAAGAAATGCATTATAAAGATCATAAACACAGCTCATATTATAGTATATAAATTAGAGGGCGTTTATCTGGCGTCACCTCACGGTAATATTTACAAGTATACCATAAAAATCCCAAGGATTTAAAGATATAATAAAACTTTATTGGAGTCTAAATAGGTAATAGTTAAAAAATCTCTAAACCTTAACTAAAAACGCTAAAACTAGATACCTATTTCGGCAACTCAGAAAAAATTTGGACCTCTGGTATGGTTGACATACTGAGGCTGTGTCCGATGTCGCATTTTGGCATTTAGGATTTAGGTCTTCTTCACATAAATACAACTCCGAATGGCACACTATACTTGCCGCCAAATAATTATGGACTGGAGGTTTCTACACTGATGCCAAATTTTTTAAGAGTCTACCTGTACAAATATCTGTAATCTGTTAATGTAATTTTATATTCTGACATTTTCGTTAGTACTTGCGTGCACTGTTTATAACCAATCCTATAAATTGCATTATATTTAAACTTTGGAAAAGAAAATGAGTGAAACTCATGAATAGTCCTGGTTCTTATAAAAAACGTTTAGGAAAACATGATTTAAATGGGCAGGCAAATGCAATTATTACCAATGTACACATTTTTTTCAAAAAATTGGAGTTACATCCTATAAAAATTATAATTTATTAAATATTAAGAAAACTTTGGATTTGACTGCAGAAGCATGTTGTGTTGGCAGATCCACTCTTTACCTAATAATCAATTATTCTTACCTTTTATTTAGATTTCACCGGTTATCGTATTTTAACGCAAACGCGACCTTAGTTTGATGTGTGGAAACTTTGGTCAAAATAGTATAAATATAAATTTTCTACAGAGACAATTTTTATATTTTATATTACGTATTACTGTCTTACCTTACTTATTTGTTATATTTTCTCCATTTACGATATATTAAAAATTTTAATTAGTATTATATGACATTTGCTTTCATTCCTGGTCATGTCAAGTTACAAGCGGCCAGGCCCGGGAAACGCAAATGGGAGATACCGGGATAGCATTTTTAGTTTCGCTTCCATACACTAGATATGGCGACACCAGTATCATTAGTGTGTCATTTTTTTTTCATTTTTTCTATTGCGCGAATTTTGACATTTGTCATTTTCATTTGAAACAATTCTGACTGTCATTGTGAATATATTTTTTGTATTATAAGTAGTTATTTGTGTGAAATAACTTGTAAATATTTAAGAAGACAAGAATAAAGTGTTGTGTACCAAATTGTACTGCTACCGGAAAGTGAAAATGTATTTTTATATAATTGTATTATTTTATACCAGTGAAACATATTACAAAATCATATTCTGAGGATAACAAACTATAGATTTCGACAGTCTCGAACTTATAGGGATTTATTTGTCAAGTGGTTGGAAGTTTTAAACATGGATGAACGCTATTAAGTATTGTATCTTTCCTAAATGAAATTACAGTGTTTTCAAAAATGCATTATTTTTACTCATTTTATGTAATCTTTGTAAGACTGATTTGTAGTTGAAGTAGATTTTTCATAAAATACTACGCAATGATAGTATTTTGTGAAAAAAATGCTTCAACTACAAATTAATTAATAAACCGAATATACCAATATTAATTCTAGGTAATGATAATACCGACCGAGTTTTATATTTACTTTTGCTTCCATACACCAGATGGCGACATTGATGTGGTATCGATGCTTAACATATACGTTTCCAATCTAAAATAGTGTATATGGTCTGTGCAAGCGGCAACACCGCAGGGCAAGGGACAGGGTGCGGAAAGGGATAAAAGTTGAACATCAGTTCATAATCATTTGACGGCGAGTATAGTGATATCCATTGGTTTGTATGGCAACACTTTAGAACAACAAAAATGAATTATACAATTCGATTCAATTTGATGCTTGAGTGACTTAGCTAAATTTCTTACAATATTTAAATATAATACTTCTGTCAAATTCATTCTCTATGTTTCATTTTAAATGAGACAGGCAAATACATTGCTGTCAAAATTCAACGGTTATATGTCATATTGACAATATGTCATTAGAGGTTAATTTTGCTTAAATAATTATACCTGTTTTCTAAAAATTATATTTAGTTGCA
Organism: Ophonus ardosiacus; assembly: GCA_943142095.1. Classification (NCBI taxonomy): domain Eukaryota; kingdom Metazoa; phylum Arthropoda; class Insecta; order Coleoptera; family Carabidae; genus Ophonus; species Ophonus ardosiacus. The sequence goes on from OW964839.1 coordinate 24,678,074, forward strand.
GAAAAAATATTGTGTCCACCTTGTGCCCCAAATATGTTTAATGCTCTCGAGTGGTTGTCTGACTCCGCTAAATTTCTTACAATATTTAAATATAATACTTCTGTCAAATTCGTTCCCTATTATCCATTTTAAATGGGACAGGCAAATACATTGCTGTCAATCAATTGTCGAGTCGTACCCATGGATATGACAAACCCAATATTTTACGTTAAAAATACTCACGGTAGAATAACTTTCATAAATTAGCTTTGCTATACTAATCATAGAAACAGCTGATATATTCAAAAAATCAGAAGTCAGTGTCAAGTGCAATTTATATAGTGTATTATGTTCGTTTTATAATTTTATTGGATTTATAGAATCTTTTCCAAGGAACTTTCGGTATGGAATTTGTAAAAAATAGTATATTCGTATTACAATTTTACTGTATACAGGTTCCGCGACTCGACCGACAAACTTATACCATATATTCCAGGGGTCATTACGATCAAAAAATGTTATATGACCTATGGATGAATTCCTCTTTGTTTCGGAGATATCGAAGAAATTTAAAAAAAAAATGATAAAAGAAAGTTTATTCATCAATGGATAGCTAATTAACATAACATTACAGCAACTGTTCAAAATGAGAACCGCCCCCAAGGAACACAGAGTTTTTATTAAGACATTATAACTAATAATGTTGTTACTGCAACTTACATTTAGCGGAATTATAACACTTTTAAGTTATTTTGCCTTGTACAACTTTTTTCAAGTCTTTTAAACTACAATGCAAAGTTATGATGTGTGGTACTTATTATTTGGTTCCATAGTAGTTATTAAAACGTTTTATATTTAAGTTTCATTGGCGTCGATTCTTTTAGTTTTATTAACGTCTTTCGCACTAAATTAAAGGAAGTGTTAGAAACGTAATTCACAGTTATTTATAAATACATTTTTTAAAGTTTTGTAATACAGTTTAAAAATAATTGTTTAGTATAGATGCATTAAAGTTTACATATATTACATATATTAGTTAGTTTACAGTTTTCTAAAAGTTTTATAAATTTATTTAAAACTTTTAAATAACTGCAAAAATAACAGTTTTATTTTAAACAGAAGAAAGTGGGAGTATAGTTTCTCAGTAACTTAATGCATCAACTAAAAAACTGATGTAAAGTAGTTCTTAGGAAGTCATTATAACTGAAATATCGAATTATAATATGTACGGCCATACTTATGCATTTAAACAGAAACTTGTTTAGAAGCCATTTTGTAAAATTTAGTATAAATTAATTTTATTGTGTTTTTAATTTAATATTCTGAAAGTAATCATTCTTCTATATGGTTTATTATAATATACTTTATTCATTATAATATCGAATGATTTAAAAAAATACAAAAATCTATTTTTCATAAAAATTTAATAAATGTTCTTTTATTTATTTTAGGATATTATAATGTCCCTTGATTTTTTTCCAAATATAATATAATATTTCACAGTAAAATTAAATTTGTTTATAAAATGAGTTCAACAGATATGTAAAAAATATGATCTTTATAAAGATGATCTTAGATTTAAATAGTTGCAGAAGACATTACAAGTCTCGGTACATATAATTATACAACATAGTCATGCTTAGACTACTTATACGACTCGTGATATGATAAAATATGAATTTACGGTAGAAAATAGTTTGCTGAGAAATCTGTATTGTAGTTTGAATATTAACCCATATTAAAGTTTTATTAGTGAATATATCTCTTATCAATTAGCTTTAATGAAACCAACATATTATAGTCCATGCAAAATACATATGCAACTATTGCGTGTAAGTGATAATAGAAAGTTATATAGTAGTTAAAAAAACGTTGTATATTAGTTGAATAGATTCCCCACCCGCCTGACATTAACGTCGTATAAACGTTAGAATCAGTAAATTATCGTTGCATAAAAGGTATAATACAAGTTAAAAAGTTTTAAGAAAAGTTTTTTTAAAGTTAATAGAACTAATAACAAACTAATTTGTGCTCCTTGGGCCATTTTCTAAACATACACCTATCCTTCGAGTCATAGAATGTCGCCAGTTAATTACTGCCAATTCATTTTTTAGAGAATTAGTAGCTTCAACTATACGGTCTGTCAACTCTTCGCGTGTATTTGGTTTACCATTATTATACACACGAGATTTGAGGCAACCCCACAGAAAAAAATCTAAAGGCGACAAGTCAGGTGACCGAGCTGGTCAATGTACAGGACCACCTCTTCCTATCCATCTTCCTGGAAAATTTTCATTAATTAACGCCGTCACTTGTCTTCCAAAATGTGGTGGTGCTCCATCTTGCTGGAACCACATGCCACGACGAGTTTCCAGAGGAATATCTTCCCTGTAATTCAGCAATTATTCAGCAATAACTACGATAGTTAACATGACATTAAACTGTATTTTGTCAAACAAATTCGTCAAGGCTAACTCAATTATCTTTTTTTTGTATTTTATTCTATATCTCCGAAATAAATAGGAATTCACCTGTAGTTCATATAACATTTTTTGATCGTAATGACCCCCGGAATATATGGTAAAAGTTTGTCGGTCGAGTCGTAGAACACCCTGTATATAGAATATTTTCCAAGGAACTTCTGGTATGGGATTTGTACAATATATATCGAAATGACGAAAGGTCTTGTGCTGGCCACAACAGATTTTTTAATATTTATAATAATATATAATGTCAACAAATGATATTTAACGTTTTTTTTTAAGAAAACTATTATTTTTGATATCTGAATTTTTGAGGAACCCTTGCTTCTCCAAAGCGTTTATAATTTCAACCCCAAATATTATATTCCAATTACGGATCAATAACACTCCATCCCTTATTTACTCCTTATTAAAACAACCCCTATTTAAATGATTAAAACCAACCCTTAACCTCACAAATTTCTTCCCAGTGTTTTGGTTCACAATGACAAAAAAACCAGGTCAAGAACTCCCTAATTCTTTCTTTATGATAATACTTAAAGGCGGCCATAATCTTGTTAAGGGGAGACAGAGGAAAGTCGATAACAGAACCTACATCGATTTCAATTTGTCTTATTCATTACCACCAGCCAATGTTGCTTGTGTTTTGTTTCTAAACAAAAGAAGAGCTCAGAACACGGAAACAAATAATCATGAGAGTTCGTTGTCTGTTAGCTTAATAAAATATGTAAACCTTTTTATTTATGGAGATTTAAAATTGTATGCCAATTGTTTATTTACTTCATTTATTTTCTACATAGTAATACTTCATTTCAACGTGAACTTTTTTATTTATTTAATATATTATTCACAATCATTATAGTAATATACCGATTCATTATCTTTTGGAGGTTTGGAAAACAGATTTCACTTCCATCTCTTGAGTTGGAAATGTTTATCTAGGAGTTGCGTAGCAGCATTGCCATAGATCCTTATAATAAAGTAGGTTAAAACAAATTTTAAAAGAGCTATCAAAAATATTAATAAAATTAAAGGTATTACTTATTGATTATTTTGAAAATTATTGATTTAAAATTCGTTCTTATTGATAATCACATAAAATGACAAAAAATTATATTTAACTGCGTTTTTTAAGAAAAACTGTTAAAAATTTCAAATAAGGTAACTTCCGGTTGACCAATTATAACCAAAATGTAATCAGCTCAAAGAAGAGGAATGCAGAAGAATTCTAATTTTTAGCATTGTTATATTGGAGTTATTGTTAATGCACTCGTTCTTTGTAAAACTCGCCTTATGGCTCGTTTTCTAAACTTTAGACTCCTACGGTAACAGATTGCCTTATGATACTTATTTTTTAATAAACTATTATTCATGACAATAATTTATATTAGAATTAAACTACATTATTTTAGTGATGTGAAACAGTAAACAATTTGGTTTAAGTCTAATATAATTTACTGTAATTAATAAAAAAAAATCTGATGTGGCCAACACAAAACCTCCTGCTATTTAATTTTTACATACAAACATAAAATCACGCGTTTCCCACTTAGTGGGTTAGCAAAAACCCGGAAACAATAGTAACAATAAGAAAAGGGATAAGAGTAAGAGCTCAGCTAACTCACTTCACTCTTTAACAACATTCTTCTTTCGCCTTGTCCACAATCATCATAGCATTCATACATAAGAACATATTAAAGTGACTGATTTTCGGTAGCAAATAACCGCATCTAGACCACAATAATAGTTACGCAACAATCATCCTTCCACACATATCCCTATCCATTTTTATTAATTTAAATACATACTTACGTATTTACTAACGCTGCAAACTGTTCCACTGCATAAAACTATTGATTTATTTACTATTTTCTTTTTAAAATGTCACTATTATTAATTTGAAGTGATTAGTTTTTTGACAATGACATTTACTGTCAGTTACATTCATTTGAAATATGAACTGTATAACAAAGGAATTATTGTGTTTATCTTAGGCTTCGCGACTAATAAAAAAAATTATTTATAAATTTATCTGTAAAATATATAGAAAAAGTATTAATGCATTCCTGTAGAAAATTCAATAATCTTTAATTTTCATAAGACATAAAATGCGCAAAAATGGAATTTAATGGTATTTTTTGAAGAAAAACCATTATGAGCTTCAGGTAAAGTGCCATTTTCGGTTATCCGATTTACACCAAAATCTAATCTAGAATAGGGTATAAATACAAGGTTTCATAATTTTTTGAATGATAGTATTTGAGTTAGAGCGAAGACAAAATCCCTACACATACACACACACATACATACATACATACACACATACATACATACACACACACATACATACATACACACACACATACACACATACAGACATCATCGTGAAAATGTTAAATTTGGATTCTAGGGACCTTAAAACGTGGTCATGCACAATATAATTCTGTTTTTTATTGCTGTAAGTCTGACTCATCCTAATAGGACCATTATTTTAGAGAAAATGGTAAATTCGTATGCCTTATAAATTTAATGATGTATTTTTGAATTATTTCCTCAACGGTATAAAATGTCGGCATTACCGAACTCCGTAAATAAAAGCTGATTGGCATACCCAGAAATGGGTAATAAGCCGTGAATGTTACATTGTCTTTTGCTGTAATTATACTTAAGCATTTTTAACAATGTGTAACCAACGGTGTGATTTGCGATAACTCAATTTTTATTGACATATTGATGTTGGCGATTAGTAGGCCGAGATTCTAACCTTACACGCAGCGTCTCTACAATATTCTTCAATATATTTAATATCTCACGTGGGTTTGTAAACTTCTAGCGTCTAATCCCAAATTAAAAGTGAAACAGCTGATATGTAACGTGCAGATAAGTTCACGCCAAATGAAAGTTATAAAAATGAATAGCACGATGTTATATTAATATATTATAGTATATTTAGATATACAGGGTGTATCAAGATAATGGAACAGTGCATTTTATTCGTGTATGTGAAAAGATACAGAAAAAAGTGATTAAGATATTTTGTAAGGCATAGAGGGGGACACATTTTAGCATAAACTTTAATATTTTAAATCCAGTGGTACTCAAACTACAGGGCAATATTATGTTTTTTTAAATGGCATTATATATATTTGATTAACTCATTAAATAGAGAATTTTGTTCTGAATTCAACGATATAATAATATCATATCCTTATATTGCGAAAAATTTGATAAAAATTAATTCAAAGTTAATATTTCATTTCTACTTTATCTAAGTAATCTAAGCAAACATTCAATCAATAAAACAAAATAAAATGTATTTTAGTTCAAGTAAGCTACGATTTTGGCAATAAATTCAACTTTTAAAATAAATTTTTTGTTTTATTGATTGAATGTTTGCTCAGATTACTTAGATACAGTAGAAATGAAATACTAACTTTGAATTAATTTTTATAAATTTTTTCGCAATGTAAGGGTATAATATTATTATATCGTTGAATTCAGAACAAAATTCTCTATTTAATGAGTTAATAAAATATATATAATGCCATTTAAAAAAATATAATATTGCCCTATAGTTTGAGTACCACTGGATTTAAAATATTAAAGTTTATGCCAAAATATGTCCCCCTCTATGCCTTACAAAATATCTTAATCACTTTTTTCTGTATCTTTTCACATACACGAATTAAATGCACTGTTCCATTATCTTGATACACCCTGTATAATCTTCAATTTCTACTTTATATTATACAGGGTGTTAAAAAATAAGTGTCACAAATAAGGGCATATAGTACTAACCAAAATGAGTAAAAAAAGTTTAATCAACATGCGTCTGATCTTCAACTTCTTCTAATACAAAATAGCCTCTTTTTCAAAAGAAAAAGAGGCTATTTTGTATTAGAATCGAAGAAAAACTAAGATAGTGGTCGAACAAAATTTTGTCTATGCCAGTAAATAGGCTATAAAAAACAATAACATTTTATATGAAACATTTTTTTCACTTTCTAATAGTTTCGAAGTTATTTGAAAACTAAATATTGGTCAAAGTCGCCACAACTTTTGTCTTAGTACAATGGGATCATGCCACATTTTCTGTTTTATTTTTTTCCTGGAAGTCTACCATCACAGTATATGTAAATAATATTTTCACGCCATTTGTGTGCATTGTTTTGTAGATATAATTTTTAAAAAATAGGGGTCAATTTCAAATCTCAATGAGGTCACGTGAGCGCATACGTCATGTATCTGAACGATTCCAGTTCACCCTGGCGGAAAAAATGTAAATTAAGATTGTTTATAAATAGTTTTTTTGGGTTTTTTAATAAATTGTTTCCACAAGTTGGAACTGCACAGTTCTTCTTCACCATGTTTTATCATTATTATCATTATAAATTTGCAATTATTGCACTTTTATGTATTAAATTATATATCAAGCACACAAACCTGCAATTAAAAATAATATTTCTCTAATGAAATAATTAAATCTTTATGAAACAAAAAAGATTGAATAGAGCGCACTTTTCCTCTGATATCTATATAAATATTTGGTTAATTTACTCTGATCTTACGTTTAACTTCTCGTTTGAAATTTGTGACATTGTGACCTTCATGTACGTGTGACTAGTGTCGTTGGGCGAGTAGCCGATACATGACTTCTTTTAAGAAAATTATGAATGAAAAGTATTATATTTTGGGATCTTTTATGTTGCAATATGGATAATAAGTGTCATAGATTCTATTTTTATAAAAATATTACCAACATTTTTTTTTGGCATGACCCCATTATTTGATTTTTTTTGAAAAACAAAAACACATCTAAAATGACCTCTGAAAGGTAAACAAAATGTCTCATTTAATCAAAGTCGTAACTCTTACAGTTTTCGAAATAGCAGAGGTAAACACCGAAAAAACTCATTTTTCATTGCCTTATATCTCGGAAACTATTGAAGATCGGACCCATGTTGATTAAGCTTTTTTTACTCATTTTGGTCAGTACCATATGCCTTCATAATTTGTGACACTTATTTTAAACAGAAAAAAATTACAATTATTTTTTTTTGCACGAACTTATTTTGACGCAATTACACTCTAAGAAATATTGTCCGTATAAAATAACCAAATCGGTTGGTTAAGTAATTTGGTGTTAATTTTAACACAAAAATAAGTACATTTTTCGTCCGTGTTAAAAATACGGTTTGGTTAAATTTTGTCCGTGTTAATTAAAATAATTTTTAAAATTGTAACCACATATAGAGTAAATGAGACATATTACTCAAAAATATGGTTACTTTGAATCATAAACAAATTTTTGAGTTAGTTATACATACTCTACTTTAGGGTATATTTGCACAATATGGTGTTGGATTTACACTATATTTTGTTAAATGTAAAATAACACCAAATGGTGTATATTTTATTCCGTTCTTCCCTGAAGATACAATTTTATTCCAGTTTAATACACGCAGCGAGACGGGCAACAGTAGTGTATTGTGCAACTCAACTTTGAGACACCGACACACATCACAGACCACATTTGTTACAAAAGTATCATTACTTCAAATATCGATATACCCTGTGACATTAAAATTAATAGTGCTAAATGGATTTCGTATGATTTTTTGTACAAACCAGGTTACTTCCTCGTACCAGAAATTGTTGAGTCTTTACCAATATTTCACCAAATAATAGACATTATTACCATAGAAAACACTGTCATGTTTGTTACAAAATCTTGGAATACATTATATTTTGATGAAACTCTACAGGCATTTAAAATTGCAGAATTTAATGTATCTGGAATAGAACTAATATTTTTGAATACCTGTTTGTACAAAGAACCATACGAAATCCTCTCATGTTCCGATGGTAATTATATTGTACCTAAACATATTTTTGTACAGCACTGACAGTCAAAATGTAATATTTTTTTTATACAATAAAATTATGCAAATTATATTTCAATGAATTTTATTTACCTTATTTAACACATATCTTGTTAAAATTTACTTAAATACGAGTAAATGGATACACCGAGTGGTGTTATTGATATCCAAACTTACCCATATATGTGTAAATGGTAACACTATTTAGTGTAGAAAAAATAAGATAATTAACTCGTACATTTAGTTAAAATACTATTTTCAGTGTAAATTTTAACACGCAGTATTATTTTTAACTAGAAATTTTGTGTTAAATTTTAAACCAATTTCCAGTGTACTTTTTAACCAAACAGACAGTTTGTTAAAATTACACCTAATCTGGTGGACCTCCTGGAACCAATTTTAGTGTTAAAATTGGTTAAAAATTTCTTAGAGTGTATGTACATAGGCCCGGATTATACATTGACAGCACAATTGAGAGTTAACCTGTCATTTGTCATGTTAGTTCTAGAATGTTATGTAACACGGCACATTGTAGTGACGCTGCGTGTAAGGTTAGAATCTCGGCCTACTAATGGCCGACATCAATATGTTAACAAATAATGAGAAGTTGTCTTAGTTATTACAAACATTTTCTGAGAATAGATGTTCCAAATAGTTCAAAAAGAGCAATAATTAAATTTTACCCTGCTCTGAATGGAAAACGCAATTAAATTTTATAAGTTTTCCAGAAAAACAAGAAAATTATAATAGTTTTCCTTACGATCTTATAAAAGATAATACTTTTAACACCGTTCATAACCAGAACTTTTACCGGAGAAACGTTTTAAAGATTTTTTTGTAATACCCAGCTTAGAAAATTAAAAATGGTAATAAAATTCGGTTTGCCAAATGAATTCACAATTCACGGCCCTTAATTAATAAATCTCGCTAATTAACTTAAAGATTTTTCGGAATAAATTTAATAAAATTTTAGCGATATTTCGGACGGAGCAGAATATGTAAATTTCATTTGGAAATGCAAATCTTTGGGACACTCGCAAACCCAAATTAAAGTTTCACACGAAGGAGATATAAATAAATTAATACGTAATCATAACTTTTACGAGGATTCATATTTTTGATGACACTCTAATCATGAATAATATATTAATATGGATTGTAACACAACACAATTTTCCAACATAGTTGCAAGCTTCAGTAGTTTCCTATATATAAAGCAGTTTGAAAAAATATGTTGTGGCCAGCACAATACCTCTCGCCATTTCCATTTTATGTTATACCGTGCGTATTTTTTAACGTGAAACATTGGATTTGTCATCCATGGTTACGACTTGACATTTGATTGACAGCAATGTATTTGTGTGTCCCATTTAAAATGAAACATAGGGAACGAATTTGACATTTGACAAGACGTCAGTAGAGGTTAATTTTGTTTAAATAATTATACCTGCTTTGTAAATTAAATTCAGTTATAGAAAAAATATTGTGTACACCTTTTTGACTTGGCCAAATTTCTTACAATATTTAAATGTAATACTTTTGTCAAATTCATTCCATATGTTTGAGACAGGCAAATACATTGCTGTCAATCAAATGTCAAGTCGTAATTTGCAGGAAAATTCAGCGGTTATCTGTCATATTGACAAGATGTCATTAATTAGAGGTTAATTCTGTTTAAATAATTATACGTTTTCCAAAAATTAAATTTAGTTGTAGAAAAAATATTGTGTGCACCTTGTGCCCGAAATATGTTAGTGCTCTTGAATGGTTTTCTGACTTGGCTAAATTTCTTACTATATTTAAATATAATACATCTGTCAAATTCGTTCCCTATGTTTCATTTTAAATGGGACACGCAAATACATTGCTGTCAATCAAATGTCGAATCGTAACCATGGATATGGTAAACCCAATGTTTCACGTTAAAAAATACTCACGGTATTGCACTTCGCTATCGAACCATCGTTTTATAACAAAAAAAATTACAGAACTTTACCCAAATATTGTTTTTTATTGTATTTAATATGTCTTCTGTACACATACAATTCTAATTATATCTATTTTTCATTGAATGAGGAAGTTCCCAAATATCAGAGATTCTTCCATTTCATTAACAAGATTGGCGGTATATCTGATGGATATACGAGCCCTGTCCCATAAGTGTTGGCCCAGTTGCATAAAATCATTAAAATGACTTATGACAAAAAATCAAAACACCTACTAATTTATTTCCATTGAATTATAACTTAAATGCCTTAAATACTGGAAATAACTGATCTACACTAACTAATGCAATTGGATGCAGCTTCTCCAGTTAAGCACAAGTATAAGAAATGCATTTTTTTATGACTGGGCCAGGGGTGTAGTCGAGGGTATACGCGGGTATACGCCGTATACCCTCTGGATTTTTTAGGTGCCCGAGCGTGTACCCTCTGCTTTTAAATATTTGAGACAAAAATTATAAAAATTAAATCAACTAATGAAAATTTTATCCCACAATTAATATCATTTTTTTTAGAAATTATATTGAAATTATCTTTATGTTTATAAAATGTACTTTTTTTTATTGGCGTCGCCATATATTATTGAAATTTTAATTTTGATTTTTGTTACATAGAAGCCGTATACCGTTTTCAGTTTTCGCAAAATGAACGATTCGTAGTAGGCAGGTTTGCGACTTTGATAAGTAAGGCAGTATTTAATTATTTTATTTTTTTCTTTGTGTTTATGGTTTTTGTATTTTGAATTTTAGTTGAAAATTTAAAAAATGACATTAACATCGTATTAAGTCACAATGTATAATAGTCGCGCGCATGTTGTGTTGTTGTGTTTCGATTTTAGACTGTTTATCCAGATAAATATATTCTCTTTTGTAAAATGTGATCTGGCAATTTATTTTTATACATGAAAGGGAAAAAACATGCAACTTCACATCCCTTGAAAAAATGTAATTTTCAATTATAAGGCATTTGACCTTGAATGAAAAAAAATTTCGCATTTTCAGCGTATACCCTCTGCTAATTTTACGACTACAGCACTGGACTGGGCCAACACTTATGGGATAGGGCTCGTATGCATTTTACCTACAATTTTAAATATTTAATTAATAAAACAATAATGGCCGTTTGCACCAGTTTCCCTTAAATATTAAGTACACCTTAAGAATAAAAATTCGTTGCACCAATTGTTAAGGGTACCTTAACTTACAAATAGGTACCCTTAAGTTAAGCGCAAGTTTGTCTTCCCCTTAAGGACCCCTTAATTCTAAGATACACTTGATCGCAATTATTCTATAAATGTCACTTGACATTAGTGTTTTTGATAGCTAGTTGATATTAATTTATAAAATGGAATTAGAGCTAAATATTATAGAAGATGAAGATGTAAGAATTTGTGGAAAATCGAATTCTGCGACAAATTTATGAGAGAGCTAATTATTTTTACCCATTTGAACTAAATTCTTTTAAACGTTTTCGTCTAAGAAAAAATACCGTACTAGACTTAATAAGAAGCATTGAACATGAATTGGAATTCCCTTATAATTAGTACATATTTTATGTTCCTCATAAAATTATTTTTGAAATAACTTTCTTCAGGAATAATTGTGTGTCACCAATTAATGAAAAACTGATGACTCTACGATATTACGCAACAGGAAGTCTTTTAGTGTTGCCGATTTTGGTGTTAGTGGGATGCATACTTTAAAATTTTATGAATTCACATCTCTCTTTTGCAATATATTTTCTTACTTTTTTGTTTTCGTAAAATTTCTGAAGAGAGCTTTTGGTTCTTTTGATATAGTTTGACGAATTAAATTTATTTGTTATCTGAATACATGCAGGTTCTTTGTCCTTCCAAGTTATTGTGTCAGTTTTTTACACTCAATTATGTGTTTATATTCATTAATAATATTTAGGATCAACATTTTTTCTTCCTCAGTACCTCAGTATAATTCGGTGCGCGTTCTCTTATGGACATGTTTCAACGGTTACAGATAATGAAAACAACACTCAAAAAATTCAGAACACTGATACATATGTCATGTCACATTTGACATATAAGTTACTATATTTATGCAATATGCAAAGTAAAAATCACTAGAATTTCTCCTAAGTGACCCTTAGCTAAGCGACGATCAAACTGCAACCGTGCAAACGAACTAAGCTTAAACCTTAAAAATTAAGTACCCCTTTACTAAGCCGAATATTTGAGGGAAACTGGTGCAAACGGCCATAAGAAAGATTACCAGAAAAAGCTTTCAGAGTGTCACTAAAACAGTTGATTTCTGACACTGACATCTGTCATTTACAAACTATGTTATAAACATTACTATTTTATAAACATTTGAATTTGTCAACTGGTTAGGCTCTCCAATGTATTACATCCGATTATTATATATATTATAGTGTCTTTATCTCTAAATTTATACAAGATATAATAAAAATTTTAGTGTATTAAATGGAGAATTTTATGTACTTCAATATTTGTAATAACAAAAATTTTCAAAAAATTATATTTAGAAGAATTTTTCTAAGAAACTACTACTTCCGGTTGTCCAATTATTATTAAAACCTTTTCATCTCTTCCGAGGAATGTCAGCTTGAGGAATTTATAGTTAAACAGGTCTTAAGTCTTATAGTTTTTGAGGAATCGTTCTTCCAACATCCACACACACACACATCCACACACACACACACACACATCCACACACATACACACACACATACACACACATACACACACACATACACACACATCCACACATACACACACATACACACACATCCACACACACACATCCACACACACACACACACACATCATCGTAAAAATGTTATAATCGAATTATATTAACCTTAAAACGTGTTAAAGATAGTCATACGTCACGAATAGGACTGAACGAGCCGCAGGCGAGTTTGTCAAATCCTATGAGTGAAAGAAGACACTTTTTACTCGAGTTGCATATAATTTTTTTTTTTGCCCTCCTGAGGTGTAATGGGAACTTTACAATTGTATACACAGCAAGTGTAACCCACATTTTACGCTTACTGTGTTGTAACTTGTCTAACTATGCGGTAAAATAATCAAAATACACTGGACGTTTATGGGCATTTAGAAAAGAAATCATCTTTACTATAATAAAGTTCATGTAAAAAAGTACTACCTACTTAAGTTATTTTTTTACTTTAACATTTCCTATATTTAAAATTAATTTATATAAACCAAACTCACGGTAGCGACATCTGTCATTATTGAAAAAATCCGCCGTTACCGACATATTCACCGATCGATATACCTGTCAAATACGCGAGCATTGCTGAAATGTCAAATATCGACACCTACCTATAAATAAATATATTATCAGTCATAAACAACGTCTATTATTACAGATAAATTTTTGCTAGAAGAAGTACTCTAATGAAGGTAAGTAAAATCAAATTTGGATATTGACTTAACCCCAGTATTTTAAACTAACTTTTCAGAAGTACAACTTATCTCATTAAAAAAAGTGATTTTCATTATCGTCGGCCAAAAAATTTGAAACAATTCTCGTGCGTGAAGTATTTTACAGGGCTCCAGCTAATAAGGCACTCGCCTTAAAGCTGTCGCGCTGTAAAATACAACTTACACGCACTCGAATGTAAATAACTATTACGTCTGTAATAAAAGTGTGAAAAAGTGCCGTAACGTTTCATTATTTCACGCGTTTGAGTTAAAAAAAGTGCACTTTTTTCACACTTTTATCGTGTATAAAAAAATACATACATTATAAATTTTAATGAAAAGGAGTGTACTTTTTTTAACAGACAAAAAAATAATTTAACGTCAACTTTCATTCGCTAATCGTACTATACTCATAGTTGAAAAACACCCTGTATAACATGTTTTAAACCTGAACGTCTCACAAACATTTTCTTAGAATTGTTATTCCAACAAAACTGTATAAGAATCTTAAGATCCCTTCTAAAATCTCATATAAGATCTAGAAGCCTTTGAAGAACCCCCATCTTGTTAGTGGCATTGCGCTATTGTTATTGTTATGATGTCTGTAGGATATTAGCATTTCAAATTCAGATTTTATGAAAGTCTCAGGCGATTTTCTTTTGTTGCAGGGGCTGTGTGTCACGCTGCTCTTCTGTTTCTGTAACAGCGAGGTGAGTCGACTGTGTTTTGTTTTTATTGCATGAGAAATTTGAAGATTGTTTGTGATTCTTGAAAGGGACTAAATTCAATAAAAAATAAATGAAATAAAAATGTGGCTGGACAATTTTATATACCTGTTCGTATTTTATTAAACATACGAATTGGAGTGTATTTCAGCATTGTTTTGTTTGATTTATCAGTAATTCCTTAGAAAAAATCTGATGTGGCCAACACTAAACCTCCCGCTATTTAATTTTTATTAATTTAAATACATACCTACGGATTTACTAACGCTGCAAACTGTTCCATTGCATAAAACTATTGCTTTATTTACTATTTTCTTTTTAAAATGTCACTATTAAAACTATTTAGAACTGCAGATAAATTTCGGGTGATTCCAATAAGCACTTGGGTAAATAAGAGACCCTCATAAAACTTAAATTGTAGTGTTAACTAATTTTGGTATAGCAATGAAAATTTATGAATGTTTCAATATTACATTACATTGAAAAATTGGCAACATGGCACAGAAAACGTTCATAAGAATAACATTGGCTATCTCTGCTACACTGAAGATAGAGTGTGGGACACTGTATAGTACAGTTGAACTACCTATATGAACGTATTATTATTGTGTAATGCCATTCTTACGTTAAGAATACCATATGTTGTAACATGATCTTTTCAGTAAATTGTGTCTCAGATAAGAAGGAATTTTTTTCAATTCCTTAATAGCTTCATTAAATTTTTCGAGTATTGAACTTTTCGAGTTATCGTAATTACAATAAAATGATATATTTTTCATTTTGCGCCCCAATTCCGTAATTACGAGCAATAATTGTCATTATAAATAATAATAATGAAAGCAATTATAAAGATAACATTGACGAAAACAATTTAATGAATAATATATTTTTACTTTCATTAATAAAATCGAAAAAACAGCCATTAATGTTAAGTATTCATTATACCTATATTTTATTAAGAGTACCTACATTGATAATAAAATAACACTGAATACTAGGTTGTTTGTAGTATACCGAAAAAATTTCGTAAATCGAATCCCGCTAATATGCATCTCTTTTCCAGTCTTTCTGCTAACTGCAAATTCTTATTTTTATCTCTTCCTTAAATTACTTGATTAATTTTCTTGTACTTGTTTAAGTACATTCGTTGAAAGGCTGTTTTTAATTTGCTGTTTACTGTAGCGTTTCTGATTAACCTTTCCTTAATGAAATTCTCTCTTTGCAGGTCCGGAGTCAGGTCAAAAGAAAATGGAACAACTTGAGATATCGGCCTAGGGCTAACTCATTCACAGCCACGACCGTAACGGTAAGAATTTATAATATTTCATTTTTTATTTGATTCGTAGGAACTTCATATTCAAAGAGATATATGACGTCATTATTTTAGTAATATTATTTGATGATTAAGCAGTTAGTTAATGGTAGTTTATATATGAAGGGAGTAAAATTCGTCATTATTTGTCGAGAGCGAAGATTGAATGCAATCGCTTGATGATGACACTTTACTCATGTGTTATATACAATATTTTATACAGGATGTTAAAAAATAAGTGTCTCAAATTATGAGGGCATATAGTACTGAACAAAATGAGTAAAAAAAGTTTAATCAACATGGATTCGATCGTCAACTGTTTTTGAGAAAATGGCCATTTTGTATTAGAATCGAAGAAAAACAGGCTAATATAGTGGCCAAAATAGATTATAAAAAACAATAACATTTTATATAAAACTTTTTTTTTCACTTTCTAATAGTTACGAAGTTATTTAAAAACTAAATATTGGCCAAGGCAGCAACAACTTTTGTCTTAGTACAATGGGGTATTCCGGTGATATGGAATTAATGCAAAATAATAACTTTTTTCTATAGTTTCCATCTTCATATAGTAGAAAAATATAATAAAACATGTTCAATAAAAAGTTTTAATTCATAATTTAATGTTACAAAATTGGAATTTTTACAGCTCTAGAAACGTCCTTGAAATTTGTGACGTCAAGTTGATGATCTGTTGCTCATTTCAAAGTAAATATTTTCGTTTAAAAACACAGATGGTGCTAGTAGTTAACACGCGCGGGTATATTTCTTGTTTGACATTTCATCCACTTTATAATTATTACTCCTATTTTTACCATAAACAAACACAGGACAAACACCGAAATACAAGCTGCTACTAAAATCATATGTAAACAAGCAAATGGCTGTCATGAACATGTGGATTTAGGCGCTGAAGTTCGTTGCAGATGTCACCATCGAGTTGACGTCATAAGCGCGCCATGATAAGAAAATTTGAATTGCGATGAAATTTTTTAAAATTCATATCTCATGTGATGCATACATTTTCTTACTCTAAGTTAGATATTCAGAGTCCTACTGGTCTGTACTAATGTAAAACATATTTTTAAAAAATGTCGGAATACCCCATTATTCGTTTTTTTTTTAAAAAAGAAAAACACAAAATGTCTCATTTAATCAACGTCGTAACTCTTACAGTTTTCGAGATAGCAGAGGTAAACACCGAAAAAACTTATTTTTCATTGCCTTATATCTCGGAAACTATTGAAGATAGGACCCATGTTGATTAAGCTTTTTTTACTCATTTTGGTCAGTACTATATGCCCTCATAATTTGTGACACTTATTTTTTAACACCCTGTATACAAACGGAAAAATTCGTTTTTTAAGAAAAGAGAATGAAACACATTTCTATAAACGAAGTAAAACTATTTATTTTAAATTTAATTTTATAAAAATCATTATATTTTTCTTCCAAAATAAATATAATAGGCTATTCCACGACATTTTAAAAAATTTTTTTCTTGAAATACATAAAAATATAAGACCATATGTGAAATTCCAAGTTAAAAATTCCTCCAAATAAGCGAGATATTAAGGTCCGAATTTTAAATCTGCTTTGTAACGTAGGTAATGTGGATATACCAGAAGTAAACAAACAGTGGTTCACAAACCACGAAAAATTGTTAAACAAATTACGATATAATGTATATTTAAATTGTAATATTATAATTCATTATTAGAGACATAAAATAAAATATTTCACTTAATTTATTTCACTTTTTTCCCATTTTATAAAAATAGAGAAATTAGAACGTCACCCGAACAGCAACCGAACAGATCCGACACACCCGAAGAAGTATATTCTTAGTTAGGGCGGGGCTTCTCAAAATCGGAGGTCATACTTGG
The DNA here is from genome assembly GCA_943142095.1 of Ophonus ardosiacus. Lineage (NCBI taxonomy): Eukaryota > Metazoa > Arthropoda > Insecta > Coleoptera > Carabidae > Ophonus > Ophonus ardosiacus. The sequence continues at coordinate 24,695,786 of OW964839.1, forward strand.
ATCCTATTTGCTCAAACACTCGTGCACATGTCCTGCATCATCAAAAGCAAAACTCCCCGTGTCTTCTAGAAGGAATAATTTATAATAAAAGAAATATGGTTTTCCTTATCCTTTAACTATTATCATTCTTATTTTCAATAAACTTTTACTATTTTTGATTGCTGTGGAATAGCCTATTGATAATATTCCTTATTTATTTATCAATATCAATTAACAAAGGACTTGAATCACTTTATTTCCCTAGGGAGTACTTTATTTCTTCGATAAATAATTAAGCATATTAAGTTATGATTTTGATGAGAATAAAGTTAACATTATTTATCGGTTGTATATAAAAATTATTACCTTCATTTTGCTTCTCTTTCGTGAACGAAATAAACCGGGTATAATACGATAACTGGCCCATATAAAAATGCTTCAAATAAATGTTGAAAAGAATTAAATTTTGCATCCGTAAGCATTTTTGTCTAAAATTAATAGCCTACTTTTGCGCAAGGAAAAACTGTTTTCCCGTGTTAAACGCCTATGACCCGGTTTTTGTGTTACACCCGGTATATATACCGAGAGTTTTTTTTTTTATCAGTGAACATGGGCGTATGTCATTACCATAGTTACATTTAAAATGAACAGCAATGTATTATCGCGTTTTTTTTTTAAAACTGGACATAGGACGTGACGTATATTTGTCAATGTCAATATTTATTTTGTCACCATTGTAAATACATTTTTTTAAATGGCCCCAAAGAAAAAAAAATTTGGTGCAAGATCTGGTGGCATTGCAGGCCACTCCACTTCTCCACCACGTCCTATCCAGCGTTGGGGGAATACCTGGTGCAGATATAAGTGAAAATTTTGACGACTCCAATACCTGCAATTTTGTGAATTTACTTCCCGATTTATATAAAATGTCGCTTCATCCGTAAATAAAATTCGATCGTTGTGTAATAACTCTTGGTGATTTTGATATTTAAAACTCTTAAAATGTTCTTGTCTTAAAACCTTGTATACTAGTATTCTTAATTTCAGAAAAAAAATTGTTGACAGGGTGTTGTCACCTTCAATTAATTGCATAATTTCTTGTTTCTTACTATTAACTACAGTACTTGGTCTGATTTTCTTCTTGTGCTGTTTATTGACGCATCCTTTAGTTCTGTAGTCATTGTAAATTTTTCTTATAGTTGTTGGACTGGGTCGCTTATTAAAAGTTAATGCACATAAGTCAGAAACTTGTTGTAGACTCGTTATAATTAAACCAATTTACAATTTGAACTTTTCTTTAACTGTATACATTTTGAAGTATGACAATTTGATGACATTGACAGATATACTAAATGTCACGTCCTATGTCCAGTTTTAAAAAACGCGATATTGCATTGCTGTCAATCATTTTAAATGTAACTATGGTATTGACATACGCCCATGTTCACTGATAAAAAAAACTCTCGGTATAAAGAATTATATATTTATGTTCAAAAGGGATAAGAAAAATTAATAAAAAAACAAGTTGCAATTGCAACTATAGTTATTAAAATGTATTTGAAACTAAAATATATTTGTAGTACTTGTTTTAATAAATTTATGAACTACTTTTAATGAGATATGGAATAAAACTCAACAAAATGAATAAGAATTTGTGATATTAAATCAAATTCAGAGACTCAGACTGTTAACTTTAGGTAGTCTTCCCGTATATTAATATTTATAAGATTTCAAAGTATAAATGGAATTTTGATGTACAGTCCAAGAAGGAAACTTACATTTGAGAATAAATAAATAAATATTCCATTATGATTTATTACACATTTATGGGTGTGCCAATCTGCAATCTGCTTTTTACCTCTCGCTAAGAGAGGTATTGGAATTATGCTAAAAATCACATATCCAGATTTTAGTGGATAAGAACGTTTTAAGGTCCCTAGAGTACGATTATAACATTTTAACGATGATGTCCGTATATATATATATATATATATATATATATATATATATGTGTGTGTGTGTGTGTGTGTGTGTGTTTGTGTGTGTGGATGTTGGAGCCACGGTTTCTCAAATACTATAAGACTTAAAAAATATTTAACTGCAGTTTCCTCAATCTGACAATCCTGGGAAGAGCTGATTAGATTTTGGTACCGATTGGACAACCGGAAGTAACAGTTTCTTTAAAAAAATCTTTTAAATATTATTTTTTGAAAATTTCTGTTATTACTATTATTGAAGAACATAAAATTCTACATCTGATACATTTAAAAATTTTATTATATAAATAAATGTATCATCACGGCATATTACCCATTTCTGGGTGTGCCAGTATATATTTAGAGATAAAGGCACTGTAATCTATTGAATAATCTAATCGCATGTTTATAATATAGTTTGTAAATGATAGATGTCAGTGTCAAAAATCAACAGTTTTAGTGACATTCTGAACATGTAAATTATATAAAAAAAAAATATAATATTCATTACAAAATTGGAATTAATTTTTTGAAAAAATTTAAGTCAAAACATGTAGATATTGAAGTCATATTTGAATACGTTTCCTATCTTCACTGCAAAACTATTGCTCCGTTTTCCACATAGATCAATAAATTAAAATCAATAAATCAAACATTCCAAAACATTTATTGAACGCTGAGAAGGCAACCATTGTCAGTAAATATACAATTTTCATTTTTTATATCCTCTAAGTCCTTTGTACTAAAAAGTGGTATAAAATTATTATTAATATGGAAATCAACGACGAAAATATGCATAGTGTTTATTCGTGCACACCACCAGATACTGTAGATGTAGCAAAAGTTGTTACTCTAAATCTGCTGCCCGAAAAATCTAGAGCAAAATATGAAAGACAATACGAACTGTTTATTACGTAGTGCAAGAATAGAAAAATTGAAAGATATAGCGAAAACGTAATGGTGACATACTTTTCTTTATATTAATTGTTATTTATCGAGTAGTACTGTAAGTACAAAGTGTACATTTTATTATTTTTTGTTATGGTGGAGGACCCCATTGTGGCAACTGTAGAAAAAAAATTTTCTACAGTCGCTATAGAAAGTAGCCATTTGCGCTCTCTTTTGTCAACGCAAAATGTCACTTTGCCGCTCATGCGCGACAAAGTAGAAAAAACGCTCGCTGTCCAAATTTCTAAGTATACAATGTTGAGAAATGTCACTTGTCTACATTCTTAATGAAAATGTTTAGTTAGGAACTAATGACACTGTAATTACACATTTATCACGTTCACAAGTCAATTTGACATATGTTCTGTCGGTATTTAACATAACCTAACAAAATGCCACACTGCTGTGAAAATGAAATAGGGCATTCATTTACAAAAACGAAAGTATAAAATGCTTAGATTAGATTGAATAAAAACTCAAGAAGAATGGAAAATAACGATAAAATTAAATTAAATATAAAATAAATTGTGTGAACAGTTATGTTTAGTAATAGGAATGATTGTACACAGATGGCGGTAGGATAGTTGCGAGTCGTACTGACATCTGATCTCTAGTTAATTATTTATTTTGATTACAATAATGTTATTAGTTATTTCGTTACTTAAATAATTGCGAGAAGTCAATCAATGCACATACATGTCTATATAATCACAAATTCCTTGAAATATTTGTTAATTTTTTCAGTGTGACAGGCGTGACAACTAACCACACATTTTGCTACAAAAACTCATCAAATCATCACAAATCCTTGCTTCCACGCTCTAATTTTTTTTTTTAAGGAATAGATGGCTAATGTAACGATATAATCATTTAAAAGCCTTTTTAAGTTTAAACCGTATCTTTTGTATTAGCCAATCGTTATTTATTGAGCAGTACTGTCAGTATAAAGTGTACATTTTATTATTTTTTGTTATGGTAGAGGACCCCATTGTGGCGACTGTAGAAAAAATCTTGTGTGTGTTTCGAGCGCAAATGGACATTATCGATTTCGAGAGAATGCCGCGCTCCTTCTCAACAACCTCTCAATCGACAATGTCGCATTTTGCGCTCTTAATACACAAATAGCTATTGTGTGTGTTTCAAGCGCAAATGGACATTGTCGATTTCAAGAGAACAACCTCTTAATCGATAGTATCCCATTTTGCACTCTTAATACAAAAATAACTATTGTAGCAAAACAAATATTGTCAAGAGTACATATTTTATTAATAATTATGTAAAGTAAATTGAGATTCGTCTATGAATATAATTACGCATAAAATTATAGTGAAAATCGTGTGAGAACACATTTATGTAATACGTTACGAGTAATATCCATTTACCGAAAATTACTAGCGCAAATTCCGTGTTCAGTTTCTAGTTTATTTCTTTTTCTGAAACCGTTAAACAAGTTTCGCAATAACAGCAATAAGCTCCAACGCTGTAAAGTACATTTCTGTATTTAATATCAACGTAGGTATGTACTTTGCAGGTTTTAGATATTACATGAGTAGCTTTTATTCATTTGCAGGATTCCTGCTGAATGCTCGTGTAAGAGAGATCGTCTTGCTGCAGGCTAAGATTCTTGATCAAAGACATTAATTTCGTGTTGCCGACGTCTTAAATAAGCGAACGTGAAATTAGAAATAAATGTTGTTTATTTATCTGTTAATATTTAGAGTGATACAGCCAGTAGTTAAAATGTTTCCTTATTATATATTTTAATAATAATATAATAATACTAGCTGACCCGCCCCGGCTTCGCACGGGTAAAGCTAAAATAACGATTAGCTACACGTGTACCAGTAATTTTTCACATTTACTTAGGAGATATGCGCTGCGTAGGGAGCCGGCAACCTGCCTCGCATCGTACATGTAACAGGCTCCGCCCGATCCCCGCACCGCACCGAAAAACGCCTTTTCTAAACATGTACTTTTACTTATGTACATATGATGCAAGCTAGCTCTCCGACAAATATAGAAAATCTGCTAACGGTTAAAACTTTACTATAGATAAAAAAATAATTGAAATCATCCCCTATCGTAACCGCCTTGATGGATGATTTTTTAAAAACGCTAAAACACTTTATTTTTTACCAAAAGCATAAATAAGAATTTTTATATCCCTAACTTGAGAAATGATAGGTTCTCCATACAAACTTTCGTCCCCTATATCACCCCCTTCAGGTTTTATTTTCGCGACAAAAGGTAGCCTATGTCCTTCTCCTAGATCCAATCTATCTCTATACCAAAATTCATCAAAATTGGTTCAGCGGGAGAAATGATGGGTTCGAACATACAATTTTTCATTCCCTATTTCACCCCTTCAAGTTTTATTTTCGCGACAAAAGGTAGTCTATGTCCTTCTCCTAGGTCCAATCTATCTCTATACCAAAATTCATCAAAATTGGTTCAACGGTTCAGGCTTGAAAACGTAACAGACAGACAGACAGACAGACAGACAGACAGAGTTACTTTCGCATTTATTATATTAGTATGGATATCATCACGGCATATTACCCATTTCTGAGTGTGCCGGTATCTATAACACATGTAGATATCGGTAATGATGACGATATATTTTACCGTGTGGGCGCTTACCAGGCGTCACCTCACGGGCACTCATAGCTGGTGTGGAGAGTGCACCACAGGAGTCACTTTTGTGCCATTTCAAATTGGAAATATTTGACGCCTGTCGGGATCGAACCCGGTTCCCTCAGGTTCGCGACCAGACACTCAAGGCACGCGGCCACGGGACCCCATTATATTTTTCATTATTTATTTATTTTTATAATATATAACAACAGTCTTTGGGGTCGCGAGACCGTGTGCGTATGGTGTCTGATTGTTAATCTGGTGACCCGGGTTCGGTCCTGGCCAGTGCAGACTTTTAATCGAACAAAAGTGATTCCTGTGGAGCACTCTCCACATCAGCTATGAGTGCCCGTGAGGTGACGCCTGATACGCGCCCACACGGTAAAATATATCGTCATCATTACCGATGTCTACATGTGTTGTAGATAATGGCACACCCAATAATTAATAACGGGGTTGGCAATTATATAACAAGATTGATCTTAGAACATGATCAATGTATAAAATTACACAAAACAAATGTTGCCACCTTCAATGTACTCTCCTCCCCGAACCCTACACCGCCCGATGCGAATATTCCATTGTTGGAAGCAATGCCTGTAGGCCTTTTTTGTTAGGCTGTTCATAAGCTCTGCCGCTTTTCTATAACTACATCTCGGCCCTGAATTGGTGCCATTTAACGCAGAATTACAATTTGGGAATAAAAGCAAGTCACATGGCACTAGGTCAAGCGAGTACGGTTGATGTACCAACACAGTGATTTTGTATTTCGACAAAATAGCTATTTGTGTATTAAGAGCGCAAAATGCGACATTGTCGATAGAGAGGTTGTTGCCGCGCGACGAAGAAGCGCGGCATTCTCTCGAAATCGACAATGTCCATTTGCGCTCGAAACACACACAAGATTTTTTCTACAGTCGCCACAATGGGGTCCTCCACCATAACAAAAAATAATAAAATGTACACTTTATACTTACAGTACTGCTCAATAAATAACGATTGGTTAATACAAAAGATACGGTTTAAACTTAAAAGGCTTTTAAATGATTATATCGTTACATTAGCGATCTATTCCATAAAAAAAAACAAAATTAGAGCGTGGAATGTGTGTGTGTGTATGTGTGTGAGTGTGAGAGAGAGTGTGTGTGTGTGTATGTATGGATGTTGGAGGGACGATTCCTCAAAAACTATAAGACTAAGGCTTAAGAACTGTTAAACTATGGATTCCTCAATCTGACATTCCTGGGAAGAGCTGAAAAGGTTTTGGTAACAATTGAACAATCGGAAGTATGTAGTAGTTTCTTAGAAAAATTCTTCTAAATATAATTTTTTGGAAATTTTTGTTATTAAATATTGTAGAACATAAAATTCTCTATGTAATACACTTAATTTTTTTATTATATCTTGCATAAATTTGGAGATAAAGACACTATAATATATAGAGTAATCCAATCGCAGACGCTAAGGCACTAAGGAAACCAGTTGACAAATTCCAATGTTTATAACATAGTTTGTAAATGACACATGTCAGTGTCCAAAATCAACAGTTTTAGTGACATTCTGAAACTTTTTCTGGGAAGTATATTTAATCTTTCTTATTGTTTTATTAATTAAATATTTGAAATTATAGGTAAAATTGTGATAAAATGCATATATCCATCAGAAATACCGCCAATCTGGTTAATGAATTAGAAGAATCTCTCATATTTAGGAACTTCCTCATACAGTGAAGAATAGATATAATTAGAATTATATATGTGCAGAGGGGGTCCCGTGGCCGCGTGCCTGAGTGTCTGGTCGCGAACCTGGGGGAACCGGGTTCGATCCCGACAGACGCCAAATATTTCAAATAGCACTAAAGTGACCCCTGTGGTGCATTCTCCACGCCAGCAATGAGTGCCCGTGAGGTGACGCCTGGTAAACGCCCGCACGGTAAAATATATCGTCATCACTACCGATGTTTACATGTGTTGTAGATACTGGTACACCCAGAAATGGGTAGGTAATATGCCGTGATGATATATTTATTTTATTTATTAATATATGTGCAGAAGACAAGTTAAATACAATAAAAAACAATATTTGGGTAAAGTTCTGTAATTTTTTGTTATAAAATGATGGTTCGATTGAAAGTGCAATACAATACTTATATAGCCTAATATGGAAATGGCGAGAGGTCTTGTGCTGGCCACAACAGATTTTTTTTTTAGTTAATACTTCATTTTAGTTTTTAACTTTCTAGTAATACTAAAATCAATCCACAGATTACATAGAGTTTGTTTAGGTATGATTTCAAAGAGAAAAGATTTTTCCGAAATATCAAAAATTATATCCATATTTTTGGACCGAGTAATAAATCCATCTGAAAATTGAAAAATTGTGTCCAACTTCCAATCTGTTTAATATTCATTTATGTATGAAATACTAGTTTTATCAATTCCATTCATCTTAACCAACCCAACGTTAAAAATACCGAATAAAGTTTTTAATTTACGTCACCGAGATGACAATTTCGATAGAGCGATTTATGCACTACTACGGTACATTTTTTGTTATTGCAAAGTTTAATAAACGTGTGTTTGGACAGATAAGACCGACTGAACTTTCGGAATTAAAAATGTCAATACTCCAGCGTTCATTTGTTAACAAAGGATTGTGTTGGATGTTGTTTTGTTCATGTTTTGTTTTAGGAAGTTTGTTTTCAATTTGAATTTTTCGCGATTTACATAATATCGAAAAGTGGTTTTGATTTTGAATTTGAATTTACCGAACAGTGAGAAATAAATGGAAAATATATGGCAAAGGTAAGCTGACGTTAAACTTCTAGGTCCTCGGTTAAACGAATCTTGCTGTATAATTACCGGTTGATTAAAACCTGCAAACCTTTACCAATTATACTTATTTAATGACATACGTGGTGCGGCAATTAAATAACGAAATTTATTTTTTCCGGCTTCCCTGTAAATTTGGCAACATTGCAGGCTACGTCATATTAATTTGTCATCTTCCCTCCATCCACTGTTAAAATTTCAAGATAATTAGGCAAACCGTTCGACAGTAGCCTTTGATTGAAGTTAACTACTTTCTCGTACTCCGCCGGAATTATGTTAGTGTCAATATGAAATTCTGTGTGAAACTTAAAAAATCCGCTACAGAAATGTACGAATTGTTGAAGAATGTTTATGGTGATGAGGGTCTATCTAGTACACAGGTTTTCGAGCAGTTTAGAAGATTTAAAGAAGGAAGAAAAAAGATCGGAGACGATTAGTGCCCTAACATTGTTTTTTTCGAAATGCGGGTGATTGTTCACATGGATTGGGTGTCTGAGGGGCATTTCGTTAACCAAGCATATTACAAGAAGGTTGTGATAACCCTTCATGCACGGGTGAGAAGAAAAAGGGCTGAAATGTGATGGATTCTCCATGAAGACAACGCGTCGGAACAAAACGCCCTGTCCGGTAAAGACATTTTTCCACAGTCACTATAGAAAGTAGCCATTTGCGCTCTCTTTTGTCAACGCAAAATGTCACTTTGCCGCTCATGCGCGACAAAGTAGAAAAAACGCTCGCTGTCCAAATTTCTAAGTATACAATGTTGAGAAATGTCACTTGTCTACATTCTTAATGAAAATGTTTAGTTAGGAACTAATGGCACTGCAATTACACATTTATCACGTTCACAAGTCAATTTGACATATGTTCTGTCGGTATTTAACATAACCTAACAAAATGCCACACTGCTGTGAAAATGAAATAGGGCATTCATTTACAAAAACGAAAGTATAAAATGCTTAGATTAGATTGAATAAAAACTCAAGAAGAATGGAAAATAACGATAAAATAAAATTAAATATAAAATAAATTGTGTGAACAGTTATGTTTCGTAATAGGAATGATTGTACACAGATGGCGGTAGGATAGTTGCGAGTCGTACTGACATCTGATCTCTAGTTAACTATTTATTTTGATTACAATAAAGTTATTAGTTATTTCGTTACTTAAATAATTGCGAGAAGTCAGTCAATGCACATACATGTCTATATAATCACATATTCTTGAAATATTTGTTAATTTTTTCAGTATGACAGGCGTGATAACTAACCACACATTTTGCTATAAAAACTCATCAAATCATCACAAATCCTTGCTTCCACGCTCTAATTTTGCTTTTTTTTATGGAATAGATGGCTAATGTAACGATATAATCATTTAAAAGCCTTTTTAAGTTTAAACCGTATCTTTTGTATTAGCCAATCGTTATTTATTGCGCAGTACTGTAAGTATAAAGTGTACATTTAATTATTTTTTATGGTGGAGGACCACATTGTGGCGACTGTAGGAAAAATCTTGTGTGTGTTTCGAGCGCAAATGGACATTGTCGATTGTCTTTGCGCTCTTAATACTCAAATAGCTGTAGTATACTGATTATTGTGTACATTTAATCTTAAGACAACTAACACTTCCTTGTATGAGACCATTTTAATACGAATCAGTGATTAATCCTAAGTGAACATAGTGTCGAATGTAGTAAGGCGCAAATACATCCTTTATACAAAAGGTATACAGATGAGTTCCAACAATGCTAATCATAATTAATGTGCCGAGTTATATATTAACAGCCCTGCAAACATTAGATATAGGATTTCCATTAGCTTGTTTGGAACATAACATGACTTGACGAATGTATTCATACGAACAAAACCATGCAAAAGCAAATCAGATGAGGCTAAAAAGGAATTTTTAAGCCGAGGCGCACACAACATGATTTAGGAATTTATCACTAAGTTATTATTATTTTTTTAAATAATATATTGTGTTATTGAACGACGAGCGGTAGCAGTGTCGGATTACCCATTAGGCAGAGTAAGCAATTGCCTGTGGGCCCCGCGCCTTTTAGGGGCCCCGCTACATTGAATTAAAATAATATTGATTTGATTTTGATTTTTTTTATTACAAAGAAATCCTTAAATAAAGAAATTTTTATTACAACAAAGAAATGCTCATTTACAACAATGGAACCTTGATTACAACAATAAAAAATCTGTTGTGGCCAGCACAAGACCTTCCGTCAATTCGATGTATATGTACAAATCCCATACCAAAAGGTCCTTGGAACAGATTTTATATAATATCATGTAAAATCGAACACGAACACATACTATTTTTTACAAATTCCATACCAAAAGTTCATTTGAAAAGGTTCTATAAATCCAATAAACATACACTAAGTAAAATGCACTTGACACTTCCTTCATTTCTTCTTCAGCTTTCCCATATTTTATTAGGGGTCGCTGTTTCCTCTTCTCTTCCACTCATTCCTGTCCAACGCATCTTCTTCACACAGTCCTTTCTTTCTCAAGTCTTCTGCGATACAGTCTTTCCACCTTCTCTTTGGCCTTTCACTGCATGTCACTTACGAGGAACACTGACATATACCAATATTTGATCCTATACTTTCCACATTTGGTTTTGCACTTGCAACAGACATCTGTCAATTATAATTTTTTGAATGTATCAGCTGTTTGCATGATAAATAGCTAGACTAATTTTTGAAAATTAATTTCTTTATAATTCTTTAACTCTACATCTATTGAATATGAAGGGAAATGTATAATCAAACCGTATAGAGAGGAGTATTTTCTTTAATATGTATAATAACAAAAAGTCAAAAAATAATATTTAACTGCGTTTTTTTAAGAAAAACTGTTAAAAACTTTAAATAAAGGTACTTCCGGTGGATCAATTATAACCAAAATCTAATCAACTCTTCATATGGTTGTACAGAAGAGGAATACGAAAGAATTATAATTTTTAGAATTGTAGTATTGGAGTTATCGTCGGAGAAAAAATTGTCACACACGGACACACATACACACACACGGACACACATACACACACACACACATACACACACACACACATACATACATACATACATACATACATACATACATACATACAGACATCATCTTAAAAATGGTATATTCGTATTGTAGGGATCCTAAAACGTGCTTATTCATTAAAAACTCGCCACCGAATTTTTTGACCAAAGACAATACCTTCCTTATCTAAAGGTGACGGAAGGTAAAAAGATTGGCTGTAAGCTTTTAGAAAATGGTATGAAAGAACTTTGAACATATTCCGAATAAAATTTTAAAAATATTAACTATGTATCTTATTTCCAAGAATTCTAGCGGGACTTTCGTGTTATATAATAAAGAACGTTGCAACAATGTAAATTTGCATTTATTAATAAGAGAATGGCATTGAATATAATCGGAAATGTGCATGAGCACAATATAATTTATGTAATGTGACACTACGACAGAATATTATTCCTGTAAGATAATAAACGTATGTATACAATCTTTCCCTCAAAGTTAATTCGCAAAATGTGTAGTCTTATTATACTGCTCCAAATGAACTATCAAGCTAGTCATGAAACTGTCTGAAAATGAATATATGTATGAAAGTATGTATTAAACTGTACTGTCGTAAAGAAGTGCTGTATAATTTATGGACATACGTAGGTGTATGATAAGAGTTCACAATATTGTTACTTTATTATAACTTTTCGAATGAGTTTGAGGAAGGCGTTCACCAGGCGTCACCTCACGGTCTATTAAAACTATCATAGAGAGAAGACTACAGAGATCATATTTGTGCTACTTGAAAATTGGTCACTTTAATATGTTCTTATGCTCTTATGTATGAATACGTTTATGAATGTGGCTGAGGTGAAAGAAGTGTGCATTTATAGGAATGTGTGGCGAAGGATGATTGTTGCGTAACTATTATTTTTGCTACCGAAAATCGGTCACTTTAATATGTTCTTATGTATGAATGCTATGATGATTGTGGACAAGGCGAAAGAAGAATGTTATTAAAGAGTGAAGTGAGTCAGCTGAGCTCTTACTCTTATCCCTTTTCTTATTGTTTTCGGGTTTTTGCTAACCCACTAAGTGGGACATGCGTGATTTTATGTATGTATGAAAACTGGAAATACTCATTTCAAGAATCTTATGGTCAGCTCACAAGTGCCATCTGCTATTTTCTTACATGAAAGTATAGTCCAAAATATGATTTATTTTTCGTATAATTGCCTACAAACAGTACTTAAATAGCCCATTCTTTTACAAAAATTAATGACATGATAGCATCGTACGGTTGGCAAAATACGTTATTTATTAAATATTATCTGCCGAATTAAAAAAAATGTTATCGCTCAGATTGTATAGGTAGGTAGTAATATTTATCCGTAGTAAATATGTGTAGAAAATAAAATCTGTTTACTTTGAGATATGTAAGCTAATAATTTATAACGTTATTAAGTACTAAGTACATATTTTTGTGGCCATAAAATCAGGATATACAAATATAATTATGTGTATAATCATTTTTTGTATACTATGGATTGCAATTCGAAAAAGTCATTTAATGAAATCATCAATTTTATAATTCAGAGAAATATAAATATTTTAAATAATATCAATGAGGTAATATTACAATGTAACATGGTAATAAAATAACACGAACACGATAAAGTATCTGTTATAATATTATTTATTTTGTTTTTTATGTACAGGGAGTGAATCGAAAAACGAAACATGGGCGTTTAACATTTTATTTCAATACTTTTATTTCTAAAAATTCTCACAGTTGTTCAAATACTCTTACGTAACATTTTCTTTACAATCAAATAATTATTACTACCAAGTTTATATCTCTACCCATTTTTGAATAATTGCCCCGAAAGTCAATATACCCCATATTTAGTTAAAAAATTTAAAAATCTAATTTGTATGTATCTAGATACTTCTCAATGCGCTGATTCCAAATTTTGAAACCGCAGGTCGATATCACGTTCGTTCTCGAGATATTTAGATTCAAAGTTTTGCTCAAAACTGCCCATTTTTGGGTATTAACCCAAAAATGGGACGAGATATGAATTTGGCGACATCACCATTCGATTCTACGGACAAAATTACATAAGTGTACCAATTTTCATAATTTTTGTCCAACCGGTTCATTTTTTATGAATAAAAGCTTGAAAACCCCTGAAAATGGCCAAAATCTGAAAAAATCGTAAGGGGTACACCTTAGATTTTTGCGATTTTTGGCCATTTTCAGTTATTTTGCTTTAGAGATTGTATGCGGTGTTCAAAAATTCTGAAAATTGGTGTACTTATGTAATTTTGCCCGTAGAATCGAATGGTGTTGTCGCCAGATTCATATCTCGACCCATTTTTGGGTTATTTCCCAAAAATGGGCAGTTTTGAGCAAAACTTTAAATCTAAATATCTCGAGAACGAAACGTGATATCGACCTGCGGTTTCAAAATTTGGAATCAGCGCATTGAGAAGTATCTAGATACATAAATATTAGATTTTTGAAAATTTTGAAGTTTTTATCTAAATGTGGGGTATATTGACTTTTGGGACAATAATTCAAAAATGGGTAGAAATATACACTTGGTAGTAATATTATTTGATTGTAATGAAAATGTTATGTAAGTGTACGTCATCCTATTCTTAACTCCTACTCTAATACTCGGTACTCTTGATTTGGGAACGCAGCCTTAGCATTTAATTTATTCTCCTTTTATACATTATTTATTTATTCTGTATAGTTCATTCTTTCTTTTAATTTGCTTTCTTATTTATTTTCAGTTACTAAGAACATCTACAGTCAAAGACAATAATAAAACACACACTTAAACAGCAACTATTTTGAGGTATGTATATATACATACATACATACATGCATATATACGTACATACATGCACCCAGTACACATATCTTGTAGTTCGACATTAATAGCGTAATGCTAATGACTAATGCCTAATACATTGCGAAGATCAGTGGTTCCCAACCAGTTTATAGATGATATATCGTGAGTTTCAGCCACGATTTAAAATATACTGGTTATGCCACTTGTCATGTTTTTCATTGTTTCTGATGGTCCGTTTGATACGTGTTTCCTTGAATAATCCGCTAGATGCGCTACGTGAGAACGACCCTACCACAGCAAACCATTTTTACATAAAATATAAAAAATAAAATGCATAATGAATTTATTTTTAATATAAATTTATATATTTAATGGAAACCTAAATCAATATATTGTTAGAATTTAAAATTGGAAAAACTAAATAAATTGATAGAACCGTACGCTTCCAGATTTCCATTCGGTAATAATATCTTCTTCCCGAAAATGTTTTCGACAAACATCATTCAATCTTAATTCGCGATCATCTCTACTAATTGCACATTGCCATTTTTTAAAAAGTGATATATCGAGTGGAGCAGCAAACAGAGATTCTTTTTCAGTGGATTTCTTGTAACCGGTTTCACATCCAGGAATGAAACATTTTCTATTTAATTTTCTTTTCATTTTGCATTAATTGCAATATCTTTCAACAAAATATTTATATTACATTACATATAATACGAATATATACTTCAAAACCTGTTTGATTTACCTTTCTATAAGATATAACATGTAATATTTTCAAAATGACATGCGAATGACAGGTGTCAGTTGGGTCGTTCTCACGTTGCGCCTCTAGCGGAAAAAACGAGGAAACACGTGTCGCTTTGGACCCTCGTTTTGTGCAGAGTGGCACAACCAGTATATTTTAAATCGTGGTTTCAGCTAAGATGAAATATTTACTATTCTGTCTTTAATGTATTACTATGGATACCAGTTACACATACTGTATCGTTTCAGAAAAATGCAACAAAGGTTGTTTTTTGTTTTTGTTAATAGAACTTGTCATCATAATAATATCTACTGATTTATAAATAACGTAAGTAATAAGAGCAATATCTTAACTCTTGGTGATTTTGAAAACGACATGAATGAAATTTGTCGTCTTTTAATAATTTAAATACAGAAGTTTTGCTAATATTTAATTCATTTGCTAAAACTTTTGTAGACAGCTGATTTTTTTCTTCTATTGCACGTTGTAAATTATTTTTATTTTTTTTTAATTTCGCGCAGTTATTGTTATTGTCTTAAGTTTCTGACATTTCTCTTCCACGTACACATACACATTTACGCTTCACAACATGAAACAGTAATCTAACCTAAAATTGTGACAGCTGACGGTAAAATATACAAAAGAGATTATTATTACTTTCTATTTCTTTAAAAGTACTAGTATAGTATATCAATAAAACATTTATTTAAATAAATACCAAACTAAACAATCATAGTTCCAAATTTAACCGGTAGAGCTCGACTGCCGTATCTGTTTGTGTCGTTAGCCGTTGAAATATTTGAAATTAAATGCAACTTTTAAAAAATCATATCTTGCTTGTTGTCAAAGAAAGAACAATAGGCTATTCCACAGTAATCAAAAATAGTAAGTTTATTGAAAATAAGAATGATAATATGTAAAGAATAAGGAAAACCATATTTCTTTTATTATAAACTAGCTGACCCGCCCCGGCTTCGCACGGGTAAAGCTAAAATAACGATTAGCTACACGTGTACCAGTAATTTTTCACATTTACTTCGGAGACATGCGCTGCGTAGGGAGCCGGCAACCTGCCTCGCATCGTACATGTAACACGCTCCGCCCGATCCCCGCACCGCACCTAAAAGCGCCTTTTCTAAACATGTCTCGGGTACTTTTACTTATGTACATATGATTCAAGCTATCTCTCCGACAAATATCGAAAATCTTTACTATAGATAAAAAAATAATTGAAATTATCCCCTATCGTACCGCCTTGATGGAAGATTTTTTAAAAACGCTAAAACACTTTATTTCTTACCAAAAGCATAAATAAGAATTTTTATATCCCTAACTTGAGAAATGATGGGTTCTCCATACAAACTTTCGTCCCCTATTTCACCCCCTTCAAATTTTATTTTCGCGACAAAAGGTAGCCTATGTCCTTCTCCATAATCCAATCTATCTCTATACCAAAATTCATCAAAATTGGTTCAGCGGTTTAGGCGTGAAAACGTAACAGACAGACAGACAGAGTTACTTTCGCATTTATTATATTAGTATGGATTATTCCTTCTAGAAGACACGGGGAGTTTTGCTTTTGATGATGCAGGACATGTGCGCGAGTGTTTGAGCAAATAGGATCCAAGTATGACCTCCGATTTTGGGAAGCCCCTCCCTAACAAAGAATATACTGCTTCGGGTGTGTCGGATCTGTTCGGTTGCTGTTCGGGTGACGTTCTAATTTCTTTATTTTTATAAAATGAGAAAAAAAGTGAAATAAATTAAGTGAAATAATTTATTTTATGTCTCTAATAATGAATTATAATATTACAATTTAAATATACATTATTTTGTAATTTGTTTAACAATTTTAAAAATGTCGTGGAATAGCCTATTTTCGTGAAATTGTTTAGTACCGCTGATCTTAGGACAGCGTGTTTACCCTGGGTGCTTAGGGTGAGATGGAATTATTAACCAATTACGCAAATTTGGCGGTTGGGAACCACTGTGTAACTTATACCGCAATGTTAGTACAGTTTAGGGGTGCGAAATACACTAATAACTATATTGCTATATATATACACGAACACAGAGCAGCCTATATTAAGCATATTACGTTTATACGTTTGTAATATCTGTAATGTTACATGCTAATATATTATAAGGTGTAACGTGACGAATTAATACATGTATTGTTCTAGTATTAATATAAGTTTGTAATAGTAAAGTTACAATATATTACATTTATCAAAAATACATATAATTATCTTTATTTTCTTTTTCCTGTCTCTGGCACAATATGTCTCTTCTTCTTCGTACATATTTTTTGCTTTCCTTGTCTTGTCCTTTTTCTTTTGCAGGTCCTTTTGTACAACCTTCCAATGTGCCCTCAATATCTCAACTGTCTTACCTCATTACAGTTTAATATCGGTTTTGTTTTTAGTTCTTTCCTTCAGTTTCTTTTGGGTAAATTATAAAAGCGAACAAATATATCTACATACAGTCATACAAAAAAGTCTCCGTACGACAATAGTTTTAATCTATTTTAGGGAAAATAGCTGTTTAAAACCTAATGGGTGAGATTCAGTGGGTTGTATTAGCGTGTTTTAAGCTAAAACAGTTCTTTGTCAAAAATATTTTGGCAACTTTGTAATACCTGTCAGAAAAAATTGAGAGACCAAAGGATCAAATAAAGAAAAAAAAAAATTATTAATAGAAGTAAGAAAGCCATACAATTACGATAAAAAAGGACAAATATCAAAACTGATCAAAACGGGGATTGGGATATTTTAAAATTCATTAACATTCAGGTATGAAATTTGACACATAAAATTTGACATATTTCTAAGCTAATGTTGCTATTTTTTTTGCAAGTTTCCTTTTACACCTTCCATTTACAATTTTACTTCTTCATTTGAATAAAGGATATCTGTATTACTTTTCCCTGCGGTAAAATTTCTATATCACAATTGAATCTCATTGATAGATTTGGGAAATATTACAATGTTGCCATATACTTAATACAAGCTTTAATACAGACTTTAATACAACCCACTGAATTCCACCCATTATATTTAATTTTATTTTTATCCAAAATGCATTATGTTATGTTATTATACCGAGTGTCTAATTGAAATCCGTAATATAGAACATACAAGGTTATTTTTTTTTTCATTTTACTATAGTTTCTGACCTATTAATTTTCAAGAAAAGTTGAAAATAAAAAAGTTATTTAGAATTAAAAACTACACAATATGGGTCTAAAATTAATCACAATTTCTTTTTATTTTACGAAAAAAAATCTGTTATGGGCAACAAGAAACCTCTCGCAATTTAATTTTTATTAATTTAAACTGTTCCATTGCATAAAACATAAAACTACATACTGCTTTATTTACTATTTTCTTTTTAAAATGTCGCTATTATTAATTTGAAGTGATTAGTTTTTTGACAGTGACATTTACCTGTAGTTACATTTATTTGAAATATGAACTGTGTAACAAAGGAATTGTGTTTATCTTAGGCTTCGGGATGTACAAAAAAATTGATTTTTAAATTTATCTGTAAAATATATAGAAAAAATATTAATGTATTCCTGTAGAAAATTCAATAATCCTTAATTTTCATAATGATAAAATATGGCATTAATGGTATTTTTTGAAGAAAAACCATTATGAGCTTCAGGTAAAGTGCCATTTCCGGTTATCCGATTTAAATACAGCAAAATCTAATGGTTTCTTTTCATATTAGAATAGGGTAGAAATACAAGGTTTCAGAATTTTCTGAATGATAGTATTTGCGTTAGAGCGTTAACAAAATCCATACACACACACACACACACACACACACACACATACACACACACATATACACATACAGACATCATCGTGAAAATGTTAAAATTAGATTCTAGGGACCTTAAAACGTGGTCATTTACTAAAATCTCGATATGTGATTCTTAGCACGATCTCTATACCTCCCTTACCAAGGGTAGCGGGAGGTAAAAATGCAAATTAAAATTCACAATTTACAGCATATTTCAGAGTGCCATTGAATTACTGTTATTTTATTTGTTTTTATTTGACATTTAACTTTGACATATTTTTATTATAATTAATTTTGAATGTTATAATAATATACCATTCATGAATCATTTGGACTTTCTTTTTATACTTATAATAATTATATAAAATTATTTATTAACAAAAGTAGAATGGGGGATTACGGCTCAGTCGAATTAAAGGAAAATAGTAAAAAAATACGAATGTATATGCTGAATAACGAATATTAATAAAAAAAATGAAATGGTATAATTGAGATATTTCGGAAATAAAGGGTTTTTTGTTATAACGCTTCGACACTAATATGAAAATATTTTGATTGGCGACCGAGAAACCGCCTATACATGCATTACAAATAGCGTGTTAGGAGGTGGGATTACTACCAATGGAAGTTAAGAAATTCAAATTCGAAAGGAGGGGCTAACATTCCTGTACTACAGTTTCCAAACAGTTTTTATTTTAACATAAATTTCTTGCATTAAACTTAATAATTTAAATACACCTGTAATTATAAAGTATGTAGACTTATAAAGTGTTTTAATATTCATTTATTTTTATGTAAATATAACTTAAAATAGCATATATTTCAAGAACATTTAGGTCCATGATGAAAACAGTTTGATATAAAAACACATAAATGTGACGTCACGTCAATCTTTTCAAAATTCGGGAGACCATAACTCGCTTATTAATAGGAATTTTTTCACCGTATTTTCATCAATAGTCTTAGTTTTCCTAATATTTTCAGATGAAATTATAAAAAAAAAAATGGTGTAATCCCCCATTATGAACTCTGTAAAACAGTGTTTTAGTTAAAACCGTGATCGTGGTACTAGTCAATGAGTTTAAACAGCTATTTTTCCTAAAATATATTGAAATTATTATACAGAGACTTTTTTGTATGACTGTATTTATATGTATGTACATATTTTTACGTTTAAGAATTTGTAAGATCTTAAAATTTATATATTTCATTTATTACCTATACCTGAAAAGCGGGCTGTGACTTGACGTGTTAGCCAGTGCATACGGTACGGTTCACTTGTTTCTTGTTTCTGTTTGTCCGTTTAGTAGTGATTTGTTACTCGCGGTGTTAAGATTTGTGAGTGATTTCTCGGGATTTTACATTATTATTTTGTTAAAAACTTTAAGAAAACTAGACATTAGTGTTGGACTATTGTGTTAGTGAACTTTAAAGTGCAATCTACAAAAATCCAGTCCCAAATTCCAGTGAAAGTGAGTACGAAAAATATTTCTCACAAATTTATTGTTACAAAAATGTTATATTTTACACTGGTATTAATTTAAAAGTACATATTATATGTCTACAGTATTACAGTCAATGCTTAAAAGTACTGTACATTTATTAATTGTCTTATATCTCATAATAATTGGTATGTGGAGCAATAAACAGCAATTCAATTGTCGGTGCAGACATTACGCTCAATAAAACGATATAATTATCTTCATCAACGCTGTTAATTACAAATAGAAATTGTCATTGCACTGAAATTGGAGTATTAAGTGGTTAAATTCCTATTTAGTGTATAGTATGTTATAGGAATTACATAATAAAAAATCTGTTGTGGCCAGCACAAGGCACAAGGCACAAGACCTCTCGCCATTTCTATATTAGGCTATATGAGTACATATTGTATTTAACATTTCTGGTACACACAAAAATTCTAATTACATCTATTATTAATATATTTTTTAATTCATTCTATAAATAAGTGTCCTCCTACTCTTCTAAATGTTCGAGATACTTCACATTCATTGACAAGATTGGCGGTATTTCTGATGCGTTATGTAATGTATGTATCTATAATTTGAAATATTTAATTAATAATAAAATAAGAAATATTAAATGTACTTCCCAGAAAAAGCCTTCAATAATGTCTCTAGATTTTTGACACTGACATTTTTTTGTCAATTACAAACATTTTAATTGTTCAATAGGTTTTCATGAACTTATTTGGGCTGTGATGGATTATTTTATATAGTATTTATAATTTTCTATCTTTAAAATATAATAAAAATTTTCAATGTATTGGATAGAGAATTTTATATTCTTTAATATTTGTAATAACACAAATTTTCAAAAAATAATATTTAGAAGATTTTTTTAAGAAACTACTACTTCCGGTTGTCCATTTGTTAAGAAAACCATGAAAAGTTACCGCCTTCTCGGTAACTTTTCATATTATTTCAACTTAATTGTACTACGAGGTATTTTAAAAAACTACAAATAATTTTAGACAAAATGTTTCAAATAAATGTTGTAGATATTAATATTCTACGCCTAAATCAGTAAACAGTGTTAATTTTGCACGTTTGGTAACTTATAAAATCTAATTTGAAGTTGTATAAAAATATTGCTCATTTCTAGCGATACCTATGAAATTGAAACAAAGTTACAAAGAAATGCGTATCGTTTGAACTGTCAGAAATTCAGTTTTCAATCAAAAGTTGCAGATAATTCAATTCTGCACCTAAATCACTACACAGGTATTATTTTTAAAATCTATCACTTAAATAACTTTTATTATTATTATTTTTTCACATTCTGTAATCTATAAAGTTAAATTTCTGACAGTTCAAACGATATGAATTTCTTTGTAATTTTGTTTCAATTTCATGGGTTCGCTACAAATGAGCAATATTTGCACAATTTCAAATTAGATTTTACAAGTTACTAAACGTGTAAAATTAAATCTGTTTAGTGATTTAGGCGTAGAATATTAATATCTACAACATTTATTTGAAACATTTTTGTCTAAAATTAATTAGGGACTTTTGCGCAAAGAAAAACTGTTTTCCCATGTTAAACGCCTATGGCCAGATTTTTAATTAACACACTGTATATATATATATACCGGGTGTCTACTTTTATTTCTGAACATAGGAAAGTCAATGTTAAAATTTTGATTCAGCGATATCTCCTTACCTATTAATTTCAGAACAAAAATGTAATGAAGATAAATGTTCAGAGTAAAAAACTGTATTGATTGAGTACTAAGTTTGTTGTTCAATTGTTTTTATGTATAAGTTAGAAGCAAAAGAATATACACGATTTAAGGCAATTATCAGAGTGCCATGAAAAAGAAAACAATAATTTATATTTCTTGTCTCTGGTATATCTGACATATTTGACATTTCTCGTTATATTATTATTACTAGAATAATGCGAAGTGTTAATCTAGAAGAAAAAAATAACAATCACTAATTCTAATAAGAATAAATTAAAAAGAAATGTCAAATCTGTCAGATATGCCAGAAACAAGAAATATAAATTATTGTTTTTTTTTTCATGGCACTCTGATAATTGCCTTAAATGACGTATTTTCTTTTGCTTCTAACTCGTACATAAGAAACAATTGAACAACAATATTAGATCTCGTTGATGCAGTTTTTCATTCTAAACATTTTTCTTCCTTACACTTTTGTTCTAAAATTAATAGGTAAGGAGATATCACCAGATCAAAATTTTAACATTGAATTTCCTATGTTCAGAAATAAAAGTAGACACCCGGTATACGTCATTGTAAAAATGATAAAATCGGATTGTAGGGACCTTAAAACGTGCTTATTCAATAAAATCTGGATATGCATTTTTTGGCATGAATCCAATACCTCTCTTAGCGCGAGGTAAAAATATAAATATATTATCACGGCATATTACCCATTGCTGGGTGTGCCAGATGATGACATATTTGAACAGTCCGGGCGTTTACCAGGCGTCACCTCACGGGCATTCATTCCTGGTGAGGAGAGTGCACATAGGGGTCACTTGTGCCATTTAATATTCGAAAAAAATTGGATGACAGTAAGGTGAAAGAAGAAGATTTTTGCAACTTCATATTATTTTTTCACGGTCATTCAAAGTTATTTAAACTTATCTTTATTTAATAGTACAATAGAGTAGTATTGCATTCTTTTGTGCGACTTTATATTTCGTAAAATAGATTTATTTTTAGAATGGACATTCTCAAACAATAGTATTAAATTACAAGGAAAAGTAAATACTTTTAGCAAGAGTGCATTATATAAAAAAATAAAAGTAAAGAGAAAGAAGAACATTTTATCGCTGTTCAATTTGATTTTATATAAAAATGATGCGATTTCTCGTGGTACAATAGATGTTCTCTTAACTAAAAATAAAATCCCTTAACTTTAAAAATAATTTTTAAAAAACTACATACGCATTTCGAGAACTACGTTCACATCATCAAAAAATACAAAATAATAAGACAGAGAAGTTAAGATTTCTCAGCATGTAAACAGTGCCAGAGGTCAAAACAGCTCTGAGGAATAAGGGAGAGAACTCGGATTATATAGGGAAAAGAGTCGTAGGTGAGTGGATACCTAATTGCGTACCTAAGATTAAACAAATTAACTGTCTTATATTAACTCCTATAATGTAGAATTTGGAATGAGACGTAGGTCCGCGTTCATCAATTTATGTACGAGGTGTGTTCAAAAAATATCGCGAATTTTGTGTTTTTTCAAAAATTATTTATTTATTCATGAATATCTATTTTGTCCCCTTCAAAGTAATCCCCATGAGATATTATACACTTGTGCCAACGGTTTTTCCAATCTTCAAAGCACTTCAAAAAATCATTTTTTTTTATCTTGTTCAGCTCCTCCTTCGATGCCGTCTTTATCTCGTCAAGCGTAGCGTAACGTCGTCCTTTCATGGGCCTCTTCAGTTTAGGGAACAAGAAAAAGTCACAGGGGGCCAGATCTGGGGAATACGGTGGCTGCGGCATCATTAGTGTGTTGTTTTTGGCTAAAAAGTCGCGCACAAGCAACGAGCAATTGAGCAATTTTGGTACAAATTTCGCGGCGACCCGTCTCATGCCCAAATCATTGATAAAAATCGAATGGCACGAGCCAATCGATATGTTTTGGTCCTCAGCAACTTCTCTAACGGTGATTCGACGATTGGCCAATATCATTTTCTCCACTTCATTAATTTTTTCGTCTGTTGTTGAAGTGCTCGGGCGTCCGGCACGCTTTTCGTCGTTCACATCTTCTCGGCCTTCTGAGAACATTTTGTACCACCGATAAACGTTGCTTTGGTCCAAGGTAGCTTCTCCGTATGCCACAGTCAACATTCGGAATGCATCCGCGCACTTAATTTCGTTTTTCACACAAAATTTGATACAGGTTCTTTGTTCCATTTTTTTGAATAGGTAAAAATCGAAGACGATCCAAAACACGTGCAAGCAAAGCAGCTGTCTACAATTAAGTGAACATTCAAAATGGCCGAGCTTGTCGACATAAGTGAGAGACATGAGTACCAACATAAAGCCACAAAAAGATCGAAATTCGAATATACGTAACCCGCGAAAATTCAAAATTCGCGATAGTTTTTGAACACACCTCGTATTATCAAACTCTCGTGTTTGTATATTAGAATTGCCAATTTTATGATTGTTAATAAACATATGTTGTGCTACGCTGGATTTATCAGGATTACCGGTTTTTAAATGATAGAAATGTTCTTTAAATCGAGTATCAATTTGTCTTTTAGTTTGCCCAATATAAACTTTATTACAATCTTTAGAGTCAATTTTATAAACACCGGATTTTTTATTATTATATATTTTATCTTTAGGGTTACCTAATAATGATTTAATGGTGTTATTTGATTTATAAGTTACCGTTAAATTTTGATTTTTAAAAATTTTATTTAAACCTTTGGTGGCATTATCATATGGTAATGTTATATATTTATTATTATTTTTATTATTAGTTGGCGTTAAAGTTGTGAAATCTAATACGGATTGACGATTTTTAAATTTATGGACTAGTTTATCTATAATTTTAACCGGGAATCCATTATATTTAGCTATTTCTTCAACAAATTTCAATTCATATTCAAAACGTGTTTTGTTTAACGGAAATTTGGTCAGTCTATTAATTAAAAATACGTATATAGTTTTTAAATTTATTGTTAAGGTTAAGGGTTTTTTTCTTTAGTTATAACTTTACCTTAAGACTCCATTTTAGTTTTATAAGAATAAGAATAGTGATAAAGTTAAAACACGTATAACATACGACTCGGTTTATGCTGCAGAAATAAGAATAAGGAATAAGAAATAAGAATAAGGAATAAGCCAAAGTTCGTTTACTTTTAACTTTACGCCTTATTCTTATTCCTGTAAGCGAAGTGCGCATGCGTGTCAACTGTCAAATACTTCAAACAAAAAAATGGTCATTCATTAGTTCATTATTCATTCGTAATAATCGGTGTTGGCAACACATAATTATATCAAATTTAGTGATGGATTCTCTGCTTTCCCAATTAATTGAATTAGTGCAGCAATATCCGCAGTTGTGGAATAAAAAAGATAATTTGCTTTCTTCATCAAACAAAGAACACTAACCGCACTAGCCAAAACAATATATCCAGCAGCAGACAAAATAATATTTTGTTTGTACTCCATTTTAACAAATTAAAAAATAATAATCAAATTATAAATCTTATAAATGCACAATGGGGAAGTTTAGCGATTTTTTTTTATTATTTTTTTATTCCATGGGAAATGACTTGAAAAATGATGTAACATGTTTTATTTTTGTCAAAAATGCCCAGATTTTCCGGAAAAGCCGATTTTAAGCTGTGATGACGTCGGTAGAGGCTTGGTACAACGTATGTCTCTTATACACTAACGCACGCGGTTGCGGTCACTTGAGACTGAGGTGTTGTTCGACCTACGTTCAAGTGGTTCGCTTTCACCGTTCTGTCTGAGTTTGCGCATAACTGACTTGTGACGTACTTAGAGTTTACCCAAAAAATATTAATTATAAATAAATGGAGCAATAATTTTAATTTTTAACTTCAATTTCAGCAGTCATTTGTGTTATATTTGTGAGAAAATTGTATGTTATATAGAATTTTTACCATGCTAAACTTCCCCATTAACGCTGTTACCACTATGAGAATAATAAATGTAACTACTTTTCACTAACCTAAAAAATTTAATATCACTACTCTTATTCTTACGCTTATTCTTATAACTGGCAGCATAAGCACCTTAGAGTATAGAATAGGACTAGAGAGAGCGTAAAGTACAGATGTGGACAGAGTTTTTGTTGCCATGAGACGGAAGGGGAATCTCGTGGCCGCCATCTTGGGACGATTAACGTTATAATGTATTTAAGCGCGCTTTCTTCAGTTTTGTTACAAAAATACAATAACGTAACAGAAATTGAAGCTATTTGTAATTAGCAAGCTTTAATTCAGTAAGAAATGTATTAAAATTAATTAAATTTAAATTTGAAAGAACCAAAAAATTGTAAAAATCTTCAATGTGAAGTGTATTGCGATTAAACTTTAATAAAATATGTTTTATAGAAATTAAACTGTTCGAATTTTATGACAATTGTAATGATTGAGATAGAAACTTACAAAAACTAGGTACCGAATAGGCAAATAATTTGAGGCTAGAAATTTCATATAAAAATATATATTTATGATGTTTACAATGCAAATAAATACGAAGTACAAACATATTTATTACAAAAAATAAGTTAATATTTTTACATGAAATATGTAAAAAAATACAATAAATTATATGAACTAAACATTAATAATATGTATAAGTAAAATAATACTTACTTGTGAATTGTCATCGTTTTTTCCTTTTCTTTTTCTTGTTTTAAAGTTTTTACGGACATTCGGTTATTGCAACCGAAGGCACAAGTCGTTGACATGTAATTACAAACGTTTCACATTCAAATAACACAAATTAAAATCGATTATTAACGTAAAATAATCAAATAACCAGAGAACGCTTATATACACTTGATCTTCCCAAGATGGCCGCCGTACAAACACAAGTTTACCCCGCATGACATCAGCTTTGAGTGTTTAGGCGCCCTCTATGTGTATATATATTTTATAACTCTATGATAAGCACCACTTATCGTTATGTTTATAATTATTCTTATTTTTATTCCTATTCTTAAATTTTTCAGCATAAACCCACCATAAAACTGGTAATCGTATCGTAGCACAACATATGTTGTGCTGCATGTATTTCTAATACATTTATTTTCCACTGAGCATCTTTAATACGTGCCCGGGGACGTATATGTCCCATTGGGGCCGAAAGAATTAAAGGGAATAATATTAATTGATATAATATGAATAGGTACTATGAGGCAAAAGAAGTGTGAAACAAGTTTTCCATACAAAAAAGAAAATCCATTTCCTGAATGTTCTGCTACCTATACTTGAGGAAACATTTTTCTGACACACAATTTATAGAAGACTCCCAGATTCCCAGTAGATTTCTTCCGAGAGAGGTGACACGTCATAACATTGGCGGCAAAATTTCAAATTTAATTAAGTCCTTCTTTGGCATGCATTATTCATGAAGATTTTTCCCTTTCACATATTTGCACATCGAGAAAATGAGAAAGATCGGAAAATCGAAAACGATTTCTTATATATTACCTATAGTGTAAATATTCGCATCCGTACGACCTTGTTGTCGATGGGGATACGTAGATTGATTTGTGACACACAGCAGGCAAGGGGTTGCCAAGTTTGTCATTTTATAATATGTTAATCCAGGACATAATAGCTATTTGTGTAGTAAGAGCGCAAAATGGGAGATTGTTGGCATTCTCTCGAAATCGACAATGTTCATTTACGCTCGAAACACATACAAGATTTTTTCCACAATGGGGTCCTCCACCATAACAAAATAGCTATTTATGTAATAAGTTGCGAAATGATAGTGTTTTAAGCACGCGACCTGAAATTTGTACGCACGAGCCTAAGCGAGTGATACAACACGTCAAGTGCCTAAAACACTTAGTTCGCAATGTATTACATACAAGATTTTTTATAATAGGGTATTAAAACAGATTATTTATTCTCAAATATCAACATTTTGAATTTTTCAAAATTAAAAAGTGGGCAGACGTCAGGTTCATCTGTTCGTTGCTAAATGAAATACTTTTAAGCACTACGCATGAAACTGTCCTTTAAGCATTAAAGTGTCCTTTTTAAGCACTAGTACTTTATATTACTTTTAAGCATTAGTACTTAAAAGTATTTCATTTAGCAACGAAAATGACAATCAAAAAGTTGTTATAAAAGACTAGTATAAAAAATAATAAAATGTACCTTTGTACTTACAGTACTACTCAATAAATAACGATTAAATTTTTTTATTTTAATTTATCGTTGCTAAAATCATGGAAACATCTGATATATTCAAATAATTATAAATGACAGATGTTAGTGTCAAGTGTAATTTATACATACCGGATGTCTACTTGAAATCCGTAATAGAAAATACAATGTTATTTTTCTCATTTTGCTGTAGTTTCAATTAATGTTACTACCAAGTTTATATCTGTATCTACTTTTAAATTATTGCCCAAAAGTCAATATATTTACGTAACATTGTCTTTACAAGCAAATAATATTATTACCAAGTTTATATATCTACCCATTTTTGAATTATTGCCCCAAAAGTCAATATACCCCATATTTAAATAAAAATTTAAAAATTTTCAAAAATCAAATTTTTATGTTTCTAGGTACTTCTTAATGCGCTGATTCCAGATTTTGAAACCGCAGGTCGATACCTCTTTTCATTCTCGAGATACTTAGATTCAAAGTTTTGCTTAAAACTGCCCATTTTTGGGTAATAACCCAAAAATGGGTCGATATATTAATTTGGCGATATCATCATTCGATTCTACGGAAAAAAATACATAAGTACACCAATTTTCATAATTTTTGAACACCGCATACAATCTCTAAAGTGAAATAACTGAAAATGGCCAAAAATCGCAAAAATCTAAGGTGTACCCCTTGCCATTTTTTCAGATTTTGGCCATTTTCGGGGGATTTCAATCTTTTATTCATAAAAAAATGAACAGGTGTGACAAAACTTATGAAAATTGGTACACTTGTGTAATTTTGCCCGTAGAAGCGAATGGTCGTGTCGCCAAATTCATATCTCGGCCCATTTTTGGGTTACTACCCGAAAATGGGCAGTTTTGAGCAAAACTTTGAATCTAAATATCTCGAGAACGAAAAGAGATATGGACCTGCGGTTTCAAAATATGAAATCAGCGCATTAAGAAGTATCTAGATACATAAAAATTAGATTTTTGAAAATTTTAAAGTTTTTATCTAAATATGGGGCAATAATTAAAAAATGGGTAGATATATAAACTTGGTAATAATATTATTTGCTTGTAAAGACAATGTTACGTAAGTGTACGCTTTTTTAGAGTAATGTATCTAGTAGCCCAAATAACTCGATAGAAACCAGTTGAAAAATTAAAATGTTTGTAATTGACAGAAAAATTAAAATATGCATATACATATACACATCAGAAATATCGCCAAACTCGTCAATGAATTTGAAGAATCTCGAACATTTAGAAGAGTAATAATTAGAATTTTTGTGTATGTACCAGAAATGTTAAACACAATATGTACTTATATAGCCTAATATGGAAATGGCGAGAGGTCTTGTGTTAGCCACAACAGATTTTTAAATTTGCAGTATTGCAGTTATCGTCGGAGAAATTTTTGTCACACACACTCATGCAGACATCATCGTAAAACTAGTAAAATCGTATTCTAGACACCTAAAAACGTGCTTATTCATTAAAACTCACCACCTTTGTTCTTTACCTAAAAGTGACGGAAGGTAAGTGACGGAAGGTAAAAATTCACACCTTTTGTATAAGTTCTATTATTTGTTGAAAATGTAAGCCGGCCAAACAACATATTATGAATAAATAAATAAATAAAATAAATATATCATCACGGCATATTACCCATTTCTGGGTGCGCCAGTATCTACAACACATGTAGACATCTGTAATGATGACGATATATTTTACACGGCGTCACCTCACGAACTTTAAAGTGGACAATATTAATATTAATCAATAAATTACTACTTTTTGTAACTAATTAAAATTATTATCATTTCCATCAAACTTCGCAAACTTTCCTGTTATTAATATCACATATCTTCAGTAATATCTTGTAATCAGCCTTATTCTGGTGACCATGGTATTGAATACAATATTGTATAAAATACCATTATTGTTTTCAATACAATAATTTTCCGAAATGGTATTCCGATAACCATTGGTTTCAATACAATGTTGTTTCCAATACAATAATTATATTCTATACGATATGGTATGAAATTAGTATTCAGGTAACCATTTATTATTAAAACGTCATTGTATACGAAGCAATTATCGTATAAATTCATGGTTTTGGTAAAGTCAAATTTCAGTTCGCGTTATGAACATTGTATAGTAGAAAAGTTCTACTATTTCCTGAAATTTACTCGGTAACAGTATTTTTTTGGAAAGTTTAGTGAAAAAATAGTAACTAATAAAGAAATGATAATAATAAAAATGGATAATATTGGTTTTATTTTAATTTTTGACATGCTCGAAAATGAAAGAAATCGGTAAGTTATTAATTAATAAAAATGTAATTTGTTATAAAAAAATATTTTTATTTAGACATGATTTACATATAAATAGAAGAGTTTTGCGTGATGCTAGTGATCCCTTAACTCTTTCAGAGAATGTGTTCAATAGCATCTTCCGGCTATCGCGTCAGTTTCTGATTTTATTATAGAATTGGATCCATTCTTTCCTACTTCGGAGCGTGAAAAAATTGCGAGTCCTACAAATATAAAGATACTAAAAGCTTTACAATTTTATGGTCAAGGAATCTACCATCAGTTGGCCAAGATTTTTAAATTTCTATGAGTCAGGCGTCCGTCAGTCGCAACATAAAAGAAGTGACACAAATTATTGTCGAACATCTGAGTTTTGTAGTACGTTTTGAGGTATCCCTGGGGTTAACTATTATTTTCGTAATAATATAAATAAATTTCTACTTGGCTGGTAGATGCAGAATTTGTAGATTCTGATTAAATACCCGTATTCAGGACCGCGACGATTACGCTTCTGCACGGCCCATTTCAAAGTACATTTTAATCTTGACAGCTGTCAATTTCATCTTCAAATTGTTTTCCAAAATTTTATCTTCACATATTTGTATATATTTCTTGTATTTCTTTCTTTCGTTTTTGATATTACTTTTATACTCGTTTATACTACTTGTAATTGTTGGATACGATAAATAAATTTGAAGTTGTCTTTTAGAAACCTTCTTTTCAGATGAACTCATGATTAGATTATTACACACAAATTTCTCTTTGTGGATGTTTCACTTGATAAACACAAACAATTTTGTCATTCGCTAACGTCAAAATGTAAGCAAATGCTAGGTTAGGTGTCAGTCACTGTTACCAATTGTCGCATGAAATTCATCATATTTATTTAATAAAATTTATCAATATACAAATTAATATATGCGTTATTTTACTTCAAATATCAATCCTGCGAATGTAAATGTACTAACATTGTAAAATTTATTTATTTAAATAAAATAATATTAAGATTTCATTACAATTTTCCATAGAGTGACATCACTGCAAACAGGTGAATACAATATTGTATTCATTACAATACCACTTTCATACGATTACAATGTGGACACCAGAATACCAAATCTATACGATGTCTTATAGAACATTGAAATCATTATTGTATAGATTACAATATTGCTTCGGATACAATGGTCACCAGAATAAGGCCGAATACAAGTTTTGCCCGAATGTGACAGTTGTGTTCAAATGTACAAAGTTTCAACTATAAATTAACTGAACGTGAACTAATTTTGAGTATGTTATAAATCCAAAATGCTAGTCGACTATTGATTTTTCGTTACCGTGGTTACGGCACAGCATGAGGCACAAACACACGTTCAGACTAGCGGTCACACTGTCATGTACCAAATAAATAGATTAGCAAGGTGATGGGACTAATAATGGACCAGCGAAAAATAAATAAACTAAGACAACTACGAACTATTTGGTGGTGACGATTTTCATAAATAATTGCTTGTACAAGTTTGATAATACAGAATGAAAAATCTCTTGTGGCCAGTATAATACGTCAAGGCATTTCCATTTTATGTTATACAAGTATTGTATTGCACTTCGCTATCGAACCATCGTTTTATAACAAAAAATTACAGAACTTCACTCAGATATTGTTACCTTCCGTCACCTTTAGGTAAGGAAGGTATTGTCTTTGGTCAAAAAATTCGGTGGTGAGTTTTTAATGAATAAGCACGTTTTAGGGTCCCTACAATACGAATTTACTATTTTTAAGATGATGTCTGTATGTATGTATGTATGTATGTGTGTGTGTGTCCGTGTGTGTGTGTGTTTGTGTGTATGTGTGTCCGTGTGTGACAAATTTTTCTCCGACGATAACTCCAATACTATAATTCTAAAAATTATAATTCTTTCGTATTCCTCTTCTGTACATCCATATGAAGAGTTGATTAGATTTTGGTTATAATTAATCCACCGGAAGTACCCTTATTTGAAGTTTTTAACAGTTTTTCTTAAAAAAACGCAGTTAAATATTATTTTTTGACATTTTGTTATTATATTTATTAAAGAAAATACTCTTCTCTATATGGTTTGATTATTCATTTTCTTTCATATTCAATAAATGTAGAGTTAAAGCATTATAAAGAAATTAATTTTCAAAAATTAGTCAGCTTTGCTATTTATCATGGAAACAGCTGATACATTCAAAATTCTAATTGATAGATGTATGTTGCAAGTGTAAAACCAAATATGGAAAGTATGGGATGAAAAATTAGTATTTCATAGTGGTCCTCTCAAGTGACATGCAGTGAAAGGCTAAAAAGAAGATGTATCGCAGAAGACTTGAGAAAGGAAGGACTATGTGAAGAAGATGCGTTGGACAGGAATGAGTGGAAGAGAAGAGGAAACAGCGACCCCTAATAAAATAGGGGAAAGCTGAAGCAGAAAGTAAAAAAATAGTATGTGTTCGTGTTCGATTTTACATGATATTATATAGAAACTGTTCCACGGTCCTTTTGGTATGGGATTTGTGCAAAATA
Source organism: Ophonus ardosiacus (assembly GCA_943142095.1). Lineage (NCBI taxonomy): Eukaryota > Metazoa > Arthropoda > Insecta > Coleoptera > Carabidae > Ophonus > Ophonus ardosiacus. The sequence goes on from OW964839.1 coordinate 24,728,870, forward strand.
CATCGAATTGACGGAAGGTCTTGTGCTGGCCACAACAGATTTTTTTTTTATTGAATTTAACCTTTTCAGCTCTTCCCAGGAATGTCAGATTGAGGAATCTATAGTTAAACAGGTCTTAAGTCTTATAGTATCCAGATATATTTACACACACACATCCATACATACATCCACACAAATACATACATACATACATCCACACACACACATACATACATCCACACACACACATACATACATCCACACACACACATACATACATCCACACACACACATACATACATCCACACACACACATATACATACATCCACACACATACATACATCCACACACACACACACACACACATACACACACACACACACACACACACACACACACACACACACACACACACACACACACACACACACACAGAGAGAGAGAGAGAGAGAGAGAGAGAGAGAGAGAGAGAGAGAGAGAGAGAGAGAGTGTTACATCTGATTATTTTATATATTATAGTAGTATCTGATTATTTTATATATTACAGTGTCTTTAACTCTAAATCTGTACAAGATATAATAAAATTTTTAAGTGTATTAGATGGAGAATTTTATGTTCTTCAATATTGTAATAACAAAAATTTCCAAAAAATTATATTTAGAAGAATTTTCCTAAGAAACTTACTACTTTCAGTTGTCCAGTTGTTACCAAAACCTGTTCAGCTCTTCCCAGGAATGTCAGATTGAGGAATTCATAGTTAAACAGGTTTTAAGTCTTAGTTTTTGAGGAATCGTCCACACACACACACACACACACACACACACACACACACACACACACACACACACACACACATACATACATACATGCTCACACACACACCCACAGACATTATCGTGAAAATGTTAAAATCGGATTCTAGAGTCATTTACCAAAATCTCAATATGCTATTTTTAGCACGATCCCTATACCTTCCTTATTAATCATATATATGTTATTATTATAATGTAAATATTTTTCTCAATTTTAAATTTTTCGAATATTGTTTTTCTTGTGCTGCCCCGAAGCCACGCAATTGTTCAAAAATTACATACGTTAATTATATTAAAAACATTTATATATTCAGGATTTCATGCTATTTTTATAACCGCAAAATAATACAACATGAAATATACATATCACAATTTAACTGAAATTCAGACACAGATTTTATTTTTGTTTTATTTCAGAAACAAACGAACTAAAGCCCAGATTTGTTTTTCAGTTCGGCTTACGCTGCAACTTGGATATAATCTAAATACTCGTGTTTGCAGAAAACTGCTGAAAATTACACTCGGCCTAAATTATTTTCATTTTTCAGCTGAAATTGGTAGATTTACATTTTCTTTTTCCCTATATAAATCATATGGATATTCTGAAAAATAATGTTAATGTCCAAATTTAAATGGAAATGGAAGATAATATTTTCTGTACCTTCGAGCATATACTGACTAGAGAAGTAATTCTCTATACCAATCCATAGGATGTTGTGATCGGAAGATATGCAGGAGGGGGGCTGGAAGTCATGGTGTATTGTGGGCAGTGTTTTGTTGCGTTATATGTCACTACTTGTCATTTTACTGTAACCAAACCTTATTTTTTGCGTGTAGTTTGTGAGTATATCTCGGAGTATATCAAATTGTAATGAAAAATACAAAGGAAGTACGGATATTTCGTTTCATGTGTAAGTAACTGGGATTTTTTTTTTTTAATAATATATTAAACAAAGTGTAACTTTTAGGTTTTCTGCTAATAATGTCGTAAGAGTAAAGATACTGAAATTTATTGGAAATAAAGGTGATTTACATATTTCAAAAGCAGCAATTAGTCATTACTTTGTAAAAAAGGTAGTACAACTATTAAGATAATACGCAGTCCGCAAAACACTACAGCTTCAATATGCAGCCCGCAATACACCATGGCTTCCGTATGTGTTGCGATCACAACAAACACCGTAAGGCGGCCTCTAGTCAGTATATGATCTAATTTCTGTATTCTTGTACACTATTTCTGTAAATATATTTTGGGGTGTTAAATCTGGTAATGAGGAGGGCCTCCGTATCTTAGTAAATAATACGAGATTTAATAAGAAAATAACGAAAATTGAAATTTGTTAATATTGTTATTAGTAAAATTCAACGTTGCCATATTTATTTTCACAAATACATTTTACGTTTTAATATGAAATACAATTATAAAATTAAAATAAATGATGTCCAGTATACAATTGTTTAAATTCTTTTACCTATCGCTAAGAGAGGTATTAGATTCATGCTAAAATTCGCATATCCAGATTTTAGTGAATAAGCACGATTTAAAGTCCCTAGAATCCGATTATAACATTTTTAAAATGATGTCTATGTGTGTATGTGTCTGGATGTTGTAGACACGATTCCTCAAAAACTATACGACTTAAGACTAGTCTAACTATGAATTCCTCAATCTGACACTCCTGGGAAGAGCTGAAAAGGTTTTGGTAACAATTGAACAACCGAAAGTAGTAGTTTCTGAGAAAAATTCTTCTAAATATAATTTTTGGAAATTTTTGTTATTAAATATTGAAGAACATAAAATTCTCCATCTAATACACTTAAAAATTTTATTATATCTTGTATAGATTTAGAGATAAAGACACTATAATATATAGAGTAATTTAATTACAGAGGCTAAGGTACTAAGGAAACCAGTTGACAAATTCCAATGTTTATAACATAGTTTTTAAATGACACATGTCAGTGTCAAAAATCAACAGTTTTAGTGATATTTTTCTGGAAATATATTTCTTATTGTTTTATTAATTAAATATTTGAAATTATAGGTAAAATGCATATATCCATCAGAAATACCGCCAATCTGGTTAATGAATTGGAAGAATCTTTGACATTTAGAAACTTCCTCATACAATGGAAAATAGATATAATTAGGATTATATGTGTGTAGAAGAAATGTTAAATATAATAAAAAACAGTATTTGGGTAAAGTTCTGTAATTTTTTGTTATAAAACGACGGTTCGAAAGGGAAGTGCAATACAATACTTATATAGCCTAATATGGAAATGGCGAGAGGTCTTGTGCTGGCCACAACAGATTTTTAACATGGTTTTCATATTAGTTAAATTTTTTGCGACTATTACTGTCGTCTACGTAAGCTAACGCCCATATTTTTTTCCAACTAATGTATTGTCAACTTGCTGTATTTTTTTGTATAACCTTTATAGATTAAGATTAGCAATCACTTAGGACATTATTAAGATTAGATCTACACCATTTGAACATAAATAAATTATTTGTAGCATGAACATGTTTTGGTAACAAATTTAACTTTTTGCTTATTGGACACATCAAAAATTTAAACAGTTTGAAAAACTTTTGTTCGCACGCAGAGTGCGTTCATTAATAATTTAAAGGTTTCCTTTTGTGGTAAATGGAAAATAAAAGTCAAATAAATAAACCAAACTCGCGTTAGTTAAACGTGTTTTTATAAATAAATATACACCCAACTTTTGAAATAATAGGGTCACAAATTAATAGTTATTTACATTCGAGTGCGTATAAGTTGTATTTTACAGCGCTACAGCTTTGTTTAAAGCACGAGCCCTTAAGGCGAGTGCCTTATTAGCTGGAGCGCTGTAAAATACTTCACGCACGAGAATTGTATCAAACTTTTTGGCCGACGATAATGAAAATCACTTTTTTCAATGAGATAGGTTGTACTTCTGATAAGGGTTAGTTTAAAATATTGGGGTTAAGTCAATTTCCAAATTTGATTTTACTTACCTTCATTAGAGTACTTCTTCTAGCAAAAATTTATCTGTAATAATAGACGTTGTTTATGACTAATAATATATTTATTTGCTCATGTTTTCTTCGTAATAAATAGTAGGTAGATGTCGATATTTGACATTTCAGCAATGCTTGCGTATTTGACAGGTATATCGATCGGTGACTATGTCGGTAACGGCGTATTTTTACAATAATGACAGATGTCGCTACCGTGAGTTTGGTTTATATAAATTAATTTGAAATATAGGAAATGTTAAAGTAAAAAAATAACTTAAGTAGGTAGTACTTTTTTACATGAACTTTATTATAGTAAAGATGATTTCTTTTCTAAATGCCCATAAACGTCCAGTGTATTTTGATTATTTTACCGCATAGTTAGACAAGTTACAACACAGTAAGCGTAAAATGTAGGTTACACTTGCTGTGTATACAATTGTAAAGTTCCCATTACACTTCAGGAGGGTAAAAATATGATTTTCTAAATTATAAATAAGACTTTATGGTTGGTGTTCACAGCTTCGAAAATAAAACGTAAATTAACATCAACTGTCATTTAATATATTCATAATGGGATATTCCGACATTTTTTAAAAATATTTTTTACATTAGTACAGACCAGTAGGACTCTGAATATCTAACTTTGAGTAAGAAAATGTATGCATCACATGAGATATGAATTTTAGAAAATTTCATCGCAATTCAAATTTTCTTATCATGGCGCGCTTATGACGTCAACTCGATGGTGACATCTGCAACGAACTTCAGCGCCTAAATCACATGTTCATGACAGCCATTTGCTTGTTTACATATGATTTTAGTAGCAGCGTGTATTTCGGTGTTTGTCCTGTGTTTGTTTATGGTAAAAATATTAGTAATAATTATAAAGTGGACGAAATGTCAAACAAGAAATATACCCGCGCGTGTTAACTACTGGCACCATCTGTGTTTTTAAACGAAAATATTTACTTTGAAATGAGCAACAGATTATCAACTTGACGTCACAAATTTTAAGGACGTTTCTAGAGCTGTAAAAATTCCAATTTTGTAACATTAAAGTATGAATTAAAACTTTTTATTAAACATGTTTTATTATATTTTTCTACTATATGAAGATGGAAACTATAGAAAAAAGTTATTATTTTGCATTAATTCCATATCACCGGAATACCCCATTAACAAGCAATACTAACAACTTCATACCTTTTAAAGCCCTGTACGGAATCATATATGCGAACCTTTGTTTTAAGACAGCTTTTTAAAATTATATTTAAATTGGCAGCTCAAATGACAGTTATGTAGGTATGTACTTATTTTTGTGTAAAATATTTAACATTTGCAAACCATTGTGTTTATGGCTCATGTTTAATTTTATTTTTGAGAGCGGTGAACACTTTCATAAGAATCTGTTGTTTATATCGTTATTTTTATTTTTATGTATAATTTTATTTTTATGCTGTGAATGTGACTTTATTTGTATTCATTTTAATGCTGCTGCTAAGGTGATCTACAAATATTTGTTAATGTTACACAATCTTATTTATTATAATTAATTTGGGTATATCTACTGATAGGGTTACCTGATAGTTTAATACATACAGTCATACAAAAAATTCTCCGTACGACAGACTGTTCCATTGCAGAAAACTTGCTTTATTTACTATTTTCCTTTTAAAATGTCACTATTATTAATTTGAAGTGATAAGTTTTCTGACAGTGACATTTACTGTCAGTTACATTCATTTGAAAAATAAACTGTGTAACAAAAGAATAGTTTTTATCTTAGCCTTCGCGACTAATAAAAAAAATTATTTTTAAATTTATCTGTAAAATATATAGAAAAAGCATTAATGTATTCCTGTAGAAAATTCAATAATCTTTAATTTTCATAAGGCATAAAATTCGAAAAAATGGCATTTAATGGTATTTTTTGAAGAAAGACCACTATGAGCTTCAGGTAAAGTGTCATTTTCGGTTATCCGATTTACACCAAAATCTAATGGCTTTTTTTTCATATTGGAATAGGATAGAAATACAAGGTTTCAGAATTTTCTGAATGATAGTATTTGAGTTAGAGCGAAGACAAAATCCATACACATACATACACACACACATACAGACATCATCGTGAAAATGTTAAAAATGGATTCTAGGGACCTTAAAACGTGGTCATTTACTAAAATCTCGATATGAGATTTTTAGCACGATCCCTATACCTCCCTTACCAAGGGTAGCGGGAGGTAAAAATGAGGATTAGCTTAAACTTTTTTTGTGAATCGGGCTATGAAAGTATTCATAATTTCATGACAAAAAAAGTCTCCGTACGATAACCAAAACATTTAAATAATAAACCATTTATTTATGTTTCATAAAGAAATATAATATTTCGAGGGTTTTCCTTTGTTTTTCCACCACTAACTAAGCGATGAGTCATTGAATCTACCAAATTTTTGGTCACCGATGGCATTATATTCTGCTATTTTACTTGTAATTAATTTGAAATTATTTTTTGCTTTATATTCTTATTTATTTCAAGAGTTTTCCGCACTTTCTCAATCTGGTTAAAGTCCGGAGACTGTGAGGGATGATTAAGCGTATTTTTAATATTATACAGTACGCATTCTCTTATAGACGCGAATTATTTGTCGAATTTTTCTGATGCATGAAATAAAAATTGTCTGTTAAGGCCTTATTTTTCGGCACTTTGTTTTAAATTTGCTTTTATAATATCGAGGTAACCTTTGCTATCCATTGTTGCAATAATTACTAATGTTCGTACTCCCGCTGAAAAAATATAGCCCCAAACATAATGCTATCATCGGCGTATAGGTGGTAATATAATTTTGAAGGAACAGTATTGTATGAATCATTGAGAAATATAATGGTGGTTTTAGGCTCTCATTTTTAAAGCCATTGTATTAATTTATGTATATTTATACACGGACGTATCATAATTTGACAATTATACACGAATTTCTTTGACATAAACGTCATTTTATAACCCGCGGGCCTCATTAAAGCCCGCCGGGCTATAATGAAACGTCAAACCAAATTATAACCTACAATATAAACAGTTTAAACAGGCAACAGAAAAGTTTTTATTACAAATTGAATTTTTTTATATTCTTTAATGAAAAATGAAAATTAATTTTGTGATATTTATATGGAAAGCACGGAGATACACAAAATAAAACTCAAATGACATAACTAATAAACAAACAATAAACTGTTATTCTCCGCTTTCATAGCAACACTAGATACTGGATGTACGAGGACAAATTCTTTTCGATACAATTTTCACACTCATAATTTGAAAATTTTCGTCCGTGCATAAAGTTTTGTATGTACCACGAGCGTAACTTGCTTTTATGGCCTTTAACATGTTTTTGTCCCTCGGCTTACGCCTCGGGCTCAAAATCCCACCGCAGGCCACAAAAGCCTCCTTACGCTCTTAATATTACTTTACATATTTTAAAAAGTACTAATTATTTTTCTTTTTCAGTATGTTGCAGGTGAGGAGAAAATCTGCCTAAATGAATCTTCGAAAAAACACAGCTGTAGAAATTCAAGTAGACACCGCCACCAAAATAATTTTACAGAGAAAGTTAACGTGTAAGTTCTGTAGATGCTAGAAAACGTAAAATATACTTTGTTATAAGCTAGGTTAATATGTGTGAATTTTGTATAGAACGTCCGTACATGTACATGTAAACAAAGCTTTAAGGAACACTTAATTATTATTAATTGTTAATACTCACTAATAATAACAAGTACCATCTTAAAAGATGACTTAACCATATGAACTGTCATACCAAATTTCATCCAAATCGAATAAAGCGTTCTGTTATTATAATCAAAATTAATTTTTTTTTTCGAAGAACTTTGAAGCAGAATTCTGACTAAATGGTACAACTTCCGGTAGAAGCAAGTTTAGTTAAATCGTCTTATTTTAGCCTCAGGAATCTGTGGTTAAGCCATGTCCCCCTATTTGAGAGACACCTGTATACTAATTTTTGTTTATACTTTGTATTACACATATTTTTTCCTACACTATTAATAAATTTATAAGGGCACAATTAATTATTATTTATAAATTTTTAATATATCTATTAATAGGTGTAAATAAATGAATGGCTGATACTATACAGTGTGTCCCATTTAGAAGTGCCACCATTGGGATCTCGAGAACTATAAGAGATACGATGTCGGTTAAATGGAACTTTTTGTGCGCCTTTGGGATGCCATCTCAGATGTGCTTTTGTATTTCCAAAAATTCTCATTGGGCACTAGATAATGACGAAAAACTGATTATTGTTGATTTTTTCTTTTTCAAATAACTTCTAAAATATTGGTAATTGAGAAAAACGTTTCAAATATAAAAGATAGATATTTTTATTAGCTAACCATTGGCGTACGAAATAAATTTTTATATCCGTAAATTTTCGAGATATAACACAAACTTATATTTTTTTAACTGGAACCCATATCTGATTTATCTCAAAAAAATTACAATTTTTTTCTCTTTTCAATGTTGTAAGCGTTATTATGTTTTATATTTGTTTTGCCTTCAAAATTATTATTTTTTCCTTATTTTATATTAAATTTACAATTATTTTGAAAATATTGGTATATTTCTATTTAGAAATACTTCTTGTATTTAAATAATTTATTTCGTTGGAAAAAATTGCTCAAAACTCGTATCAAATTAATTTTTATAATATTTCGTATCAGGTCGCCCTTGGCACATTATAGTATAATTTGTAATTATAAGTCTAGAATAAAAATATTAAGTAATAAAGGCATAAAATAAATTATATCGATCAAATACAATATAATTAATAAAAATAATATTTTTTTTGAGAAATAAAAAGAAAATTCACAAAAATAAAGAAAAAAATTAAATTTTAGGAGCAAAACAAATATAAAACATAATAACCCTTACATCATTGAAAAGAGAAAAAAATAATTATTTTTTCAGACTAAAATAAAATATGGGTTCTATTTAAAAAAATATAAGTTTGTGTTATATCTCAAAAATTTACGGATATAAAAAAATATTTCGTACGCCACTGGTTAGTTAATAAAAATATCTATCGTTTATATTTGATACGTTTTTCTCAATTACTAATAGTTTAGAATTTATTTGAAAAAGAAAAAATCAACAATATTCAGTTTTTCGTCATTATCTAGTGTCCTATGAGAATTTTTGGAAATACAAAAGCACATCTGAGATGGCCTCCCAAACGCGCACAAAAAGTTCCATTTAACCGTCATCGTATCTCTTATAGTTCTCGAGATCCCAATGGTGGCACTACTAAATGGGACACACTGTATACCAGGTTTGACAAAAAAAAATAAGGGAATTTTTATTTCAAAGTATCTTGCAGTGATGCCAACGTTATTTCCAACCTGCAAAACATTTATCGAATGCATTTTATGGTATAGCCTTCAGCTCCTTTAGCGATTTTGCCTTTATTTCCCATTTCTTGTAATAATTCTCAAATAGTCAAAGATATCAAAAAATGCTTTGAATAAAAATTGTTTTAAATACAATAATATTTATTTTTATAACAATATAAATTATTGCAAAATGATATTTGATTAAATATTGAGGAAAAACTGCTAACACCTTCAAGTAAACTCTCATTTATTGATAATCAATTCATACCAAAATTTAATAAATTAATCTTGCGTTTTTATAAACCTTAAATACCAAATTTCAGCTCATTTCATACATTAATATGTGAGATATTAATTAATTTCTACAATAATAATATTTATTTTCCCCGGATTTGGAATCGTAGCAAGCCAGGCTTTTGCCTGTTCGCGCTAAGCAAGCGGCCGATCGTGTTTTGTCAGTTGTAAACAAACATTCACAATGTCGCGTTCGTGAACATATTTTATTATAATTTTCGTAAAATATAAATGATTTCATTATAAATATTGTTATTAACAAACTCTGTGAGACTTTGTGCGTATGTTTATGTATAACATGTGACTGAAACTGTAAAATGTGTTGTGGAAACTGTCAAAGAAAATTGTGTGGAACTGGTACGAGATTCAGCATGGCGACTATCAAAGTAGGATGAATTATTTTTTATTTATATCATTATTTATTATGTTTTATTGTTGGTTTTATTGTTATTACATCGCGATATTAAATTTGAATATACTTTATTTATCATTACGAAGTAAATATCGATTTCTTATAATGGTCATCCCCTTATTGACCCTATTATATTAAAAAAAAAACTGACATTTTTTTAAGTAAATAATTAGCATTATATTTTATATTTTTAATACACACAATAAATACATGTAGTAATATATCATATTTGCCTGTCACATTACACACGTCGACTTGCATGTAATATATGGAGTCAAGTAGGAATAAGCGCAGTTAGTACTTAGATGGGTGATCGTATGAAAACACCATAGACAAAGAAAGATATATACTAGACCGAGCTTCCATCATGGCGGCAATGTCCAGCTTTGTGCCGAATGGATGCATTGCACAAAGTGAGAGAGATAGTAAAAAATGAGATGTTTTCAAAGCGCAGTTGTTTTTCTGCGCATAGAGATGATAAAATGAAATAGTTGTCAGTTTTAAATTCAAAAAGCTTGGTATGAAATTAGATTCCTTAAAATGTTTACAACAGACAAATGCGAATTACTTTACGTCTGTATTAATTTTTAATGAAATTAACAACTTTTTTCTCATTTCTGCGTTCTTTGGAAATCTATGATACGATAATAATTGGGATGACGCATTACAAGAAGCTACGGAACAATATTTTCGAAATAATTTGTGTTTCTTAACACATTTTACTTCTATTTGTTCCATAGTTTTTAGATATTTTTGAACTTATAACATTTCAACAACGCTTCACAAACTAAGCGCCAAGCACATTCATTACATGACAGATAATCCATTGTTGCCAGTTGCGTTTATTATTAAATTTTACTATTGTTTAAAACTTAATTTAGACACAAAATTTATTTTTCTTTATTGGATATATCATATTTAAATTCAAAATTGCAATAATTTATTTGTTTTGACATTAATAGAATAATTTTTAATTAATACAATCTGATTTAATTATACATCAATTATGTGGCAACAGAGCATCATCTCTACAAAGCTTTACAAAAATATCGCTAGATGACAGACTTAATATGATGTCAGAGGGCGATTACTGTGCAATGTATCCATTGAATAAATATCGAGACGCTAATTCTAGTGTAAATTCTACAACATAATAAAAAAAGTAACTATGCAGTAACTTAAAATGCGTATTTTACATCATTTCTTCATTTCAAGATAATAAAGCTCAGTCGCCCAATAAAAAGTACGAACAATATTTAATTTACATTATTTTTACAATAATTATAATACATATTTTCTTCAGTTGTAGTGAATTTTATTTATTTATGTTGGCAGCCCAGCAATCTGTTATTTCTGTTAGTGAGAGCACAGAGGTGAGAGGTTTTCAAGTTTATTTATTTTGTTAGTATTTGTTTACAAGCTTGTTTCGGTATTTGTTTCATGTAGAAATATATTTTATTATTGTATTTAATTGTTTTCAGCGTTTACGGTATATATATGTCTATATTTTGTTAGTTTCAGAAAACATATTTTTCCTATTTTAAAATTTCTCGCCTCTCTATTAGCGTCTCGTTATGGCGCCCATCGATTCTATTTGGCACAAACTCCTAACATTGTAAACTCGGTCTAGTATATATCTTTCCTTGTCTATGGAAAACACCATGTAATATTTAGGTTTGTTCGCACAACACTTTCTGAGCATGCGCATCAGTTTAAAAATGTTCGCACAACAGAAATTTTAAATCTACGATTAAAAATCATTGGCCGTTCAGCAAAATATTTCAATCCGTGATCAGTTTCCAACGGTCCAATAATCCGCGGATCCTAAAGAAATTTTTAGTTTGTGGCATGCGCACTGGAACTTCTGGCTATTAGCGAGCATTGTTGTTCCTACATGCACTTGTACTATACTTTGTTTTTAAACTATAGACAGTAACTAGAAATTCTAGTGAGAAAATCAAAGCCTGTGATTGACTGCTGCGCCATTTCGTGAAGCCGCATTTAACCAGATGAAATTTCAAGTTAACCTTCAAACGTAATTGCAACGTCAAACTCTCAGTAGTCAAATCACTTGATGAATTTGTACGTGTTTTTTGTTTCATTTCTCTTTTTGTGATATTTCACGAATAAAACCAGTTATAATATATAAATTTTTCATCAAGGAATTACAAAAAAATAATGCAATTAATAGATTATCTATAATAGTTTTGGTTAATGAAAATATAACCTGGAAAGTATAAATACTGACGTGACTTCATTTTAACATTTCAATTCTCCCGCCAAATAAATCTAGTGACTTTTTTGGTAACTTCTAGCAGTCTAGTGCTGTCTATAGTTTAAAAACATTGTATAGCCAAAGCGAGAGAAAAAAGAATATTAACATTTATTGACTCCGAAAGCGTGACGTCAAAATCGACCGGGAATTACAAAACCTGAAAGTAGGCTTCCGGTTTCTTGAAAGAGTTTATTGTGAACGAACCGAACTAGCGCCAAATTTAAATAGCTGTCATTTGTCATTGAAAACTAGAAAATGTAATGATGTGATTTTGTTACATATTCCTGTTTTATGTATTTAAAGTAAAAGAATAAATTAAAATATATGCGTAATTTGTTTTAAGAAACCTTATATTGAACTAAATTTTAATAAATTCCAAGAAATAATGTTATTGTGGCTCTTGTTATTCTTCAGCGAGGACGAAAAGATTTTCCTCTGATTCTATAGTTATAGATCTAGCTAATGTTTAAAGGATTGGTATTCTGCATCTGATCACTTATTCTGTCCGTTCTTACTTTCAATTCGATTCGTAGTGTTTTAGTCACGCTTGTTATCTCATCTGGTACGATTTTGAACTTTTACAAATTACAGTGGCACAAGAAACAAGAACAAGTGATTCGTTTTTCTACAATAATAAGTTTTTTTTTTTTTTGTGGATTACGAGAGACTTATTGTTCGTGGTGAAAATGCAGTGGAATAAAACCATGTTCAGTTGGTCTGTGATGTCCATTGTCCATGAAATGGTTTATGACGCAGACCTTAATATTATGAATGGAAAAGTGCATACATTATCTTTCTTAATTTTCGTTGGCTGTTACGATCTCTCACTACAGTTACTAATTTTGTTTATTTTATTTTTGCATCCCCTATATACCCTATAAATTTGTAACACGTATTCATTAACACTCTTTATATTATTTATACGTATGTGACAAATATATTTTATTAAATGGTAATATACTTTTTAAATTTTGCATACCTACTTCTTTTATTTTCCATGTCCAATATTTGTCATATGCATTTTATTAATTGATTATATTGCAAAATATTGTTATAAAATTAGCTTTATAAGAAACAATTTTTAATGCTAAAAAAGTTTTATTTATACTTTACAACTTTGATGACAGCTATTCAAATTTGGCGCTAGTACGGTTCGTTCACAACAAACTCTTTCAAGATGCAGTTAAGAAACCGGAAGCGTACTTTCAGGTTTTGTAATTCCCGCTCGATTTTGACGTCATCACTTTCGGAGTCAATTATAAATTCGTCTAAACCACTTAATATTTGTTATATTGCAATTTAGATTCTTGAGTATAAATTTAAGAGAACCAGAAATAAACGCAGGAAGTAAATTTTAAACAATAAAGTAAGATGTAACAATGACAAATGCCAACAACAATAAATCAGTATAAGATAAAAACCTTCTGTTCGTTTCATATGGTAGTAATAACAATAACCTTTAATTATGTTCGCAGAACACAAAAATTTATAATCAGTTTGAAACCAGTTTCAAACTACGCACGCGTACTAAAAAATTAGCAACTAGTTGTATATTTTGTTGTGCAAACAAACCTATTATGTACAGTATCAAAGTCATGAATATCACGAACGAATTAACAAGTGTATCTCTCTCTTATTTGAATTGACAAGAAGGGCGGCCAATAAAGATTGGATATAACACGCTTGTCTTTTAAAATATTGTTTCGACTATACTTCATTTCACGAAAGAAAATAGTAGATGGCGCTTGAGAGCCGACCGTTTTTACATACATTTAATAAATAAGTTAATTCGTGAAACCAAACTTTGTCAATAATAAATATTTTTATCAGAAGTAATACCACAAGACCTGATTTTATCGATAAATTTTGCACGAATTTTTTTTGCTTAGCAACAAACACGAAAGCAAACTGCATGGTAAATCCCGACTCCGAAGGAGGAGCGGTTTTACCTAATGTCAGTTTGCTTGAGTGATTTTGCTTTAAAGCAAAAAAATGAGTGCTTAAAAATAAAAGTTTATCTGAGAAAATCTGAGAGGTCGTGTGGTATTTGGTGAGATAAATTCCAAAGACAACGCAAAATGAAACTTGACACATTAATTTTCACACTGACGTTATAAACAATAATAACTGTTTATTTACTTGGTAGCGGAAAATTATCGGGGTAACGGGGTTTTATCAGTATAATACTGTTCCCATTGGTTGAATTTTCAAGTGTTTTGCAGCATGATTGGTTAAAAACTAATCGTTGGAATTAGAGATGCATTCGGGCCGGGCCGGGCTTTGAGGTTTGGATCGACTCGGCCCGAAAATGAAAATTACCGACCCGACTCGAAGATCGACTCGACAAAAAAATTAGCTAACCCGGCTCGAAAATTGACCCGAAATCGGGCCAAAGCTCGAAATTGGGTGCATCCGGCATTCCTAATGTTGATTTTTATGTTAAGGCGAAAAGTTTAACTTTTTTCGTGTCAAACTTATAAAAAACCTCTATATTCTTATAACTTTTAACATTAGTTAACATAAGTAGTTAAAAAAGAGATCCTTCTATTGTAAGTTTGTTATAAAAATTACAGACCTACGAGTATTACCACTTTATTTACCAAAGCCGTTCGAAAATTTAAACAACTTTTTCACAAATCTTATATAAAAAATATAATTTACATAAGATTTTTTATCTAACTTTGTTTCTGCTCAAAAATAGGACAAGAAATCATTATGGTAGGAACAAAAATCACTTGTATTTAAGTATACGAGTAATAACAATAATAATAGCAACATCACAATATAATTATTAATGAATTTATTTAATGAATAACCTTGAATTCTTGAAGTAAAATAATACATTTTTATTCATTAATATGTGAAGTATGTTGTTATTAAATCATTTTGATCCTTTTTAACTTCATCCATTTTCATTAAAATATTAAGGAAACTGTGCATTTGATTGAACTATAATATTTTTCGGGCCGGCCCGAAATCAAAAGTCCGACTCGCCTCGATTTTTGAAAATGATTAGCCCGATTCTGCCCGATAAAAATATCTTCGGCCCGGCTCGATGATCGACTCGAAATCGAGGCGGGCTTCGGGCCGGGCCGGGCCAAAGCTCGAAATCGAGTGCATCTCTAGTTGGAATTTATCTGTAAAAATGTATAAGACCTGAATATTAAAAATTATGTCAAAATATGGTTAAATATCAATAAAATCTGTAGATTTTATTTGATAACTCACAACTGGCAGGTGATATATTTTTCGTTTTTGTGAACTAGGTTCGCAATTTAACTAATGAAAGGCCAGAATTTATATCCCTATCTAAACCAACGCTATTTTCTTACGTAAAATGAAGTATAAATTACAGCACAAAAGTAAATTGTATTTTGTATTTCGAACACCTGTATAAAATACTGCTATTTTTATTTTAAAAGCTAATTGCTTCTATTGAAACACTATACTGATGTGCTATAATATTCTAGGGACTCTAATACTACTAAATACACTATATTGAAACCAGATCCATCACCAGAATAAAATAATTAAAAACTAATATATAACCATCAATAAAAAGTTTTAACAAATGTATAAATTGAAAATAAAATATCAATTTAATATTTCGTTAATTTGAAAAGGGACCAGAGGTAAAAACAATTTCAAATTTCATTTGTTTCATCCGATAAAAATAATAAACAAATGCGATGTTTTTATTTTTAATTTATATTGCTAGTATTTATTTATTATATGTTTTGTTTTACATTTTCGCATCGTATATCAAATTTAAAATATGAAAATTTTGGTTAAATGTTATTACAATATAATACATCATATTTGACATATAATTATAAAAATATATCATTTTGATTTGAAAATAATGACTTTTGTAATTTATTATTTGATTTTCTATAATGCTCACATTTTTTTTTTGGGTAATATATTATGTTGGTAATATAAAAATATTATAAATCTTTTTATTATTTATTTATCTGTGTTTACATGCCAAAACCAAATATGTATATGATTTTCTGTTTTTCTCGAAATACAATGTGTTAAAAAAGTCGGGGTAGGCTATGAGAAATGTATATCTTAAATGGAAAGTATTTACTTAAATTTTTATTTGACATGAGACGTCAAAAAATGTTATCCAATGAAATCAAAGCTTTTCTTGTTGAATCTTTGTACCTACAGAGAATTTATTTTAAAATGCAACATTATGGTCAATCACTTCCATGGTTACTCACTTTTGTCAAAAAATGACAGCAATGTAATATTTGTCCATTTTAAAATGCAACATTATAAATAGTATTGCAGCACAGGAGATACCTCCAAAACACATCACAAATGGTGTCAATTCTTATTACGATCGACTAGAATATTGCCTCAGTGTGAATAGGGGTATTTTTTTAACATTTATTACATGAAAGTTATGAATTTTTGTAAGCTAAAGTTCGTTAAGATGTACAACATTCATGTTTTGATTATTTGTTAATCATATGTAGGCTAATTTATTGGAAATTAGTTTTAATAATACAAAACTACAAATTTTGTATGTTGCATTTTAAAATGGACAAATATTACATTGCTGCATCGACCTTTAAACTAATAGACGCAGCGTACAAGCAAAACGTCTGTCCTGCCATAACGGTGCAGACATAGTATCTCTATCCTTCAATATAACGGAAGTTAAGAAAACGCAGCAAAATAAAAAATTTGATTTGTCCCTAACTTGTTGTACTTGGTGCATAATCGCTAAGAGTATAGATTTAATTTTGTGCATAATTAGATTCATTATATATTTTTAATACAATATATTACATAAATATTATATTATAGGGGACAAGTAATAATTAATAAGAACTTACATATAAAATGACACAGCTGGACCGCGTACGTACTGTTGACTGCACGAAATACACCGTTTCCCCATTATTTTGTCACATACACACCTCACAACACATACACGTATATATTGACAGAAATAATTGTAAATGTTCTCCAAAAAAGTAAATAATACGCAGTCACGAAACGTCAAATGTAGATTTTGACAACTATTTAGTGATAGAGAGCGATGTATAGAGGTTTACATATGTCTGAAAAAGATGTACAATGAGTACGAACGTATGCGCAATATACTTTAACTGAAAACTTCCGTACTGTTGAAAGACAGAATGTATATTTCTATCCTTTTATGTTGGAGCATTATTCTAACAATAAAAGAATAGGAGACACTTGGTCCATTAGTTTAAAGGTCGATGTATATTGCATTTTAAATTGGACAAATATTACTTTGCTGTCATTTTTTGACAATAGTGAGTAACCATGGAAGTGATTGACCATATGTTGCATGTTAAAATAAATTCCTGTATATAGTTTACCTTTTTTAAAATTATTTTTTATCATAAGTTCTATGTATGACTTCAGTAGTATCGAAATGAAAAATACAGCCGAGTGATATGGCAACATTGCTTTTTCTGTAAAAAAGGTTTAAATTTGATTTTATTACACATTTTTTTATATAATTTACCAAATTACGTCTAAAATAAATTAGTAATTATTTTTCTGGTCGTGCGTGAATTTCATCTCACGCTGAATTGTTGATTGTAACATTGCTAGCTCACTTAACACTTTATTGCGCATTTGCTTAATAGCGCCAAATATATATTTTTCCTTGAGACTGCAATCTTTTACGTGCGGTGCCTCAACAATGATTGTGGTGTCTTATAGTTTTTATTTTTTTTAGTAAATATGTCAAACATAAAAGAGTAACATATTTGTTTTTCAAATATGTGTTGGTGTGTTGTCATATTAATATTTTCTTATCAGTAGTGAATCTACTTCTAAACTCAATACACGCAATGTATTCCAGTGTCAATTTTAAATTCAATTATCTTCGTTATTTCAATGGGGGATTCCACCATTTTTTTTTTATAATTTCATCTGAAAATATTAGGAAAACTAAGACTATTGATGAAAATCCGGCGAAAAAATTCCTATTAATAAGCGAGTTATGGTCTCCCGAATTTTGATAAGATTGACGTGACGTCACGCTTATGTGTTTTTTTATCAAACTGTTTTCATCATGGACCTAAATGTTCTTGAAATATATGCTATTTTAAGTTGCATTTACATAAAATAAATGAATATTATAACACTGTATAAGTCTACATACTTTATAATTACAGGTGTATTTAAATTATTAAGTTTAATGCAAGAAATTTATGTTAAAATAAAAACTGTTTGAAAACTGCCGTACAGGAATGTTAGCCCCTCCTTTCGAATTTGAATTTCTTAACTTCCATTGGTAGTAACCCCCACCTCCTAACACGCTATTTGTTATGCATGTATAGGCGGTCTTTCGGTCGCCAATCAAAATATTATATATTGAATTCATATTAGTGTCGAAGCGCTATAACAAAAAACTCCTTATTTCCGAAATATCTCAATTATACCATTTCATTTTTTTATTAATATTCGTTACTTAGCATATACATTCGTATTTTTTTACTATTTTCCTTTAATTCGATTGAGCTGGAATCCCCTATTGTTACCTATCATTTGTAATTTACGTCCAAATTCTACGACTTGTAATGAATATTATATATTTATTGGGTTATTCCACCATAACAAAAAAATTTAAAAAAAACAATTTAACTGTAAGTATGGCTCAATAAATAATAGTTGAAACAATGAAAACATTTTTTAAATAATTACTTTACGAGATATTTCACATTTGCTAAAAGGGGAAATTGACGTCATACAATTGTTATCTTTCTCTCGTAGCGTACTCAGAGCAGTGTGTGTGAGAAAGACAAATATAGGGGGAATGTGACTTTACACTGATTTCTTGAAAATAAAATACTGTTAAACTAGGAACAATTAAGATTTTTTAATACTATGAATTGCTTCAAAATTGAATAAAGTTTTATTTAAAATAATAAAAAATTTTGAGTGGAATATCCTTTTGAGTCACATTTTGAAATATATCCATCAACGGTTGAACTAGTTAATTATGGAGTATTATTCTCTAAGCTCCTATAATTGTTTTAATATTCTATTACGTAAATGTTAATCTCATTTTATTCTGAACGAGTGGAATTCGCTAATAATTGAGTCACAATATGCATGGATAATAAGCAATTAAACAAAACAATTAATTAAGAATTAAAGTAGATTATAGTCAAAGTTTTACACGATTTTTCCGATAAGTGGTTCGCTAATTACAACTTAAATTGAATGAAAAATCTCATTTTTCGTTTTCATCAAACATTTAGACACGATTAAAAATAAATATTACGTATTTTATATACCGTGAGTATTTTTTAACGTGAAATATTGGGTTTGTCATATCCATGGTTACGACTTGACATTTGATTGACAGCAATGTATTTGCCCGTTCCATTTAAAATGAAACATAGGGAGTGAATCTGACAGAAGTATTATATTTAAATATTGTAAGAAATTTAGCCGAGTCAGAAAACCACTCGGGCTCAAGGTGCACACTATATTTTTTCTGCAACTAATTTTAATTTAGAATGCAGGTATAATTATGTAAACAAAATTAACCTCTATTGACGTCTTATCAAATGTCAAATTCGTTCCCTATGTTTCATTTTAAATGGAACGGGCAAATACATTGCTGTCAATCAAATGTCAAGTCGTAACTATGGATATGACATACTCAATGTTTCAGGTTAAAAAATACTCACGGTAAATGGAAGTGGTTGATGGAAAAATATTTATTTACATTCGAGTGCGTGTAAGTTGTATTTTACAGCGCGACGGCTTTGTTTAAAGCACGAGCCCATAAGGCGAGTGTCTTATTAGCTGGAGCGCTGTAAAATATTTCACGCACGAGAATTGTATCAAAGTTTTTGGCTGACGATAACGAAAACCACTTTTTTTAATGAGATAGGTTATACTTCTGAAAAGGAATAGTTTAAAATACTGGGGTTAAGTCAATTTCCAAATTTAAATTTACTTACCTTCATTAGACTTCTTCTATTAGCGAAAATTTATTTGTAATAATAGACGTTGTTTATGACTGATAATATATTTATTTGCTCATGTTTTCTTCGTAATAAATAATAGGTAGGTGTCGATATTTGACATTTGAGTATTCTTCGCCTCGCGCATTTGACAGGTATATCGATCGGTGACTACGTCGGTAACGGCGGATTTTTACAATAATGAGAGATGTCGCTGCCGTGATTTTTGTTTATATAAATTAGTTTTAAATACAGGAAATGTTAAAGTAAAAAAATAACTTACGTAGGTAGTACTTTTTTACGTGAACTTTATTATAGTAAAGATGATTTCTTTTCTAAATGCCCATAAACGTCCAGTGTATTTTGATTATTTTACCGTATAGTTAGACAAGTTACAACACAGTAAGCGTAAAAAGTAGGTTACACTTGCTGTGCATACAATTGTAAAGTTCGCATTACACTTCAGGAGGACAAAAAAAATATTGTTGCTCTTGCCGAGTTCTATCACTGGTTAAAAGTAATGTACTTATTTCTGTTACACCCTGTATGTATTTGAAAAAGTAACATGTCTGGTTTTGGCATAAAACCACAGAATTATTTATTATGAGATATTCAAAAAATTTTGTTTATGATTATAAAAATAATTTGTGTTTAACTGAATTATAAAAATGCACACATTTATTTTTGACAACTAACATTAAATTAACGATTATACCTACTGAATTCTTAATGTAAATAATAAATGTACCAATTAACTATAAATAATATTTTACTCTAATAATAATAAATGTCATATTTTCATACATACCTTCATACATACATGCATACACTCATTAGTCATAAATATAATTTCAATAAAGTTCATACTTCCATATTCTTATTCATTCTTTGCATAATCCCTTTGAAAATATTGTAAAAGGGTTGAATCAGGATAGGACAAATTATTCATCCCCTTTCATTTTGTACTCTGCCAATTCATCCCTAAACACTTACCACATCAAGGGATGAATCAGCAGAGGCCAAATTGGGAAGGTTTGAATAATTCGTACCTATTCGTTTCGATCCATTTTATCTGTAGAGAAAAATCAAGGGATAAATCATAAGAGGATGAAATATATGGACAAATTTTTGTTGTAATTAATTTCATGTGCCTTTATTGCATTTCACTTATACAATGGCTCAAAATTATACTTAGTTAAATTTTTGTAAATTTTGTATAGTTTAGTTCAAAATGTAATTTTTTCTAGTCAATTATTGTATAAAGTTATTAATGTTACTGGTGTAGATTATTTATAATACAAAATATAATGTATTATAAATGGATATAATTATTGTCAAATTATAATTCATGATGTATCCATTTTAAATATAAATCATATTTTGTGTTAAACATTGAATTTGTTTTGAATACATTGTTGCAAGTTAAAATATTCAAAACAAATTTGAAATAAATGTTTATATTATATGTAGTAGACAATCGGCTAGTGTGTAAGTATATGTAAAATATGTGTGCCTAATAAAAACATGCATATATGATTGTATATTTTCCACTCTTTCTACCAGCAGTAAGTGATCGTGAGGTGACGCCTGGTAAACTCCCTCACTGAACAAATATGTACCCAATTAAGACAATTTTATAGGGACGAGACAATGGGCTACTTACGTACCTTTTTTTTATTTAATATTTTTGAAAATCAGGTAAAAATTTGTCTTGACAAAATTTTTATTAGTCAGAAAAAAAATAATATTTGAATTACCGCCATGTATGACGTAGAATTACGCCGCACCAATGAGTGGTGGTAAAGCCCTAGCGTTTGTTTGTACGGGTAATGTAGATCTCCTGTTTGACGTTTCAACAATAGTAGGATGGTTAGTATTTTAGTTTGTCTTTTTGGTATCGATATTTTCAATTACATGTAACTATCTATGTGTTTCTTTGTGAAGTAATTAATATATTTGAGAGCCCAGAGAGAGAAAAAAATGAACTAATGTCAAATTCAAATTAAAACTTTCTCGCACGTCATGCCATCTATACGTTAGATTTTTAAACATGGTTTCCTTTTCCAATTTAATATAATGACGTCACAGAAAATTTTCTTTCTTAATTTACTAAAAAACAAATAATTATTTTAAAATAAAATTTATATTTTTATATATGTTTTCAACATAACATTGCGTATATAGTGATAGAAATCGGATTTTCAGTACCACGCAAGTAGCCCATTGACGAAAGGTAATGCGCTGCCCACATCAAATTTTTTCATCAGAATCAAGACTTAGTTATTTTTTTTTTTTGTAAAATCTTCCATTTTTTCATTAATTTTTTATTAACCTATTACTTATTAATAATTCAAGTTTGGGTAAGTATGGCTTATGTTTGGATGGGTGATCGTAAGTACATACATTTTCTAAATAAATATATGTAAGTATTATGTACTTAATTAAAGTATTCTGGAAGCAATACAAATTATAAAACATTGCATAAAAATGATATACAGAATGTCTCAGAAACAAGACGATTTAATTAAACTAATTTATATATCGCACCCCGGTGAGAATAGTGACACAAGTCAAAATTTAGAAATTCAAAGTTTATCAGATAAAACTGGTCAAAAATATGCTTCTAATAATCAGGAATAGTGACATAAATCAAGATTATATTTTTCGAGAGATGGAGCTAATGTCGTTTCGTTTCGAGCTAATGTAAGTAACTTTACATGCGAGAACTGTCTTCTTTAATTTAAGTTTTACGCAACACTATTTTTTGGACTTGTGTCACTCTTCTCGCCGGGGTGCGATATATACAGGGTGTATCAAGATAATGGAACAGTGCCGTTTATTCGTGTATGTAAAAAGATACAGAAAAAAGTGATGAACTTTATTGTCATAAATCCAGTGATACTCAAACTATAGGGCAATATTATATTTTTTTAAATGACATTATATATATTTTATTAACTCATTAAATAGAAAATTTTGTTCTGAATTCAACGATATAATAATATCATACCCTTACATTGCGAAAAATTTGATAAAAATTAATTCAAAGTTAGTATTTCATTTCTACTGTATCTAAGTAATCTGAGCAAACATTCAATCAATAAAACAAAAAAATTATGTTAAAAGTTGAATTTATTACCAAAATCGTAGCTTACTTGAATGTAATAAAACTAAAATAAAATTTATTTTGTTCTATTGATTGAATGTTTGCTCAGATTACTTAGATAAAGTAGAAATGAAATATTAAATTTGAATTAATTTTTATCAAATTTTTCGCAATGTAAGGTTATGATATTATTATATCGTTGAATTCAGAACAAAATTCTCTATTTAATGAGTTAATAAAATATATATAATGCCATTTAAAAAATATAATATTGCCCTATAGTTTGAGTACCACTGAATTTAAGATAACAAAATTTATGCTAAAATGTGTCGCCCTCTATCCCTTACAAAATATCTTAATCACATTTTTCTGTATCTTTTCACATACACGAATAAAATGCACTGTTCCATTATCTTGATACATCCTGTATATATATACACGGTGTCCCATTTAAGGAACGAATGCATTGGTATCTCAAGAACCGTAAGAGCTACGAGGTTGGTTAAATTAGACAAAAGTTGCCCCATTAGGAGGCTATTTTAATGTTGCTTTGTTATTTGCGAAAAAATGCATAGGTCACTAGATACAGGTGAAAATGTGATATAGTCTATATCTTCTTGTGCCCTAAAGGTGTCGATTAATTAAACTAATTTTTAATGACAGTAAAAATTAGAAGCGTCAATTTAGTTAAATCGTCTTATTTTGCGCTCAGGAATTTGTTGTTAGGCCATGTCCCCCTATTTTAGAGACATCTTTATGTATGTACATACTAAAATATGCAACGGAGTAAGGCATAGAAAGTAATAAAATTAAGTCAAATTGCATTATAATTACTGTATCCTGTTCATAGAGGGAAGTGTTAATAATATGTACTATCATTTATCCACATGTCCTGCACATGTATAAAAATATTATGATTGATGACATTTTTATTTCTAATTTCTTTTGAGGCTAATTTTACAATACCTACACAATTTTAACTTTCAGATAAATAAGCAATATTCAATCGAATTATAGACAATAACGATAAATTTGTCATTTGACAGCTAATTTCGCTTCAGTTTTGTTTATTTAACTGGCAATTAAAATTTTAATCACTGTTTGTAAAAAAATTAAAACAAATTTTTCAATGTCAGTGAACTAATATGTAAATTATGATAAGCAATATTTCTTTGCGTTTTCTTCCATTTATTCGCTATTTATTATCAACATCGCCGATTACTTTTTGAAAAAAATTGATAAAAAATATATTAAAGAAAAAAAATATTGATAAAGATTAAACAATGTTTAGGAATAAATTCACCGACGCCAAATATGTCGAATTTTAAATGGCACAAAAGTGACCCCTGTGGTGCACTCTCCACGCCAGCAATGAGTGCACGTAAGGTGACGCCTGGTAAGCGCCCGCACGGTACAAATATATCATCATCATTACCGATATCTGCGATAAAGCAGATTGTGGCACACTCAGAAATGGGTAATATGCCGTGATGATATATTTATTTATTTATTTTTACCTCCCGCTACCCTTGGTAAGGGAGGTGTATGGATCGTGCTAAAAATCTCATATCGAAATTTTAGTAAATGACCACGTTTTAAAGTTCCTAGAATCCAGTTTTAACATTTTCACGATGATGTCTGTATGTGTGTATATGTGTATGGATTTTGTCTTCGCTCTAACTCAAATACTATCATTCAGAAAATTCTGAAACCTTGTATTTCTATCCTATTCTAATATGAATAGAAGCCATTAGATTTTGGTGTAAATCGGATAACCGGAAATGGCACTTTACCTGAAGCTCATAGTGGTTTTTCTTCAAAAAATACCATTAAATGCCATTTTTTCGAATTTTATGTTTTATGAAAATTAAAGATTATTAAATATTCTATAGGAATACATTAATACTTTTTCTATATATTGTACAGATAAATTTAAAAATATTTTTTTTTATTAGTCGCGAAGCCTAAGATAAAAATTATTCCTTTGTTTCACAGTTCATTTTTCAAATGAATGTAATTGACAGTAAATGTCACTGTCAGAAAACTTATCACTTCAAATTAATAATAGTGACATTTTAAAAAGAAAATAGTAAATAAAGCAATCGTTTTTTGCAATGGAACAGTTTGCAGAGTTAGTAAATACGTAGGTAGGTATGTATTTAAATTAATAAAAATTAAATAGCGGGAGGTTTTGTGTTGGCCACATCAGATTTTTTTTCTTTTTTGAAATTCGTAAAAATAAGTGTAGTTTATTTGAAGTTTAATAATTAATATTTTTTATATCTCATAAAAAATCCAATATTTTAATTATTAAAATCAATGTATGTATATGAAAATGAAATTATATTATCCGTTAAAGTTAAATGCATAATTGTAAAACAGCCTGTATATATAATTAAATGTATAAATAAATTTATAAATACGAATATGTATATGGAAAATATACAATATTATTTTATATGTATGTACATATATTCACATTTATAATAATAATATTATCACATTTTATTCATATGTTTTAACAAATATATTGTTATAGTGCATATAAATTACATTTTAAATAAAATATAATATTCTTTGTGTACGCAGAGACATCTCTTGCCGAGAATCTGAACTATAAAGTACAGATACCTGTATTTGTGATTCAATACATTGAAATAAGGCGGCAAATACAAATATACAATACAAACGAGTACAGTGAATTGCTAATTTAATTTGAATTTATCTTTACATATTTTTATTAACTATTTTACCTCGCTAAGAGAGGTACTGGATTCATGCTAAAAATCACAGATCCACATTTTAGTGAATAATCACGTTCTAAGGTCACTAGAATCCGATTTTAACTTATTTGTCAAATTCTATAAGACTAAAGACCAATTTAACTACGTATTCCTTAATTTGACTTTAATGGGAATTGCTGAAAAGGTTTTTGTTATAATTGGACAACCGGAAGTAGTAGTTTCTTAAAAAAATATCTTCTAAATATTATTTTTTGGAAATTTATGTTAGGTATTACAAATATTAAAGAATATAATAATATAAAATTCTCTATCCGGTACATCGAACATTTTTATTATATCTTGTAGAGAGTTAGAGAATTATAAATATATAAAATAATCCTTTAAAATGAATCCCACAGCCCAAATAACTCCCTGGAAACTAGTTGAAAAATAAAAATGTTTGTAATTGACAGAGAAACGTTAATGTCAAAAATCCAGATATGTACATGACTGAAGGCTTTTTCTGGGAAAAACATTTAACATTTATTATTTTATTAATAATTAAATATTTAAAATTATAGATACATATATTACATATACGCATCAGAAATACCGCCAATCTACATTTAAAAGAGTAGGAGGAAACTTATTATAGAATGAATTAAAAAATATAAAAATTTATTAATAATAGATGTAATAGGCTATTCCAATGTAATCGAAAAGAGTAAAAGTTTATCAAAAATATGAAAGATAACAGTTAAACGATAAAAAAAATACCAACTATTTGTTTTTAATTACTCCCTCTAAAAAATACGGGGAGTTCTACTTTTGATGACGTAAGACATCTGGACGGGCGTTTAAGATTTAAGTTTGAACACCGACTGTATGGAGCTCTGCTCTTACTTCGCTACAACTAAGAATATAATTATTCGGGTGTGTCGGATATGTTCGGATGCTGTTCGGGTGATTTTCTTGTCTTTGCATGTTCGTTGATCTATCTGCCGCACTCCTTTGAAATTTGTTTGAAATCGTGAGTCACCAACCATGCGCTGTGCGCTACCAACTTCGAGAATGTCAAAATGTTTTTGTAAAATAAGAAAAAAAGTAAAATAAATTAATTGCTATAATATATTTTCTTTCCCTAATAATAAAATATAATATTACAATTCAAATATACATTATTTTGTAATTTGCTCAACATTTTTTCGTAAGTCTCTGAACCACTGTTTGTTTACTTCTGGTATACCCACATTACCTACGTCACAAATGAAATTTATAATTCATACCTCAATATCTCGCTTATTTGGAGGAATTTTAAACTCGGATTTTCACATATTGTCTTACATACTTATGTAGTTCAAGATAAAAAATAAAAAAATATCGTGGAATAGCCTATTAGAATATTTGTGTGTGTACCAGAAATGTTAATACAATATGTAGTTAAATAGCCTAATATGGAAATGGCGAGAGGTCTTGTGCTGGCCACAACAGATTTTTATTTTGAGTGTCTGTGAGGTGACGCCTAGTATACAGCAGATTGGCACCCTAGCAATGAGTAATATGCCGTGATGATGTATTATTGTACGCGCTTGCAATTTCTAAAAAGGTTTTAATACTAGAAAATAAGTGAAGTGAAAAGTGAAGCAGTGTTATGTTCCCGTGGCCGCGTGCCTGAGTATCTGGTCGCGAACCTGAGGGAACCGGGTTCGATCCCGATAGACGCCAAATATTTTCCAATTTTAAATGGCACAAAAGTGACCCCTGTGGTTCACTCTCCACGCCAGCTATGAGTGCCCGTGAGGTGACGCCTGGTAAGCGCCCACACGGTAAAATATATCGTCATCATTACCGATGGCTACAGATTGTGGCACACCCAGAAATGGGTAATATGCCGTGATGATTTATTTATTTATACAGTGAAGTGCAGCAATGGGCTACTTGCGTACCTTTTTTTATTTAATATTTTTGAAGAGACGGTAAAAACTTGCTACCCATATTTTTTCTTTTGACAAAATTTTTATTAATTAGCCAGAAAAAAAATAATGAAATTTGATTATTTGAATTCCCGCCATGTATGACGTAGAATTACGCCGCACCAATGAATAGTCGCAAAGCCAAGCGTGGTGCCGTCCCATAGTAATGGTATGTTTGTGCGGGTAATGTAGATAACCTGTTTGACGTTTCAACAATAGTTTGGAGGTTAGTATTTTAGTTTATCTTTTTGGTATCGATATTTTAAATTACAAGTAATTACCTATGTGTATATTTATAAAGTAATTAAAGTATTTGAGAGACCAGAGAGAGAGAGAGAAAAATGAACTAATGTCAAATTCAAATTAAAACTTTCTCGCACGCCATGCCATCTATTGATAACATTCTTAAACATGCTTCCCCTCCCCAGTTCAATATAAAGACATCACAGAAAAATTTCTTTCTTAATTTAGTAAAAAACAAATAATTAATTTAAAATAAAATTTATATTTTTATATATGTTATCAATATAACATTACGTATACAGTGTGTCCCATTTACAGGTGCCACCATTGGGATTTCGAGAACTATAAGAGATACGATGTCGGTTAAATGGAACTTTTTGTGCGCCTTTGGGAGGACATCTCAGATGTGCTTTTGTTTTTCCAAAAATTCTCATAGGGCACTAGATAATAACGAAAAACTTAATATTGTTGATTTTTTCTTTTTCAAATAACATCTAAATTATTAGTAATTGAGAAAAACGTTTCAAATACAAAAGATAGATATTTTTATTAACTAACTAGTGGCGTACGAAATATTTTTTATATCCGTAAATTTTCGAGATATAACACAAACTTATATTTTTTTTAAGGGAACCCATATCCGATTTCAGTCTCAAAAAAATAATAATTTTTTTCTCTTTTCAATGATGTAAGGGTTATTATGTTTTATATTTTTTTGCTCCTAAAATTTAATTGTTCTCTTTATTTTCCTGAACTTTCTTATTATTTCCCAAAAAAACATTATTATTATTATTAATTATATTGTATTTGATCGAAATAATTTGTTTTATGCCTTTATTACTTAATATTTTTATTCTAGACTCATAATTACAAATTACACTATAATGTGCCAAGGGCGACCAGATACAAAATATTATAAAAATTAGTTTCATACGAGTTTTGAACAAAATTTTGTAACGAAATAAATTATTTAAATACAAGGAGTATTTCTAAATAGAAATCTACCAATATTTTCAAAATAATTATAAGTTTAATACAAAATTAGGAAAAAATAATAATTTTGAAGGCAAAACAAATATAAAACATAATAACCCTTACATCATTGAAAAGAGAAAAAAATAATGATTTTTTTGAGACTGAAATCAGATATGGGTTCCATTTAAAAAAATATAAGTTTGTGTTATATCTCGAAAATTTACGGATATAAAAATTTATTTCGTACGCCACTGGTTAGATAATAAAAATATCTATCTTTTATATTTGAAACGTTTTTCTCAATTACTGATAGTTTAGAAGTTATTTGAAAAAGAAAAAATCAACAATATTCAGTTTTTCGTTATTATCTAGTGCCCTATGAGAATTTTTGGAAAAACGAAAGCACATCTGAGATGGCCTCCCAAAGGCGCACAAAAAGTTCCATTTAACCGGCATCGTATCTGTTATAGTTCTCGAGATCCCAATGGTGGCACCTCTAAATGGGACACACTGTATAGTGACAGAAATCGGATTTTCAGTACCACGCAAGTAGCCCATTAGAAAATATTGAAGACAGGCCAGCATAATAACAAGACGGCTATTCAATTCTTGTTGATTATTATAAACAAAAGTCTGTCACAGCTCACAAATGATATTGACAGTAGCTGTCATTTTTACACTTTTTGTCATAATATGTAAATTAATACAGTACATTATACACTCGGATAAAAAATGGCTGAGGCAACCCCAAAAGAAGACAAAGACCAAGAATCGAAGACGACAACAGAGGACGAAGCACCGAAAGAAGAAGGACAAATTCAACAACCAGTTGACAGATTAGGATCCGTTAAAAAAGTCGTCTTCGATAATGTTGGCGCGTCACCAAATCTTGACGCAAACGCAAATCCTGATGTACTTAAAGATGAAACGGCGAAGGCAGAAACGACGACGGTAGAAACGCCGAAGGAAGAAGCACCGACGGTAGAAATGCCGAAGGAAGAAACACCGCCAGTGGAAACAAAGGCGGAAGAAACGCCAAAGGAAGAAACGCCGCCAGTGGAAACAGCGACGGGAGAAACGCCGAAGGAAGAAGCGGCGACCGGAGAAACACCGAAAGAAGCAGCAGCGACGGACGAAGCGCCGAAGGAAGAAACAGCGACGGGAGAAACACCGAAGGAAGAAGCGTCGGCGGAAGGAGCACCGAAGGAAGAAACGCCGACAGTGGAAACAACAGCGGAAGGAACGCCGCTAGTGCCAACAGCAACGGAAGAAACTCCGAAGGACGGAACAGCAACGGAAGAAACTCCGAAGGACGGGACACCAGCAGAAGAAACACCAAAAGTAGATACACCATCAGATGAAGCACCAAAAGAAGATACACCAAAAATAACAGCCACAATCACCAAAAAAGATGATTGTTGTACACATAGAGCCAAACAAGAAACCCCAGAAGTAATAGAACCTGAAGCCTCTAAACCGAGTGATGGAACAGGCCCTATCGAAAAGAAACTCGATTGCTGTAAAGGAAACCTTCCCAAGCCTAAACCCGAGTTAGCCCCTTGCTGTCAAGCTAACATCCCTCAAGAACCAAACCCCAACGAATACATTTCAGCAAAAGGAGTCTTAAAATTAAAAGTTGAATCATGCTGTACTGCTTTTACTAGTATGTCGAAGCCACAATCAATAGAACAACCTATAGAAGTACCTAAAGAAGAACCTATAAAAGAACCTGTAGAAGAACAGAAACCAACACCTGAAATTCCAGAAACACCAGATAGAGTCGTGAGAGGCGTCACCATTCGATTCGATTGTTGCAAAAGTCCAGAAGAACAAGCCGCAGAAAAGAAAGCTGACGAAGAAAAAGGCGAGGAAAAGAAAACTGACGAAGAAAAAGGCGAAGAAAAGAAAGCTGACGAAGAAAAAGGCGAAGAAAAGAAAGAAGGCGAAGAAAAACCCGAAGAAAAGAAAGCTGACGAAGAAAAACCCGAAGAAAAGAAATCTGTTGATAAGACGATCCCAACTGAAGTTAGCAAAGATAGTACGAGCAAAACTGAAGTTGCAAAAGACACAGGAAGTAAAACTGAAGTTGCCAAAGATAAAACAAGTAAAACTGAAGTTAGAGAAAGTAGTACGGGCAAAACTGAAGTTGCAAAAGGCAAAGCAAGTAAAAGTGAAGTTGCAAAAGGCAAAGCAAGTAAAAGTGAAGTTGCCAAAGACAAAACAAGTAAAACTGAAGGTAGAAAAAGTAGCACGAAGAAAACTGAAGTTGCAAAAGAAAATGCAAGTAAAACTGAAGTTTCCAAAGATAAAACAAGTAAAACTGAAGTTAGAAGAAGCAGTGCGAACAAAACTGAAGTTGCGAAAGACAATACAAGTAAAACTGAAGTTGCGAAAGATAATACAAGTAAAACTGAAGTTAGAAGAAGTAGTGCGAACAAAACTGAAGCTACAGCGGCATCTACTCCTCAAGAGGAAGTTAAACCTGAAGAAACAACGGAAGAAAAGAAACCAACATGATATAAACTTATTGTTAAATGTATTGTAAGTTTTGCATATTGTCAAATATATATTTTTTATTACATTTATTCGTACTTCGACTTAATATCCATTTTGGGTTACCAATATGCTTCTATTTGCAAATTTCGGTAATGACTAAAAGTATATAAAATATAGTATTAATTATAAATGTTGGTACAAATTTTAAGGGCCAAAATGAGTAAAATAAGCTTGATCAACATGGGTCTGATCTTCAATAGTTTCCGAGATATAAGGCAGTGAAAAATGAGATTTTACGAGGTTTACCCATATACCTATTAACTAATATATTGCGGATCCTCTGCTTTTCTTGAAGGAAACACTGTGAAATGGAACTATCATTTCTGCATAAGTCTATCTCACACAAACACCCAACCGCGAATTATGCGCATGCTTGGAAACCTTCACTACTATTGGCTAACGAGAAAATCATGATCACTTTTTGCGAATCACAGAGTTCTGTTTATTAACGACTAGCGCGAGAAATTTTAAATTTAAATTTGAGAAATTAAACAATGTACTTACTATTTATTTTGTATGTAAATTCTTGAATATAAATATTAGTAATAATAAAAAACATTGACATATTCTAGTGCTAAATTTGAATTAAATAATTTACTTTGTTGTACTGTAAAAATAATAGGAATACAATCTGGTCAGGATTAATTTATTTAGGTGACAATAAATTACTGTATGAAACACAAAGCAAATGCTATCGAAGTGCAACTACAAACAGAAATGAAATCAAACGTCAAAGTCAAACCATGTGCTCGCTGCATCACCAGGGCAGCGTTCCAAAACCAGGAATACCGAGTTTTGGCGTAGAGTATGAAGTGTTGTGTTTTGGAACGAATGAGAGTTTTGTTGAAGTAAAAAATTGAAACTAAATAAAAAATAATTTTATAAAACTAACAAAACTACTTATAATTACAACATTAATGTCAAGCCCGTAATAAAAGCGCATTTATGGAGCACTCTCCTCAATATAATGTGAAAGTACGCTCCATAAAAGCGCTTTTATTATAAAAGTATGCTCGTAATACACGCCAACGTATTTACTTATGTTTATTTTCAACCAAAAGCATGTTTTCTTCCTCTTGAAGGCAAATTACTTTCATATGTTGAGAATCGTGAGCATCTACGTTTGAAAATATTGTGGAGTAATTTCTATACCCTCCTCGTTAGTAGAGTAAGTAGAACATCACTTTGGAGTAAACTCTGGCTGTTTTGGAACAGGTTGAGTAAACTCTGAGAGTAAGGTTTTGGAACGCAGCCCAGCCAGCGACGCTGTAAGCGTTAGCCAATAGTAGTCAAGATTTCCGAGCATGCGCATAATTGCCGGTTGGGTGTTTTGTGAGAGATAGACTTATGCAGAAATGATATTTTCATTTCACAGTGTTTCCTTCACCTACTCTTATTGGAAAGATACGAGCATTAGCAATATATTAGTTAATAGGTATATGGGTTTACCTCTGCTATCTTCAAAACTATAAGAGTTACGACTCGATTTGAGGGGATATCTTAGATACGATTTTGCTTAAAAAAAATTTGTACTTCAGATAAAAATGTCTTTGGTGGCGCTGCGGAGCCAGCCTGTTTCACACATAAAACTTATGAATTAGTTTTATTACGTGTAAGACATACTTGACAGCTCGAAACGTAAATTTTTACCTGCCGTCACCTTTAGGTGAGGAAGATATTGTCTTTGCTCAAATAACTCGATGGTGTTTTTAATAAATAAGCATGCTTTAGGGCCCCTAGAATACGATTTTGTTTGTGGCAAAAAAATTCCGACGATAACTCCAATACTACAATGGGGTATGTGCCTAAATTTTGATTTTTACATATATGATACTAGACCAAAAAATAAAATACCCGTATTTTTGTAAATTGATTAATGATTCGTAGTTTACGAGAAAATCATTATTAAAATTTTGGAGAAGGGATTTGTGACGTCAGTAGGGTAGAATGATAGAAGAAGACAGTTAGACTGAGATAGATATCACTTTCGCCATTCCATAACCTATCACAACATATCTATCTCAGTCTAACTGTCTTCTTCTACCATTCTACCCTAATGACGTCACAGATCCCTTCTCCAAAACATTAAATTGCTAATAACAATATTATTACAAACTAATGTTTCGTTTTTATTATTATAATGAGAAGCTATAGAGGTTTGTTTTTATATATTATGACTTATATATTGAAATTCGATTATGGTCACATACCCCATTCTAAAAATTCTTTCGTATTCCTCTTCTTTACATCCATATGAAGAACTGATTAGATTTTGGTTATAATTGGTCAACCGGAAGTTCCCTTATTTGAAGTTCTTAACAGTTTTTTTTGAAAAAACGCATTTAAATATCATTTTCTGACATTTTATGAGATTATCAATATGAAAGAATATCTTAATGTCTATATACGGTTTGATTATACATTTTCCTTCATATTCAATAGATATAAAGTTAAAGAGATTAACTTTCACAAATCAGTCAGCTTTGCTATAATCATGGAACCAGCTGATATATTCAAAAAATACTAATTAACAGATGTCAGTGTCAAGTGCAATTTACATAGTGTATGTTCGTGTTATTATTTTATTAGATTTATATAATCTTTTCCAATGAACTCGCGGTATGGAATTTGAATATCTTATGATCTATACGGTTTGATTATACATTTTCCTTTATATTCAATAGATATAGAGTTAAAAAATTGTAATGAAATTAACGTTCATAAATCAGCCAGTTTTGCTATAATCATGAAAACATCTGATATATTCGTGTTATAATTTTATTGAATTTATAGAATCTTTTCCAAGAAACTTTCGAAATTTGTAGAAAATAGTATATGTTCGTGTTACAATTTTACTGGAATCTTTTCCAAAGAACTTTTGGTATGGGATTTGTACAAAATACGTCAAATTGACGAAAGGTCTTATGCTGGCCACAACAGATTTTTTTTGTTTGTATATAGCAGTTTTCTTTTTTAATAATGTCTCAATAATTATTCATTAAATCTTGTATAAAACAACAATTAATACAGCAACAACCTTGTGTCATGTTGTGCATTTTATAAAAAAGTAGATCATAAAAACTTCAAACAACTTCCTCTACAAGTACAACGATATTGCATAATTACAACAATGAAAATTTCTCATAAACTTTAGAAAAAAATCGTACATTACACGACAAGAAATTTTCACGTATCGTACTATATTCCAAAGGTAGTTTATCGTATAAACTTTCACCATGATAAAATCAATTTTTGAGCCTTAATTACTAAGTACAAAGTCAAACTTTTAAGTAGGAATGTCCAAGTTTATTTTAACCCCCCCCCCCCCCTACTTAACGCATGCGCAGATCGGTTGACGTGGTACGATTTTATTTTACATTGAGTATACAGAAGCATTTTACGAGTCATCGTCGATCGTCGTGTGTTGGACACTGACGTTGTATACCGGTTTTTTATCAGCTATTGGGCGGAATTTTATCATAAACAGGTAAGCAGATATTTTTTATATTCGTGGTAAGTGTTATAATATGATATTTAATAATTTTGGTTTGGTTTTTTGTGGCAAATTTGTGCTGAAACTGTCGATGTATCAAAATGTAGGTTGGAATGTACCTAACTGTTCATTTCAAGTAATATATTTATTTTATCCATATATTATACTTAATTATAATATGAATAAGGTATTGTACTAAATTTGTATTGTATTTTAATTTGAAATAAGTGTACATTCATTCACAAAATTGAATGTATCTATAGGATGTTCAACTTTTGCTATCTTGAGAGCTATAAAGACCTATACTAATAATATGAAATTAGCAAATAAGCAATCAATTTCTATTAATGTTATGAAGATTATATTATATTTTTTGCGTAAATGGTTTTCGAAATATAGGACCATATTTTTTTATTTGAAACAAATATTTTTATTTGAAGCCTGTGGTGCACTCTACATGTTAGCAATGAGTGCCCGTGAGGTGACGCCTGGTAAACGCCTACACAGTACGAATATGTCATCATCATAAACGATTGGCACACCTAATAATGGGTTATACGCTGTGATATATTTATTTTATTTAAATATATTACAAGAATGGGGTCCTCCACTCTATTTTTTTTATTATTTTAAATAAAAGTTAGTTTAATTTTTAAGCAATTCGTAGTTTTAAAAATTCTTAATTGTCTTTTGTTTAACTGCATTTGATTTTTAAAGTCAATATGACGTCACGGCGAAACATCTTTCTCTCGCTCTGTACCAGACTCTACAATAGGCTGCGAGAGAAAGATAACAATAGTGTGACGTCACAGTGACACCTACAACAAATTTCATATATCCTAAAGTTTTTTTTTTTTTAATCTTAATCGTTATTTATTGAGTGGTACTTTAAGCACAAACTGTACATTTTATTACTTTTTGTTATGGTGGAGGGCCCCAATATTACCTTAGAAATTATTCGCCAAATAAAGTTATTAGGAGTGGATATCTCGGGCCTTAGTATATAAAAATCGCAAAATATAAAAAAAAGTATATAGGGCTCATTTTATAAGATTTTTTCGAATTTGATGCGTGCGAAAAATACATGTCTTAAAAAACTCGTTCTTTAATATACAATTTTTTCATCTGAGATTACGAAATAGCTATTTATGTAATAAGTTGCGAAATGTTAGTGTTTTAGGCACGCGACGTGAAATTTGAGCGCACGAGAGTAAGCGAGTGATGCAACACGTCAAGTGCCTAAAACACTCATTTCGCAATGTATTACATACAAGATTCTTTATAATAGTGTTTTAAAACAGATCATTTATTCTCAAAAATCAACAATTTGAATTTTTCAAAATTAAAAAGCAGGCAGACATCAGGTCCATTTATTCGTTGCTAAATGAAATACTTTTAAACACTAGTGCTTAAAAGTAACATTTTACGCATTAAACTGTCATTTTTAGGCACTAGTGCTTAAAAATGTTACTTTTAAGTACTAGTGCTGAAAAGTATTTCATTTAGCAACGAAAATGACAATCAAAAAGTTGGTGTTATAAAACTCTAGTATAAAAATATATTTTTGAATTCAGAATGAAATACTGTAAGGAATTAGCAAATAAAAAATATTTACTTATACATAGATGTAACACATATTTATATTGAAGCCTAAGTTATTAGTTTCTAACAAATATTATTGTTTATTTAAAATTTATATTGATACACATTTTTATTTTTTAATGTTATCAAACTAAGAAACATACTTCGAAATATATAACATTGCAAAATTTGTTAATCTATAAATATTCTTATCGTAAAAAAAGTTTTTCTTTATCTAGCATGACAATGTACAATTGATAATTTTGTTCGTAATTATTCCATCTTCTATTCATATTATAATTAGATTGATTACTTTGTAAACAAATCTAGCATTTTGCGTAACGGGGTCTTTGCCTTGGAATAAAATCTTCGCTGATTTCAAGGTCATTCTCATAAACTTATAGAAATAACGAATGAAGTATTGATGTATAGTATGTTCAGAAGAGCCGGTTTCACATTTTTTAAAAAGTATTTTAAATATACCCAAATCATTCAAGCAGCCAATGCACGTTATTACTTAGTGTAAAAACCTTAATGCATTAAAATCACTAATAGTGAAAAATGAAATAAAATTTCAATCATTTTTAACCGTCAAAAAATGTATAGCCTTCTATAATTATTATTAAGATGAATAGTAGAGTTCATTACTTATCGTATATGACATGAATAATATATTAATAATGTACATCAACGTCATATTATTCGTTTAATTGTTGCCATAGTTGGCAACATTGATAATTTGTATGTTCATACTGTCAAAGTTATTATTTGAAAAATATTTGTATCGTGTTTGAAACATTTTTGTGCGTTGTAAAGGCCTATTTATAATAAAGTAATGTTAAACGCAACACAACGACGAAACGTGACCGTTAACGCAAACACAAAATCTGTGAATCTGCCAAAGGTAGCACTTCTAATCAATCAGAAGAATTTGGTATATTTCTTTGAAATTCGGCTCACTTTTATTTATTGCCTTTATATGGCATACATAACGTCGGATTTTTGGTAAAAAGACTTAACCGCCAAAAAATGATAAAATGAGTTATGCACATAAACGGATACGTCTCTTCACGACGCATGCTCTAAACACAATATCTGAGCGCCAAAAAATTTATGTTAGAAGGTAATTCATTCTAAAGTTTCGTAAACGCCATCTGACACTATTTGATGCGCACAGAAATTTTATACGAAATGTCTTAAACGCTATTCTGTGTTAATGTAATGGGTGATGTTAACGAGTTGTGTTCCACAAAAGTTAATTTATTTTGATATTATTTATTAATCTGGTGTTCACAACTATATAAATATTAAAAATTTGGGTATTAAGCTATATATTGAACAAAAAAAAAAAAACATTTTTATTAAATATTTCATGATATATGCTTCAAAATGTTGCGAAAGTATGTTGAAAAATGTATAAAATATTAATCTCATCGATATAACACAATATCTTGTTAAATAAATCAATATTGTAAATAAAAACAAGTTTTTCCTGTTTATCTCAAAACTAGTCAAAAGGCGGTTAAGTCTTTTTACCAGAAATCCGACGATAAGTATAAATAAGGTTAGTATTATAAAATAATTTAAATAGAAATTGACAGTGACGAAAATATAGTATTTATTTTGTAGATGTGACAGTTCATGACCATGTCGATAATACAGATTGCAATCTGTATAACTCTTTTCATAAAGATTTTAAAATCTCTGCAAACGTACCAGTACATGACGTCATACATCTAGTTACTTTTATTCAATTTTTATTAATGACGTGCATTGGCTGCTTGAATGATTTGGGAATATCAAGTGTGCAAAATTTAATCTGTTTAGTGAATCTATAACTTTTATTTGAAACGTTTTTGTTTAAAATTAATAGGGGACTTTTACAAAATATTACACAAATTTCAATATTTAATTGTAAACTAGCTAATGAATATTTCGTGATATTTTCAAATTTGAGACTCTTTAAAGAATAATATCTTTCAAAATTTAATAATTAGAAGTCATACAAAAATTCTTGCAACAGCCTTAATTCTGTATTATAATAAAGTAGGCGACGATTTTCTATACCCCATATTTTAAAATCAAACGTCAGTACAATCAGATACATTTGACAGTTTTGTCATAATTTTTGCCACATCTAAATTATCCTGCGCTATTATAATCATCTATATTACGATGTTATACCTTTTGCCACATTATAAAAACCATGGTTCGTTACAATATAAATCTTTGAGACTTAATTTCATCAATATTCGTTACAGAAATGGCCAAAATCAAGTCAGGTCCTGTCGTCGACATTTTGGGCGATGAAATGACCCGAATCATCTGGGATTCCATCAAAGAAAAGCTAATCCTTCCATTTTTAGACATTGAACTACACACATACGACTTAGGAATAGAAAACCGTGACCTCACAAATGATCAAGTCACAATTGATTGCGCTGAGGCAGTAAAAAAATACAACGTTGGTATCAAATGCGCGACTATAACTCCAGACGAAAAGCGTGTCGAAGAATTTAACCTCAAACAAATGTGGAAATCTCCGAACGGAACAATAAGAAACATTTTAGGCGGGACGGTCTTCCGCGAAGCGATTATTTGCAAAAACATTCCCCGATTGGTTACTTGCTGGGAGAAACCGATTATTATTGGTCGACACGCTCACGCCGACCAATACAAAGCTACAGATTTTGTGGTACCCGGCGCGGGAAAGTTAGAATTGATTTTTACACCAAATAGTGGGGATGCTATATCGCATACTATTCACGAATACAAAGGGCCGGGTGTTGCACTAGGCATGTTCAACACAGACGAAAGTATTATTGATTTTGCGCATAGTTCATTCCAATACGCCATAAACCGAAATTATCCGTTATATTTGAGCACTAAAAACACTATTTTAAAACGGTATGACGGCCGATTTAAAGATATATTCCAGGAAATATACGAAAAAGATTATAAACCACAGTTTGAAGCGAAAAACATTTGGTATGAACATCGTTTAATCGATGATATGGTCGCGTATGCCATGAAATCAGAAGGGGGATTTGTCTGGGCTTGCAAAAACTACGACGGGGATGTCCAATCAGACAGCGTGGCTCAAGGATACGGCAGTCTCGGCCTTATGACAAGCGTTTTGATTTGCCCTGACGGCAAAACAGTTGAAAGCGAAGCTGCCCACGGAACTGTAACCAGACATTATAGGTTATATCAAAAAGGACAAGAAACAAGTACGAACCCGATTGCCAGTATCTTCGCTTGGACTAAAGGATTGCTTCATAGAGCCAAACTAGACAATAATGATGAATTGAAAAGATTTGCTGAAAATTTGGAGGCAGTATGCGTTGAAACAATTGAGGATGGATTTATGACAAAAGATTTGGCGATTTGTATCAAAGGAATGAATGGGGTTAAGCGTTCTGATTATTTGGAAACGTTTGAATTTATGAATAAACTTGCTGAAAATCTAGAGAAGAAAATGAAGGCCTGACTATTTATGAAAAGCAAATTTTGATGCCATGGTTACAAGGGTTATGGTTATGCACAATGTATTTTCAAATATTTTGTATAATAAAATTTTTAAACACATTTATTTACTTATTTATTTAGGGTCTTCCTAGAATTATGAAAAATAAGACACATTGTTCGTATTTTTTACCTTCCGTCATCTTTAGGTAAGGAACGTATTGTCTGATGAAAAAATTCTGTGATTTATAGAAACTTTTCAGAAATTTTGATATGGAATTTGTAAAAAATAGTGTGTTCGTATTACAATTTTACATAATATATAGAATCTTTTCCAAGGAACTTTTGTTTTGGGATTTGTGCAAAATACATCGAATTGACGGAAGGTCTTGTGCTGGCCTCAACAGATTTTTACCTCCCGCTACCCTTGGTAAGGGAGGTATAGGGATCGTGCTAAAAATCACATATCGAGATTTTAGTAAATGACCACGTTTTAAGGTCCCTAGAATCCAATTTTAACATTTTCACGATGATGTCTGTATGTGTGTAGGGATTTTGTCTTCACTCTAACTCAAATACTATCATTTAGAAAATTCTGAAACCTTGTATTCCTATCCTATTCTAATATGAAAAGAAGCTATTAGAATTTGGTGTAAATCGGATAACCAGAAATGGCACTTTACCTGAAGCTCATAATTGAAATTGAAGATTATTGAATTTTCTACAGGAATACATTAATACTTTTTTTTTACAGATAAATTTAAAAATAATTTTTTTTATTAGTCCCGAAGCCTAAGATAAACACAATTCCTTTGTTACACAGTTCATATTTCAAATGAATGAAACTGACAGTAAATGTCACTGTCAAAAAACTAATCACTTCAAATTAATAACTGACATTTTAAAAAGAAAATAGTAAATAAAGCAATAGTTTTCTGCAATGGAACAGTTTGCAGCGTTAGTAAATACGTACGTAGGTATGTATATAAATTAATAAAAATTAAATAGCGGGAGGTTTTGTGTTGGCCACATCAGATTTTTTAATATTTTATTTTAAATAGGTTGAAACAATGTTCAAAAAATTCTAACTTGGAGTAGGCTATGAACAAAAAAATCTGTTGTGGCCAGCCCAAGACCTCTCGCCATTTCCATATTAGGATATATAAGTATTGTATTGCACTTCGCTTTCGAACCGTCGTTTTATAACAAAAAATTACAGAACTTTACTCAAATATTGTTTTTTATTGTATTTAACATGTCTTCTGCACACATATAATTCTAATTATATGTATTTTTCATTGTATGAGGAAGTTTCTAAATGTCAGAGATTCTTCCAATTCATTTAACCAGATTGGCGGTATTTCTGATGGATATATGCATTTTACCTATAATTTCAAATATTTAATTAATAAAACAATAAGAAAAGTCAAATATACTTCCCAGAAAAAGCTATCAGAATGTCACTAAAACTGTTGATATTTGACAATGACATGTGTCATGTTATAAACATTGGAATTTGTCAACTGGTTTCCTTAGTGCCTTAGCCTCTGCGATTAGTTTACTCTATAAATTATAGTGTCTTTATGTCTAAATCTATACAAGATATAATAAAAATTTTAAGTGTATTAGATGGAGAATTTTATGTTCAATATTTAATAAAAAAAATTCCCAAAAAATTATATTTAAAAGAATTTTTTTTAGAAACTACTACTTCCGGTTGTTCAATTGTTACCAAAACCTTTTCAGTTCTTCCCAGGAATGTCAGATTGAAGAAACTGCAGTTAAATATTTTTTAAGTTTTATCCAGACACACACAGACAGACATCATTTTAAAAATGTTATAATCGGATTCTAGGGATCTTAAATCGTGCTTATTCAATAAAATCTGGATATGCGAATTTTAGCATGAATGCAATACCTCTCTTAGCGAGAGGTAAAAATGTATATCACTTTGAATAATTAATTTTATTATTTTATATAAATTTTTAAAAAAAATCTTGTGGCCAGCACAAGACCTCTCGCCATTTCCATATTAGGCTATATATGTACATATTGTATTCAAAATTTCAGGTACACACACAAAAATTCTAATTACATCTATTATTAATATATTTTTTAATTCATTTCATAAACAAGTTTCTTCCTACTTTTCTAAATGTTCGAGATTCTTCAAATTCATTGACTAGATTGGCGGTATTTCTGATGCGTATGTAATATATGTAGCTATAATTTTAAATATTTATTAATTAATAATAAAGTAAGAAATATTAAATGTACTTCCCAGAAAAAGCCTTCAGTAATGTATCTGGATTATTTGACACTGACATGGAGTTATTTGGGCTGTGAAATTCATTATAACAGATTATTTTATATATTTATAATTCTCTAAATGTGTAGAAGATATAATAAAAATGTTTAATGCATCGGGTGGAGAATTTTATATTCTTTAATATTTGTGATAACACAAATTTCCAAAAAATAACATTTACTAGATTTTTTTGTAAGAAACTACTACTTCCGGTTGTGCTGTTGTTACCAAAACCTTTTCAGCTCTTCCCATTGTGAGATTCAGGAATACGTAGTTAAATTAAACCTTAGTCTTATAACATGATGTAAAAATGTTAAAATCGGATTCTAGTGACCTTAAAACGTGGTCATTTACTATAATCTCGATATGCGGTTTTTAGCATTACTAAGAGTAGCGGGGGGTATAACATTGTACGCTTCTTTTATTTGAAGTATTTTCTCCAAAATAATACATGAACTTTTGATAGATAAAACATAGCTAGTCAACTGCTCGCTAATCACCCTGAATTAGTTGCATCCAGCCATTGAATTTATATATTTTTAAGCAGTCGATTGGACATAAAAAAGTTGTTTTGATACAGTGCTTGTACTTGACATAAAATTTAAAATGGAGGTCACTTGAAATCGACGTTAATACAATCAATATTTTTTTTACGTGACTGTGTATATTTAGAAACAATTACATAACATTTTACAGTAATAATTATAGGAAAAGACATTAGAAGGCGTGTTTTCCCACCCAATCAGAAACAAGGTTAAAGTATAGTCCGTTAAAACATTTTTTGGCGCCAAAAATAAATTACAATAGATTTTTGTATTATTTTTCATGTATTTGGTTTAAAAATGTATATGTATATTTTGTAATATTATTTGAAATATATAATAAATCATATTATGTATGTAAATAATAATATTTTAATAATAATTTTGACATGTTTACAAGAAATTTTTTCTTTGAATTTAACCATCTGTTCGCAATGGAATCAAAGCAAAATATTATTCTAACCGTATCTTACAGTAAAAACAAACAAAAATAAATAGTTTATTATTAAAAATACATTAAAATATATGTATTTGACGTCATGTGACTGACAATAGTATGTACATATGATAAGAAACCATAAAAGTGTTTTACGTAAAGAAATCGTTATTCTGTACATTGTCTAACGTTTCACAATGGGTAAAACAGTAGTAGTCACAGGTTTTGGACCATTTAGAGATTTTAAAGATAAAAATCCGAGTTGGGAAGCCGTTAAACTTATACCCGGTAAAAACACTACAGATGTTGAGTTTCAAATAGCAGAAATACCAGTTACTTATGTAGATGTTGAAAGGAAAACAAAAGAATTATGGGAAAAACATAAACCTGAGGTATGTATTCGTTTGTTGAATATGTGAGGTAAATATATTTAGTTATTAGTGATCTAAGATTGCTATGAGAGAGTGTGAGGTGACATCATTCGTGAAATAAAAGAATCTGATGTGGCCAGCACATTATTTTGTACAAATCCCATACCACAAGTTCCTTGGAAAAGATTCTATACATCCAATAAAATTATAACACGAACATACACTATGTAAATTGCACTTGACACTGACATCTGTCAATTAGCTGGCTGATTTATGAAAGTTAATCTTTTTATAATTCTATATTTATTGAATATGAGGGAAAATGTATAATCAAACCATATAGACAATAAAATATTGTTTCATATTGATAATCACATAAAATGTCAAAATATGATATTTAACTGCATTTTTTAAAAGAAAAACTGTTAAGAACTTGAAATAAAACTTTCGTTTGACCAATGGGCTACTTGCGTGGTACTGAAAATCCGATTTCTGTCACTATATACGTAATGTTATATTGAAAA
Source organism: Ophonus ardosiacus (assembly GCA_943142095.1). Taxonomy (NCBI): domain Eukaryota; kingdom Metazoa; phylum Arthropoda; class Insecta; order Coleoptera; family Carabidae; genus Ophonus; species Ophonus ardosiacus. The sequence goes on from OW964839.1 coordinate 24,773,319, forward strand.
CATATATAAAAATATAAATTTTATTTTAAAATAATTATTTGTTTTTTACTAAATTAAGAAAGAAAATTTTCTGTGACGTCTTTATATTGAACTGGGGAGGGGAAGCATGTTTAAGAATGTTATCAATAGATGGTATGGCATGCGAGAAAGTTTTAATTTGAATTTGACATTAGTTCAATTTTCTCTCTCTCTGGTCTCTCAAATACATTAATTACTTTATAAAGAAACACATAGGAAGTTACTTGTAATTTAAAATATCAATACCAAAAAGATAAACTAAAATACTAACCTCCAAACTATTATTGAAACGTCAAACAGGTGATCTACATTACTCGCACAAACATACCATTACTATGGGACGGCACCACGCTGTGGCTTTACGACTATTCATTGGTGCGGCGTAATTCTACGTCATACATGGCGGGAATTCAAATAATCAAATTTCATTATTTTTTTTCTGGCTAATTAATAAAAGTTTTGTCAAAAGAAAAAATATGGGTAGCAAGTTTTTACCTTCTCTTCAAAAATATTAAATAAAAAAAGTACCCAAGTAGCCCATTATTATTTTGTCAAATACTATGTCAATACGTATTCAGATATGTCAATAAATTTTTACCTTCCATCACCTTTAGGTAAGAAAGGTATTGTCTTTAGTCAAAAAATTCGGTGACGAGTTTTTAATGAATAAGCACGTTAGAGTTCCTAGAATACGATTTTACTAGTTTTACGACGGTGTGTGTGTCAAATTTTTCTCCGACGGTAACTCCAATACTACAATTCCAAAAATTATAATTCTTCCGTATTCCTCTTCTATCTGATTACATTTTGGTTATAATTGGTCAACCGGAAGTTCTCTTATTTGAATTTCTAAACAGTTTTTCTTGAAAAAACGCAATTAAATAATAATAATAATAATAATAAAGGTAGAACAATTATTACCGTCTTACAATTGTTTTAGCTAATTGTTTTATTTCAAGTCACAGTCATGGCTCACTATTCTCTTTCCAATAAGGTGTATAAAAAAGTACCCGCCATTTTACTTTTTAATAATGTAACATATGGATTATTTTACATGATTGTAAAGCAAATTTGATGTACTTTTCAAATTTGTAAAAAAATATAGTATGTTCCATTACAAATTTCAAAGTTGATATTAATTACTAATAAACCGGAAGTGGTATCATGAATGTTCGTTCGTGTTACAATTTTACTGGATATACGAGTACATATATCGTGAGTATTTTTTAACATGAAACATTGGGTTTGTCATGTCCATGGTTACGATTTGACATTTGATTGACAGCAATGTATTTGCGTGTCCCATTTAAAATTAAACATAGGGAACGAATTTGAGTGATGTTAGCTAAGTCAGAAAACCACTCGGGCACACAATATTTTTTTGCAACTAAATTTAATTTTTAGAAAACAGGTATAATTATTTTAACAAAATTAACCTCTAATGACGTCTTGTCAATATGACAGATAACCGCTGAATTTTCCTATAAGTTACGACTACGACTTGACATTTGATTGACAGTAATATTATATTTGCCTGTCTCATTGAAAACATAGGGAATGAATTTGACAGAGTATTATATTTAAATATTGTAAGAAATTTGGCCAAGTTAGAAAATAACTCGAGGACAAGGTACACTAGAAAGCAGGTATAATTATTTAAACAAAATTAACCTCTACTGACTTCTTATCAAATGTCAAATTCGTTTCCTATGTTTCATTTTAAATGGGACACGCAAATACATTGCTGTCAATCAAATGTCGAATCGTAACCATGGATATGACAAACCCAATGTTTCACGTTAAAAAATACTCACAGTAGAATCTTTTCCAAGGAATTTTTTGTATGTGATTTGCACCAAAATGCATCAAATTGAAGGTCTTGCTGTCCACAACAGATTTTTTCTTAAGCAAAAAGTATCAATTTGGTGATATTTTAAAAAACGTCCATCTTTTCCAAACCGATACCCTGTATATGAATATATTTTTAGCTTATGGTACATGTTGGAGTATCAGCAGTAGCTAATTTAATCACAATTGAGTCCCAAGCCAGTCGTTCTGGTTACTTAATGCCAGATTGCGTAGGATGTAAACATCCAACAGGTGACGCGTGCCCTTCTAACGAAGGATTGGACACCATTTGCTGCAAGCTAGACCTGGACGACATCTGCAAAGAGGTTAACAAGTTACATCCGAACAGAGTAGCTTGTACCTCTAATAACGCGGGAAAGTAGGTCTTTCATATTTACGAGGACTGTTGAAAAGTTTCTGCAAACGATGTAAAAGAAGACCTAAAGAATTTTATAAATGGGTTTATTGTTTTTGAAAATATTCTCCTTTAAGGTGGTTCTATCATGACAGTCCCATACAAAGGTTTTCCTAAGTAAAAGAATTGTATTTAACATTTATGGTACAGACAAAAAATTCTAATTACATTTATTCTTTATTTTTCAATTCATGCTATGAACATGTTTTCTCCTACTCTTCTAAATGTTCGAGATTCTTCCAATTCATTGACGAGATTGGCTGTATTATGAAGGGTATATGATGAATGGGGAAGTTTAGCTATTTTTTTTTTTATTATTATTATTCTTTTATTCCATGGGAAATGACTTGAAAAATGATGCAACATGTTTTATTTTTTTCAAAAATGCCCAGATTTTCCGGAAATGCCGATTTTAAGCTGTGATGACGTCGGTAGAGGATTGGTACAACGTATGTCGCTTATACACTGACGCACGCGGTTGCGGTTACCAGTCACTTGAGACTGAGGTATTGTTCGACCTACGTTCAAGTGGTTCGCTTTCACCGTTCTGCTTGAGTTTGCGCATAACTGACTTGTGACGTACTTACAGTTCACCCAAAAAATATTAATTATAAATAAATGGAGCAATAATTTTAATTTTTAATTTCAATTTCAGCAGTAATTTGTGTATATTTGTGAGAAAATAGTATGTTATGTAGAATTTTTACCATGCTAAACTTCCCCATTATTTGTATAGTAAGCGCGTGTTTAGTTGACACTGATACTGTACAAACTTTGGCTTATAAATGAATCCCTTTTCTTTTTATACCAAATTTAGATTTTGACGGAGTCTTTTCCTCGTTACAACAGTATATTATATTACTATTACATTTCGATTTGTCCATGTACGAATTCTATATCTATCTGTAATTTTAAATATTTGTCAAATACGAACATTTTAATTTTTTAACTGGTTTCCAAAGGCTGATTCATTATACAATGGATTATTTTATATATTTATAATTCAGTCTATCTCTGAATCTATAGAAGATGTAATAAAAATGTTCAATGTATTGGATAGAGAATTTTATATTCTTTTATATTTGTAATAACATAAATTTTCAAAAAATAATATTTAAAAGATTTTTTTAAGAAACTAGTACTTCCGGTTGTTCAGTTGTTACCAAAACCTTTTCAGCTCTTCCCATTAATGTCAGATTACGAAATACGTAGTTAAATTGGTCTTTAGTCTTATAGAATTTGAGAAATCGTGTCTACAACATCTACACACACACACACGCATTCACGCACACACATATATTTACACACACATACACACACACACACACACACACACACACACACACACACACACACACACACACACAGACAGACATCATCGTAAAAATGTTAAAATCGGATTGCAGGTACCTTAAAACGTGTTTATTCACTAAAATCTGGATATGCGAATTTTAGCATGAATCCAATATCTCTCTTAGCGAGAGGTAAAAAACAGTAGAAATCGCTGTCACTACTAAAACTACTAGATTGCAGAAACTTTTCCAACAGTCCTTGTAATTTAAAATAATTGTGAATGTACCTTAAAAATGTATTATTTTTTATAGGTATTTATGTGAATATATTTACTACAAGTCTTTGAGTGTTGACAACAGCAGAACAATTTTCATACATGTTCCTAATCTCAGTGATAAATTTACAGCAGACAAAGTAGCAGAAATTATTTTAGTTATTATTAACGCTTGTTTAAGGCAGCTTAATGATTGTAATTACGAGTATATTGATAATAACTGGTCTTCTTCTTCCTCTTCTTACTAAAGACGTTGCCTGTTTATTACATTACATATTCTCCCCTCCTGTATTGCAAGTCTTTAGAAGAAGACAAGGTCAAGAGAGAGAGATAGTTGAGTATTACCAAAGAGTATATATATTACTAAATAGAGAATCAACCATACGGAGATATTCAAGCGCATGTAGAGTATAGGCAAGGGGACATAAGTGTGTAGAGGGGGAGCACTATAACTCTATCTCATTCTAATGCGAACATCGAACGCATGTAGTAGATTTGTTCACCTGATGAGTGTAGCCCTGGTGTAGCCAGTACACCGATCCGATGTGCGGTTATCTGTTCGGCTGTTTAGCACACGAAGTAAGCTTTGAAAGGCAAAGCTCATGATACCATCTTAAAAAATTTAATAAAATGAACTCAAATACATTATATTTCTTGTTTTTCTTGTAAAATTAATATTATATAACAAGAATCTAAATTATTGCATCAGTATTTTATTTCTATCAAAAATGCATATAGGCAATTATTGAATAATGACTACAAATCCGTCTGATATGCAACAAATAACATGATAAAAATATAAATTATTTTTGGTATATACAAAATTACTTAAGTTTACATTCCCGTAGGTTAGTGAAATCTACTATATATTTTGGGAATAGATAAAAAATTAAAAAATAAAAGCGAAAATTCTGTATAAAATACATTTGTTTTAGGTACTTGAACTTGGCGCATAAACTGTGGATGCAAATTCTGAAATTTTGCAAATATTTTGCACTTAATTTGCACCCTAAAAATTTTTTAACTACCTCTATTAGTTCAAAAGTTATAAGCAATTAAAATTTTTTGTGCCAACTTCAAGCCAGCACAAAAAAAATATTTGAAATCAAAATTTTTATTTACCAATAATTTACACCAGATCTGCACCATCATACTTTTTTGTTATCTTTTTAAATAATTTTAATTGCCAGCACATAAAGTGTTCAAATTTGATAATTTTTAAGGGAATAATTAGCACCCAGTACAACAAAATTTGCACACTAAAAATTATTTCTCTATCTTAATTATTTATAAAGTTATAGAAAATTACATTATTTTTGTGATAATACGAACGTATTTACAGTGCATCAAAGTCATTTATTATGGATTGTTATGAGGGTGCAAATTACAAAAGTTATTTATTATTATTATTATTAACTAGGGTAGGGTACAATTTGCACCCTAAAAATCATGACATTTCAACAAGTATTTATTTAAATAATAGCGTTTAAACGTAGGAGTATGAATTACATCGGTATATATTGCAAGAATGTCACTTATTAGTATTTTTATGAGGGTGCAAATTACGATATTTACTAATTATTATTAACTAGGGTAGGGTACAATTTGCACCCTAAAATAATGTCATTTAAAATAATATTTATTTAACTATTAGCGGTAAAAGGTAGGAGTATAAAATAAACATTCAATCGGTATATATTGCAAAATTGGAAAGTTATGAGGGTGCAAATTATGAAATTTATTTATTGTAAAAAAAATTAAAATCAATGTATTCTCTGGAATAAAATTCGTTTGTCAAAAATGACGTTAAACATTTGTCACACCTGTCATAATTGACATATAAGAATCATTGGCATTGCGGCTTATAATAGTTATTTATGTTATAAGGATCATAATGTCAATAATTATGGTACTAGTCGTGAAGATTATCATACGAGGCAAAGCCGAGTTTGATAACACGGCGTGTACCATAATGTTTGACATTATGATCCGTATAACATACCAAATTTTATATGCTGGCGTAAATCAATGAGAAAATAAAATACATTATTTTTTTGACGTCCCAAAAAATTAAATCTAAAAAATCAGATATGCTGATTTTGATGTTCTCTTTATATGGAGTTATGGTAACCACATAGTAACAAATTACTTGTTTACAAATAAACAAGGTTTGACAATAGTGTATGTATATGGTCTGTGATTTTCGGCAAAAAATGAGTGATTCTGAACAAAGTTTGCCTTCTGATATAGAAAATTCAGCGCAAAATGTTGTTTCATCACTTTTACCACAAAAATCTAAAGCAACTTACGAAATGACGTTCAACCGTTACGAAGAATGGTGTATAAAGAAGAAGGTGAAAAATATTACAAATGAGAAAGTGTTACTGGCATATTTTGAAGAGTTGGCCAAAAACAGAAAATCCTCGTCCCTTTGGTCGTATTACTCCATGTTACGAAGTGTTTTGTCAATTAAGAAGAACATTGATATCAGCAAATATATACACCTGGTCGCATTTTTGAAGCGGAAATCCGAAGGCTATAGAGCTATGAAGTCCAGAATTTTTACCAAAGAAGACATCGCAAAGTTTTTGTTAGATGCAGATGATAAACAGTTTTTAATGATAAAGGTAAAAAAAATCAATCAAAATATTTTTTTTTTCTATTATTTAATCAATCTTTTATATTTAGGTAGTGTTCATCATTGGATTAAGTGGAGCATGTAGAAGGGAAGAACTGAAGAATTTACTTGTAGAAAATGTAACTGATCAAGATCAAGTTTTTAGAATTGTTATTCCTAACACTAAAACTAAAATTGCTCGGGAATTTTTTGTTACATCTGGAAGTGTTGAAGGTGTGTATATGGTAGAACTTACTAGGAAATATGCCGCCTTGCGTCCAAAGCATGCCGCCCATTCTCGTTTTTTTTTTGTGTCATATAGAAACAATAAATGTACAACGCTCCCAGTAGGAATTCACACATTTGGAAATATGCCTAAACTCATCGCTACGTTTCTTAAGCTTCCTAACCCGGAGGAATACACTGGCCACTCCTTTAGAAGATCTTCCGCCTCCTTGTTAGCAGATTCCGGAGCAGATATTCAAACTGTTAAACGTCACGGAGGATGGAGAAGTAATACAGTTGCAGAAGGATACATAGAAAATTCCGCAGAGAATAAGAAAAAAATATCTGCAGCAATTCTGGGTAAAAAGAATATACCAATGCAGCAGAATATTCAAAACAATGTTCAAATTAGTAATCAAACAAATGAAACACTTTCGACTTCTTTGCCTGGTGTTACGCTTACCAATTGTAGGAAAATGTATTATAAATATTTACAATAATTAAATTGTAATTAAATAATTCTGCGAATTTCGTTGTTACATTTTTACATAATTTCATTATGATACTGAGTACCATAATGGTTTCATTATGGTACTGAGTACTATAATGAAAGCCATTAGAGTACTGAAACTGAGGTTTATAATGTTCTTATTATGATACGCCAGCATATAAATAACTATTTGAGACTTTCACAATGAAGAACTACATGTTAATCTTTAAGGTACCTTATTTGCATTTTCATATTCAGTAAATAGTTTATAAATAGTACGTCTATGCAAAAAACGTTCAACGCCAGTTTTGACAATCAATGTTTTTTCTAAGGAACACATTGATTTGTACTTTTCTACAAAATTTTAAACTGATGAGATTGGTCAGTTTTAAAGGCCTCCAGTTCTTGTAGAAAACATGTTAAACAAAAATTATTGCCAGATTTACTATCTATGGGGTCAGTTTTACCATGGATTGAACGTTGTACACTTACTTACATAACATTCTGTATTAAATAATAATACATTGCACAATAAATTTAGAAAAGAGAATTTTACTAAACGAGTATAATTGTTTTAATAACAAGTGCAGTGAGTTGCTTGAAGCAATAAAAGTGAATTAAAATCACTTTTCTTAACGTATTATGTACACTATTTTTACAAGGAAATAATAGAAAAATGAATAATTCATTTTTAAAATTACAAATATTTAGTAATAAATAAACAAAAACAACGCAATGTACAAATAAAAATATTGTAACTGTTACTGTCACTGAAAAGATCGGAAGACGGATGAAATTTTACTTGCAGCATGCAGTTGACGAAGCATATTCAAATTTGTTCCCAGAAAAGTCGAAAAACAGATATAATACGTGTTCAAATGTATTTTTTTTTTTTTTTTATGGAGAGCAAATAAAAAGTTAAAAGGAGTCGACGATAATATTATACTGACATATTTTATAAAATTCGTTACTCTGCAGTAATGGCTCCTATGATGTAAAACTCTACATTACTAAACGATTATGAATGAAGCAATACAGTCACTAAATAAAATGAGAAAAATACCACTAAACTATAAAAAGCTTCGGAAGTGTGAGTAAAATAATAATATATATTTTTAAATTTAACAATAAATTGTAATAAAACACAAGTAGATTTATTTTCATAAAAATATAGAGATCATAAACAATACTAATAATAAAAATACGTAATAATAAGTTAACTTCATATTATTTGTTTTTTTTAAAACTTGAATTTTTTTCGAAACTGATCACTATAATAATCTACTGCACGTATTTACACTCACTGCATATGCACGCGCCGATCGTTTACTTATGTTCTACGACATACGTACTCAACGTTCATTAGTTCCGTTCCCTTCCGAGAGATGGTACACATGCAACTCGGGAACTTTTTCGCGCCTCATTTCTTAACGTTACGTTGTTTCTCTATTTATTATATTTATACTCTTTGGTATTACCATGGTGTCTCTTCTCTTTTCAACGTATTGTCTTAAGTTCTAATAGCTTGCGGACACTCATGTGACGAAGCGAACTAGCCAATCAGAAGCTGGGGAGAAACTGTCACATCGAAGGTCAGAGAACTGGGCAGCTTTCTAAATTCAAGGGTACTGTAATTTAAGAGTGTAGTGTGTTTTGGAAGAATGAGTTTTGTTGGAGTAAAAATTGAAATTAAATTTTAAAAAATTAAGAAAACTACTTATAATTACAACATTAATGTCAAGCCCCCTCTGAGAATAAAGTTATTAGTTTTGGAACGATTTTGAGTAATTTCGTACTCTGTAGTAGAGTTTTGGAACGCAACCCTGAAGTTTGTTTTGGTCATATACCTACTATTAACTAATATATTGCGGATCCTATGCTTTTCTTGAAGGAAACACTGTGAAATGGAAATATCATTTCTACATAAGTCTATCTCTCACAAACATCCAACAGGCAATTATGCGCATGCTTGGAAACCTTGACTACTATTGGCTAACGAGAAAATCATGATCACTTTTTGCGAATCACAAAGTTCTGTTTATTAACGGCTAGCGCGAGAAATTTTAAATTTAAATTTGAGAAATTAAACAATGTACCTACTATTTATTTTGTATGTAAATTCTTGAATATAAATATTAGTAATAATAAAAAACATTGTCATATTCTAGTGCTAAATTTGAATTAAATAATTTACTTTGTTGTACTGTAAAAATAATAGGAATACAATCTGGTCAGGATTAATTTATTTAGGTGACAATAAATTACTGTATGAAACACAAAGCAAATGCTTTCGAAGTGCAACTACAAACAGAAATGAAATCAAACATGTGCTCGCTGCATCACCAGGGCAGCGTTCCAAAACCAAGAATACCGAGTTTTGGCGTAGAGTATGATGTGTTGTGTTTTGGAACGAATGAGAGTTTTGTTGAAGTAAAAAATTGAAGCTAAATTAAAAATAATTTTATAAAACTAACAAAACTACTTATAATTACAACATTAATGTCAAGCCCGTAATAAAAGCGCTTTTATGGAGCACTCTCCTCAATATAATGTGAAAATACGCTCCATAAAATCGCTTTCATTAGAAAAGTATTCTCGTAATACACGCCAACGTATTTACTTATGTTTATTTTCAACCAAAAGCATGTTTTCTTCCTCAAGAAGGCAAATTACTTCCATATGTAGAGAATCGTGAGCATCTACGTTTGAAAATATTGTGGAATAATTTCTATACCCTCCTCGTTAGTAGAGTAAATAGAACATCACTTTGGAGTAAATTCTGGCTGTTTTGGAACAGGCTGAGTAAACTCTGAGAGTAAGGTTATTAGTTTTGAAACGACTTTGGATAATTTCGTACTCTTAAGAGTAGGATTTTGGAACGCAACCCAGCCAGCGACGCTGTCAGCGTTAGCCAATAATAGTCAAGGTTTCCAAGCTTGCGCATAATTCGAAGTTGGGCGTTTGTATGAGATAGACTTATGCAGAAATGATATTTCCATTTCACAGTGTTTCCTTCAGCTACTCTTATGGGAAAGATACGAGCATTAGCAATATATTAGTTAATAGATATATGGTTTTGGTAGCGTGTTCAGAGGTTATGAGTTTTGTTTTCATAGTTTGGCAGTTTTCATATTGAAGTTTTTAGTGCGTATTGAGTTATTTTATATTTTTTTGCCAAACTATAAAAACAAAACGCATAATACGCTATTAACCAAAACAAACTTCAGCTCCCCGTCCTTCAATCTGACAGTTTCTCCCCAGCTTCTGATTGGCTAATTCCCTTCGTCACGTGAGTTTTTTTTTTTAGAACACCATTATTTTTAATCTTTTAAGCCACTTTCATTGTGATAACTAATGCTTATAAATACTTGTTGTGAAATATTGAAAATAAAAATTATATTTTATGCACTGACAATGTTTTTTTTTTTTAATATTTGTATTCAAAATGGATGATTTGCGCGGGAACGAATACTTGTTGATGTGGTTGTCATGGCAACCAGCGTTCATGCAAAACAAAATCGTTAGGTCGCCAAGAAGACAACATAATTTTTTAATAGCACACTAGAACAATATTATATATAATATATTTAGCGTATATAAACAATATTTATGTATTATTTTGTGAACAACAATAATGCAAAGTATTTATTCAAAATTGTTTTCATTTATGTCTACAAAGTTACGAAAATTTGTACAGCGTGTACAAGGCTTTACTTCATTCTAAAGTGCAATATGTACCTACTTGCTTTTTTATTATAGATTTTTAAGCATTTTAAATATTTAATGTTACTTAATTTCTAATGAATATTGGTAATAAATACAAAGACTTCTTAACATTCAAATATTTTTCATTGTTTTATTAATAACAAACATGAACATGATATTATCGAATATAGAAATTCTCGCACCGCTTAATAAAATTTTATATTGTGGGTTGTTCACCCATGCTTCATTTTTATATTGTCTAGTATTATTGACGCGGGTTAAGTTGACACTGACACCACGTATACTAACCAATCTAAAAACATCGACTACAATTCCTTTGGCTTATGAATAAATCCCTTTCCTCCTCAACCCGCGCCAGCTGTAACAATCGAATAATTAACGATTTACAGCACTTCAAAACTTCTGCTGCGACGTGGTTATATTGGTTAGAGGTTACAAATCAATACAAACCAGTCAACAAAATAGGTATAAAAATTTATTAATTTTATCACAAATACATGATATAAAGTTATAATAAAATATTAATATTTCTCAGTTTAATTATATTTCAATAATATTTTTACTAATTCAATATTTTTTCTTTACAGTTTGGTGGCAACCCTGAAACAATCCGATCTTCAATCCTACGCGCATGCTACGCTGACAGTTGAATAACCATAACGCTACTCCGCGAAGTCTCGTTCGGTGTTTTAAAATATTAATTTGCCCGGAAATATTGCAAGAACAATAGAAAATTTATGTGAAAATCAAAGATAAAGTGTTAATCTAACGTTTCTAATAATAATTTTTACGGGAATCGCAATTTAAATGAGTGAAAATAATAAAGTATTTGTGCCGTCTTTGGGAATCGTCGAAGCAGCAAATGTAAGTATATATTAGTTGTTTATTTATATTTAAATAATTCTAAATGTACTTAAAACTATGATAAACATTCCTTTCGTAGTAATTCTTATAATTTAATTTGTATTTCTCATGATTTCGTACATGTTAAGGTAATTAGAATATCATATAAATGTGTTTGTATTTATTTCTCAAGCATAAATTCGATCACAAAATGGCAAATTTTGTGTATAAAACATACAAAAATGTCTATATTTTACGTTTAAATACATATATTGCTATTGAATAGTGATTTTCCATATGAAATCCAAGATTTAATTTGTTAAAAACCGTCTCAAACTTGTACGCTCCGTAGATTGTTGCATAATAGCAAACTTCGGAATTCGCATACATTGGGCTTGAAAAATTTATTTCTTTATATTTTAAAAATATTATTGTAATAGTGAAATATTGTTGTATTTTGTTGCAAATTAGCAACAATGGTAAGTTTAAACAATAGTTTAACTGTTTTAATAATTATTTTTACTGATAACATGTTTTATTATTGAAATATTTATATTTTAAAATATTGTTTTTCTTTGTTCCAGGGGCGTACCGAAGCTGATTTGGGGGTTGCTGTTTGCTGAGCTGTGTTCGTCAATGTAAGTCGTTATAATATGTGCCTCTCTTCACTGTCGCTTTTTTGCTATTTTTTTCAGCTTAACACAAAAGTAAATTAATTTTTCTTCTGAAAATATGATTTATGTTGTTGAATTTAATTCAAATAATCATATTTTCTTCTATACTTCTTTTCCGAGGCACATTGTGAATGTCTATCTATGTTATTAACATCGGGCGTCGTTACTCGTTACAATATCGTAAATAAATCGGCGAAAATTATAGAAATAATAAGCTTTTTTAATTTTTGAATTAGTTTAATTAAATATCCGTTCGTTCAGTGATAGGTTTCTTCCCCAAAAAATTGTATTTGTTTAAATTAATCTTTAACCAAGTACAGTTTACAATACAGGGTTCCAGTGAAGTTTCCAAGGAGTGTAAAGGCTGGTTTAAGCCTTTTATTCTACAATAGGGCTTTTCTAAAGCTTTGTCTAAGGCTTTAACAACTTTAAGGCCAATCTACAACCATCAGAAGGCAGCAAATAGTTAGAATTATTTTAGTTATTAAAGTCGCGATTAATTTATTGCTAATATTACATTCAAATTAAATTCATTTGCATTTTAAAGTTAGGATAAAATATAATTAAAGTTTCGTCGATACTTTTTCGGGTTCGGATCGGTTTCCGCGATATTTAAGGATAGGGTAGTGTAGTTTTTATTTGAAGTGTCTACTGCATTATTTAATTTAATAATTCACATCATTAGTTATTAAATATTTGACTAAAAATGTAAAATACTCTGGTTCAAAACTATATCAAAAATTTGTTGTATTTTTTTATAAATAGAATTTTTTAAGTTCAGATTCAAAAGTGTTGAATAGACACAGTAAAAATATGTAGTGTATATTTATTATTGTTTAGAGTGGTTTGCTACTCTTATATTACAGTTTATATTAATGGGTCTTCCACTAGACTAAAAAATTAAAACTATGGGTCATTTATATTAAAATTTGTTCTTAAAACTGTATGATAGGGATTATCAATGTTTAAAAAAAATATTAATTATTAAAATATTTTAGTTTTTAATACCATTAACATCTACTTCACACATCCACTCTATTTCAAATTCTTATTACTTCAAGCCTTATTTGAAAGTAAAAGATATGTTGAATGACAGGCTGCCAGTGACAATAAACAGATTATTGTATAATATACTTAATTTTTTATTAATTATTTTATTAAATTGTTTATTATCCATATATATTTCCAATTATTGATCACGAAAATTGTACTTTATTCCAAATTCTTGTTAATTTCAAACCTTCAGCTATTGAATTTTTATAAGTGAATGATATGTTGAATGACGTAGCTGCCAGTGGCAATCAAAACGTGAACTACTGTATTAACAATTAAAAAAATAGTGGAGGACCTCATTGTATAATTTATTTAAAGACGTATGCATATTTCAATATTTAAATTTATTTAATTTTGATTCAATAATTTTATTAATTTTGTAGTACATAATTAAAGAATGGACACTTCATTTAGAAACGAAACTACATTTGTCAATGATCTATAGCACTGGCTGTAGATCGAAAAAATATTAGATTTTTCGCGATTTCAGGTAAAGAAAACATCAGTTGAAGAAAGAAGAACCCCCTTTCCCTGCATGCTTTTTTTTCAGTTTTCCTCTTTACTATCCAAGCAGCTCTTTCTAGTATGCCCCTGTTAGATTAAAATCAATTTCCCAAGAACGACTGGGACCCATTGGGCAAACTTAGTCGTTCTTTTCACTGCTCCCCTCTGGGATAGGGCAGTGGGGCCTCTGGGAAGGACGCCTGTACCTACACTATGGGCCGCCGGACTGAGTAACCCCCTGTACTGATTCCCAGTTTTTGAAGTAGATATAAATGCAGGCATTTTCGACGCCTCACGGGCACTCATCGCTGGCATGGAGAGTGCACCACAGGAGGCACTCTTGTGCCATTCAAACAGATACACTAAATTATAGTTAGAGTTAGTTTAAGTTTACAGTTTTAAATTGGTATATCATTAGTTTACTTGCGGTTAAATTTTTAATTTGCAGTGTAAACTTAGTATAATTGGTTCACTTGCATTTTAAAGTATTAGTTTGCAGTCTTAAATGATTACAATTACATAGTTTATTTACAATTTTAAATAGTTTCAATAAGTTTGCGTGCATTTTAAAATATTAGTTTATAGTTTTAACTAATTAAATAGTAGTTACATACACTTGCTTTTGTATTAGTTTTGCAAAAACACACACACATACACAAAATAATATATCTATTAAAGTTAATAGATATATGAAGAAAATTCGTTTTTAGTATTCGCGTTAGCTTTTGAATAATTTTTCCGTTCGTCGCCGCGATTTCGTCCGTATATATTGTTGATTTCTTATGTATTTATGTACGTATATTATATATTTATGCATGTGTGTTATGTATATGTATGGTTAGGGCGTGAGCAGTTTCAACGGGGCCTCCTGAGCTAACTTTTCCCTTTCAGGTGCCGGGCCGTTAGGCGGTTGGGCGTCTAGCGGTATTCGGCCCCTTTCCTTTCTCGCTGCAACTAAAGTTGTGGGCTTGAAAGAGCGTTAACCGGGCTTGGGTGCTTACTCAGAATGCTCCGGCTTCATTGCACGATAAGCACCCAAGTTCCGGGGCCTGGTCTGCCACACTCGCGGTGGTGCGAACCTAGCCATTTCAATGGCAAGGAAGACCCTAGGGACGTACACACTTTACACAACTCAACACCGTCGTTGAGTACACATTGATAGGTTCCCTCATTTTAATATGTATATGTATGTTTACTTTTCAGTTTTATCAGGAGGCCCACATCATCATTTATTTATTTATTTATTTATGTTTTTCATATGTATGTATTTACTTGTATTTCTTAGCTAAAATGTTAGGTAGGATGTATAAAAACAATAATAATTAATAATAAATTATCTAATTGCGGTAAAATATAACTTAAACTGCGTCGAAAACGTCGAAAATTTCAAATAAACTTCAAAAAAATAATGTACATTTTCTCTTTCAGGATTTCCTCACCTTCACAAATAGTTGAAGACAAATATTAACGACATTTTTGTTACAGAATTTCTGGACATCAAAAGTAGATTTATTTTCTTTCTAATAAAAAAAAGAAGGTTTCTAACTAGAAGAAATAGGGACTCGTCGTGTTCATATTTGAATGGGGTATTCCACCATAACAACAAAATTAAGAAAATTTCAATTTAACATAAAGTATGGCTCAATAAATAATAGTTAAAACAATGAAAACATTTTTTAAATAATTACTTTACGAGATATTTCACATTTGCTAAAAGGGAAAATTGACGTCATACAATTGTTATCCTTCTCTCGCAGCGTACTCAGAGCAGTGTGTGTGAGAAAGACAAGTATAGAGGAAATGTGACGTTACACTGATTTCTCGAAAATAAAATACTCTGAAACTAGGAACAATTAAGATTTTTTAATACTATGAATTGCTTCAAAACTGAATGAAGTTTTATTTAAAATAATAAAAAAAATTGAGTGGAATGCCCCATTCAGGAGGGACGTTTTCAAAAGAAAAAGTTAGTTTCAGAATTTCAGGATAGCTGAAACATATTTAAATACATCGTTTTCTGCATAAACACTACTGTTCGTATGTTGCGCTCTATATACTAAATTAAGAAATTAGTACACCACTTTTATGCTCTTAACAGTGAATAGTGGAACGCAGCCAATATTCAATAGTTCAGCGTTTTCCTGTGGGATGGCGATAGGTGTTTAAATGCTAACTTTAAACAATTCAGTAGTTCACTAAAAATTCGATCACCCTGTATTTAAATTTAAAGTATCATTTTCTCTTAATCCAAGCATGCTGATTACGGGAAAAATAATGAAAAAAATCTCTAGGCCTTAGTTTCTAAAATAGAAATTTTTATTTTTAAAGCAAAATTGACAACATTTTTAGACTTTGACAGGCTATAACTAATGAATGGTAAAAGATACAGTAACGGGCGTTGCGCCTTTCGATTCTATGGACTTTTCTACATAAGGTTACCAATTTTGAATAACCGTGTCTAGCTAGTATAGTAAGAGTAAGCAAAAATGAAAAAAATGGTAACTTTAAACAATTCAGTAGTCCCCAAAAAATCGATCAGCCTGTATTTAAATTTAAAGTATCATTTTCTCTTAATTTAAGCATGCTGATTACGGTAAAAATAATGAAAAAAATCTCTAGGCCTTAGTTTTTAAAATAGAAATTGTTATTTTTAATGCAAAATTGACAATATTTTTTGATTTTGACGGACTATAACTTATGAATGGTAAAAGATACTTTAACGGGCGTTGCGCCATTCGATTCTATGAACATTTCTACATATGTTCACCAATTTTCAATAACCGTGTGTAGCTAGTATAGTAAGAGTAAGCAAAAATGAAAAAAATGGTAACTTTAAACAATTCAGTAGTCCACTAAAAATCCAACCAGCCTATATTTAATCGGAAAGTATTATTTTCTCTTAATTCAAGCATGCTGATTACGGGAAAAATAATGAAAAAAATCTCTAGGCCTTAGTTTTCAAAATAGAAATTTTTATTTTTAATGCAAAATTGACAATATTTTTTGACTTTGACGGACTATAACTTATGAATGGTAAAAGATACTTTAACGGGCGTTGCGCCATTCGATTCTATGGACATTTCTACATATGTTTACCAATTTTGAATAACCGTGTCTAGCTAGTATAGTAAGAGTAAGCAAAAATGAAAAAAATGGTAACTTTAAACAATTCAGTAGTCCACTAAAAATTCGATCACCCTGTATTTATATTTGAAGTATCATTTTCTCTTAATTCAAGCATGTTGATTACGGGAAAAATAATGAGAAAAATCTCTAGGCCTTTGTTTCTAAAATAGAAATTTTTATTTTTAAAGCAAAATTGACAACATTTTTAGACTTTGACAGGCTATAACTAATGAATGGTAAAAGATACAGTAACGGGCGTTGCGCCTTTCGATTCTATGGACTTTTCTACATAAGGTTACCAATTTTGAATAACCGTGTCTAGCTAGTATAGTAAGAGTAAGCAAAAATGAAAAAAATGGTAACTTTAAACAATTCAGTAGTCCCCAAAAAATCGATCACCCTGTATTTAAATTTAAAGTATCATTTTCTCTTAATTTAAGCATGCTGATTACGGTAAAAATAATGAAAAAAATCTCTAGGCCTTAGTTTTTAAAATAGAAATTGTTATTTTTAATGCAAAATTGACAATATTTTTTGATTTTGACGGACTATAACTTATGAATGGTAAAAGATACTTTAACGGGCGTTGCGCCATTCGATTCTATGAAAAAATGGTAACTTTAAACAATTCAGTAGTCCACTAAAAATTCGATCATCCTGTATTTATATTTGAAGTATCATTTTCTCTTAATTCAAGCATGCTGATTACGGGAAAAATAATGAAAAAAATCTCTAGGCCTTAGTTTTCAAAATAGAAATTTTTATTTTTAATGCAAAATTGACAATATTTTTTGAATTTGACGGACTATAACTTATGAATGGTAAAAGATACTTTAACGGGCGTTGCGCCATTCGATTCTATGGACTTTTCTACATAAGGTTAAGAATTTTGAATAACCGTGTGTAGCTAGTATAGTAAGAGTAAGCAAAAATGAAAAAAATGGTAACTTTAAACAATTCAGTAGTCCACTAAAAATTCAATCACCCTGTATTTATATTTGAAGTATCATTTTCTCTTAATTCAAGCATGTTGATTACGGGAAAAATAATGAGAAAAATCTCTAGGCCTTAGTTTCTAAAATAGAAATTTTTATTTTTAAAGCAAAATTGACAATATTTTTTGACTTTGACGGACTATAACTTATGAATGGTAAAAGATACTTTAACGGGCGTTGCGCCATTCGATTCTATGGACATTTCTACATATGTTTACCAATTTTCAATAACCGTGTGTAGCTAGTATAGTAAGAGTAAGCAAAAATGAAAAAAATGGTAACTTTAAACAATTCAGTAGTCCACTAAAAATCCAACCAGCCTATATTTAATCGGAAAGTATTATTTTCTCTTAATTCAAGCATGCTGATTACGGGAAAAATAATGAAAAAAATCTCTAGGCCTTAGTTTTCAAAATAGAAATTTTTATTTTTAATGCAAAATTGACAATATTTTTTGACTTTGACGGACTATAACTTATGAATGGTAAAAGATACTTTAACGGGCGTTGCGCCATTCGATTCTATGGACATTTCTACATATGTTTACCAATTTTGAATAACCGTGTCTAGCTAGTATAGTAAGAGTAAGCAAAAATGAAAAAAATGGTAACTTTAAACAATTCAGTAGTCCACTAAAAATTCGATCACCCTGTATTTATATTTGAAGTATCATTTTCTCTTAATTCAAGCATGTTGATTACGGGAAAAATAATGAGAAAAATCTCTAGGCCTTTGTTTCTAAAATAGAAATTTTTATTTTTAAAGCAAAATTGACAACATTTTTAGACTTTGACAGGCTATAACTAATGAATGGTAAAAGATACAGTAACGGGCGTTGCGCCTTTCGATTCTATGGACTTTTCTACATAAGGTTACCAATTTTGAATAACCGTGTCTAGCTAGTATAGTAAGAGTAAGCAAAAATGAAAAAAATGGTAACTTTAAACAATTCAGTAGTCCCCAAAAAATCGATCACCCTGTATTTAAATTTAAAGTATCATTTTCTCTTAATTTAAGCATGCTGATTACGGTAAAAATAATGAAAAAAATCTCTAGGCCTTAGTTTTTAAAATAGAAATTGTTATTTTTAATGCAAAATTGACAATATTTTTTGATTTTGACGGACTATAACTTATGAATGGTAAAAGATACTTTAACGGGCGTTGCGCCATTCGATTCTATGAAAAAATGGTAACTTTAAACAATTCAGTAGTCCACTAAAAATTCGATCATCCTGTATTTATATTTGAAGTATCATTTTCTCTTAATTCAAGCATGCTGATTACGGGAAAAATAATGAAAAAAATCTCTAGGCCTTAGTTTTCAAAATAGAAATTTTTATTTTTAATGCAAAATTGACAATATTTTTTGAATTTGACGGACTATAACTTATGAATGGTAAAAGATACTTTAACGGGCGTTGCGCCATTCGATTCTATGGACTTTTCTACATAAGGTTAAGAATTTTGAATAACCGTGTGTAGCTAGTATAGTAAGAGTAAGCAAAAATGAAAAAAATGGTAACTTTAAACAATTCAGTAGTCCACTAAAAATTCAATCACCCTGTATTTATATTTGAAGTATCATTTTCTCTTAATTCAAGCATGTTGATTACGGGAAAAATAATGAGAAAAATCTCTAGGCCTTAGTTTCTAAAATAGAAATTTTTATTTTTAAAGCAAAATTGACAATATTTTTTGACTTTGACGGACTATAACTTATGAATGGTAAAAGATACTTTAACGGGCGTTGCGCCATTCGATTCTATGGACATTTCTACATATGTTTACCAATTTTCAATAACCGTGTGTAGCTAGTATAGTAAGAGTAAGCAAAAATGAAAAAAATGGTAACTTTAAACAATTCAGTAGTCCACTAAAAATCCAACCAGCCTATATTTAATCGGAAAGTATTATTTTCTCTTAATTCAAGCATGCTGATTACGGGAAAAATAATGAAAAAAATCTCTAGGCCTTAGTTTTCAAAATAGAAATTTTTATTTTTAATGCAAAATTGACAATATTTTTTGACTTTGACGGACTATAACTTATGAATGGTAAAAGATACTTTAACGGGCGTTGCGCCATTCGATTCTATGGACATTTCTACATATGTTTACCAATTTTGAATAACCGTGTCTAGCTAGTATAGTAAGAGTAAGCAAAAATGAAAAAAATGGTAACTTTAAACAATTCAGTAGTCCACTAAAAATTCGATCACCCTGTATTTATATTTGAAGTATCATTTTCTCTTAATTCAAGCATGTTGATTACGGGAAAAATAATGAGAAAAATCTCTAGGCCTTTGTTTCTAAAATAGAAATTTTTATTTTTAAAGCAAAATTGACAACATTTTTAGACTTTGACAGGCTATAACTAATGAATGGTAAAAGATACAGTAACGGGCGTTGCGCCTTTCGATTCTATGGACTTTTCTACATAAGGTTACCAATTTTGAATAACCGTGTCTAGCTAGTATAGTAAGAGTAAGCAAAAATGAAAAAAATGGTAACTTTAAACAATTCAGTAGTCCCCAAAAAATCGATCACCCTGTATTTAAATTTAAAGTATCATTTTCTCTTAATTTAAGCATGCTGATTACGGTAAAAATAATGAAAAAAATCTCTAGGCCTTAGTTTTTAAAATAGAAATTGTTATTTTTAATGCAAAATTGACAATATTTTTTGATTTTGACGGACTATAACTTATGAATGGTAAAAGATACTTTAACGGGCGTTGCGCCATTCGATTCTATGAAAAAATGGTAACTTTAAACAATTCAGTAGTCCACTAAAAATTCGATCATCCTGTATTTATATTTGAAGTATCATTTTCTCTTAATTCAAGCATGCTGATTACGGGAAAAATAATGAAAAAAATCTCTAGGCCTTAGTTTTCAAAATAGAAATTTTTATTTTTAATGCAAAATTGACAATATTTTTTGAATTTGACGGACTATAACTTATGAATGGTAAAAGATACTTTAACGGGCGTTGCGCCATTCGATTCTATGGACTTTTCTACATAAGGTTAAGAATTTTGAATAACCGTGTGTAGCTAGTATAGTAAGAGTAAGCAAAAATGAAAAAAATGGTAACTTTAAACAATTCAGTAGTCCACTAAAAATTCAATCACCCTGTATTTATATTTGAAGTATCATTTTCTCTTAATTCAAGCATGTTGATTACGGGAAAAATAATGAGAAAAATCTCTAGGCCTTAGTTTCTAAAATAGAAATTTTTATTTTTAAAGCAAAATTGACAATATTTTTTGACTTTGACGGACTATAACTTATGAATGGTAAAAGATACTTTAACGGGCGTTGCGCCATTCGATTCTATGGACATTTCTACATATGTTTACCAATTTTCAATAACCGTGTGTAGCTAGTATAGTAAGAGTAAGCAAAAATGAAAAAAATGGTAACTTTAAACAATTCAGTAGTCCCCAAAAAATCGATCACCCTGTATTTAAATTTAAAGTATCATTTTCTCTTAATTTAAGCATGCTGATTACGGTAAAAATAATGAAAAAAATCTCTAGGCCTTAGTTTATAAAATAGAAATTGTTATTTTTAATGCAAAATTGACAATATTTTTTGATTTTGACGGACTATAACTTATGAATGGTAAAAGATACTTTAACGGGCGTTGCGCCATTCGATTCTATGGACATTTCTACATATGTTCACCAATTTTCAATAACCGTGTGTAGCTGGTATAGTAAGAGTAAGCAAAAATGAAAAAATGGTAACTTTAAACAATTCAGTAGTCCACTAAAAATTCGATCACCCTGTATTTATATTTGAAGTATCATTTTCTCTTAATTCAAGCATGCTGATTACGGGAAAAATAATGAAAAAAATCTCTAGGCCTTAGTTTTCAAAATAGAAATTTTTGTTTTTAATGCAAAATTGACAATATTTTTTGAATTTGACGGATTATAACTTATGAATGGTAAAAGATACTTTAACGGGCGTTGCGTCATTCGATTCTATGGACTTTTCTACATAAGGTTAAGAATTTTGAATAACCGTGTGTAGCTAGTATAGTAAGAGTAAGCAAAAATGAAAAAAATGGTAACTTTAAACAATTCAGTAGTCCACTAAAAATTCGATCACCCTGTATCATTTTCTCTTAATTCAAGCATGCTGATTGCGGTAAAAATAATGAAAAAAATCTCTAGGCCTTAGTTTCTAAAATAGAAATTTTTATTTTTAAAGCAAAATTGACAACATTTTTTGACTTTGACGGGCTATAACTAATGAATGGTAAAAGATACTTTAACGGGCGTTGCGCCATTCGATTCTATGGACATTTCTACATGTGTTTACCAATTTTGAATAACCGTGTGTAGCTAGTATAGTAAGAGTAAGCAAAAATGAAAAAAATGATAACTTTAAACAATTCAGTGGTCTACTAAAAATTCGATCACCCTGTATTTAAATTTAAAGTATCATTTTCTCTTAATTCAAGCTTGCTGATTACGGGAAAAATAATGAAAAAAATCTCTAGGCCTTAGTTTTTAAAATAGAAATTTTTATTTTTAATGCAAAATTGACAATATTTTTTGAATTTGACGGACTACAACTTATGAATGGTAAAAGATACTTTAACGGGCGTTGCGCCATACGATTCTATGGACATTTCTACATATATTTATTAATTTTGAATAACCGTGTCTAGCTAGTATAGTAAGAGTAAGCAAAAATGAAAAAAATGGTAACTTTAAACAATTCAGTAGTCCACTAAAAATTCGATCACCCTGTATTTAAATTTAAAGTATCATTTTCTCTTAATTTAAGCATGCTGATTACGGTAAAAATAATGAAAAAAATCTCTAGGCTTTAGTTTCCAAAATAGAAATTTTTATTTTTAATTACGTAATTTTATCTCCGATTAAAAATTACGATTTAATTGTTTATTTTTGTCTGCTGCACGGGCCTTTTGCCGGTTGTTACGTCATTAACAAAGTATTAGATAACTAATTATTTTAAAAAATATACCTGTTAAAGTAGTAAACAGTCATTTACAATTTGTCTTTCATAGTGAAAGGATGGTTGTACTCTTCTGGTTTGCTGGACCGTGCTCGACCATTCCTTTCTATTTTTTTGTATTTGTATTTCATAGTATTTAAATCTGTGGTAGTTACCTCTACCCTTAAAATAAATTATTAAATTTTAGAATTAAATTCTTTAAATCAAAGTGCGCCTAGACCAACCCAGGGCCCAGAAGGACAACGTGGGATACTTGTATTTGTATAGTGGTAGTTTGGTAAAATGTCCAGGTTTATCCTGAGACAAGGTATGTGAAAATAAACTTCCTATCAAATTGAAAATTTATCAATTTTTACATTTTATATCAATTTTTAAAATACTTTAGGTCAATTAACTTGACATGCTTCTCCATCTAGCAATTGTTGCTGTACCCGTAATTTTAGGGTATAAGGCATAACAATACGATATAAATACAATACAATGAGTTGTACAACAATTCAAATTTAATATTTTAAAATACAGTATTTGTACTAGTGTTACATAATACATAAAATATCTAAAATACTTATATATTTTTTAAACTTTTTGAAACTTACAATTTCAAAATTTATTTGCCCAAAAAACATTACAATATATGTCTCGTAGATTGTGACACGGATTTTCCCATTTATTTATTTAAATATACAAACTATCAATAATAAAAAATAAAGTAAATGATACACCCAACAATGGGTAATAAGCAGTAATGATATAATTATTTATTATTAGACAGGCTTGTATTAAATATATTTTGATTTTAACTTTAAATAAACTTAAAACTGAGTACAATGTGGCATATAAAGGAATGACAGAGTGTGAGTGATTGGGTAAGCGAAATCTTGCTCTATAAAATTGCCCGGGAAATTTTATAGTGTAAGACTAGCTTTAATTAAGGTTAGCTTAGGATAAGTTAGTTATAAGATAGGGCGCCATATTTGTATTCAGTTTTTTTCATATTAATAAATAGTTAATTATTAATAAACAATTATTTGAATATATTTCTATAATAATAATTTGGGAAAATCCTGTCTGCAAAATTCATTAAAAATTGTTTCATTTTCAATAATTTCAATTCATTCTTTTAATTGATTTTTCTATATTTTTTAACTGTTATTGTATGCCAATTAGTTTTGGGTTCAAATCCCGCACTCAACAATTGCTATACAGAGGAAATGTTTAAGTTTTTGACCCAATTTTCTGATACATAATTTTTAATTTTTACAAATTCAGAATAACGTATTGCATTTTTATTTTGTTAAAATTAAATTCCCAATGGTTGTTATTACTATTTTGTCAAAATTAAATAAAATATTACATAAACTTCGTGAGTTAAGAATGTTTATTCAGTCGAAGAAATTAACCTACTCGCCCTTACCGGCTCGTGGGTTAAGCTTTCTTCTCATGAATAAACATTATCTTAGCTCATTTGGTATATAAATATCTATTAACAAATATATATTAAATGCTTTTGAAAACTTGGATTTTTAAAGTGTTCCTTATTACAATTTTGCTGGGAAGTTGCTGTACATTGCAATGAATGTTCAATTATTAATAAATGAGAATACAAAAATAATTTAGAATGAAAGGTGTGTGTGAGTGTGGATTGTATATATGGGTAAAACAAAAAATAAAAAAAAAAATAAGAACAATATGAAAATAAAAAACCAATTTTTATTTATGAATGATCCCCTGAATGTTTTGTGTGATTGAGGTTTATTTAGTATTGATAAATATTTGATAAAAGACATATTATTTCAACATTTTTATTCAGACAATAATATTTTGCAATATTTATGTATTTTTGAAAGAAAATTTTGAATCTATTTCGTTCATTTGAAATGAGATTTTCAGGATCTTAAGAGAAAAGATGTCACACCCAATTAGGGGTAAAGAACATTATAATAAACAGATATTTTGCATTTATACAAATCTTAAAATTAAAATGAAATGTTTAATAAGTCAAATAAAAACGTTCATTGCAGTACAGCCTAGTTAAGTTTAGTTTAAGGGGGCGCGTCGTCATCCTAACTTTAACTTGTAAATCTAACTTAAATTGTAACTTTCGTCCCGGGTGAATTTGCTCGCGTAACCCGGCATGAGGTCCGGGTCGCTTACTTCCGCATATCCGACATGAGATCCGGATCGTTTCCGTTCCATTGACATCGTACAGGCCAGGATCCTTTTGGACCTGGATATTATCGACCTTCTAGACACCGTGGGATATAATCATCGTCCTAACTTTAACTTTTAAATGGCAGATTTCATGCCGGCATGAGGTCCGGATTGTTTTAGTTTTTTTTATTATTTATTATTAGCTCGTGTAATCCGGTATAAGGTCCGGATCGATTAGGCCAGGAACCAAGGACCTGGACAACGGGGGACAACGAGGGATCGAGAAAGGAGCAAGTCTTCAAGGCGAATTAAAGACGCGAATATTTTCGAAATTTGTCGCGAACCGGGTACGGGAAATTTTCAACAGATTTTGATAATATTGGTTTTATTTTTTGTTTTGTGTCGGGAATATTTATTTATAAACTGTAGTTTGGGGTTTGCAGGGTTAATTTTTGCCATAAATTCGTTCGCGAAAATCGATTTATAAATGATATATTTGGGGTGGGATTTTGGGATTGTTTATATTATATTATCTTATATTATATATGCTCGTATATAATATAAATATGATATAATATATTTATTTTGTATGTTATGCTTTTTTCCTAGGGCACTGAGTATTTGGCGTGCCAGTATTTTTAATACTGTGCAATGAATACTCATCAAATTCCGCCGAAAGTCTCTCGCGGGCATGAAAATGTTCGGTGGACTTTACACATGGTAAAAAAGAGCTTTGTTGCAGATTACTAAAATTAGTACCAGCAGCTAATTTGGTAATCACAATGAAGTTGTTTTTTATCGTGAGGTGAGCAACCCTCGTCCAAGAAAACTTACCCTCCTATATGGATTGCACGGGGTCGGTTTTCGCGGAATGGGGAGGGCGCGGTCGTAGGTCCAAACACTGTATGGAATATGACGATGAGCAATAGTTTATCGGCGTATGCATATCAGTGGTTGGAACGCGCTTGGCCCCAGCAGGCCGCGTCCGTGAACAAGCCACAAATAGGTTCATTTCATCTCATTATCATTTTTGTTAGGGTTTCAGGCGCGGGCGATTCTATTTATAGTTGGTATGAGATCGTTAGGGTTTTGTAGGACACCCCAGTCGTGGTTTAGGCCGGGGTGGCTCTGTCCTCAACTCCTTTGAATCGCAGGAGGTTTGGACAGGGTTCCCTGCCCATGTGGAGAGACCTTGTCGTGGTGGCAGGGCTTAACCATACCCAAATTGGGGTGGGACCAACGTCTCCACAAATTATCGAATTAATATCTGTTTCTGATTAATATATTAACAAAATAATTATTTGGCACATATTAATTCGATATTTTTTATTTAAATGCAATTATTTTAATAAATGAACAAATAAAATATTAATTCTTGCGGAATATAGTTATAAAATTTGATGACCTCCCGTCAATTCCATGTTTAAAATAGCAATGATCTTTAAGTAAAGTATCACTTCCGGTTGATCTAATTTGTTGTTCCAATAAATAGAAAAGTCTGTAATACCAAATTTTGGATTATATTTTATTATGTTTTTCCTCAAAAATCTGTTAAGAGCTTCATGTAAAGTACCACTTTTGGTTTATCAAAGTCAAAATCTAAATGTTTCAAATTATATACGAGTTTTAAATACCAAAGTTTTGGCTCATATTTTAGTAGATTTTAAGAAAAAATTGTGTTGTAGGTACCTTAATTCGTGCTTATTTACTAAAAACTCTTTCGAATTTTTGGACCGAAAACGTTACCTCCCTTATCTATGGTGTGGCGGGAGATAAAAATACATAATATATGTAAAATAAACTAATACAAAAATTGTCAATTTAGTAATTTTTCCAGAAAATAGCCCAATTTAGAGCAGCTGATGTTCCTTTAGCCAGATCTTCTCTCGTGCATTCCTCTTCTAAGATGGCGCGCGTGAGCAGGTGGGTCTTATTTGTTCTTGACTACAATGACATAAAGTGGGTTCTACTTGGTACCCCCAGTTGTACCTATGTATTTCACATTTTCCTACTTGACTTCATAGGCGATTTAAAATTTTCCAAATGGGCCATTTTTGGTCATTATCTGGTGGTGGTTTTTCATCTTTTGCAAATAAAGTAAAAAGAAAATTATGATAAGTTATTTAACAATGAATTTAATTCAAGCAATTTGAAATAAAATATTAGATATCTTTATGAGGATTTTGAATGTGTCTTTGCTTATAACACAAAAAATAGGGGTTGGACACTTTAAATTTAAATATTAAAATATATTTTATCTTTTAAATATCCTAATTTTTATTTATTTTGAATGTTACAGGGTTCTATGCAGTATGGCCGATTCACCTTTCGAATGTACCCTCATGAAACCTGATTTCTTCCAGTATCATCGTTGGAGAATGAATCCCGAGACGTGGAGAAGAATTTCCGAGAAAAATTCACCCTTATGCCCTCCCCATAAACCCTATTTTAAAGGTATTTATGCCCATTGCCATCTACTTATCAATAAAACCAAATTAATTCGAAATATTTCTTGTATTGTGTTATTATTTATGTATAATTTCCGGTAAAAATTGATGTACGCTGTTGTATGATGAATTTAAATTACAAATTATTATTTAAACATCTTAAATTAATGATTGTTTTCAAATAAATACTCTTCATCCGTTCAAAATTGATAGGATTTTATCGCATTCGAATTCTCGCTGTTTCCACCAATCACAAGCTTCGTTATTATTGCCAATCACAATCGTTAGTTTCACCAATCACATGAGACCACGCCGTAAGCGTCACTGTGTTACATGTGTTGCAAGCAAGTTGATGTTAAGAAGTGGTTTTATGTTTTTGTGATATATTTTGTGATTAAAATAACTTATTTACGTGTTATATTTGTGAAATGGACTTGGAGCAGTTGAATTCGAATGCCTAGCTGTAGTTTGAAAGGTAAATTACTTGATTTTCTAATAAATTTAAGGACAAAAATTTTGACGTAACCTTACTTACATCTTCAAGTTCTACATAAATATGTATTTGTATATTGAATTAATCATAAAACAGCTTTAATACATGTAATATATTGTTGCATTTAACATTCTTTTACATTAGTAAAGTATTAATACATTCTTATACGACGCAGAATGTCTAACCTTGCTTTTTGAAGGTCGTACATGATTTGCAACTTTCAGTATTATATGTTTAAGAACTTAAACGTAAAATCGTGGAATATATATATCTAGCTGCAGTTTGAAAGGTATATTATGTAATTTTATAATAAATGTAAGGACAAAAATCATATTGAAATATCTAATGACGCTACGTACATCTTCAAGTTCTAAATGTACATTTGTATAGGTATCAAATTCATCATTAAACAGCAGCTAATACAGTTTTACATTTGAGTATTTTTAATCTTGCTTTTTGAATATCATATGCAACTTTATAGAAATGTCTATAATGTTATGTAATGTTTATCTATAGAGGTGTGCAAAAGTTTTAAGCCAAACAGATTTTTAAACCATGATCATATATTGTGAAGGTGATACAACAATGAAACATATGCATTTGTGCATAAAATATGTTCCTATTATAAACCAGAAACTATGTAGGTAAATAAAATTATCTAGTAACAAAATAATTTCTAGTGCTATGCAAAAATATTGCGCCAAAAATATGCGTATTTCAAAACAACTAATAAATCTGTTCAGTCTTATATTGTTATCCATGTTTAATAGTTTATCATCATTCCTTTTGATACAATCACTGCAGAATACTATCGAGGCATTGATTTAATTAAATTTGTGATACTGTCTTGTGGTGTACATCTTGTCATTTATTTTCTAAATGGTTCCATAATTCAGGCTTGTTTTTCTTTTCCATCGCGGATGTTTAACTTCTGGCTTAAATGTTTTATTGGATTTAAATTCGGAGATTAGGGTGGTCAAACAAGAATTTGGACTTTTGTTGACCTAAAAATTAGTTTATTACTTTAGATTTTAGTTTAATTACTAGCGTAAACTCGGCTACGCCGAGTATACCCTAGGGCTCCGCCGATAGTGTTTTATAATAGTTTTACGTACGTCCAATCCACATAAAGTGCTAACGCTGTCTTTCAAAATATTTTTTTACCGCCCACTCAAACAGCCCACGCAACCTGCCCACCCAAACTGCCCACGCAACCTGCCCACCCAAAATGCCCACGCAACCTGCCCACCCAAACTGCCCACGCAACCTGCCCACCCAAAATGCCCACGCAACCTGCCCACCCATAATGCCTACGCAACCTCCCCACCCAATCTGCATGGCAGCCCTCGATGATGCCTCTCATTTGATACCAAACACGACATGGTTCTGACAACTTTAAGTAAAAAATAAAAGCCGATCGAGTTGTTAAATTTTTGACCTTTCTGCATGACATCCCATGACGGTACCTTTCATTTGATACCAAACACGACATGATTCTAACAACTTTAAGCAAAAAACAAAAGCCGATCGAGCTATCAAATATTTGACATTTCTGCATGACAGCCCTTGACGATACCTCTCATTTGATACCAAATTCGACATGATGCTAACAACTTTAAAGCAAAAAACAAAAGCCGATCGAGCTGTCAAATTTTTGACATTTCTGCATGACAGCCCTTGTCGTTACCTCTCATTTGATACCAAACGCGACATGGTTCTGACAACTTTAAGTAAAAAACAAAAGCCGATCGAGCTGTCAAATTTTTGACATTTCTGCATGGTAGCCCTTGACGTTACCTTTCATTTGATACCAAAAACGACATGGTTCGAACAACTTTAAGCAAAAAAAAACAAAAGACGATCGAGCTGTCAAATCTTTGACATTTCTGCATGGCATCCCTTGACGAACCCTCTCATTTGATACCAAACACGACATGGTTCTGACAACTTTAAGCAAAAAACAAAAGCCGATCGTGCTGTCAAAATTTTGACATTTCTGCATGGCAGCCCTCGACGATACCTCTCATTTGATACCAAACACGACATGATTCTGACAACTTTATGCAAAAAACAAAAGCCAATCAATCTGTCAAAATTTTAACATTTCTGCATTGCAGCCCTTTACGATACTTCTTATTTGATACAAACACTACATGTTTCTGACAACTTTATGTAAATAAAACATAAACCGATCGAGCTGTCAAAATCTTGACATTGGAGTATTTGTGTTTTACTTAGTTACTTATGGCAACACTTTCTCTTATATTTTTGTTTAAAATTTATTATATTTTTTATTTGTAGCTTGGAAATTAATTGGCTAACTTCACAATAATGCAGTTAGGAATATTTGTTTTACACTTATGCATGTAACACTTGTATACCGACTTCACATTGATCTAGTTAGCAATATTTGTTTTATAGGTACTTACCTAGTTACTTATGGAATGTTTGGCAACACTTTCGTAGTGGACATGAACCATGGACAAGAACCATCAAAAATTATAAATTTTAAATGTTTTAGGCCACTTTTACTATTGTGAAATAATTGCCCATTCTTAAAATTTATGTTTATGAATTTAACATTTTTCAAATTGTCCTCATTTCAAAAATATTTCCATTTATAGGTTCTGATTGACATGTCAAACAATCTTTCTCCTAGGGCTCCGCCGATAGTGTATTAGTGTATTATAATAGTTTTACGTACTTCCATTCCGTCTAGGTACCATTTTTATCAATTTCATATACAAATTAGGTTCCATTTAAATACATGCCTTTTTCGTCGTTCAGCAACTATTTTGTCAATGGAAACATGCGTACATATTTTACTGTACGTTCATATTCACTCAATTATCACCTTTTCAACTTCTCTGTCATAAAAAGCAGACACTTTTACCTATGGATAAAATTTAACTTCAAGATTATATATGAATTATTAATTACCATTTAAATAGAGAAAATAATTATAAAATACCTTTAATTATACTATTATATGCATAATAATCGTTCCATAAAAAGATATATATCCACTTTTAACTAATCTTTATACATTTCTTATAATGGTTTGTCACCAACATTGACATGTCAAATGTGATAGATGACATCGTTTTTCTTCTTAATTTTGTACATGTAGACTTCGATGTATTGTTTCAAAAAGCCAAAATCCCACCTTCAAAAATATTTTACACAAAAACTATGCACCGTACAGAAAAATTACCTATTACCAGGAAATCAAGTTGAATTATTCTCTACATCCCAGAAAAATTTTCATTAAAATCGCTCTTACCGTTTAGCCTGTACAGGTGAGCAAAATTTCCCCGATCGTCGTGATTAAAGAAAATATATATATATAGATAGTGAATCTACCCGTTTAGAATAAAAGATTTTATCTGTTCGCTTTGTTGGTTTATGGGGGTCTATTGCATCTTGGCTTGTCTACTAATGATTTTGGCAATGTATATTTGGTGATAATTCCATTTGCTGTGCTTTTATCGATCATTAGGACGTCTGCTATCTCACGAGAAACCTCTCCTTGACGAGAAAGGTTTATTGCGGATTCTCGTACCTGAAAGTGGGTGTATTTCACCAATTTATTAGACAACAACAAGTTAATATTGAATTATGTATTATTTATTTGTAAATATTTACATTATATTAGAGTTTGGATTACAGTGACCTATATAGCTACATTTGTGTGTAATTTGGTGAAAAATATAACTTAATATTGTGATAGTGAATATGTGATAGTGAATATATTAGTATTATATTATAATTGCTCTACTTTATTTCCTATTGATACAGTTTTTTTCTAAGACATAGTCACAATATAGCAGTTAATATATTCAAATTAAACATATATTTGTGTTAAATTATTGATCTATTTTTAATTGTATCTCTATATACGAATCTTTGCATCACTATTATTTATTTGAAAGTATTTACATAGGTATATTAAAGTAATCTATATCTCGATAAGTCTTAGAAAAAAAATGTTATACATTATACTCGCAAAAATCTGTAATATTATGTAATAACTTATACGATACAATTTAATAAATATTTGGCGATATATATTTCATTATTTATTTATTTACAAGTCCTCATAGAATAATATCATTACAATATGTAACACAAATAAAATGTATTATATAAATGACCAATAAAAACAGTAAAAAAGAATACAATTTCTCAATTGAAAAACCTATTTTCCTATCCTCAAAAATTGCATTCCAGAAACCAGAAATTCACCAAAATACGAACTAGATCATCAAAATGAGATCAGCAGGATATGAACGATTTACGGCCTATAGGTAAACAACTAGCAAAAATCGATTCGAGAGCACCGCAAAGCGATCGCCGACCTGCAACCTGCATTAATAATTTTAGCGCCTAAATTTCAACCTAGTGCACAACAGATTACAAAAGCAAGTAGCCTACACGAAAAAATTCTTAGCTAGCAAAATCCGATCCGCGAGCACCAGCAAGGCTTCTGGTCGACAAAATCGCAAAAATCGTGTAAAATCGACGTTTTAGAGCCGTAGCGGCCGAAAAGTAGCACTTTACTGCCGTTACGAGCATTTTTGAGCTCTCAGACGGATTTTCAGCCGATCGCAAGGCATTTACCCACCAAAATTCAGATATCCATCGATCGCAATAGTGTTGCTGACTTCTGGCTGACAAAATTTAAAAAGTCGTGTAGATTCGGCGTTGTTCAGCGTGTAGCAAGACTACTAGGCACGAAAACGAGAATTCGTGAGCTCTCTGGCCGAACGGAACGTATTCCCCCACAAAAATTCAAATTTCTGACAATACGGTAGGCTGTAGTAAGGCCTGGTGATCGAATCGTGAATCTCAAGTCTCCCACCACGGATTTCTAGCTGTGTATAATACTGGCTGTCTGTTGAATTTACAGCCATTCGTGCAGCGTGAGAGGTGGCGTCCTACCGGTCACTCTTTGTCGTGAAATTACGTAATAACGTCTATTTCAAGCTATATACAGGTTTCTAGAAATTTTTTGCTGGCTAGGCCCCAGGAACCAGCGGAGCGATCCGATCCCAGCTCCCAGCAACCCGCATAGCACCCACGTGCTGCCTTCGGTTGTAGCCTAGGCGCGCTCGTGGATGGCTAGGGCGGGTTGCTAGTAGCTAGGATGGGATGCTCGGCTGGTTCCTGGTGGCTAGTATGCGGGATTCGAACCTGGATCTTTAGGATGGGAGATTTTTGTTGGTCGTCGTTCTGGTTGTGGATCTATAGGCTGTGAACTGGTTTCTAAGCGGGATATGAACTTAGATCTTTG
Organism: Ophonus ardosiacus; assembly: GCA_943142095.1. Taxonomy (NCBI): domain Eukaryota; kingdom Metazoa; phylum Arthropoda; class Insecta; order Coleoptera; family Carabidae; genus Ophonus; species Ophonus ardosiacus. The sequence goes on from OW964839.1 coordinate 24,806,799, forward strand.
GATTGCAATTTTTTGTTTTGGAAATAGGGTGTTAGAATGAAATATTTATATTATTTTATCGGTATTTATTGGTCATAAATATATTACATAATGGTGAACATAATGCATTGCTATATTTTGCAAAGATATTGTTTTAATACAGATATATATGCGAATGACAATTATATACATAAATAAATGTATCTTGATCTGTAACACTTTGAAAGATGATATTTGATATAGGTTGTTTTCAATTATATATATAAGAACATATGATATAAATTCTTTATTATGATTCGTTGAAATATACAAGTAGGCTAACATATATGATTGACAACAATCGATTGATTAATTGTTGAAAGAACTTTTATAAGGATCATTTGTTTAACAAATAGAAATAATAGAAGACATTAATTATGTATAAGATGATAATATATTTATTTATAACAGAAAATCCTTACAAAGTTTTTTCCTAACATTTTTTGGGTATTGAAAATATATTCTAAGTTTAAAATAACATATTTTATAATTTCAAAATGAATGTCTCTCTTGCTATAAACTTTTGGGATTCAAATTCGAATTCGCAATCAATTGTTGAATATGAAAATAAAGTTTAATAAGTTTTCAATCATGCAAACTGTATATAAAGTATGTTTTAACTATTTGAACTATATTTGTTTTAAAGTGTATCAAACATGTAAATGTTAATATATTGATTAACTCTGTGGAACCGAAATATGAGGCCCAAAATTTTGTGATCTATATAAATAGGGATAATGTATCAATTTATCAGTTTTATATCTTAATTAATGCATTTCGAAATTTAAAATGTAATGTTTTTAATTACGTCGAAACTCTTATTACGCCATTCTTACAGGAGAGACAATTATTTCGTGTTACAGTTTTAAAATAGATGACTTGGTACATAAGTGATTTGAAACCAAAATGTTTTTATCATCTTTTTCAACGGACGTAGAAAAAGTATGTGTGTAAAGTATAATTTTCCGCTCTAGATACACAAATAACTATTTTTTAATGTGCGAATATGTTATTAAGTGTATTTTAAATATAATAATACAAATTAGGTGTTTTCTTACTATGTTTTATTTAAAACGATCAGGGTATTAGATTACAAGTGTGTACTCGTATGTATGTAGGGGATGCAAATGATGGTACAGAAAAATAGAGCTAAGTCCCAATTACTTATATAGTTTCGAGATATTGAATTTTTAAAGTTTGAAATATGTACCATGTGATTCATATATTGTGTATAGTAACTTTAAAATTAAATACTTCAAGAACTAAGAGCGATAGCGAATTATCCTAATCTTATTTGTATTTGCAAGATTATTTTCTGTACCTATGTAAACGTAATTTCAGCACTTTGGAATCGCTGAAAACATTTTCAGCAATGCTTGTTTCACAACAGGTATATCTATTGACAATAGCAATTTAAAAAAATGAGTATATGAAAAACTAAAAGAAAAAGCGACTTGCATTTTCAAAATTTAGTTGTAGAGGGTTATTTCGTATATTTATACAAAATTTAAAAAGTTTTAAATCGCTGGAAATTTTTTCAGTAATGTTTATATCAAAACGTGTTCATGTTTATTAAAAATTGCAACTTTGAAATTGAATATCACGAAAATTAAGAGATATAGCGACTTGTACTTTTCAAAGTGATATTAAGGAATTTTCAGCAATGCTTGTTTCACAACAGGTATATCTATTGACAATAGCAATTTAAAAAAATGAGTATATGAAAAACTAAAAGAAAAAGCGACTTGCATTTTCAAAATTTAGTTGTAGAGTGTTATTTCGTATATTTATACAAAATTTAAAAAGTTTTAAATCGCTGAAATTTTTTTCAGTAATGTTTATATCAAAACGTGTTCATGTTTATTAAAAATAGCAACTTTGAAATTGAATATCACGAAAATTAAGAGATATAGCGACTTGTACTTTTCAAAGTGATATTAAGGAATTTTCTATATGTATAATTTTAAAATGTTTCGATCACTGAAAAAGAAAATCAGTAATGTTTATTTTATGACGTGTATATGTTTATTGAAAATAGTAACTTAAGAGATATAGCGACTTGTACTTTTCAAAGTGATATTAAGGAATTTATTTACTATATTGTAAACCTAATTTTAGAATATATGAATCGCTGAAAAAGTTTTCAGTAATGCTAGTTTCAAGACGAGTACATCTCTATTGAAAATAGCAAGTTTAAAAATTAATATCTCGTAAACTAACAGAAATAGCCATTTGTACTTTTCAAATTCGAATGTAGGAAATTATTTTGTAAATGTATAATTATTTTCCAAATGTATGAATCTCTGAAAATAATCAGTAATGTTTAGACTTAGCTCTTTCGTTTCTTGTACCCTTCAAATAATATGTATGTATGTAATATGTGTATTAATGTATGAGAACCTAACGTAATACGCTTTGAGATGTTGAAATATAATTATGAAAATGAAAATGGGAATTGTATAATGATATGATTTTATTCTCTGTCATTTAAATATGCTTATATGTATGTTTTTGTTTATAAAGTTTTTATTAGTAGAACAGATGATTTTTCATGTTAAATGGTTATATAACATAAGTACTTTATAGGTGTGAGGTGGTTTTATTTATTTATTTACATAAATTTGATAAATATGACTTGGGGTGTACAAAATCCATGTTGGGGTTGTTTTGGGGTGCGATGCTCTGCAACAGGGTGACCATCTCCAATGCGGAAATCAGGATTCATGAACTGCAACTTTCTCGGGTACTTCTGCAGTATCGTCTGTTTAAGTGCACAGCTTATCTTTCTGCAACAATAGAAAATATACTCGAAAGCAACAAATATAAATTAGTGGTTAATGGTCATAGAAAATAATATGATTTTATTTGTAGATTATTAAGAATTATTTCAAGTATATATAATTATTATTTAAAAAGATATATTAATGCCGAAGAAAGTGAGAGATATTCAATATTACAAAAGAATGAATAAATATTTCAATCGATCAATTATAGATTTTAATGCATAATGTGTACGATATTAAAGTATTTTAATAATGAGGTATAAGTTACGTATTTTGTCGTATTATCGTACACATTCATAATTACGTATATATGGAACAAAATATATGTAGTAAAATATATAGGACATACAATGATATGATATATTAAAAATTATATACAAGATGAACACAATTCGTGACAGATGTTTAACATTAGAAAACATTTTTTTTTTTCAAATATCTATGGGGTGCTTTATACATAGTATTTACAGAATAAAATGTTAGAAAATTGTATATGGTAGAAATATTAAATAATTATCAATTAATGCAAACTATTTTCGATATAATATGAACAATTATTTAAATATAGCTTATATCTTGTATCTATACTAGAATAATCCCTCCAAATTAATGGTTAATATATCAAATGAAAATACAACTATGTATGAAGTATTATAAAAGCAAAAAAAAACTCACTTTGAATAAATGAAATCTATGGATATAACTCCAAGTCCTGCAGGTATCCTAACGTCCTCTCCAAGCACCAGGAAGTCGTCCTCGTGGTCACGATACACCAGCACACTACACACACGTCTTTACACTAGCACTGCAACAAACAAACTGAAAGAATTAATCCATGTAATAGTTAGGGTGTTAAATAATTTACCCCGTAGAAATACAAGTCAACAATTAAATAATAATGAGTCATTATAAATAATAATTGCTTCTTATGTATTATGTAATCAGTTCACGGTGTTTTGAATTTTATGAATGTAGAAGTGGCGCGAAAAAATTTGAGTACACAAAATACAAAATTACAATTTTTTTTTTATTGTAACATTTTATTAAATATGTGTGTTCTTTTCAGATGCAGCCGTGTGAAAAGCCGACATCCTGGTGTTGCAGACTTAGCGACTTGGAGTTCCGGCATTGTAAGCTGAAGCACTCAACAATGGTGAGTTACATTGTAGTAGATATTTTCTTGTAGTCTCGCCCATGGGGATTAGCTGTTAAATCTACGTTTTGATGAAAAGTACTAAAATTAAATTGAACAATATAATACTATATGTAGTAATCAAATAATATTACTACCAAGTTCATATCTCTACCCATTTTTGAATTATTGCCCCAAGAGTCAATATACCCCATTTTCAGATAAAAACTTCAAAATTTTCAAAAATCTAATTTTTATGGATCTAGATACTTTTCAATGCGCTGATTCCAAATTTGGAACCGCAGGTCGATATCTCGTTTCGTTCTCAAGATATTTAGATTCAAAGTTTTGCTCAAAACTGCCCATTTTTGGGTAATAACCCAAAAATGGGCCGAGATATGAATTTGGCGACAACACCATTCGATTCTACGGGCAAAATTACGTAAGTACACCAATTTTCATCATTTTTGAAAACCGCATACAATCTCTAAAGCAAAATAACTGAAAATGGTCAAAAATCGCAAAAATCCTAAGGGGTACCCCTTACGATTTTTTCAGATTTTGGCCATTTTCAAACTTTTATTCATAAAAAACGAACCGGTTGGTCAAAAATGATGAAAATTGGTATACTTATGTATTTTTGTCCGTAGAATCGAATGGTGATGTCGCCAAATTCATATCTCGACCCATTTTTTGGTTATTACCCAAAAATGGGCAGTTTTGAGCAAAACTTTGAATGTAAATATCTCGAGAACGAAACGAGTTATCGACCTGCGGTTTCAAAATTTGTAATCAGCGCATTGAGAAGTATCTAGATACATAAAAATTAGATTTTTGAAAATTTTGAAGTTTTTATCTGAAAATGGGGTATATTGACTTTTGAGGCAATAATTCAAAACTGAGTAGAGATATAAACTTGGTAGTAATTTTATTTGATTGTAAATACAATGTTACGTAAGTGTACGCATTTTTAGAGTATTTGAACAAATGTGTGAATTTTTAGAAAGAAAAGTATTGAAATAAAAATGAATAAATGCTATAAAAAAGTTCTTTGGAAAAGATTCTATATACTTAATGTTTAGGAGGACAACTTTTATTTATTTATTTACATAAATCTTATAACTAAATCTTGAGGGGCACCATTACATGTTGGGGTGTCTTCAGTGTGATGCTCTGCAACAATAGGATCATCTCTGACGCTGAAATTAGGATAGATATCTTTCTGCAACTCACTCACATCCTTCTACGGCTTTGCCAGGACTGTAATTCATATCTGTCACATGTTTCTGTAACAATAAAAATATAATCGAAATAATATTTGGATTAGTTGTTACAGATAATAATATGGATGGACTTAGAACTGTTTCAATCGTTTGTAATTATTAAAAATCAAATACCTAATATGAAAGTAAGTGTGAGAAATTTAACATTAAAAAGAATATTTAAATTTTTAATTATTTAAATATAAAATATTTGTAGTAAAATATATAGTATGTCCAATAATATATGATATGTGTATATGGTATTAGCACTATAATTCTAAATTAACTCAAATTCTTTTCCACACAACATCAACAATTATAATTCAAATATAAAGTATATATATATACACCCGAAATAGTCGTTAGAAATAATGGCTGATATATCCAATAATGGTTACTAAAAGTAGTTTAAAAATATAAAAAGAAACTTACTATGAATAAATTATTTCCCTAAGTATAAGTCCAAGTGTTGAACATGTCCAAAAGTCCTCTCCAGGCACTAGGAAGTCGTCGTCGAAGGCACAGTACACGAGCACACCACACGTCTGTTCACTAGCACTGTAACAATGAAACTGACAAACTGACAAAATTGATCTATGTAACAGTTAGGCATTAGATAACAATAATACAAAAAATGGTAGTCAACAATCAAAATAATGAGTATTTATAAATTATAGTTGATGTCTATGTATTACATAATTTTGTAGTCGCTCGTACAATTTTTTTTAAATTAATATTTGTAGACAAGGTCTATGGATTACCCGCGAAATATAATTAATGAACATTAGGGTTGAAAGAAAGGATGCTACTTTTTAATTTTGAAAAATTCAAAATGTTGATATTTGAGAATAAACGATCTATTCAAAAACGCTATTACAAAAAATCTTGTATGTAATACGTTGTGGAATGAGTGTTTTAGGCACTTGACGTGTTGTATCACCCGCTTACGCTCGTGCGTATAAATTTCACGTCGCGTGTCTAAAACTATCATTTCGCAACTTATTACAAAAATAGTTATTAAAAACTAAGTGAGATAGCGACTTGCAGTTTTCAAATTTGAATTCAGGGGGTGTTTTTCTATATGTACGCTAAGTTTCAGGAATTCGAATTGCTGAAATATAAAATTCTGTCATGTTTGTTACAATATAGGAAAATGTCTTTTATGTGTACCATGATAAAAGTAAAATATTTTAAAAACTAAGTGAGATAGTGACTTGCAGTTTTCAAATTTGAATTCAGGGGGTGTTTTTCGATATGTACACTAAGTTTCAGGAATTCGAATTGCTGAAAAATAAAATTCTGTCATGTTTGTTTCAAGATAGGAAAATGTCTCTTGTGCATACCATGATAAAAGTAAAATATTTTAAAAACTAAGTGAGATAGCGACTTACAGTTTTCAAATTTGAATTCAGGGGGTGTGTTTCTATATGTACGCTAAGTTTCAGGAATTCGAATTGCTGAAAAATAAAATTCTGTAATGTTTGTTTCAAGATAGGAAAATGTCTTTTATGTGTACCATGATAAAAGTAAAATATTTTAAAAACTAAGTGATATAGCGACTTGCAGTTTTCAAATTTGAATTCAGGGGGTTATATTCTGAATGTCTATGTTTCATGAAGTCGAATTGGAAATTTTAATTTTAGGGTTCAAAATTTCTAAAACTAAGTAAGATAGGAATTTGTATGTTTCAAATTTGATTTGCACATGCATCTTTGTATACATAAGCAACGTTTTAAAATTGTTGAAATGTTGATAAACTTTACATATTAATATGAATAGAAAAGTGGTATTATTAATACAAACACAAATTGCAGATACAATAAATAAGTTATTACATTTATAATTTTATTAATAAATCATTTCTTTTTGCAGATCATCAAGTTTTCGACGTTCCAGTGGTAAGAGACGCAGACATCGCGACTTGGAGAACCCGTCCGTGTGTCTACAGTATCCTGGGGCTTCTCTCCGGACCTGGTGGACATGATTTCGTTGTCTGGATCAGGAAACATCCCCTGCGGTATCGTGAAGTCGTGAACCGGTTCGCCTGATCTCCATACTTGAAATTCTATGAAATATAAATGTGAGAGTTACACTGTATATTCCACTAAACTTTGTCATGCGTTATTTCACATTCTTGTTTATTACTCCTACATGGTTAAAGATAGCAACTTGCACAATGAAAATTTGGAATCTACATAAAATTCTCTGTACGATACGTCTGATTATAATTTTTAACTTCGATTGGTTTAGGAGTTACGGGGCGTTAAAATACATGTATTTTCGTCAAATTTTCTCTGTACACTTTTCCATATTTTCATTTATCACTACTACAAGAATAAAGATAGTAAATAGGGAAGAAAAAATTTATATTTTACATAAAATTCGTCATTGGCAGACACATTTGTTTTGTGTTCAACAACTTAGAAGAAATGTAAATGTAATATCAAAGGTTCATACTTACCTATGGTGAATTTTCATAATATATCATCCGCTGTTGTATCATCACTGTTATATATCATCATTGGCGATTTTCACAGATCAGAATACACTTTGTAGTAAATATTACGTAACACTTACTCCAATTAGAATAACTTGTATAACACTTGGTATTAGTAAAACACTTTTACGGACAATTATACACATTTTAATAATAGGAAAGACTTTTTTTTAAATATACAGCAACTGTATAGTAAACTAACTCACGACACAATATAATTTTGAATAAGGATTAAACAATGAACACTAACGGAAGGACAGAGTCTTATGCAACATTTTAAATAATATCTAAAATTATAAGAAGCAGAAATACGTTGTATAAGTTAAAATGAATTTTGAATATTTAGATTTTATTGTAAATAATAATGTACATATGAACATTTAAATTTAGTGTACTATTAAATTATTAAATTTAGATTTTTTTTAAAAGTTTAAACAAAATGACAATTATTTAAAGCTATTTAAATATTTTAAAAATATTTATAGAGTAAATCTAACACTTTTAAAATATATAGCGAACTATACGATGTAAATAGAGAACGATTTCAATAAAAATTTCAAACTTTTTCGTTGCTATAGGGCACTACACGATTATTCACAAGCACACGATGTTCACTTCACCAAAGACTGAAAGGAACTGAAGTCTTTATTGTAAAAACATAATATTAATATTATCACGTAATACCCCCACTCTAATTAAGTGTTTATTTATTATATCTTTTGTACTTTGGCGCTCAAAATAAACAATGTTTATGTTTGTTTACAAGTTCTGCGAAGGGCCTAGTACACCCAGCAATAGGATACGGTGTCTACACTGGATGATGATAATATATGACTTTTTATAAGAATAAATAAATAAAATAGTAGTTTTCTTACCTTTCCTATGTAATAACAAAAGGGACAGGGAAATATCTTAATATTTAAGGATTTTTCCGAATTTTCCTATGCTATCTTTTAGTATTAAGTTCTCTAGGTACAAAAACAACCATCCGATAGGAGTCCGCCCTTTTATAAAGGGCTAAGGGCTTATTTGAGCCCTTAGGGAAAATTTGACCACGGATTTCATTTATGCAGATCTAAGTAAGGTTAACAACACTTGTCCGGATTTTCTAGCTCTTTTAGTTCAGGAATTAGCGCAGGCCCTTCGCCACAAACTTGAAGGGCAAATATATTGTAAACCAAAGGGTTTTCATCAATTCTGTGCAAGCCAATGGAAAGCGCGGGTTCGAATCCCTCCGATTCGCTATTTTCCGGCCCTTTAGCCCTATAAATGGACGAATTTAAGTGTTAGTCCCTTTAAAAAACTTTAAGGGCCCATATCTCGAAAACGGCTGGGTTTTCAGCGTTTTCCTTAAAACGCTGTTCCTTAGGGGAATTCGAATGAGTAATATAGGGTCAAATTACATCATACCAAAGTTTGAAGGGCGTAGGGCAAAGTTTTTTATAATAAGGGTTTTTGAAAATTTTTGAACATTTTTTGATTTTTTTTTGTTTACACCAAAATTTTATTATTTATTTTTTAAGCTCTATAAGCAATAAAATAACCATCCGTAGAACTCTTTCTCATTTTTGTTCCCCGGATACTATGGAAAATAATCGACTCAAAATGCGACACTTTTTAATTAAGAAATGCTTTATATCTCCTAAACTACAAAAGGTTGAAGGGCCGGACAATGTTTTTTAGACTAATTACGACCCGTAGAATACGAATCCGGTCTCACATTTAAAATATGAGAACTCTTTTCATTCCTGTTATCCGGATACCATCAAAAATTTTCGACTCAAAAACTGAGTAAATTCAGGTCATTGACCCCAAAAATTGGGTTAAGAAAAGTGTTGTAGCTCGTAAACTACAGAAGTTAGAAGGGCCGGACAGGGTTTTTTAGACAAATTACGACCCGTAGAACACGAATCCGGTCTCACATTGAAAATACGAGAACTCTTTTCATTCCTGTTATCCGGATACCATCAAAAATTTTCGACTCAAAAACTGAGTAAAATTGGGTTTAAAAAAAGTGTTATAGCTCCAAAACTATAAAAGCTAGAAAGGCCGGACAGGGTTTTTTAGACTAATTACGACCCGTAGAACACGAATCCGGTCTCACATTGAAAATATGAGAACTCTTTTCATTCCTGTTATCGGGATACCATCAAAAATTTGCGACTCAAAAACTGAGTAAAATTGGGTTTAAAAAAAGTGTTGTAGCTCCAAAACTACAAAAGCTAGAAAGGCCGAACAGGGTTTTTTAGACTAATTACGACCCGTAGAACACGAATCCGGTCTCACATTTAAAATATGAGAACTCTTTTCATTCCTGTTATCCTGATACCATCAAAAATTTTCGACTCAAAAACTGAGTAAAATTGGGTTTAAAAAAAGTGTTATAGCTCCAAAACTACAAAAGCTAGAAAGGCCGGAAAGGGTTTTTTAGACTAATTACGACCCGTAGAACACGAATCCGGTCTCACATTTAAAATATGAGAACTCTTTTCATTCCTGTTATCCTGATACCATCAAAAATTTTCGACTCAAAAACTGAGTAAAATTGGGTTTAATAAAAGTGTTATAGCTCCAAAACTACAAAAGCTAGAAAGGCCGGACAGGGTTTTTTAGACTAATTACTACCCGTAGGACACGAATCCGGTCTCACATTTAAAATATGAGAACTCTTTTCATTCCTGTTATTTTGATACCATCAAAAATTTTCGACTCAAAAACTGAGTAAAATTGGGTTAAGAAGAAAGTGTTATAGCTCCAAAACTATAAAAGCTAGAAGGGCCGGACTAGTTCTATTAGACTAAATACAATCCGTAGAACACGAATGAACATAAAAAAAATCCCATGTCTTATTTCCCTTATAAATGTTACATAACTACATACTTCCCTGTCTCTTTGTTGTGGTATATGCCCCTGAAATAAATGACGGGTTGTTAAATAAAAATTGTATTGGTTTAAAAAATATTTATTGTTTATTACGTTCAAGCTCAAATTGTATGTATTTGTATTTTATAAATAAATATGCTTAGCGATGTTTAAATAATAGTCTGTATAAATTTTACTTGTATTTATTGTTTATTTGTACTTTACATTGTTGTATTTCATGTAACTACCCTTAATGTACTTTGTAAATAAATAATATACTTACCCTTATTCTGAAAAATTAGAAATAGGGATGTTTAAATAATAGTTTTTATAAATTTTACTTGTATTTATTGTTTATTTGTACTTTACATTGTTGTATTTCATGTAACTACCCTTAATGTACTTTGTAAATAAATAATATACTTACCCTTATCCTGAAAAATTAGAAATAGGGATGTTTAAATAATAGTTTTTATAAATTTTACTTGTATTTATTGTTTATTTGTACTTTACATTGTTGTATTTCATGTAACTACCCTTAATGTACTTTGTAAATAAATAATATACTTACACTTATCCTGAAAAATTAGAAATAGGGATGTTTAAATAATAGTTTTTATAAATTTTACTTGTATTTATTGTTTATTTGTACTTTACATTGTTGTATTTCATGTAACTACCCTTAATGTACTTTGTAAATAAATAATATACTTACCCTTATCCTGAAAAATTAGAAATAGGGATGTTTAAATAATAGTTTGTATAAATTTTACTTGTATTTATTGTTTATTTATTCTTTACATTGTTGTATTTCACGTAACTACCCTCAACGTACTTTGTAAATAAATAATATACTTACCCTTGTCCTGAAAAATTAGAAATAGGGATGTTTAAATAATAGTTTGTATATATTTTACTTGTATTTATTGTTTATTTGTATTTTACATTGTTGTATTTCATGTAACTACCCTTAATGTACAATATATTACACAATAAAATATAAATTAAGATATAATTTGTTTATTTTTTACCCTTTTACTACCCCTACACGTATATAGTTCTTAAAATGGCCGCTAGAGGGCAGCACCTATTAGAAAGAGGGTTGCGCCTAAAATATAGGCAACCAGAAATACTGCTTCACTTTGAACATACATACGTACATACATTATTTTGGGGTTCTACCTAATGGGAATTTAACACACTAAATATGGGACGTTTAAAAATTGGACGAAAAGGCTCTAAAAAAGATGTATACGTCATGGGAATTTAACACATTAATTATGGGACGTTTACTATGGGAAAATTAGTCTCCGAAAACGGGATGATACATGGATGTTTGCAATGCTGAATGGAATCTCAAGATTGTGTGTTTATTAAGTAAGTCTGAATAGATTCTTATCTACTACACAAGAGTCGTTGTGTCTTTTATAATAGTATTTAAATCCTATTTCTAATATATCTAAATATTAAAGGCATCAAAAATTAGGTATGTACGTACGTATGTACACAAATGAAATTTTTTTGATTGATTTTAGACTCAAAGTTGGAACGTTTATCAATAGGTGCTGCCCCCTGGTGGCCGTTTTAAAAACTATATACGTGTAGGGACTTAGAAAAAAAAATCAATTTTTAAACAAAAATATATTTGTATTATATCAAAATTACAAGACTTTTTCTTATAAAAATTTATTGCTATTATTACAAAAGACTGTTTAGCATTATAATAAATTGTTATTAGATTTGTTGACAAATTTAGTAACAATTGTGAACAGAATTATAACACAAAAGAAACTTAAAAGACACTTGTGTTTGTAAATTCTGTTCATAATTATTTCTCACTAAGTTTGTTTAACAAATTTGGTGACAATCTTTTAACGTTGTCAAACAGGCTTTAGTTGTAAGTTAGAAATGTGTTTCGGAAAGTAAAACTATCACTATTCTGATTGTAAATATTATAAACTATTCTACATCTTTATTTTGTAATACAAGTTACTTTTATTACAAAATAAAAATGTAGAATAGTTTATAATATTTACAATCAAATTGAAATGACAGATATACGTTGTAAAACACATTTCTAATTTACAACTAAAGCCTGTTTAACAACGTTAAAAGATTGTCACCAAATTTGTTAAACAAACTTAGTGAGAAATAATTATGAACAGAATTTACAAACACAAATGTCTTTTACGTTTCTTTTGTGTTATAATTCTGTTCACAATTGTTACTAAATTTGTCAACAAATCTAATAACAATTTATAATAGTGTCAAACATGATTTAGTTATAAAACTAAAATGTTTGTTCCCAAATAAAATTATTATTATAGTTGTATTATTTGTTGTTAATTATTTTGTATCTTTATTCTGTGGACTGAATAAAGATGCAATAGAATTGAACACAAATAATATAACCATAATTTTATTTGGTAACAAACATTTCAGTTTTATAACTAATACGAAACTCTACATTTATATTATTTAAGTTTTAAAGTAAAATGATACTATATTAAGTAGAGTTTCGTTTACAATAGTAATTTAACAAATGAAATCTTGGTGGTCCCTAAATAAGATTCCTTGTTCCCATTTTTAAAGGTACAAAGATTTCTTATTCAGTTGAAGACCGTTTGACATTAAAATAAATTGTTATTAGATTTGTTGACAAATTTAGTAACAATTGTGAACAGAATTACAACACAAAAGAAACGTAGAAGATATTTGTGTTTGAAAATTCTGTTCATAATTATTTCCCAACTAAGTTTGTTAACAAATTTGGTGACAATTTTTTAACGTTACCAAACAGGCTTTAATTGTAAAATTGAAATGTTTGTTACCAAGTAAAATTATCATTATTTTGGTTGCAGATATTATAAACTATTTTGAATCTTTATTTTGTAATAAAAGTAACTTCTATTACAAAATAAAGATACAAAATAATTTGTATTTACAATCAAAATAATGATAATTTTGCTCGGTAACAAACATTTTAATTTTACAACTAAAGCCTGTTTGACACGTTAAAAAATTGTCACCAAATTTGTTAACAAGAAATAATTATGAGCAGAATATTTAAACACTAATGCCTTTTACGTTTCTTTTGTGTTATAATTCTGTTCACAATTGTTACTAAATTTGTCAACAAATCTAATAACAAATTATGACAATGTCAAACATGGTTTAGTTATAAAACTAAAACGTTTGTTACCGAATAAAATTATCATTATTATAGTTGTATTACTTGTTGTTAATTATTTTGCATCTTTATTCTGTGACTGAATAAAGATGCAGTAGAATTGAACACAAATAATATAACCATAATTTTATTTGGTAACAAACATTTCAGTTTTATAACTAATACGAAACTCTACATTAATATTATTTAAGTTTTAAGGTAAAATAATGCTATATTAAGTAGAGTTTCGTTTACAATACTAATTTAACAAATTAAATCTTGGTGGTCCCTAAATAAGATTCCTTGTTCCCATTTTTAAAGGTACAAAGATTTATTATTCAGTTGAAGACCGTTTCCGAAACTTTATATTATATTATATATTTTGTTACCACCCAAACCTCCCACTTACCAAAATATATAATATTTATTAATACAAAGTTTCGTTTACAATATTTAAAATCTAACTTTGCCCTGACCGCGTCTAAATACTTAATAATAATTACAATTTTTCACTAAAACTACCTACTTTACAACTAAAGGAACATGGGTATTAATTTAAAATAAACGCAATAAAAGTTTGTTTTATTTTACATACATTTTAAACAAATGAAGAAGAAGCCATGGTCTGCGTCTCCAATCGGCACTGCAATCTTGCAGATAGTGGCGGTGGGGAGTTTTTTTTTTTAACTTTAAAACTATCTTAGAACTAAAAACGAAACCCTTTATTTAATAAATAGTATATATAAGGGAAACACCGCCCTTAAATGCCAAACCCACGTTCCCTTATATATACCATTTATTAAATACAGTTTCGTGTACAATAATACTTATAATCTAACTTAAATTATTGTAGTTCCCCCCCAAATTAAATTAGTGAAGTGCGCAAACCCTATCTTACGTTAAAAATCTATTTCAAAGAAAAACAAATCTAAAAAAGCCTATCTTACGTTAATAACGATTTCAAAGAAAAGCAAGTCTAAAAATGTCAAGTTACGTTAATTTTTCTCTCTCTCTCGAAAAGCAAAAACAACCCTTCCTACTTATATCTAAGCTATCTTATGTCTACGCGAACTATCTTATATCTAGATTAAACTAAGCTAAAGGCGTGTGAGAGAGAAAGAGTACGAGCTAAGCAAATGGTGAGCACGCCGTGGCGTCGAACGCCGTTGTTGGTACTCACCGGAAGTTTACGAGGGGGTTAAGCCGACCCCACGCGATGCAAAGCATTTACGGCCTACAAACCGAACTAGATAGAGACCAGGCCAGCAGTTAAATGTAACTGACTAGGCTGGACGCCAACCTACCTAGCTACTCCCGGAGACATTCGCCCGCGCCTCTCGCGGATACCCTACACCGAACGCGGTTATTAACCCGTGTGCTCAACAAAGTTCATTCAAACAAAAACTTTACCTATTCGTTGCCATTACCATTAAATGATGATTACGTTGCCTCCGGATGAAGAGAGCACATATGGCCATAAGAAAGCTTCCTGTGTAATTATTCTTCTTAATCTCCCTTGAGCCCTTGATCCCATCACATGAGAGTGAAGCGATAACAACAGGGTTTACAAGGTTTTACGCTGGTACATATCAGTCCACTCAATTATGGCTATCGCGCACGAACCTACCTACCCAGCCCCTCTGACCGTGTGAAGTTAATTGAAAAAAGGAACCCGAACACCCCCAACAAATTTCGCAACTGTTACCTCCTTCCTGACTCATTCTATTGATATTAATAAAGAAAAGAAGAAGAAGAAAATAAAATTACTACATCAAAAATTTAAAAAATTACTGCAATTAAGAAAAATTGTAACCCCATCCACTCACTGATTCATACCCCGATACGTCCTTATTTTCTTTTCACAAGCACTCTCCCTAGCTACCGTCTGGGTAAGCCGCGGGTACGGTTACCGGTGCAACCGTAGACGCACGATTTTAGGATGATCGCCACGGGATGCACTTCAAATTAATCAATTTATTTTTAATTTTTAAAGAAAACGCGTGTTTGCTCGACGGCGCGATGAGCCAAAGTTTAATTAAAACCTGAAAATACATTTCCAAGAACTTAAAACTATAGTATTCCTCACGTACGAATGGCATTGCGCAAGTTCAATTCGCTTTATAATCTGTGCTGACATAAAACTATCTTTTCCTGCATCAAGAAATGCACAAGCAATCATTATTGATACATCACGTGACACTAAAATGTTAAAACACACGTTAATGTATACGAACTATGTTGATTATTTCAAATTATTTCCTAAACAGAGTTACAACAGACGGTTGCCTTATGAACCGATTCTATAAACTGTGACAAAAAAAAAACTACTTCAATTACGTGTCTAACAAGCTTACACTTTATTGTGCGCAATGCCATTCTTACGTAAATAATACTAACACTTATAAAGCTACTACTTATAAAGCTACTATTATTTTAATCTTCTAGATGTCCGATTCCTGAAAGACAAATGCTAATCAATTGTTCCCACATATTAATTTTATAGATAAATAGTCGATATTTCAATTTCAAATTGTTAGTATATCATAAGGACATTTATTAAAATTATATTTAATTTACTACAGTACTCAAAACTGAATTTGAGTTCTAGATAATATTTAGGCATATAGTCATATTCCTTTGACTATAAGTTCTCATGGTTGAGTATGAGAACAAAATAATAGTAATGCATAGTCATATTCCCTTGACTATACGTTCTCATGGCTGAGTATGAGAACCAGATAATAATTAGGCATATAATCATATTCCTTTGACTATAAGTTCTCATAGTTGAGTATGAGAACAAAATAATAATAATGCATAGTCATATTCCCTTGACTATACGTTCTCATGGCTGAGTATGAGAACAAGATAATAAATAGGCATAGATTCATATTCCTTTGACTGTAAGTTCTCATGGTTGATCATGAGTACAAGATAGTATTTTATAAATGTTACATCTACGAAAAAAATAAAGTTTTATACCAGTTCATCCATCGATGGCCGCCTACGTCGAAGATTCGTCTGGTGCTCAGCTATCCTTAAAGTTGCAAACTAAAGAAGCTTTTGTAAAACTGCTTTAGAATATCTGCAGTGTTGAAATCCATAGATCGAAAGTTGTATCCAAATTTGTCAAGTTTCTTGCCGCATCAGACCAACAAAGGTCTTCCTATTAAGTATTAATTATTAGTTTGTGGTACTCCTTAAACCATTTAAAAAACCGTTGGATACAATTTCGTATGGCAAACGAGTATTCATTACGCAAGACACTTGTACAATGCGATAATGTATCCAACAGATTTAAATGGTTACAAATATATTTGAAATTTTCTTTAATTTGACATTTCGAAAGCACATTTCATAAAAAATAGTACAGAGAAGGCCACCCAGTTACTACACTCAAACAACGTAAGATAAACATTCATATATTAACATTTTGTACATCATTTCACGTAAGAAAATAGTGATGAGAAGATAGATGCAGTTTGATCTTCTCTATGCACTATTATAATGACAACAGAAATATAAAATAATAAATAATAGTATTAGCCAATAACTAGATTTGAACTAGTAAATTTTTTATTCTAATATTCAACTCGTAGAGACTTTAAAGAATTGTTGCATTACCAACAATATTAGCTGTTCCAACAAAAAATATTGACAACAGAAATATAAAATAATAAGTATTGACCAATAACTAGATTTGAACTAGTTAATTTTTCATTCTACGATTCGACTCGTAGACTTTGAAGTATTGTTGCGTTAACAACAATATTAGCTGTTCCAACAAATAATATTGACAACAGAAATATAAAATAAAAGATAAATATAAATATCCACTTACATTTGGTGATTTCTTGCTGTCTGAACCGCTAGGATTATATTCTCTGTTCTTTTAAATTTGTATCTGAACATTCTGAACCGATAGGATTCTGTTCTCTGCTCTTTTAAATTTATATCTCGGCTCTGGATATTATTTCAAATGGTTTGGAACACTGCAGATTCGATGATTTCTTCTGAAAAGAAAATAATTCATTGTAATATACAATAAAATTATCAATTCGTTTGACATTAGTTTACTTGAGAAAGAATATTGACAGATAAAAATAATTTATAGTTGAAATATTGTTTAAATTTACTATTATTGATAATTTGCAACAATATGAAACCCCAAATATATGCACTTTAAATGAATAAAATTACACTTACAAATCAAGTGCATCTTTTGCTCATTTTAACCTTCAAACTTTGGTATATATTTAGTCATAAATATGAGTGGATACATCACTGAAAACTTTACTAATCGATTTTAGGTAAATAGATGAACAAATTCACAAATTTTCAGAATAATCACTGAAGTAATGCAACTTTTATGGATCAAAGTACGTAGCCAAAAAGAAAACAAACAACGTGTACAAAATGGCGATTGTAGAAAGTTGTTGTACTATCCAACCTACATAACATTGACTCTGATATCAGCGCCAAAATGTTCGAACTAAACGCCGACAGATTAATAATAAATTCTAATTAAGGGAAAATGATACTTTTCATTTAAATACAGAGTGATCAGATTTTTACTCGCATAGTGACTATTTGAAGTTACCATTTTTTTATTATTTGCTTTGTCTAACTGTACCAGAGGGGTACGACAATTGAAAGTTTCAACACATATGTACAAAAGTTCATAGAATCGAATGGCGCAAAGCGCGTCACTGTATCTTTTACCGTTCAATAGTTATAGGCCGGCAAAGCGAAAAAACCATCAGAGATTTCTAATCAAAATAAAAATTTCTATTTTGAAAACTAAGGCCTAGGGAATTTTTTCATTATTTTTCCCGTAATCTACATGTCTGAATTAAAGGAAAATGATACTTTTCATTTAAATACAGGGTGATCGGATTTTTACTCGGATAGTGACTATTTGAAGTTACCATTTTTTTATTATTTGCTTTGTCTAACTGTACCAGAGGGGTACGACAATTGAAAGTTTCAACACATATGTACAAAAGTTCATAGAATCGAATGGCGCAAAGCGCGTCACTGTATCTTTTACCGTTCATTAGTTATAGGCCGGCAAAGCGAAAAAACCATCAGAGATTTCTAATCAAAATAAAAATTTCTATTTTGAAAACTAAGGCCTAGGGATTTTTTAAATTATTTATCCCGTAATCTACATGTCTGAATTAAGGGAAAATGATACTTTTCATTTAAATACAGGGTGATCGGATTTTTACTCGGATAGTGACTATTTGAAGTTACCATTTTTTTATTATTTGCTTTGTCTAACTGTACCAGAGGGGTACGACAATTGAAAGTTTCAACACATATGTACAAAAGTTCATAGAATCGAATGGCGCAAAGCGCGTCACTGTATCTTTTACCGTTCAATAGTTATAGGCCGGCAAAGCGAAAAAACCATCAGAGATTTCTAATCAAAATAAAAATTTCTATTTTGAAAACTAAGGCCTAGGGAATTTTTTCATTATTTTTCCCCTAATCTACATGTCTGAATTAAAGGAAATTGATACTTTTCATTTAAATACAG
The DNA here is from genome assembly GCA_943142095.1 of Ophonus ardosiacus. Lineage (NCBI taxonomy): Eukaryota > Metazoa > Arthropoda > Insecta > Coleoptera > Carabidae > Ophonus > Ophonus ardosiacus. The sequence continues at coordinate 24,826,064 of OW964839.1, forward strand.
GGTGATCGGATTTTTACTCGGATAGTGACTATTTGAAGTTACCATTTTTTTATTATTTGCTTTGTCTAACTGTACCAGAGGGGTACGACAATTGAAAGTTTCAACACATATGTACAAAAGTTCATAGAATCGAATGGCGCAAAGCGCGTCACTGTATCTTTTACCGTTCATTAGTTATAGGCCGGCAAAGCGAAAAAACCATCAGAGATTTCTAATCAAAATAAAAATTTCTATTTTGAAAACTAAGGCCTAGGGATTTTTTAAATTATTTATCCCGTAATCTACATGTCTGAATTAAGGGAAAATGATACTTTTCATTTAAATACAGGGTGATCGGATTTTTACTCGGATAGTGACTATTTGAAGTTACCATTTTTTTATTATTTGCTTTGTCCAACTGTACCAGAGGGGTACGACAATTGAAAGTTTCAACACATATGTACAAAAGTTCATAGAATCGAATGGCGCAAAGCGCGTCACTGTATCTTTTACCGTTCATTAGTTATAGGCCGGCAAAGCGAAAAAACCATCAGAGATTTCTAATCAAAATAAAAATTTCTATTTTGAAAATTAAGGCCTAGGGAATTTTTTCATTATTTTTCCCGTAATTTACATGTCTGAATTAAAGGAAAATGATACTTTTCATTTAAATACAGGGTGATCGGATTTTTACTCGGATAGTGACTATTTGAAGTTACCATTTTTTTATTATTTGCTTTGTCGAACTGTACCAGAGGGGTACGACAATTGAAAGTTTCAACACATATGTACAAAAGTTCATAGAATCGAATGGCGCAAAGCGCGTCACTGTATCTTTTACCGTTCATTAGTTATAGGCCGGCAAAGCGAAAAAACCATCAGAGATTTCTAATCAAAATAAAAATTTCTATTTTGAAAATTAAGGCCTAGGGAATTTTTTCATTATTTTTCCCGTAATTTACATGTCTGAATTAAAGGAAAATGATACTTTTCATTTAAATACAGGGTGATCGGATTTTTACTCGGATAGTGACTATTTGAAGTTACCATTTTTTTATTATTTGCTTTGTCCAACTGTACCAGAGGGGTACGACAATTGAAAGTTTCAACACATATGTACAAAAGTTCATAGAATCGAATGGCGCAAAGCGCGTCACTGTATCTTTTACCGTTCATTAGTTATAGGCCGGCAAAGCGAAAAAACCATCAGAGATTTCTAATCAAAATAAAAATTTCTATTTTGAAAACTAAGGCCTAGGGATTTTTTAAATTATTTTTCCCGTAATCTACATGTCTGAATTAAGGGAAAATGATACTTTTCATTTAAATACAGGGTGATCGGATTTTTACTCGGATAGTGACTATTTGAAGTTACCATTTTTTTATTATTTGCTTTGTCTAACTGTACCAGAGGGGTACGACAATTGAAAGTTTCAACACATATGTACAAAAGTTCATAGAATCGAATGGCGCAAAGCGCGTCACTGTATCTTTTACCGTTCAATAGTTATAGGCCGGCAAAGCGAAAAAACCATCAGAGATTTCTAATCAAAATAAAAATTTCTATTTTGAAAACTAAGGCCTAGGGAATTTTTTCATTATTTTTCCCCTAATCTACATGTCTGAATTAAAGGAAATTGATACTTTTCATTTAAATACAGGGTGATCGGATTTTTACTCGGATAGTGACTATTTGAAGTTACCATTTTTTTATTATTTGCTTTGTCTAACTGTACCAGAGGGGTACGACAATTGAAAGTTTCAACACATATGTACAAAAGTTCATAGAATCGAATGGCGCAAAGCGCGTCACTGTATCTTTTACCGTTCATTAGTTATAGGCCGGCAAAGCGAAAAAACCATCAGAGATTTCTAATCAAAATAAAAATTTCTATTTTGAAAACTAAGGCCTAGGGATTTTTTAAATTATTTTTCCCGTAATCTACATGTCTGAATTAAGGGAAAATGATACTTTTCATTTAAATACAGGGTGATCGGATTTTTACTCGGATAGTGACTATTTGAAGTTACCATTTTTTTATTATTTGCTTTGTCTAACTGTACCAGAGGGGTACGACAATTGAAAGTTTCAACACATATGTACAAAAGTTCATAGAATCGAATGGCGCAAAGCGCGTCACTGTATCTTTTACCGTTCATTAGTTATAGGCCGGCAAAGCGAAAAAACCATCAGAGATTTCTAATCAAAATAAAAATTTCTATTTTGAAAACTAAGGCCTAGGGAATTTTTTCATTATTTTTCCCCTAATCTACATGTCTGAATTAAAGGAAATTGATACTTTTCATTTAAATACAGGGTGATCGGATTTTTACTCGGATAGTGACTATTTGAAGTTACCATTTTTTTATTATTTGCTTTGTCTAACTGTACCAGAGGGGTACGACAATTGAAAGTTTCAACACATATGTACAAAAGTTCATAGAATCGAATGGCGCAAAGCGCGTCACTGTATCTTTTACCGTTCATTAGTTATAGGCCGGCAAAGCGAAAAAACCATCAGAGATTTCTAATCAAAATAAAAATTTCTATTTTGAAAACTAAGGCCTAGGGAATTTTTTCATTATTTTTCCCCTAATCTACATGTCTGAATTAAAGGAAATTGATACTTTTCATTTAAATACAGGGTGATCGGATTTTTACTCGGATAGTGACTATTTGAAGTTACCATTTTTTTATTATTTGCTTTGTCTAACTGTACCAGAGGGGTACGACAATTGAAAGTTTCAACACATATGTACAAAAGTTCATAGAATCGAATGGCGCAAAGCGCGTCACTGTATCTTTTACCGTTCATTAGTTATAGGCCGGCAAAGCGAAAAAACCATCAGAGATTTCTAATCAAAATAAAAATTTCTATTTTGAAAACTAAGGCCTAGGGATTTTTTAAATTATTTTTCCCGTAATCTACATGTCTGAATTAAGGGAAAATGATACTTTTCATTTAAATACAGGGTGATCGGATTTTTACTCGGATAGTGACTATTTGAAGTTACCATTTTTTTATTATTTGCTTTGTCTAACTGTACCAGAGGGGTACGACAATTGAAAGTTTCAACACATATGTACAAAAGTTCATAGAATCGAATGGCGCAAAGCGCGTCACTGTATCTTTTACCGTTCATTAGTTATAGGCCGGCAAAGCGAAAAAACCATCAGAGATTTCTAATCAAAATAAAAATTTCTATTTTGAAAACTAAGGCCTAGGGAATTTTTTCATTATTTTTCCCCTAATCTACATGTCTGAATTAAAGGAAATTGATACTTTTCATTTAAATACAGGGTGATCGGATTTTTACTCGGATAGTGACTATTTGAAGTTACCATTTTTTTATTATTTGCTTTGTCTAACTGTACCAGAGGGGTACGACAATTGAAAGTTTCAACACATATGTACAAAAGTTCATAGAATCGAATGGCGCAAAGCGCGTCACTGTATCTTTTACCGTTCATTAGTTATAGGCCGGCAAAGCGAAAAAACCATCAGAGATTTCTAATCAAAATAAAAATTTCTATTTTGAAAACTAAGGCCTAGGGATTTTTTAAATTATTTTTCCCGTAATCTACATGTCTGAATTAAGGGAAAATGATACTTTTCATTTAAATACAGGGTGATCGGATTTTTACTCGGATAGTGACTATTTGAAGTTACCATTTTTTTATTATTTGCTTTGTCTAACTGTACCAGAGGGGTACGACAATTGAAAGTTTCAACACATATGTACAAAAGTTCATAGAATCGAATGGCGCAAAGCGCGTCACTGTATCTTTTACCGTTCATTAGTTATAGGCCGGCAAAGCGAAAAAACCATCAGAGATTTCTAATCAAAATAAAAATTTCTATTTTGAAAACTAAGGCCTAGGGAATTTTTTTCATTATTTTTCCCGTAATCTACATGTCTGAATTAAAGGAAAATGATACTTTTCATTTAAATACAGGGTGATCGGATTTTTACTCGGATAGTGACTATTTGAAGTTACCATTTTTTTATTATTTGCTTTGTCTAACTGTACCAGAGGGGTACGACAATTGAAAGTTTCAAAACATATGTACAAAAGTTCATAGAATCGAATGGCGCAAAGCGCGTCACTGTATCTTTTACCGTTCATTAGTTATAGGCCGGCAAAGCGAAAAAACCATCAGAGATTTCTAATCAAAATAAAAATTTCTATTTTGAAAACTAAGGCCTAGGGATTTTTTAAATTATTTTTCCCGTAATCTACATGTCTGAATTAAGGGAAAATGATACTTTTCATTTAAATACAGGGTGATCGGATTTTTACTCGGATAGTGACTATTTGAAGTTACCATTTTTTTATTATTTGCTTTGTCTAACTGTACCAGAGGGGTACGACAATTGAAAGTTTCAACACATATGTACAAAAGTTCATAGAATCGAATGGCGCAAAGCGCGTCACTGTATCTTTTACCGTTCATTAGTTATAGGCCGGCAAAGCGAAAAAACCATCAGAGATTTCTAATCAAAATAAAAATTTCTATTTTGAAAACTAAGGCCTAGGGAATTTTTTTCATTATTTTTCCCGTAATCTACATGTCTGAATTAAAGGAAAATGATACTTTTCATTTAAATACAGGGTGATCGGATTTTTACTCGGATAGTGACTATTTGAAGTTACCATTTTTTTATTATTTGCTTTGTCTAACTGTACCAGAGGGGTACGACAATTGAAAGTTTCAAAACATATGTACAAAAGTTCATAGAATCGAATGGCGCAAAGCGCGTCACTGTATCTTTTACCGTTCATTAGTTATAGGCCGGCAAAGCGAAAAAACCATCAGAGATTTCTAATCAAAATAAAAATTTCTATTTTGAAAACTAAGGCCTAGGGAATTTTTTCATTATTTTTCCCCTAATCTACATGTCTGAATTAAAGGAAATTGATACTTTTCATTTAAATACAGGGTGATCGGATTTTTACTCGGATAGTGACTATTTGAAGTTACCATTTTTTTATTATTTGCTTTGTCTAACTGTACCAGAGGGGTACGACAATTGAAAGTTTCAACACATATGTACAAAAGTTCATAGAATCGAATGGCGCAAAGCGCGTCACTGTATCTTTTACCGTTCATTAGTTATAGGCCGGCAAAGCGAAAAAACCATCAGAGATTTCTAATCAAAATAAAAATTTCTATTTTGAAAACTAAGGCCTAGGGATTTTTTAAATTATTTTTCCCGTAATCTACATGTCTGAATTAAGGGAAAATGATACTTTTCATTTAAATACAGGGTGATCGGATTTTTACTCGGATAGTGACTATTTGAAGTTACCATTTTTTTATTATTTGCTTTGTCTAACTGTACCAGAGGGGTACGACAATTGAAAGTTTCAACACATATGTACAAAAGTTCATAGAATCGAATGGCGCAAAGCGCGTCACTGTATCTTTTACCGTTCATTAGTTATAGGCCGGCAAAGCGAAAAAACCATCAGAGATTTCTAATCAAAATAAAAATTTCTATTTTGAAAACTAAGGCCTAGGGAATTTTTTCATTATTTTTCCCCTAATCTACATGTCTGAATTAAAGGAAATTGATACTTTTCATTTAAATACAGGGTGATCGGATTTTTACTCGGATAGTGACTATTTGAAGTTACCATTTTTTTATTATTTGCTTTGTCTAACTGTACCAGAGGGGTACGACAATTGAAAGTTTCAACACATATGTACAAAAGTTCATAGAATCGAATGGCGCAAAGCGCGTCACTGTATCTTTTACCGTTCATTAGTTATAGGCCGGCAAAGCGAAAAAACCATCAGAGATTTCTAATCAAAATAAAAATTTCTATTTTGAAAACTAAGGCCTAGGGATTTTTTAAATTATTTTTCCCGTAATCTACATGTCTGAATTAAGGGAAAATGATACTTTTCATTTAAATACAGGGTGATCGGATTTTTACTCGGATAGTGACTATTTGAAGTTACCATTTTTTTATTATTTGCTTTGTCTAACTGTACCAGAGGGGTACGACAATTGAAAGTTTCAACACATATGTACAAAAGTTCATAGAATCGAATGGCGCAAAGCGCGTCACTGTATCTTTTACCGTTCATTAGTTATAGGCCGGCAAAGCGAAAAAACCATCAGAGATTTCTAATCAAAATAAAAATTTCTATTTTGAAAACTAAGGCCTAGGGAATTTTTTTCATTATTTTTCCCGTAATCTACATGTCTGAATTAAAGGAAAATGATACTTTTCATTTAAATACAGGGTGATCGGATTTTTACTCGGATAGTGACTATTTGAAGTTACCATTTTTTTATTATTTGCTTTGTCTAACTGTACCAGAGGGGTACGACAATTGAAAGTTTCAAAACATATGTACAAAAGTTCATAGAATCGAATGGCGCAAAGCGCGTCACTGTATCTTTTACCGTTCATTAGTTATAGGCCGGCAAAGCGAAAAAACCATCAGAGATTTCTAATCAAAATAAAAATTTCTATTTTGAAAACTAAGGCCTAGGGATTTTTTAAATTATTTTTCCCGTAATCTACACGTCTGAATTAAGGGAAAATGATACTTTTCATTTAAATACAGGGTGATCGGATTTTTACTCGGATAGTGACTATTTGAAGTTACCATTTTTTTATTATTTGCTTTGTCTAACTGTACCAGAGGGGTACGACAATTGAAAGTTTCAACACATATGTACAAAAGTTCATAGAATCGAATGGCGCAAAGCGCGTCACTGTATCTTTTACCGTTCATTAGTTATAGGCCGGCAAAGCGAAAAAACCATCAGAGATTTCTAATCAAAATAAAAATTTCTATTTTGAAAACTAAGGCCTAGGGAATTTTTTTCATTATTTTTCCCGTAATCTACATGTCTGAATTAAAGGAAAATGATACTTTTCATTTAAATACAGGGTGATCGGATTTTTACTCGGATAGTGACTATTTGAAGTTACCATTTTTTTATTATTTGCTTTGTCTAACTGTACCAGAGGGGTACGACAATTGAAAGTTTCAAAACATATGTACAAAAGTTCATAGAATCGAATGGCGCAAAGCGCGTCACTGTATCTTTTACCGTTCATTAGTTATAGGCCGGCAAAGCGAAAAAACCATCAGAGATTTCTAATCAAAATAAAAATTTCTATTTTGAAAACTAAGGCCTAGGGAATTTTTTCATTATTTTTCCCGTAATCTACATGTCTGAATTAAAGGAAAATGATACTTTTCATTTAAATACAGGGTGATCGGATTTTTACTCGGATAGTGACTATTTGAAGTTACCATTTTTTTATTATTTGCTTTGTCTAACTGTACCAGAGGGGTACGACAATTGAAAGTTTCAACACATATGTACAAAAGTTCATAGAATCGAATGGCGCAAAGCGCGTCACTGGATCTTTTACCGTTCATTAGTTATAGGCCGGCAAAGCGAAAAAACCATCAGAGATTTCTAATCAAAATAAAAATTTCTATTTTGAAAACTAAGGCCTAGGGATTTTTTAAATTATTTTTCCCGTAATCTACATGTCTGTATTAAGGGAAAATGATACTTTTCATTTAAATACAGGGTGATCGGATTTTTACTCGGATAGTGACTATTTGAAGTTACCATTTTTTTATTATTTGCTTTGTCTAACTGTACCAGAGGGGTACGACAATTGAAAGTTTCAACACATATGTACAAAAGTTCATAGAATCGAATGGCGCAAAGCGCGTCACTGTATCTTTTACCGTTCATTAGTTATAGGCCGGCAAAGCGAAAAAACCATCAGAGATTTCTAATCAAAATAAAAATTTCTATTTTGAAAACTAAGGCCTAGGGAATTTTTTCATTATTTTTCCCCTAATCTACATGTCTGAATTAAAGGAAAATGATACTTTTCATTTAAATACAGGGTGATCGGATTTTTACTCGGATAGTGACTATTTGAAGTTACCATTTTTTTATTATTTGCTTTGTCTAACTGTACCAGAGGGGTACGACAATTGAAAGTTTCAAAACATATGTACAAAAGTTCATAGAATCGAATGGCGCAAAGCGCGTCACTGTATCTTTTACCGTTCATTAGTTATAGGCCGGCAAAGCGAAAAAACCATCAGAGATTTCTAATCAAAATAAAAATTTCTATTTTGAAAACTAAGGCCTAGGGAATTTTTTCATTATTTTTCCCCTAATCTACATGTCTGAATTAAAGGAAAATGATACTTTTCATTTAAATACAGGGTGATCGGATTTTTACTCGGATAGTGACTATTTGAAGTTACCATTTTTTTATTATTTGCTTTGTCTAACTGTACCAGAGGGGTACGACAATTGAAAGTTTCAACACATATGTACAAAAGTTCATAGAATCGAATGGCGCAAAGCGCGTCACTGTATCTTTTACCGTTCATTAGTTATAGGCCGGCAAAGCGAAAAAACCATCAGAGATTTCTAATCAAAATAAAAATTTCTATTTTGAAAACTAAGGCCTAGGGATTTTTTAAATTATTTTTCCCGTAATCTACATGTCTGAATTAAGGGAAAATGATACTTTTCATTTAAATACAGGGTGATCGGATTTTTACTCGGATAGTGACTATTTGAAGTTACCATTTTTTTATTATTTGCTTGGTCTACCTGTACCAGAGGGGTACGACAATTAAAAGTTTCAACACATATGTACAAAAGTTCATAGAATCGAATGGCGCAAAGCGCGTCACTGTATCTTTAACCGTTCATTAGTTATAGGCCGGCAAAGCGAAAAAACCATCAGAGATTTCTAATCAAAATAAAAATTTCTATTTTGAAAACTAAGGCCTAGGGAATTTTTTCATTATTTTTCCCCTAATCTACATGTCTGAATTAAAGGAAATTGATACTTTTCATTTAAATACAGGGTGATCGGATTTTTACTCGGATAGTGACTATTTGAAGTTACCATTTTTTTATTATTTGCTTTGTCTAACTGTACCAGAGGGGTACGACAATTGAAAGTTTCAACACATATGTACAAAAGTTCATAGAATCGAATGGCGCAAAGCGCGTCACTGTATCTTTTACCGTTCATTAGTTATAGGCCGGCAAAGCGAAAAAACCATCAGAGATTTCTAATCAAAATAAAAATTTCTATTTTGAAAACTAAGGCCTAGGGATTTTTTAAATTATTTTTCCCGTAATCTACATGTCTGAATTAAGGGAAAATGATACTTTTCATTTAAATACAGGGTGATCGGATTTTTACTCGGATAGTGACTATTTGAAGTTACCATTTTTTTATTATTTGCTTTGTCTAACTGTACCAGAGGGGTACGACAATTGAAAGTTTCAACACATATGTACAAAAGTTCATAGAATCGAATGGCGCAAAGCGCGTCACTGTATCTTTTACCGTTCATTAGTTATAGGCCGGCAAAGCGAAAAAACCATCAGAGATTTCTAATCAAAATAAAAATTTCTATTTTGAAAACTAAGGCCTAGGGAATTTTTTCATTATTTTTCCCGTAATCTACATGTCTGAATTAAAGGAAAATGATACTTTTCATTTAAATACAGGGTGATCGGATTTTTACTCGGATAGTGACTATTTGAAGTTACCATTTTTTTATTATTTGCTTTGTCTAACTGTACCAGAGGGGTACGACAATTGAAAGTTTCAAAACATATGTACAAAAGTTCATAGAATCGAATGGCGCAAAGCGCGTCACTGTATCTTTTACCGTTCATTAGTTATAGGCCGGCAAAGCGAAAAAACCATCAGAGATTTCTAATCAAAATAAAAATTTCTATTTTGAAAACTAAGGCCTAGGGAATTTTTTCATTATTTTTCCCGTAATCTACATGTCTGAATTAAAGGAAAATGATACTTTTCATTTAAATACAGGGTGATCGGATTTTTACTCGGATAGTGACTATTTGAAGTTACCATTTTTTTATTATTTGCTTTGTCTAACTGTACCAGAGGGGTACGACAATTGAAAGTTTCAACACATATGTACAAAAGTTCATAGAATCGAATGGCGCAAAGCGCGTCACTGTATCTTTTACCGTTCATTAGTTATAGGCCGGCAAAGCGAAAAAACCATCAGAGATTTCTAATCAAAATAAAAATTTCTATTTTGAAAACTAAGGCCTAGGGATTTTTTAAATTATTTTTCCCGTAATCTACATGTCTGAATTAAGGGAAAATGATACTTTTCATTTAAATACAGGGTGATCGGATTTTTACTCGGATAGTGACTATTTGAAGTTACCATTTTTTTATTATTTGCTTTGTCTAACTGTACCAGAGGGGTACGACAATTGAAAGTTTCAAAACATACGTACAAAAGTTCATAGAATCGAATGGCGCAAAGCGCGTCACTGTATCTTTTACCGTTCATTAGTTATAGGCCGGCAAAGCGAAAAAACCATCAGAGATTTCTAATCAAAATAAAAATTTCTATTTTGAAAACTAAGGCCTAGGGATTTTTTAAATTATTTTTCCCGTAATCTACATGTCTGAATTAAGGGAAAATGATACTTTTCATTTAAATACAGGGTGATCTGATTTTTACTCGGATAGTGACTATTTGAAGTTACCAATTTTTTATTATTTGCTTTGTCTAACTGTACCAGAGGGGTACGACAATTGAAAGTTTCAACACATATGTACAAAAGTTCATAGAATCGAATAGCGCAAAGCGCGTCACTGTATCTTTTACCGTTCATTAGTTATAGGCCGGCAAAGCGAAAAAACCATCAGAGATTTCTAATCAAAATAAAAATTTCTATTTTGAAAACTAAGGCCTAGGGAATTTTTTAATTATTTTTCCCGTAATCAACATGTCTGAATTAAGGGAAAATTATACTTTTCATTTAAATACAGGGTGATCGGATTTTTACTCGGATAGTGACTATTTGAAGTTACCATTTTTTTATTATTTGCTTCGTCTAACTATACCAGAGGGGTACGACAATTGAAAGTTTCAACACATATGTACAAAAGTTCATAGAATCGAATGGCGCAAAGCGCGTCACTGTATCTTTTACCGTTCATTAGTTATAGGCCGGCAAAGCGAAAAAACCATCAGAGATTTCTAATCAAAATAAAAATTTCTATTTTGAAAACTAAGGCCTAGGGATTTTTTAAATTATTTTTCCCGTAATCTACATGTCTGAATTAAGGGAAAATGATACTTTTCATTTAAATACAGGGTGATCGGATTTTTACTCGGATAGTGACTATTTGAAGTTACCATTTTTTTATTATTTGCTTTGTCTAACTGTACCAGAGGGGTACGACAATTGAAAGTTTCAAAACATACGTACAAAAGTTCATAGAATCGAATGGCGCAAAGCGCGTCACTGTATCTTTTACCGTTCATTAGTTATAGGCCGGCAAAGCGAAAAAACCATCAGAGATTTCTAATCAAAATAAAAATTTCTATTTTGAAAACTAAGGCCTAGGGAATTTTTTAATTATTTTTCCCGTAATCAACATGTCTGAATTAAGGGAAAATTATACTTTTCATTTAAATACAGGGTGATCGGATTTTTACTCGGATAGTGACTATTTGAAGTTACCATTTTTTTATTATTTGCTTCGTCTAACTGTTCCAGAGGGGTACGACAATTGAAAGTTTCAACACATATGTACAAAAGTTCATAGAATCGAATGGCGCAAAGCGCGTCAACGTATCTTTTACCGTTCATTAGTTATAGGCCGGCAAAGCGAAAAAACCATCAGAGATTTCTAATCAAAATAAAAATTTCTATTTTGAAAACTAAGGCCTAGGGAATTTTTTAATTATTTTTCCCGTAATCAACATGTCTGAATTAAGGGAAAATTATACTTTTCATTTAAATACAGGGTGATCGGATTTTTACTCGGATAGTGACTATTTGAAGTTACCATTTTTTTATTATTTGCTTCGTCTAACTGTTCCAGAGGGGTACGACAATTGAAAGTTTCAACACATATGTACAAAAGTTCATAGAATCGAATGGCGCAAAGCGCGTCAACGTATCTTTTACCGTTCATTAGTTATAGGCCGGCAAAGCGAAAAAACCATCAGAGATTTCTAATCAAAATAAAAATTTCTATTTTGGATACTAAGGCCTAGGGAATTTTTTAATTATTTTTCCCGTAATCAACATGTCTGAATTAAGGGAAAATTATACTTTTCATTTAAATACAGGGTGATCGGATTTTTACTCGGATAGTGACTATTTGAAGTTACCATTTTTTTATTATTTGCTTCGTCTAACTGTACCAGAGGGGTACGACAATTGAAAGTTTCAACACATATGTACAAAAGTTCATAGAATCGAATGGCGCAAAGCGCGTCAACGTATCTTTTACCGTTCATTAGTTATAGGCCGGCAAAGCGAAAAAACCATCAGAGATTTCTAATCAAAATAAAAATTTCTATTTTGAAAACTAAGGCCTAGGGAATTTTTTAATTATTTTTCCCGTAATCAACATGTCTGAATTAAGGGAAAATGATACTTTTCATTTAAATACAGGGTGATCGGATTTTTACTCGGATAGTGACTATTTGAAGTTACCATTTTTTTATTATTAGCTTTGTCTAACTGTACCAGAGGGGTACGACAATTGAAAGTTTCAACACATATGTACAAAAGTTCATAGAATCGAATAGCGCAAAGCGCGTCACTGTATCTTTTACCGTTCATTAGTTATAGGCCGGCAAAGCGAAAAAACCATCAGAGATTTCTAATCAAAATAAAAATTTCTATTTTGAAAACTAAGGCCTAGGGAATTTTTTAATTATTTTTCCCGTAATCAACATGTCTGAATTAAGGGAAAATTATACTTTTCATTTAAATACAGGGTGATCGGATTTTTACTCGGATAGTGACTATTTGAAGTTACCATTTTTTTATTATTTGCTTCGTCTAACTGTACCAGAGGGGTACGACAATTGAAAGTTTCAACACATATGTACAAAAGTTCATAGAATCGAATGGCGCAAAGCGCGTCAACGTATCTTTTACCGTTCATTAGTTATAGGCCGGCAAAGCGAAAAAACCATCAGAGATTTCTAATCAAAATAAAAATTTCTATTTTGAAAACTAAGGCCTAGGGAATTTTTTAATTATTTTTCCCGTAATCAACATGTCTGAATTAAGGGAAAATGATACTTTTCATTTAAATACAGGGTGATCTGATTTTTACTCGGATAGTGACTATTTGAAGTTACCATTTTTTTATTATTTGCTTTGTCTAACTGTACCAGAGGGGTACGACAATTGAAAGTTTCAACACATATGTACAAAAGTTCATAGAATCGAATAGCGCAAAGCGCGTCACTGATCTTTTACCGTTCATTAGTTATAGGCCGGCAAAGCGAAAAAACCATCAGAGATTTCTAATCAAAATAAAAATTTCTATTTTGAAAACTAAGGCCTAGGGAATTTTTTAATTATTTTCCCCGTAATCAACATGTCTGAATTAAGGGAAAATTATACTTTTCATTTAAATACAGGGTGATCGGATTTTTACTCGGATAGTGACTATTTGAAGTTACCATTTTTTTATTATTTGCTTCGTCTAACTGTACCAGAGGGGTACGACAATTGAAAGTTTCAACACATATGTACAAAAGTTCATAGAATCGAATGGCGCAAAGCGCGTCAACGTATCTTTTACCGTTCATTAGTTATAGGCCGGCAAAGCGAAAAAACCATCAGAGATTTCTAATCAAAATAAAAATTTCTATTTTGAAAACTAAGGCCTAGGGAATTTTTTAATTATTTTTCCCGTAATCAACATGTCTGAATTAAGGGAAAATTATACTTTTCATTTAAATACAGGGTGATCGGATTTTTACTCGGATAGTGACTATTTGAAGTTACCATTTTTTTATTATTTGCTTCGTCTAACTGTACCAGAGGGGTACGACAATTGAAAGTTTCAACACATATGTACAAAAGTTCATAGAATCGAATGGCGCAAAGCGCGTCAACGTATCTTTTACCGTTCATTAGTTATAGGCCGGCAAAGCGAAAAAACCATCAGAGATTTCTAATCAAAATAAAAATTTCTATTTAGAAAACTAAGGCCTAGGGAATTTTTTAATTATTTTTCCCGTAATCAACATGTCTGAATTAAGGGAAAATTATACTTTTCATTTAAATACAGGGTGATCGGATTTTTACTCGGATAGTGACTATTTGAAGTTACCATTTTTTTATTATTTGCTTCGTCTAACTGTTCCAGAGGGGTACGACAATTGAAAGTTTCAACACATATGTACAAAAGTTCATAGAATCTAATGGCGCAAAGCGCGTCAACGTATCTTTTACCGTTCATTAGTTATAGGCCGGCAAAGCGAAAAAACCATCAGAGATTTCTAATCAAAATAAAAATTTCTATTTTGGATACTAAGGCCTAGGGAATTTTTTAATTATTTTTCCCGTAATCAACATGTCTGAATTAAGGGAAAATTATACTTTTCATTTAAATACAGGGTGATCGGATTTTTACTCGGATAGTGACTATTTGAAGTTACCATTTTTTTATTATTTGCTTCGTCTAACTGTACCAGAGGGGTACGACAATTGAAAGTTTCAACACATATGTACAAAAGTTCATAGAATCGAATGGCGCAAAGCGCGTCAACGTATCTTTTACCGTTCATTAGTTATAGGCCGGCAAAGCGAAAAAACCATCAGAGATTTCTAATCAAAATAAAAATTTCTATTTTGAAAACTAAGGCCTAGGGAATTTTTTAATTATTTTTCCCGTAATCAACATGTCTGAATTAAGGGAAAATGATACTTTTCATTTAAATACAGGGTGATCTGATTTTTACTCGGATAGTGACTATTTGAAGTTACCATTTTTTTATTATTTGCTTTGTCTAACTGTACCAGAGGGGTACGACAATTGAAAGTTTCAACACATATGTACAAAAGTTCATAGAATCGAATAGCGCAAAGCGCGTCACTGTATCTTTTACCGTTCATTAGTTATAGGCCGGCAAAGCGAAAAAACCATCAGAGATTTCTAATCAAAATAAAAATTTCTATTTTGAAAACTAAGGCCTAGGGAATTTTTTAATTATTTTCCCCGTAATCAACATGTCTGAATTAAGGGAAAATTATACTTTTCATTTAAATACAGGGTGATCGGATTTTTACTCGGATAGTGACTATTTGAAGTTACCATTTTTTTATTATTTGCTTCGTCTAACTGTACCAGAGGGGTACGACAATTGAAAGTTTCAACACATATGTACAAAAGTTCATAGAATCGAATGGCGCAAAGCGCGTCAACGTATCTTTTACCGTTCATTAGTTATAGGCCGGCAAAGCGAAAAAACCATCAGAGATTTCTAATCAAAATAAAAATTTCTATTTTGAAAACTAAGGCCTAGGGAATTTTTTAATTATTTTTCCCGTAATCAACATGTCTGAATTAAGGGAAAATTATACTTTTCATTTAAATACAGGGTGATCGGATTTTTACTCGGATAGTGACTATTTGAAGTTACCATTTTTTTATTATTTGCTTCGTCTAACTGTACCAGAGGGGTACGAAAATTGAAAGTTTCAACACATATGTACAAAAGTTCATAGAATCGAATGGCGCAAAGCGCGTCAACGTATCTTTTACCGTTCATTAGTTATAGGCCGGCAAAGCGAAAAAAACCATCAGAGATTTCTAATCAAAATAAAAATTTCTATTTTGAAAACTAAGGCCTAGGGAATTTTTTAATTATTTTTCCCGTAATCAACATGTCTGAATTAAGGGAAAATTATACTTTTCATTTAAATACAGGCTGATCGGATTTTTACTCGGATAGTGACTATTTGAAGTTACCATTTTTTTATTATTTGCTTTGTCTAACTGTACCAGAGGGGTACGACAATTGAAAGTTTCAACACATATGTACAAAAGTTCATAGAATCGAATAGCGCAAAGCGCGTCACTGTATCTTTTACCGTTCATTAGTTATAGGCCGGCAAAGCGAAAAAACCATCAGAGATTTCTAATCAAAATAAAAATTTCTATTTTGAAAACTAAGGCCAAGGGAATTTTTTAATTATTTTTCCCGTAATCAACATGTCTGAATTAAGGGAAAATTATACTTTTCATTTAAATACAGGCTGATCGGATTTTTACTCGGATAGTGACTATTTGAAGTTACCATTTTTTTATTATTTGCTTTGTCTAACTGTACCAGAGGGGTACGACAATTGAAAGTTTCAACACATATGTACAAAAGTTCATAGAATCGAATAGCGCAAAGCGCGTCACTATCTTTTACCGTTCATTAGTTATAGGCCGGCAAAGCGAAAAAACCATCAGAGATTTCTAATCAAAATAAAAATTTCTATTTTGGATACTAAGGCCTAGGGAATTTTTTAATTATTTTTCCCGTAATCAACATGTCTGAATTACGGGAAAATGATACTTTTCATTTAAATACAGGGTGATCTGATTTTTACTCGGATAGTGACTATTTGAAGTTACCATTTTTTTATTATTTGCTTTGTCTAACTGTACCAGAGGGGTACGCCAATTGAAAGTTTCAACACATATGTACAAAAGTTCATAGAATCGAATAGCGCAAAGCGCGTCACTGTATCTTTTACCGTTCATTAGTTATAGGCCGGCAAAGCGAAAAAACCATCAGAGATTTCTAATCAAAATAAAAATTTCTATTTTGAAAACTAAGGCCTAGGGAATTTTTTAATTATTTTTCCCGTAATCAACATGTCTGAATTAAGGGAAAATTATACTTTTCATTTAAATACAGGGTGATCGGATTTTTACTCGGATAGTGACTATTTGAAGTTACCATTTTTTTATTATTTGCTTCGTCTAACTGTACCAGAGGGGTACGACAATTGAAAGTTTCAACACATATGTACAAAAGTTCATAGAATCGAATGGCGCAAAGCGCGTCAACGTATCTTTTACCGTTCATTAGTTATAGGCCGGCAAAGCGAAAAAACCATCAGAGATTTCTAATCAAAATAAAAATTTCTATTTTGAAAACTAAGGCCTAGGGAATTTTTTAATTATTTTTCCCGTAATCAACATGTCTGAATTAAGGGAAAATGATACTTTTCATTTAAATACAGGGTGATCTGATTTTTACTCGGATAGTGACTATTTGAAGTTACCATTTTTTTATTATTTGCTTTGTCTAACTGTACCAGAGGGGTACGACAATTGAAAGTTTCAACACATATGTACAAAAGTTCATAGAATCGAATAGCGCAAAGCGCGTCACTGATCTTTTACCGTTCATTAGTTATAGGCCGGCAAAGCGAAAAAACCATCAGAGATTTCTAATCAAAATAAAAATTTCTATTTTGAAAACTAAGGCCTAGGGAATTTTTTAATTATTTTCCCCGTAATCAACATGTCTGAATTAAGGGAAAATTATACTTTTCATTTAAATACAGGGTGATCGGATTTTTACTCGGATAGTGACTATTTGAAGTTACCATTTTTTTATTATTTGCTTCGTCTAACTGTACCAGAGGGGTACGAAAATTGAAAGTATCAACACATATGTACAAAAGTTCATAGAATCGAATGGCGCAAAGCGCGTCAACGTATCTTTTACCGTTCATTAGTTATAGGCCGGCAAAGCGAAAAAAACCATCAGAGATTTCTAATCAAAATAAAAATTTCTATTTTGAAAACTAAGGCCTAGGGAATTTTTTAATTATTTTTCCCGTAATCAACATGTCTGAATTAAGGGAAAATTATACTTTTCATTTAAATACAGGCTGATCGGATTTTTACTCGGATAGTGACTATTTGAAGTTACCATTTTTTTATTATTTGCTTTGTCTAACTGTACCAGAGGGGTACGACAATTGAAAGTTTCAACACATATGTACAAAAGTTCATAGAATCGAATAGCGCAAAGCGCGTCACTGTATCTTTTACCGTTCATTAGTTATAGGCCGGCAAAGCGAAAAAACCATCAGAGATTTCTAATCAAAATAAAAATTTCTATTTTGAAAACTAAGGCCTAGGGAATTTTTTAATTATTTTTCCCGTAATCAACATGTCTGAATTAAGGGAAAATTATACTTTTCATTTAAATACAGGCTGATCGGATTTTTACTCGGATAGTGACTATTTGAAGTTACCATTTTTTTATTATTTGCTTTGTCTAACTGTACCAGAGGGGTACGACAATTGAAAGTTTCAACACATATGTACAAAAGTTCATAGAATCGAATAGCGCAAAGCGCGTCACTGTATCTTTTACCGTTCATTAGTTATAGGCCGGCAAAGCGAAAAAACCATCAGAGATTTCTAATCAAAATAAAAATTTCTATTTTGAAAACTAAGGCCTAGGGAATTTTTTAATTATTTTTCCCGTAATCAACATGTCTGAATTACGGGAAAATGATACTTTTCATTTAAATACAGGGTGATCTGATTTTTACTCGGATAGTGACTATTTGAAGTTACCATTTTTTTATTATTTGCTTTGTCTAACTGTACCAGAGGGGTACGACAATTGAAAGTTTCAACACATATGTACAAAAGTTCATAGAATCGAATAGCGCAAAGCGCGTCACTGTATCTTTTACCGTTCATTAGTTATAGGCCGGCAAAGCGAAAAAACCATCAGAGATTTCTAATCAAAATAAAAATTTCTATTTTGAAAACTAAGGCCTAGGGAATTTTTTAATTATTTTTCCCGTAATCAACATGTCTGAATTAAGGGAAAATTATACTTTTCATTTAAATACAGGGTGATCGGATTTTTACTCGGATAGTGACTATTTGAAGTTACCATTTTTTTATTATTTGCTTCGTCTAACTGTACCAGAGGGGTACGACAATTGAAAGTTTCAACACATATGTACAAAAGTTCATAGAATCGAATGGCGCAAAGCGCGTCAACGTATCTTTTACCGTTCATTAGTTATAGGCCGGCAAAGCGAAAAAACCATCAGAGATTTCTAATCAAAATAAAAATTTCTATTTTGAAAACTAAGGCCTAGGGAATTTTTTAATTATTTTTCCCGTAATCAACATGTCTGAATTAAGGGAAAATTATACTTTTCATTTAAATACAGGGTGATCGGATTTTTACTCGGATAGTGACTATTTGAAGTTACCATTTTTTTATTATTTGCTTCGTCTAACTGTACCAGAGGGGTACGACAATTGAAAGTTTCAACACATATGTACAAAAGTTCATAGAATCGAATGGCGCAAAGCGCGTCAACGTATCTTTTACCGTTCATTAGTTATAGGCCGGCAAAGCGAAAAAACCATCAGAGATTTCTAATCAAAATAAAAATTTCTATTTTGAAAACTAAGGCCTAGGGAATTTTTTAATTATTTTTCCCGTAATCAACATGTCTGAATTAAGGGAAAATGATACTTTTCATTTAAATACAGGGTGATCTGATTTTTACTCGGATAGTGACTATTTGAAGTTACCATTTTTTTATTATTTGCTTTGTCTAACTGTACCAGAGGGGTACGACAATTGAAAGTTTCAACACATATGTACAAAAGTTCATAGAATCGAATAGCGCAAAGCGCGTCACTGATCTTTTACCGTTCATTAGTTATAGGCCGGCAAAGCGAAAAAACCATCAGAGATTTCTAATCAAAATAAAAATTTCTATTTTGAAAACTAAGGCCTAGGGAATTTTTTAATTATTTTCCCCGTAATCAACATGTCTGAATTAAGGGAAAATTATACTTTTCATTTAAATACAGGGTGATCGGATTTTTACTCGGATAGTGACTATTTGAAGTTACCATTTTTTTATTATTTGCTTCGTCTAACTGTACCAGAGGGGTACGAAAATTGAAAGTATCAACACATATGTACAAAAGTTCATAGAATCGAATGGCGCAAAGCGCGTCAACGTATCTTTTACCGTTCATTAGTTATAGGCCGGCAAAGCGAAAAAAACCATCAGAGATTTCTAATCAAAATAAAAATTTCTATTTTGAAAACTAAGGCCTAGGGAATTTTTTAATTATTTTTCCCGTAATCAACATGTCTGAATTAAGGGAAAATTATACTTTTCATTTAAATACAGGCTGATCGGATTTTTACTCGGATAGTGACTATTTGAAGTTACCATTTTTTTATTATTTGCTTTGTCTAACTGTACCAGAGGGGTACGACAATTGAAAGTTTCAACACATATGTACAAAAGTTCATAGAATCGAATAGCGCAAAGCGCGTCACTGTATCTTTTACCGTTCATTAGTTATAGGCCGGCAAAGCGAAAAAACCATCAGAGATTTCTAATCAAAATAAAAATTTCTATTTTGAAAACTAAGGCCTAGGGAATTTTTTAATTATTTTTCCCGTAATCAACATGTCTGAATTAAGGGAAAATTATACTTTTCATTTAAATACAGGCTGATCGGATTTTTACTCGGATAGTGACTATTTGAAGTTACCATTTTTTTATTATTTGCTTTGTCTAACTGTACCAGAGGGGTACGACAATTGAAAGTTTCAACACATATGTACAAAAGTTCATAGAATCGAATAGCGCAAAGCGCGTCACTGTATCTTTTACCGTTCATTAGTTATAGGCCGGCAAAGCGAAAAAACCATCAGAGATTTCTAATCAAAATAAAAATTTCTATTTTGAAAACTAAGGCCTAGGGAATTTTTTAATTATTTTTCCCGTAATCAACATGTCTGAATTACGGGAAAATGATACTTTTCATTTAAATACAGGGTGATCTGATTTTTACTCGGATAGTGACTATTTGAAGTTACCATTTTTTTATTATTTGCTTTGTCTAACTGTACCAGAGGGGTACGACAATTGAAAGTTTCAACACATATGTACAAAAGTTCATAGAATCGAATAGCGCAAAGCGCGTCACTGTATCTTTTACCGTTCATTAGTTATAGGCCGGCAAAGCGAAAAAACCATCAGAGATTTCTAATCAAAATAAAAATTTCTATTTTGAAAACTAAGGCCTAGGGAATTTTTTAATTATTTTTCCCGTAATCAACATGTCTGAATTAAGGGAAAATTATACTTTTCATTTAAATACAGGGTGATCGGATTTTTACTCGGATAGTGACTATTTGAAGTTACCATTTTTTTATTATTTGCTTTGTCTAACTGTACCAGAGGGGTACGACAATTGAAAGTTTCAACACATATGTACAAAAGTTCATAGAATCGAATGGCGCAAAGCGCGTCACTGTATCTTTTACCGTTCATTAGTTATAGGCCGGCAAAGCGAAAAAACCATCAGAGATTTCTAATCAAAATAAAAATTTTTATTTTGAAAACTAAGGCCTAGGGATTTTTTAAATTATTTTTCCCGTAATCTACATGTCTGAATTAAGGGAAAATGATACTTTTCATTTAAATACAGGGTGATCGGATTTTTACTCGGATAGTGACTATTTGAAGTTACCATTTTTTTATTATTTGCTTTGTCTAACTGTACCAGAGGGGTACGACAATTGAAAGTTTCAAAACATACGTACAAAAGTTCATAGAATCGAATGGCGCAAAGCGCGTCACTGTATCTTTTACCGTTCATTAGTTATAGGCCGGCAAAGCGAAAAAACCATCAGAGATTTCTAATCAAAATAAAAATTTCTATTTTGAAAACTAAGGCCTAGGGAATTTTTTCATTATTTTTCCCGTAATCTACATGTCTGAATTAAGGGAAAATGATACTTTTCATTTAAATACAGGGTGATCGGATTTTTACTCGGATAGTGACTATTTGAAGTTACCATTTTTTTATTATTTGCTTTGTCTAACTGTACCAGAGGGGTACGACAATTGAAAGTTTCAACACATATGTACAAAAGTTCATAGAATCGAATGGCGCAAAGCGCGTCACTGTATCTTTTACCGTGCATTAGTTATAGGCCGGCAAAGCGAAAAAACCATCAGAGATTTCTAATCAAAATAAAAATTTCTATTTTGAAAACTAAGGCCTAGGGATTTTTTGAATTATTTTTCCCGTAATCAACATGTCTGAATTAAGGGAAAATGATACTTTTCATTTAAATACAGGGAGATCTGATTTTTACTCGGATAGTGACTATTTGAAGTTACCATTTTTTTATTATTTGCTTTGTCTAACTGTACCAGAGGGGTACGACAATTGAAAGTTTCAACACATATGTACAAAAGTTCATAGAATCGAATGGCGCAAAGCGCGTCAACGTATCTTTTACCGTTCATTAGTTATAGGCCGGCAAAGCGAAAAAACCATCAGAGATTTCTAATCAAAATAAAAATTTCTATTTTGAAAACTAAGGCCTAGGGAATTTTTTAATTATTTTTCCCGTAATCAACATGTCTGAATTAAGGGAAAATGATACTTTTCATTTAAATACAGGGTGATCGGATTTTTACTCGGATAGTGACTATTTGAAGTTACCATTTTTTTATTATTTGCTTTGTCTAACTGTACCAGAGGGGTACGACAATTGAAAGTTTCAACACATATGTACAAAAGTTCATAGAATCGAATGGCGCAAAGCGCGTCACTGTATCTTTTACCGTTCATTAGTTATAGGCCGGCAAAGCGAAAAAACCATCAGAGATTTCTAATCAAAATAAAAATTTCTATTTTGAAAACTAAGGCCTAGGGATTTTTTAAATTATTTTTCCCGTAATCAACATGTCTGAATTAAGGGAAAATGATACTTTTCATTTAAATACAGGGTGATCTGATTTTTACTCGGATAGTGACTATTTGAAGTTACCATTTTTTTATTATTTGCTTTGTCTAACTGTACCAGAGGGGTACGACAATTGAAAGTTTCAACACATATGTACGAAAGTTCATAGAATCGAATGGCGCAAAGCGCGTCAACGTATCTTTTACCGTTCATTAGTTATAGGCCGGCAAAGCGAAAAAACCATCAGAGATTTCTAATCAAAATAAAAATTTCTATTTTGAAAACTAAGGCCTAAGGAATTTTTTAATTATTTTTCCCGTAATCAACATGTCTGAATTAAGGGAAAATTATACTTTTCATTTAAATACAGGGTGATCGGATTTTTACTCGGATAGTGACTATTTGAAGTTACCATTTTTTTATTATTTGCTTTGTCTAACTGTACCAGAGGGGTACGACAATTGAAAGTTTCAAAACATACGTACAAAAGTTCATAGAATCGAATGGCGCAAAGCGCGTCACTGTATCTTTTACCGTTCATTAGTTATAGGCCGGCAAAGCGAAAAAACCATCAGAGATTTCTAATCAAAATAAAAATTTCTATTTTGAAAACTAAGGCCTAAGGAATTTTTTAATTATTTTTCCCGTAATCTACATGTCTGAATTAAGGGAAAATTATACTTTTCATTTAAATACAGGGTGATCGGATTTTTACTCGGATAGTGACTATTTGAAGTTACCATTTTTTTATTATTTGCTTCGTCTAATTGTACCAGAGGGGTACGACAATTGAAAGTTTCAACACTTATGTACAAAAGTTCATAGAATCGAATGGCGCAAAGCGCGTCAACGTATCTTTTACCGTTCATTAGTTATAGGCCGGCAAAGCGAAAAAAACCATCAGAGATTTCTAATCAAAATAAAAATTTCTATTTTGAAAACTAAGGCCTAGGGAATTTTTTAATTATTTTTCCCGTAATCAACATGTCTGAATTAAGGGAAAATGATACTTTTCATTTAAATACAGGGTGATCGGATTTTTACTCGGATAGTGACTATTTGAAGTTACCATTTTTTTATTATTTGCTTTGTCTAACTGTACCAGAGGGGTATGACAATTGAAAGTTTCAACACATATGTACAAAAGTTCATAGAATCGAATGGCGCAAAGCGCGTCAACGTATCTTTTACCGTTCATTAGTTATAGGCCGGCAAAGCGAAAAAACCATCAGAGATTTCTAATCAAAATAAAAATTTCTATTTTGAAAACTAAGGCCTAGGGAATTTTTTAATTATTTTTCCCGTAATCAACATGTCTGAATTAAGGGAAAATTATACTTTTCATTTAAATACAGGGTGATCGGATTTTTACTCGGATAGTGACTATTTGAAGTTACCATTTTTTTATTATTTGCTTTGTCTAACTGTACCAGAGGGGTACGACAATTGAAAGTTTCAACACATATGTACAAAAGTTCATAGAATCGAATAGCGCAAAGCGCGTCACTGTATCTTTTACCGTTCATTAGTTATAGGCCGGCAAAGCGAAAAAACCATCAGAGATTTCTAATCAAAATAAAAATTTTTATTTTGAAAACTAAGGCCTAGGGATTTTTAAAATTATTTTTCCCGTAATCTACATGTCTGAATTAAGGGAAAATGATACTTTTCATTTAAATACAGGGTGATCGGATTTTTAATCGGATAGTGACTATTTGAAGTTACCATTTTTTTATTATTTGCTTTGTCTAACTGTACCAGAGGGGTACGACAATTGAAAGTTTCAAAACATACGTACAAAAGTTCATAGAATCGAATGGCGCAAAGCGCGTCACTGTATCTTTTACCGTTCATTAGTTATAGGCCGGCAAAGCGAAAAAACCATCAGAGATTTCTAATCAAAATAAAAATTTCTATTTTGAAAACTAAGGCCCAGGGAATTTTTTAATTATTTTTCCCGTAATCAACATGTCTGAATTAAGGGAAAATGATACTTTTCATTTAAATACAGGGTGATCTGATTTTTACTCGGATAGTGACTATTTGAAGTTACCATTTTTTTATTATTTGCTTTGTCTAACTGTACCAGAGGGGTACGACAATTGAAAGTTTCAACACATATGTACAAAAGTTCATAGAATCGAATAGCGCAAAGCGCGTCACTGTATCTATTACCGTTCATTAGTTATAGGCCGGCAAAGCGAAACAACCATCAGAGATTTCTAATCAAAATAAAAATTTCTATTTTGAAAACTAAGGCCTAGGGAATTTTTTAATTATTTTTCCCGTAATCTACATGTCTGAATTAAGGGAAAATGATACTTTTCATTTAAATACAGGGTGATCGGATTTTTACTCGGATAGTGACTATTTGAAGTTACCATTTTTTTATTATTTGCTTTGTCTAACTGTACCAGAGGGGTACGACAATTGAAAGTTTCAACACATATGTACAAAAGTTCATAGAATCGAATGGCGCAAAGCGCGTCAACGTATCTTTTACCGTTCATTAGTTATAGGCCGGCAAAGCGAAAAAACCATCAGAGATTTCTAATCAAAATAAAAATTTCTATTTTGAAAACTAAGGCCTAAGGAATTTTTTAATTATTTTTCCCGTAATCAACATGTCTGAATTAAGGGAAAATTATACTTTTCATTTGAATACAGGGTGATCGGATTTTTACTCGGATAGTGACTATTTGAAGTTACCATTTTTTTATTATTTGCTTCGTCTAATTGTACCAGAGGGGTACGACAATTGAAAGTTTCAACACTTATGTACAAAAGTTCATAGAATCGAATGGCGCAAAGCGCGTCACTGTATCTTTTACCGTTCATTAGTTATAGGCCGGCAAAGCGAAAAAACCATCAGAGATTTCTAATCAAAATAAAAATTTCTATTTTGAAAACTAAGGCCTAGGGAATTTTTTCATTATTTTTCCCGTAATCTACATGTCTGAATTAAGGGAAAATGATACTTTTCATTTAAATACAGGGTGATCGGATTTTTACTCGGATAGTGACTATTTGAAGTTACCATTTTTTTATTATTTGCTTTGTCTAACTGTACCAGAGGGGTACGACAATTGAAAGTTTCAACACATATGTACAAAAGTTCATAGAATCGAATGGCGCAAAGCGCGTCACTGTATCTTTTACCGTGCATTAGTTATAGGCCGGCAAAGCGAAAAAACCATCAGAGATTTCTAATCAAAATAAAAATTTCTATTTTGAAAACTAAGGCCTAGGGATTTTTTAAATTATTTTTCCCGTAATCAACATGTCTGAATTAAGGGAAAATGATACTTTTCATTTAAATACAGGGAGATCTGATTTTTACTCGGATAGTGACTATTTGAAGTTACCATTTTTTTATTATTTGCTTTGTCTAACTGTACCAGAGGGGTACGACAATTGAAAGTTTCAACACATATGTACAAAAGTTCATAGAATCGAATGGCGCAAAGCGCGTCAACGTATCTTTTACCGTTCATTAGTTATAGGCCGGCAAAGCGAAAAAACCATCAGAGATTTCTAATCAAAATAAAAATTTCTAATTTGAAAACTAAGGCCTAGGGAATTTTTTAATTATTTTTCCCGTAATCAACATGTCTGAATTAAGGGAAAATGATACTTTTCATTTAAATACAGGGTGATCGGATTTTTACTCGGATAGTGACTATTTGAAGTTACCATTTTTTTATTATTTGCTTTGTCTAACTGTACCAGAGGGGTACGACAATTGAAAGTTTCAAAACATACGTACAAAAGTTCATAGAATCGAATGGCGCAAAGCGCGTCACTGTATCTTTTACCGTTCATTAGTTATAGGCCGGCAAAGCGAAAAAACCATCAGAGATTTCTAATCAAAATAAAAATTTCTATTTTGAAAACTAAGGCCTAAGGAATTTTTTAATTATTTTTCCCGTAATCTACATGTCTGAATTAAGGGAAAATTATACTTTTCATTTAAATACAGGGTGATCGGATTTTTACTCGGATAGTGACTATTTGAAGTTACCATTTTTTTATTATTTGCTTCGTCTAATTGTACCAGAGGGGTACGACAATTGAAAGTTTCAACACTTATGTACAAAAGTTCATAGAATCGAATGGCGCAAAGCGCGTCAACGTATCTTTTACCGTTCATTAGTTATAGGCCGGCAAAGCGAAAAAAACCATCAGAGATTTCTAATCAAAATAAAAATTTCTATTTTGAAAACTAAGGCCTAGGGAATTTTTTAATTATTTTTCCCGTAATCAACATGTCTGAATTAAGGGAAAATGATACTTTTCATTTAAATACAGGGTGATCGGATTTTTACTCGGATAGTGACTATTTGAAGTTACCATTTTTTTATTATTTGCTTTGTCTAACTGTACCAGAGGGGTATGACAATTGAAAGTTTCAACACATATGTACAAAAGTTCATAGAATCGAATGGCGCAAAGCGCGTCAACGTATCTTTTACCGTTCATTAGTTATAGGCCGGCAAAGCGAAAAAACCATCAGAGATTTCTAATCAAAATAAAAATTTCTATTTTGAAAACTAAGGCCTAGGGAATTTTTTAATTATTTTTCCCGTAATCAACATGTCTGAATTAAGGGAAAATTATACTTTTCATTTAAATACAGGGTGATCGGATTTTTACTCGGATAGTGACTATTTGAAGTTACCATTTTTTTATTATTTGCTTTGTCTAACTGTACCAGAGGGGTACGACAATTGAAAGTTTCAACACATATGTACAAAAGTTCATAGAATCGAATAGCGCAAAGCGCGTCACTGTATCTTTTACCGTTCATTAGTTATAGGCCGGCAAAGCGAAAAAACCATCAGAGATTTCTAATCAAAATAAAAATTTTTATTTTGAAAACTAAGGCCTAGGGATTTTTAAAATTATTTTTCCCGTAATCTACATGTCTGAATTAAGGGAAAATGATACTTTTCATTTAAATACAGGGTGATCGGATTTTTAATCGGATAGTGACTATTTGAAGTTACCATTTTTTTATTATTTGCTTTGTCTAACTGTACCAGAGGGGTACGACAATTGAAAGTTTCAAAACATACGTACAAAAGTTCATAGAATCGAATGGCGCAAAGCGCGTCACTGTATCTTTTACCGTTCATTAGTTATAGGCCGGCAAAGCGAAAAAACCATCAGAGATTTCTAATCAAAATAAAAATTTCTATTTTGAAAACTAAGGCCTAGGGAATTTTTTAATTATTTTTCCCGTAATCAACATGTCTGAATTAAGGGAAAATGATACTTTTCATTTAAATACAGGGTGATCTGATTTTTACTCGGATAGTGACTATTTGAAGTTACCATTTTTTTATTATTTGCTTTGTCTAACTGTACCAGAGGGGTACGACAATTGAAAGTTTCAACACATATGTACAAAAGTTCATAGAATCGAATAGCGCAAAGCGCGTCACTGTATCTTTTATCGTTCATTAGTTATAGGCCGGCAAAGCGAAACAACCATCAGAGATTTCTAATCAAAATAAAAATTTCTATTTTGAAAACTAAGGCCTAGGGAATTTTTTAATTATTTTTCCCGTAATCTACATGTCTGAATTAAGGGAAAATGATACTTTTCATTTAAATACAGGGTGATCGGATTTTTACTCGGATAGTGACTATTTGAAGTTACCATTTTTTTATTATTTGCTTTGTCTAACTGTACCAGAGGGGTACGACAATTGAAAGTTTCAACACATATGTACAAAAGTTCATAGAATCGAATGGCGCAAAGCGCGTCAACGTATCTTTTACCGTTCATTAGTTATAGGCCGGCAAAGCGAAAAAACCATCAGAGATTTCTAATCAAAATAAAAATTTCTATTTTGAAAACTAAGGCCTAAGGAATTTTTTAATTATTTTTCCCGTAATCAACATGTCTGAATTAAGGGAAAATTATACTTTTCATTTAAATACAGGGTGATCGGATTTTTACTCGGATAGTGACTATTTGAAGTTACCATTTTTTTATTATTTGCTTCGTCTAATTGTACCAGAGGGGTACGACAATTGAAAGTTTCAACACTTATGTACAAAAGTTCATAGAATCGAATGGCGCAAAGCGCGTCAACGTATCTTTTACCGTTCATTAGTTATAGGCCGGCAAAGCGAAAAAAACCATCAGAGATTTCTAATCAAAATAAAAATTTCTATTTTGAAAACTAAGGCCTAGGGAATTTTTTAATTATTTTTCCCGTAATCAACATGTCTGAATTAAGGGAAAATTATACTTTTCATTTAAATACAGGGTGATCGGATTTTTACTCGGATAGTGACTATTTGAAGTTACCATTTTTTTATTATTTGCTTTGTCTAACTGTACCAGAGGGGTACGACAATTGAAAGTTTCAACACATATGTACAAAAGTTCATAGAATCGAATGGCGCAAAGCGCGTCAACGTATCTTTTACCGTTCATTAGTTATAGGCCGGCAAAGCGAAAAAACCATCAGAGATTTCTAATCAAAATAAAAATTTCTATTTTGAAAACTAAGGCCTAGGGAATTTTTTAATTATTTTTCCCGTAATCAACATGTCTGAATTAAGGGAAAATTATACTTTTCATTTAAATACAGGGTGATCGGATTTTTACTCGGATAGTGACTATTTGAAGTTACCATTTTTTTATTATTTGCTTTGTCTAACTGTACCAGAGGGGTACGACAATTGAAAGTTTCAACACATATGTACAAAAGTTCATAGAATCGAATAGCGCAAAGCGCGTCACTGTATCTTTTACCGTTCATTAGTTATAGGCCGGCAAAGCGAAAAAACCATCAGAGATTTCTAATCAAAATAAAAATTTTTATTTTGAAAACTAAGGCCTAGGGATTTTTAAAATTATTTTTCCCGTAATCTACATGTCTGAATTAAGGGAAAATGATACTTTTCATTTAAATACAGGGTGATCGGATTTTTAATCGGATAGTGACTATTTGAAGTTACCATTTTTTTATTATTTGCTTTGTCTAACTGTACCAGAGGGGTACGACAATTGAAAATTTCAAAACATACGTACAAAAGTTCATAGAATCGAATGGCGCAAAGCGCGTCACTGTATCTTTTACCGTTCATTAGTTATAGGCCGGCAAAGCGAAAAAACCATCAGAGATTTCTAATCAAAATAAAAATTTCTATTTTGAAAACTAAGGCCCAGGGAATTTTTTAATTATTTTTCCCGTAATCAACATGTCTGAATTAAGGGAAAATGATACTTTTCATTTAAATACAGGGTGATCTGATTTTTACTCGGATAGTGACTATTTGAAGTTACCATTTTTTTATTATTTGCTTTGTCTAACTGTACCAGAGGGGTACGACAATTGAAAGTTTCAACACATATGTACAAAAGTTCATAGAATCGAATAGCGCAAAGCGCGTCACTGTATCTTTTACCGTTCATTAGTTATAGGCCGGCAAAGCGAAACAACCATCAGAGATTTCTAATCAAAATAAAAATTTCTATTTTGAAAACTAAGGCCTAGGGAATTTTTTAATTATTTTTCCCGTAATCTACATGTCTGAATTAAGGGAAAATGATACTTTTCATTTAAATACAGGGTGATCGGATTTTTACTCGGATAGTGACTATTTGAAGTTACCATTTTTTTATTATTTGCTTTGTCTAACTGTACCAGAGGGGTACGACAATTGAAAGTTTCAACACATATGTACAAAAGTTCATAGAATCGAATGGCGCAAAGCGCGTCAACGTATCTTTTACCGTTCATTAGTTATAGGCCGGCAAAGCGAAAAAACCATCAGAGATTTCTAATCAAAATAAAAATTTCTATTTTGAAAACTAAGGCCTAAGGAATTTTTTAATTATTTTTCTCGTAATCAACATGTCTGAATTAAGGGAAAATTATACTTTTCATTTAAATACAGGGTGATCGGATTTTTACTCGGATAGTGACTATTTGAAGTTACCATTTTTTTATTATTTGCTTCGTCTAATTGTACCAGAGGGGTACGACAATTGAAAGTTTCAACACTTATGTACAAAAGTTCATAGAATCGAATGGCGCAAAGCGCGTCACTGTATCTTTTACCGTTCATTAGTTATAGGCCGGCAAAGCGAAAAAACCATCAGAGATTTCTAATCAAAATAAAAATTTCTATTTTGAAAACTAAGGCCTAGGGAATTTTTTCATTATTTTTCCCGTAATCTACATGTCTGAATTAAGGGAAAATGATACTTTTCATTTAAATACAGGGTGATCGGATTTTTACTCGGATAGTGACTATTTGAAGTTACCATTTTTTTATTATTTGCTTTGTCTAACTGTACCAGAGGGGTACGACAATTGAAAGTTTCAACACATATGTACAAAAGTTCATAGAATCGAATGGCGCAAAGCGCGTCACTGTATCTTTTACCGTGCATTAGTTATAGGCCGGCAAAGCGAAAAAACCATCAGAGATTTCTAATCAAAATAAAAATTTCTATTTTGAAAACTAAGGCCTAGGGATTTTTTAAATTATTTTTCCCGTAATCAACATGTCTGAATTAAGGGAAAATGATACTTTTCATTTAAATACAGGGAGATCTGATTTTTACTCGGATAGTGACTATTTGAAGTTACCATTTTTTTATTATTTGCTTTGTCTAACTGTACCAGAGGGGTACGACAATTGAAAGTTTCAACACATATGTACAAAAGTTCATAGAATCGAATGGCGCAAAGCGCGTCAACGTATCTTTTACCGTTCATTAGTTATAGGCCGGCAAAGCGAAAAAACCATCAGAGATTTCTAATCAAAATAAAAATTTCTATTTTGAAAACTAAGGCCTAGGGAATTTTTTAATTATTTTTCCCGTAATCAACATGTCTGAATTAAGGGAAAATGATACTTTTCATTTAAATACAGGGTGATCGGATTTTTACTCGGATAGTGACTATTTGAAGTTACCATTTTTTTATTATTTGCTTTGTCTAACTGTACCAGAGGGGTACGACAATTGAAAGTTTCAACACATATGTACAAAAGTTCATAGAATCGAATGGCGCAAAGCGCGTCACTGTATCTTTTACCGTTCATTAGTTATAGGCCGGCAAAGCGAAAAAACCATCAGAGATTTCTAATCAAAATAAAAATTTCTATTTTGAAAACTAAGGCCTAGGGATTTTTTAAATTATTTTTCCCGTAATCAACATGTCTGAATTAAGGGAAAATGATACTTTTCATTTAAATACAGGGTGATCTGATTTTTACTCGGATAGTGACTATTTGAAGTTACCATTTTTTTATTATTTGCTTTGTCTAACTGTACCAGAGGGGTACGACAATTGAAAGTTTCAACACATATGTACGAAAGTTCATAGAATCGAATGGCGCAAAGCGCGTCAACGTATCTTTTACCGTTCATTAGTTATAGGCCGGCAAAGCGAAAAAACCATCAGAGATTTCTAATCAAAATAAAAATTTCTATTTTGAAAACTAAGGCCTAAGGAATTTTTTAATTATTTTTCCCGTAATCAACATGTCTGAATTAAGGGAAAATTATACTTTTCATTTAAATACAGGGTGATCGGATTTTTACTCGGATAGTGACTATTTGAAGTTACCATTTTTTTATTATTTGCTTTGTCTAACTGTACCAGAGGGGTACGACAATTGAAAGTTTCAAAACATACGTACAAAAGTTCATAGAATCGAATGGCGCAAAGCGCGTCACTGTATCTTTTACCGTTCATTAGTTATAGGCCGGCAAAGCGAAAAAACCATCAGAGATTTCTAATCAAAATAAAAATTTCTATTTTGAAAACTAAGGCCTAAGGAATTTTTTAATTATTTTTCCCGTAATCTACATGTCTGAATTAAGGGAAAATTATACTTTTCATTTAAATACAGGGTGATCGGATTTTTACTCGGATAGTGACTATTTGAAGTTACCATTTTTTTATTATTTGCTTCGTCTAATTGTACCAGAGGGGTACGACAATTGAAAGTTTCAACACTTATGTACAAAAGTTCATAGAATCGAATGGCGCAAAGCGCGTCAACGTATCTTTTACCGTTCATTAGTTATAGGCCGGCAAAGCGAAAAAAACCATCAGAGATTTCTAATCAAAATAAAAATTTCTATTTTGAAAACTAAGGCCTAGGGAATTTTTTAATTATTTTTCCCGTAATCAACATGTCTGAATTAAGGGAAAATGATACTTTTCATTTAAATACAGGGTGATCGGATTTTTACTCGGATAGTGACTATTTGAAGTTACCATTTTTTTATTATTTGCTTTGTCTAACTGTACCAGAGGGGTATGACAATTGAAAGTTTCAACACATATGTACAAAAGTTCATAGAATCGAATGGCGCAAAGCGCGTCAACGTATCTTTTACCGTTCATTAGTTATAGGCCGGCAAAGCGAAAAAACCATCAGAGATTTCTAATCAAAATAAAAATTTCTATTTTGAAAACTAAGGCCTAGGGAATTTTTTAATTATTTTTCCCGTAATCAACATGTCTGAATTAAGGGAAAATTATACTTTTCATTTAAATACAGGGTGATCGGATTTTTACTCGGATAGTGACTATTTGAAGTTACCATTTTTTTATTATTTGCTTTGTCTAACTGTACCAGAGGGGTACGACAATTGAAAGTTTCAACACATATGTACAAAAGTTCATAGAATCGAATAGCGCAAAGCGCGTCACTGTATCTTTTACCGTTCATTAGTTATAGGCCGGCAAAGCGAAAAAACCATCAGAGATTTCTAATCAAAATAAAAATTTTTATTTTGAAAACTAAGGCCTAGGGATTTTTAAAATTATTTTTCCCGTAATCTACATGTCTGAATTAAGGGAAAATGATACTTTTCATTTAAATACAGGGTGATCGGATTTTTAATCGGATAGTGACTATTTGAAGTTACCATTTTTTTATTATTTGCTTTGTCTAACTGTACCAGAGGGGTACGACAATTGAAAGTTTCAAAACATACGTACAAAAGTTCATAGAATCGAATGGCGCAAAGCGCGTCACTGTATCTTTTACCGTTCATTAGTTATAGGCCGGCAAAGCGAAAAAACCATCAGAGATTTCTAATCAAAATAAAAATTTCTATTTTGAAAACTAAGGCCTAGGGAATTTTTTAATTATTTTTCCCGTAATCAACATGTCTGAATTAAGGGAAAATGATACTTTTCATTTAAATACAGGGTGATCTGATTTTTACTCGGATAGTGACTATTTGAAGTTACCATTTTTTTATTATTTGCTTTGTCTAACTGTACCAGAGGGGTACGACAATTGAAAGTTTCAACACATACGTACAAAAGTTCATAGAATCGAATAGCGCAAAGCGCGTCACTGTATCTTTTACCGTTCATTAGTTATAGGCCGGCAAAGCGAAACAACCATCAGAGATTTCTAATCAAAATAAAAATTTCTATTTTGAAAACTAAGGCCTAGGGAATTTTTTAATTATTTTTCCCGTAATCTACATGTCTGAATTAAGGGAAAATGATACTTTTCATTTAAATACAGGGTGATCGGATTTTTACTCGGATAGTGACTATTTGAAGTTACCATTTTTTTATTATTTGCTTTGTCTAACTGTACCAGAGGGGTACGACAATTGAAAGTTTCAACACATATGTACAAAAGTTCATAGAATCGAATGGCGCAAAGCGCGTCAACGTATCTTTTACCGTTCATTAGTTATAGGCCGGCAAAGCGAAAAAACCATCAGAGATTTCTAATCAAAATAAAAATTTCTATTTTGAAAACTAAGGCCTAAGGAATTTTTTAATTATTTTTCCCGTAATCAACATGTCTGAATTAAGGGAAAATTATACTTTTCATTTAAATACAGGGTGATCGGATTTTTACTCGGATAGTGACTATTTGAAGTTACCATTTTTTTATTATTTGCTTCGTCTAATTGTACCAGAGGGGTACGACAATTGAAAGTTTCAACACTTATGTACAAAAGTTCATAGAATCGAATGGCGCAAAGCGCGTCAACGTATCTTTTACCGTTCATTAGTTATAGGCCGGCAAAGCGAAAAAACCATCAGAGATTTCTAATCAAAATAAAAATTTCTATTTTGAAAACTAAGGCCTAAGGAATTTTTTAATTATTTTTCCCGTAATCAACATGTCTGAATTAAGGGAAAATTATACTTTTCATTTAAATACAGGGTGATCGGATTTTTACTCGGATAGTGACTATTTGAAGTTACCATTTTTTTATTATTTGCTTCGTCTAATTGTACCAGAGGGGTACGACAATTGAAAGTTTCAACACTTATGTACAAAAGTTCATAGAATCGAATGGCGCAAAGCGCGTCAACGTATCTTTTACCGTTCATTAGTTATAGGCCGGCAAAGCGAAAAAAACCATCAGAGATTTCTAATCAAAATAAAAATTTCTATTTTGAAAACTAAGGCCTAGGGAATTTTTTAATTATTTTTCCCGTAATCAACATGTCTGAATTAAGGGAAAATTATACTTTTCATTTAAATACAGGGTGATCGGATTTTTACTCGGATAGTGACTATTTGAAGTTACCATTTTTTTATTATTTGCTTTGTCTAACTGTACCAGAGGGGTACGACAATTGAAAGTTTCAACACATATGTACAAAAGTTCATAGAATCGAATGGCGCAAAGCGCGTCAACGTATCTTTTACCGTTCATTAGTTATAGGCCGGCAAAGCGAAAAAACCATCAGAGATTTCTAATCAAAATAAAAATTTCTATTTTGAAAACTAAGGCCTAGGGAATTTTTTAATTATTTTTCCCGTAATCAACATGTCTGAATTAAGGGAAAATTATACTTTTCATTTAAATACAGGGTGATCGGATTTTTACTCGGATAGTGACTATTTGAAGTTACCATTTTTTTATTATTTGCTTTGTCTAACTGTACCAGAGGGGTACGACAATTGAAAGTTTCAACACATATGTACAAAAGTTCATAGAATCGAATAGCGCAAAGCGCGTCACTGTATCTTTTACCGTTCATTAGTTATAGGCCGGCAAAGCGAAAAAACCATCAGAGATTTCTAATCAAAATAAAAATTTTTATTTTGAAAACTAAGGCCTAGGGATTTTTAAAATTATTTTTCCCGTAATCTACATGTCTGAATTAAGGGAAAATGATACTTTTCATTTAAATACAGGGTGATCGGATTTTTAATCGGATAGTGACTATTTGAAGTTACCATTTTTTTATTATTTGCTTTGTCTAACTGTACCAGAGGGGTACGACAATTGAAAGTTTCAAAACATACGTACAAAAGTTCATAGAATCGAATGGCGCAAAGCGCGCCACTGTATCTTTTACCGTTCATTAGTTATAGGCCGGCAAAGCGAAAAAACCATCAGAGATTTCTAATCAAAATAAAAATTTCTATTTTGAAAACTAAGGCCTAGGGAATTTTTTAATTATTTTTCCCGTAATCAACATGTCTGAATTAAGGGAAAATGATACTTTTCATTTAAATACAGGGTGATCTGATTTTTACTCGGATAGTGACTATTTGAAGTTACCATTTTTTTATTATTTGCTTTTGTCTAACTGTACCAGAGGGGTACGACAATTGAAAGTTTCAACACATATGTACAAAAGTTCATAGAATCGAATAGCGCAAAGCGCGTCACTGTATCTTTTACCGTTCATTAGTTATAGGCCGGCAAAGCGAAAAAACCATCAGAGATTTCTAATCAAAATAAAAATTTTTATTTTGAAAACTAAGGCCTAGGGATTTTTAAAATTATTTTTCCCGTAATCTACATGTCTGAATTAAGGGAAAATGATACTTTTCATTTAAATACAGGGTGATCGGATTTTTAATCGGATAGTGACTATTTGAAGTTACCATTTTTTTATTATTTGCTTTGTCTAACTGTACCAGAGGGGTACGACAATTGAAAGTTTCAAAACATACGTACAAAAGTTCATAGAATCGAATGGCGCAAAGCGCGTCACTGTATCTTTTACCGTTCATTAGTTATAGGCCGGCAAAGCGAAAAAACCATCAGAGATTTCTAATCAAAATAAAAATTTCTATTTTGAAAACTAAGGCCTAGGGAATTTTTTAATTATTTTTCCCGTAATCAACATGTCTGAATTAAGGGAAAATGATACTTTTCATTTAAATACAGGGTGATCTGATTTTTACTCGGATAGTGACTATTTGAAGTTACCATTTTTTTATTATTTGCTTTTGTCTAACTGTACCAGAGGGGTACGACAATTGAAAGTTTCAACACATATGTACAAAAGTTCATAGAATCGAATAGCGCAAAGCGCGTCACTGTATCTTTTACCGTTCATTAGTTATAGGCCGGCAAAGCGAAAAAACCATCAGAGATTTCTAATCAAAATAAAAATTTCTATTTTGAAAACTAAGGCCTAGGGAATTTTTTAATTATTTTTCCCGTAATCAACATGTCTGAATTAAGGGAAAATTATACTTTTCATTTAAATACAGGGTGATCGGATTTTTACTCGGATAGTGACTATTTGAAGTTACCATTTTTTTATTATTTGCTTCGTCTAACTGTACCAGAGGGGTACGACAATTGAAAGTTTCAACACATATGTACAAAAGTTCATAGAATCGAATGGCGCAAAACGCGTCAACGTATCTTTTACCGTTCATTAGTTATAGGCCGGCAAAGCGAAAAAACCATCAGAGATTTCTAATCAAAATAAAAATTTCTATTTTGAAAACTAAGGCCTAGGGAATTTTTTAATTATTTTTCCCGTAATCAACATGTCTGAATTAAGGGAAAATGATACTTTTCATTTAAATACAGGGGGATCTGATTTTTACTCGGATAGTGACTATTTGAAGTTACCATTTTTTTATTATTTGCTTTGTCTAACTGTACCAGAGGGGTACGACAATTGAAAGTTTCAACACATATGTACAAAAGTTCATAGAATCGAATAGCGCAAAGCGCGTCACTGTATCTTTTACCGTTCATTAGTTATAGGCCGGCAAAGCGAAAAAACCATCAGAGATTTCTAATCAAAATAAAAATTTCTATTTTGAAAACTAAGGCCTAGGGAATTTTTTAATTATTTTTCCCGTAATCAACATGTCTGAATTAAGGGAAAATTATACTTTTCATTTAAATACAGGGTGATCGGATTTTTACTCGGATAGTGACTATTTGAAGTTACCATTTTTTTATTATTTGCTTCGTCTAACTGTACCAGAGGGGTACGACAATTGAAAGTTTCAACACATATGTACAAAAGTTCATAGAATCGAATGGCGCAAAGCGCGTCAACGTATCTTTTACCGTTCATTAGTTATAGGCCGGCAAAGCGAAAAAACCATCAGAGATTTCTAATCAAAATAAAAATTTCTATTTTGAAAACTAAGGCCTAGGGAATTTTTTAATTATTTTTCCCGTAATCAACATGTCTGAATTAAGGGAAAATTATACTTTTCATTTAAATACAGGGTGATCGGCTTTTACTCGGATAGTGACTATTTGAAGTTACCATTTTTTTATTATTTGCTTCGTCTAACTGTACCAGAGGGGTACGACAATTGAAAGTTTCAACACATATGTACAAAAGTTCATAGAATCGAATGGCGCAAAGCGCGTCACTGTATCTTTTACCGTTCATTAGTTATAGGCCGGCAAAGCGAAAAAACCATCAGAGATTTCTAATCAAAATAAAAATTTCTATTTTGAAAACTAAGGCCTAGGGAATTTTTTAATTATTTTTCCCGTAATCAACATGTCTGAATTAAGGGAAAATTATACTTTTCATTTAAATACAGGGTGATCGGATTTTTACTCGGATAGTGACTATTTGAAGTTACCATTTTTTTATTATTTGCTTCGTCTAACTGTACCAGAGGGGTACGACAATTGAAAGTTTCAACACATATGTACAAAAGTTCATAGAATCGAATGGCGCAAAGCGCGTCAACGTATCTTTTACCGTTCATTAGTTATAGGCCGGCAAAGCGAAAAAACCATCAGAGATTTCTAATCAAAATAAAAATTTCTATTTTGAAAACTAAGGCCTAGGGAATTTTTTAATTATTTTTCCCGTAATCAACATGTCTGAATTAAGGGAAAATTATACTTTTCATTTAAATACAGGGTGATCGGCTTTTACTCGGATAGTGACTATTTGAAGTTACCATTTTTTTATTATTTGCTTCGTCTAACTGTACCAGAGGGGTACGACAATTGAAAGTTTCAACACATATGTACAAAAGTTCATAGAATCGAATGGCGCAAAGCGCGTCAACGTATCTTTTACCGTTCATTAGTTATAGGCCGGCAAAGCGAAAAAACCATCAGAGATTTCTAATCAAAATAAAAATTTCTATTTTGGATACTAAGGCCTAGGGAATTTTTTAATTATTTTTCCCGTAATCAACATGTCTGAATTAAGGGAAAATGATAGTTTTCATTTAAATACAGGGTGATCTGATTTTTACTCGGATAGTGACTATTTGAACTTACCATTTTTTTATTATTTGCTTTGTCTAACTGTACCAGAGGGGTACGACAATTGAAAGTTTCAACACATATGTACAAAAGTTCATAGAATCGAATAGCGCAAAGCGCGTCACTGTATCTTTTACCGTTCATTAGTTATAGGCCGGCAAAGCGAAAAAACCATCAGAGATTTCTAATCAAAATAAAAATTTCTATTTTGAAAACTAAGGCCTAGGGAATTTTTTAATTATTTTTCCCGTAATCAACATGTCTGAATTAAGGGAAAATTATACTTTTCATTTAAATACAGGGTGATCGGATTTTTACTCGGATAGTGACTATTTGAAGTTACCATTTTTTTATTATTTGCTTCGTCTAACTGTACCAGAGGGGTACGACAATTGAAAGTTTCAACACATATGTACAAGCGCGTCAACGTATCTTTTACCGTTCATTAGTTATAGGCCGGCAAAGCGAAAAAACCATCAGAGATTTCTAATCAAAATAAAAATTTCTATTTTGAAAACTAAGGCCTAGGGAATTTTTTAATTATTTTTCCCGTAATCAACATGTCTGAATTAAGGGAAAATTATACTTTTCATTTAAATACAGGGTGATCGGATTTTTACTCGGATAGTGACTATTTGAAGCGAAAAAACCATCAGAGATTTCTAATCAAAATAAAAATTTCTATTTTGAAAACTAAGGCCTAGGGAATTTTTTAATTATTTTTCCCGTAATCAACATGTCTGAATTAAGGGAAAATTATACTTTTCATTTAAATACAGGGTGATCGGATTTTTACTCGGATAGTGACTATTTGAAGTTACCATTTTTTTATTATTTGCTTCGTCTAACTGTACCAGAGGGGTACGAAAATTGAAAGTTTCAACACATATGTACAAGCGCGTCAACGTATCTTTTACCGTTCATTAGTTATAGGCCGGCAAAGCGAAAAAACCATCAGAGATTTCTAATCAAAATAAAAATTTCTATTTTGAAAACTAAGGCCTAGGGAATTTTTTAATTATTTTTCCCGTAATCAACATGTCTGAATTAAGGGAAAATTATACTTTTCATTTAAATACAGGGTGATCGGATTTTTACTCGGATAGTGACTATTTGAAGTTACCATTTTTTTTATTATTTGCTTTGTCTAACTGTACCAGAGGGGTACGACAATTGAAAGTTTCAACACATATGTACAAAAGTTCATAGAATCGAATGGCGCAAAGCGCGTCAACGTATCTTTTACCGTTCATTAGTTATAGGCCGGCAAAGCGAAAAAACCATCAGAGATTTCTAATCAAAATAAAAATTTCTATTTTGAAACACTAAGGCCTAGGGAATTTTTTAATTATTTTTCCCGTAATCAACATGTCTGAATTAAGGGAAAATGATACTTTTCATTTAAATACAGGGTGATCTGATTTTTACTCGGATAGTGACTATTTGAAGTTACCATTTTTTTATTATTTGCTTTGTCTAACTGTACCAGAGGGGTACGACAATTGAAAGTTTCAACACATATGTACAAAAGTTCATAGAATCGAATGGCGCAAAGCGCGTCACTGTATCTTTTACCGTTCATTAGTTATAGGCCGGCAAAGCGAAAAAACCATCAGAGATTTCTAATCAAAATAAAAATTTCTATTTTGAAAACTAAGGCCTAAGGAATTTTTTAATTATTTTTCCCGTAATCTACATGTCTGAATTAAGGGAAAATTATACTTTTCATTTAAATACAGGGTGATCGGATTTTTACTCGGATAGTGACTATTTGAAGTTACCATTTTTTTATTATTTGCTTCGTCTAATTGTACCAGAGGGGTACGACAATTGAAAGTTTCAACACTTATGTACAAAAGTTCATAGAATCGAATGGCGCAAAGCGCGTCAACGTATCTTTTACCGTTCATTAGTTATAGGCCGGCAAAGCGAAAAAAACCATCAGAGATTTCTAATCAAAATAAAAATTTCTATTTTGAAAACTAAGGCCTAGGGAATTTTTTAATTATTTTTCCCGTAATCAACATGTCTGTATTAAGGGAAAATTATACTTTTCATTTAAATACAGGGTGATCGGATTTTTACTCGGATAGTGACTATTTGAAGTTACCATTTTTTTATTATTTGCTTTGTCTAACTGTACCAGAGGGGTACGACAATTGAAAGTTTCAACACATATGTACAAAAGTTCATAGAATCGAATGGCGCAAAGCGCGTCAACGTATCTTTTACCGTTCATTAGTTATAGGCCGGCAAAGCGAAAAAACCATCAGAGATTTCTAATCAAAATAAAAATTTCTATTTTGAAAACTAAGGCCTAAGGAATTTTTTAATTATTTTTCCCGTAATCTACATGTCTGAATTAAGGGAAAATTATACTTTTCATTTAAATACAGGGTGATCGGATTTTTACTCGGATAGTGACTATTTGAAGTTACCATTTTTTTATTATTTGCTTCGTCTAATTGTACCAGAGGGGTACGACAATTGAAAGTTTCAACACTTATGTACAAAAGTTCATAGAATCGA
Organism: Ophonus ardosiacus; assembly: GCA_943142095.1. Lineage (NCBI taxonomy): Eukaryota > Metazoa > Arthropoda > Insecta > Coleoptera > Carabidae > Ophonus > Ophonus ardosiacus. The sequence goes on from OW964839.1 coordinate 24,867,659, forward strand.
ATGGCGCAAAGCGCGTCAACGTATCTTTTACCGTTCATTAGTTATAGGCCGGCAAAGCGAAAAAAACCATCAGAGATTTCTAATCAAAATAAAAATTTCTATTTTGAAAACTAAGGCCTAGGGAATTTTTTAATTATTTTTCCCGTAATCAACATGTCTGTATTAAGGGAAAATTATACTTTTCATTTAAATACAGGGTGATCGGATTTTTACTCGGATAGTGACTATTTGAAGTTACCATTTTTTTATTATTTGCTTTGTCTAACTGTACCAGAGGGGTACGACAATTGAAAGTTTCAACACATATGTACAAAAGTTCATAGAATCGAATAGCGCAAAGCGCGTCACTGTATCTTTTACCGTTCATTAGTTATAGGCCGGCAAAGCGAAAAAACCATCAGAGATTTCTAATCAAAATAAAAATTTCTATTTTGAAAACTAAGGCCTAGGGAATTTTTTAATTATTTTTCCCGTAATCAACATGTCTGAATTAAGGGAAAATGATACTTTTCATTTAAATACAGGGTGATCTGATTTTTACTCGGATAGTGACTATTTGAAGTTACCATTTTTTTATTATTTGCTTTGTCTAACTGTACCAGAGGGGTACGACAATTGAAAGTTTCAACACATATGTACAAAAGTTCATAGAATCGAATGGCGCAAAGCGCGTCACTGTATCTTTTACCGTTCATTAGTTATAGGCCGGCAAAGCGAAAAAACCATCAGAGATTTCTAATCAAAATAAAAATTTCTATTTTGAAAACTAAGGCCTAAGGAATTTTTTAATTATTTTTCCCGTAATCTACATGTCTGAATTAAGGGAAAATTATACTTTTCATTTAAATACAGGGTGATCGGATTTTTACTCGGATAGTGACTATTTGAAGTTACCATTTTTTTATTATTTGCTTCGTCTAATTGTACCAGAGGGGTACGACAATTGAAAGTTTCAACACTTATGTACAAAAGTTCATAGAATCGAATGGCGCAAAGCGCGTCAACGTATCTTTTACCGTTCATTAGTTATAGGCCGGCAAAGCGAAAAAAACCATCAGAGATTTCTAATCAAAATAAAAATTTCTATTTTGAAAACTAAGGCCTAGGGAATTTTTTAATTATTTTTCCCGTAATCAACATGTCTGTATTAAGGGAAAATTATACTTTTCATTTAAATACAGGGTGATCGGATTTTTACTCGGATAGTGACTATTTGAAGTTACCATTTTTTTATTATTTGCTTTGTCTAACTGTACCAGAGGGGTACGACAATTGAAAGTTTCAACACATATGTACAAAAGTTCATAGAATCGAATGGCGCAAAGCGCGTCAACGTATCTTTTACCGTTCATTAGTTATAGGCCGGCAAAGCGAAAAAACCATCAGAGATTTCTAATCAAAATAAAAATTTCTATTTTGAAAACTAAGGCCTAGGGAATTTTTTAATTATTTTTCCCGTAATCAACATGTCTGAATTAAGGGAAAATTATACTTTTCATTTAAATACAGGGTGATCGGATTTTTACTCGGATAGTGACTATTTGAAGTTACCATTTTTTTATTATTTGCTTTGTCTAACTGTACCAGAGGGGTACGACAATTGAAAGTTTCAACACATATGTACAAAAGTTCATAGAATCGAATAGCGCAAAGCGCGTCACTGTATCTTTTACCGTTCATTAGTTATAGGCCGGCAAAGCGAAAAAACCATCAGAGATTTCTAATCAAAATAAAAAATTTTATTTTGAAAACTAAGGCCTAGGGATTTTTTAAATTATTTTTCCCGTAATCTACATGTCTGAATTAAGGGAAAATGATACTTTTCATTTAAATACAGGGTGATCGGATTTTTAATCGGATAGTGACTATTTGAAGTTACCATTTTTTTATTATTTGCTTTGTCTAACTGTACCAGAGGGGTACGACAATTGAAAGTTTCAAAACATACGTACAAAAGTTCATAGAATCGAATGGCGCAAAGCGCGTCACTGTATCTTTTACCGTTCATTAGTTATAGGCCGGCAAAGCGAAAAAACCATCAGAGATTTCTAATCAAAATAAAAATTTTTATTTTGAAAACTAAGGCCTAGGGAATTTTTTAATTATTTTTCCCGTAATCAACATGTCTGAATTAAGGGAAAATGATACTTTTCATTTAAATACAGGGTGATCTGATTTTTACTCGGATAGTGACTATTTGAAGTTACCATTTTTTTATTATTTGCTTTGTCTAACTGTACCAGAGGGGTACGACAATTGAAAGCTTCAACACATATATACAAAAGTTCATAGAATCGAATAGCGCAAAGCGCGTCACTGTATCTTTTACCGTTCATTAGTTATAGGCCGGCAAAGCGAAAAAACCATCAGAGATTTCTAATCAAAATAAAAATTTCTATTTTGAAAACTAAGGCCTAGGGAATTTTTTAATTATTTTTCCCGTAATCAACATGTCTGAATTAAGGGAAAATTATACTTTTCATTTAAATACAGGGTGATCGGATTTTTACTCGGATAGTGACTATTTGAAGTTACCATTTTTTTATTATTTGCTTCGTCTAACTGTACCAGAGGGGTACGACAATTGAAAGTTTCAACACATATGTACAAAAGTTCATAGAATCGAATGGCGCAAAACGCGTCAACGTATCTTTTACCGTTCATTAGTTATAGGCCGGCAAAGCGAAAAAACCATCAGAGATTTCTAATCAAAATAAAAATTTCTATTTTGAAAACTAAGGCCTAGGGAATTTTTTAATTATTTTTCCCGTAATCAACATGTCTGAATTAAGGGAAAATGATACTTTTCATTTAAATACAGGGGGATCTGATTTTTACTCGGATAGTGACTATTTGAAGTTACCATTTTTTTATTATTTGCTTTGTCTAACTGTACCAGAGGGGTACGACAATTGAAAGTTTCAACACATATGTACAAAAGTTCATAGAATCGAATGGCGCAAAGCGCGTCAACGTATCTTTTACCGTTCATTAGTTATAGGCCGGCAAAGCGAAAAAACCATCAGAGATTTCTAATCAAAATAAAAATTTCTATTTTGAAAACTAAGGCCTAGAGAATTTTTTAATTATTTTTCCCGTAATCAACATGTCTGAATTAAGGGAAAATGATACTTTTCATTTAAATACAGGGTGATCTGATTTTTACTCGGATAGTGACTATTTGAAGTTACCATTTTTTTATTATTTGCTTTGTCTAACTGTACCAGAGGGGTACGACAATTGAAAGTTTCAACACATACAGGGTGTCTCTTAAATAGGAGGACATGGCTTAACCACAGATTCTTGAGGCTAAAATAAGACGATTTAACCAAACTTGCTTCTACCGGAAAGTGTACCATTTAGCCAGAAATCTGCTTCAAAGTTCTTCGAATAAAAATTAATTTTGCTTATAATATTCGGACGCTTTATTCGATTTGGATGAAATTTGGTATGACAGTTTATATGGTTATAAGTCATCTTTTAAGGTGACACTTGTTATTATTAGTAAACCACTAATGTATGAAACTTAGGTCTCCCAACATAAATTAGACCGTAACTTTTTAATGGCAATGCCGAAAACGTGAAATTATTTTTCTTCAGAAAGATACATTCAATAGTAAACTTTTCTCTCTCTGTGTAATTTGTGATATCTGTTACAGTTCACACAGAAAAAAATAAAATCTGAGTGTCTGCACTGCTAAATTTTTAAAATAAATTTAATCTAGCAGTCTATCCAAATGTCAAACAAGTAATTTTTAATGACAGTAACGAGTTGTCAATCTTTACAACTTGTTTAGGAGTAAGCTAAGATATGTAATCGTCTTATTTATAATAATGGTAGTAAAATACTATTAGGCCCAACGGGCCCAACACATGGATGTTACTAATTTTAGAATACTGCGAAGAAAATTTTTGACAACCCGTAAAACAATTGTTACTGTCATTAAAAATTACTTGTTTGACATTTGGATAGATTGCTAGATTAAATTTATTTTAAAAATTTAGCAGTACAAACACTCAGATTTTATTTTTTTCTGTATGAACCGTAACAGATGTCACAAATTACACAGAGAGAGAAAAGTTTACTATTGAATGTGTCTTTCAGAAGAAAAATAATTTCACGTTTTCGGCATTGCCATTAAAAAGTTACGGTCTAATTAATGTTGGGAGACCTAAGTTTCATACATTAGTGGTTCACTAATAATAACAAGTATCACCTTAAAAGATGACTTATAACCATATAAACTGTCATACCAAATTCCATCCAAATCGAATAAAGCGTCCGAATATTATAAGCAAAATTAATTTTTATTCGAAGAACTTTGAAGCAGATTTCTGGCTAAACGGTACACTTTCCGGTAGAAGCAAGTTTGGTTAAATCTTCTTATTTTAGCCTCAGGAATCTGTGGTTAAGCCATGTCCCCCTATTTAAGAGACACCCTGTATATACAAAAGTTCATAGAATCGAATAGCGCAAAGCGCGTCACTGTATCTTTTACCGTTCATTAGTTATAGGCCGGCAAAGCGAAAAAACCATCAGAGATTTCTAATCAAAATAAAAATTTCTATTTTGAAAACTAAGGCCTAGGGAATTTTTTAATTATTTTTCCCGTAATCAACATGTCTGAATTAAGGGAAAATTATACTTTTCATTTAAATACTGGGTGATCGGATTTTTACTCGGATAGTGACTATTTGAAGTTACCATTTTTTTATTATTTGCTTCGTCTAACTGTACCAGAGGGGTACGACAATTGAAAGTTTCAACACATATGTACAAAAGTTCATAGAATCGAATGGCGCAAAGCGCGTCAACGTATCTTTTACCGTTCATTAGTTATAGGCCGGCAAAGCGAAAAAACCATCAGAGATTTCTAATCAAAATAAAAATTTCTATTTTGAAAACTAAGGCCTGGGGAATTTTTTAATTATTTTTCCCGTAATCAACATGTCTGAATTAAGGGAAAATTATACTTTTCATTTAAATACAGGGTGATCGGCTTTTACTCGGATAGTGACTATTTGAAGTTACCATTTTTTTATTATTTGCTTCGTCTAACTGTACCAGAGGGGTACGACAATTGAAAGTTTCAACACATATGTACAAGCGCGTCACTGTATCTTTTACCGTTCATTAGTTATAGGCCGGCAAAGCGAAAAAACCATCAGAGATTTCTAATCAAAATAAAAATTTCTATTTTGAAAACTAAGGCCTAGGGAATTTTTTAATTATTTTTCCCGTAATCAACATGTCTGAATTAAGGGAAAATGATACTTTTCATTTAAATACAGGGTGATCTGATTTTTACTCGGATAGTGACTATTTGAAGTTATCATTTTTTTATTATTTGCTTTGTCTAACTGTACCAGAGGGGTACGACAATTGAAAGTTTCAACACATATGTACAAGCGCGTCAACGTATCTTTTACCGTTCATTAGTTATAGGCCGGCAAAGCGAAAAAACCATCAGAGATTTCTAATCAAAATAAAAATTTCTATTTTGAAAACTAAGGCCTAGGGAATTTTTTAATTATTTTTCCCGTAATCAACATGTCTGAATTAAGAGAAAATGATACTTTTCATTTAAATACAGGGTGATTGGATTTTTACTCGGATAGTGACTATTTGAAGTTACCATTTTACTATTTGCTTTCTCTGACTATACCAGAGGGGCACGACAGTTGAAATTTTGAACATATATGTACAAAAGTTCATAGAATCGATTTCTATTAGTAAAAATAGGAAAGTTAATTTTCAAATCAGATTATTCAATAACAAAATAATATTCATTTATTATTAACAATTAAAAATTTCATTTCATATGTACAAATAATAGATTAAAAAAATTACATTCCTATTCCTATCTTTAGCTTACAAGTCTACATAATATATTTTTATAATCACTTACATTTGCTGAAGATCTCGATCTAACATCGCCAGTCTATCTCTGCAAACCGCAATCATGAAATGAAGAATCAGCAATTTCGATACCGTCTATTGCATCTGAAATAATTAAAAAAGTATTAATCTAACGAGAAAGTAGTTTTTTATGGTTTCAAATTCAAAATAATGGACTAAGGTTTTGCTCCTCAATTAAAATCCAAAGTTATTAAACGTTAAAAAGTAATAAAAATAAAACTTATCTTACCTTATACACGAGAAGATGTTCCAGGTCGCGATGTCTGTCTTTTCCTCCATTTGCTCTATTATTCCTTTGGCTGTAGGGCTCCATTTACAACAACATCTATTCAAACAATTTCTGTTTCAATCTGTAACAAAACATAGAGAAATAGTACGGAATATTACGATATATTACTTTTTTAATATCACACATATTTTCTTTTTAAAACAATTTTGTCACACTTTGTAATATTATCTGTAGTAAAAAAGTTCCATATACTAAAAAAATTACCATCAATAATATTCTAACTTGTTTCTATTCTTGAAAACGATTAAAACAATTTTATTTTTATGTAAATTGTACGCTTTGAAAATTATATACACTAAAACCATCCACGTTAATTAATCTAATATAAAACAATGTTGATTCTAAGAATTGCAATACTCAATATTTACTAACAAATTATTTTATGTAGATTGTAATTTATGACGAAAAATAAACAATATTCACATAAATATTACCGACTACGAATCAAAATTATGTAACATGTGCTTACATTTCGAGAAGAAATTCTTTGGCCAGGCATATTCTACATTTTTAATAACAAAGCTTTTCTCTGTTCATAATAATCTTATTCTGTTGTTGTTGTTTGTTCTACACTTGTCCACCAAAACACTTTTTGAGATCAACAACCTGTTGACGTTGAATCAATGTACACAAATCCACAAAAATTCCAACCGTAATTTTACCAAATATAGTTAAACACCATGATATACTATCACAACAAGCATTTTCTTTATTATTTTCACTATAAAACTATCATAAAATATCAAAAACGCTGTTGAAATATCTTTGTCGTTGAGAAATGCTAAGCGTCTTCTCGAACAAGCTGTGCTCTGAGTGGACCGCGGTAGACGCGTTAGGCTCACCTGATTGGCTATAATAACGAGGCCTGTGATTGGTCATAAATGCCAGCGTTCGAATGCAGCATCGAAGTATGAAATATGCTATCAATTCTGCACTATTTGCGTTCAGTTATTTCGAATATATTTACAAATATAAATATCTGAATGATTATTTCTGACTTGTATTCGTTAAATTCATCATTCAACACTATGTTTTAATAATAAAAGAGTATATTAATTATTTATTAAGCAAATAAACTTGGAAAGAGGACCAAATATACAACAAAAATAACATATTTTCCAAACATTGACGATGTTATCACAAAAATAAATAAGTGGCTGGCATAAGAAGAAAAGGAATTTATTTTCCAAAGGCATCGAAGCCCTTTTCAGCAATATCCAAATGTATTACTAACATTTTCAGAGATTATTTTGAAAAATAAAATTGCTTTAAACGTTCCAGTTGTTTATTTCTATGTTAGGTATGAAAATGCGTTAAACGACTTTTGTATATGTTTCAAATTACAAGAGAAACGAATTTAGGATGCAAACTATATAGATGTATCACAATTTCGGCACAAATATAAAGGCCTATAATAATATGACCAAAATGAGTTTAAACATGGGTTCCTCAACAGTTTCCGAGATATAAGGAGGTGAAAGATTTTATTTCGAAAACTATAAGAGTTAAGACGATTAATAAGACTTTTTGTTTACCTTTAAGAGATTATCATAAGTACACACCAACATCAACTGTTAACGATCTATTCGCGATCAGTTTAAGAATTATATGCGAACAGTATATATGAATTATAAACTACTAATGTACCGAAAAAGTTCCCATTTAAAATTAGCAAAGAAAAAAATAGTCAAAATATCTATGCAACGAGTAATTCGTAATTATTATTAAAATAATCATGAAAAAGAAAAGACAAAATAAACGTCAAAATGGTGTCTGTTACACGAACGGTAACGGTGGTGCTCGCGCACTTCCTCTCTCCCGATCTCTCTTTCTCCAATTGACAAATGTCCGTGTTAAGTGCAATTTACATAGTGTATGTTCGTGTTATAATTTTATTGGATTTATAGAATCCTTTTCAAGGAACTCTCAAGGAATGTTCGTGTACAATATTACTGGAATATACCGTGAATATTTTTTAACGTGAAACATTGAGTTTGTCATATCCATGGTTACGACTTGATATTTGATTGACAGCAATGTATTTGCCCGTTCCATTTAAGATGAAACATAGGGAACGAATCTGACAAAAGTATTATTATTTAATATTGTAAGAAATTTAGCGGAGTCAGAAAACCACTCGAGAGCACTAAACATATTTCGGGCACAAAGTGCACACAGTATTTTTTCTACATCTAAATTAAGTTTTTAGAAAACAGGTATAATTATTTAAACAAAATTAACCTCTAATGATATCTTGTCAATATGACAGGTAACCGTTGAATTTTCCTATAAGTTATGATTTGACATTTGATTGACAGCAATGTATTTGTCTGTCTCATTAAAATGACACATGAGGAATGAATTTGACACAAGTATTATGTTTAAATATTGTAAGAAATTTAGCCGAGTCAGAAAACCACTCGGGCACAAGGTGCACACTATATTTTTTCTACAACTAATTTTAATTTAGAATGCAGGTATAATTATTTAAATAAAATTAACCTCTATTGACGTCTTATCAAATGTCAAATTCGTTCTCTATGTTTCATTTTAAATGGAACGGGCAAATACATTGCTGTCAATCAAATGTCAAGTCGTAACCATTGTAATGACTGTAAATGTTTTATTATTTTCATATATAATATTTGATCGTACGACTGTACTTTATCTAAACAAAGCGCGACGCATCATATGCGAAATACGGGCGCGGGAGTCTTCAAAGTTCTTTCGTGGGGGCTGGGTCAAAATTTCGTAAACGAAGTTATTACAAGGTGAAACCGAATCCCTGTGATCACCAATTAATCCAGGAGACTTCTTTCACTTCTAGAATCTACTTAAGGTAGGTTTTCTTCGTTTGTATATTTTTTACAATTTTTATTGTTAATGTATTATTGCGTAACAACTGGGCGTAACAGTTAAATGTAACAACTGGGCGTAATTGGATGTAACAGTTGAATGTAACTGTTCAATTATTTTGTATTTTAATCAATATTTTTATATATACTTTATTCTAATTTTGAAATTATATTTTGTTTGAGTTAAATTTGTATTGTTAAATTTCCTAACAATTTTGACTCCGCTCGGTCAGAATTGGACATAAATTCTTGGTTATAGTTTTACCAATGCTACCAAGGTAGGTAAAATTTTTATATTAATTTGTGGGTGTTACATATGGGTTAGATCATAACACCATGGATATAACAAACCCAATGTTTCACGTTAAAAAATATTCACGGTATAATCTTTTCCAAGGAACTTTTGGTATGGAATTTGTACAAAATAAATACAATACACGGAAGATACAGTAAAATTTTTGAAAGAAGTCCGATCAAGGCCATCTACGAATTGCATCTTTGAATTAAGATTTTATGCTGTCAAATTTAGTAGTCGTTTACATAGTAAAATCTAAGTAAACGACACTACTAAATTTGACAGCACAAAATATTAATTCATAGATACAATTCGTAGATGGCCTTAATCGGATTTCTTTCAAAAATTTTACTGTAAGCTAGCCACATAAGATTTCTTAACCAAAGAAGAATGCAAACTGTTTCCATAGTTACTAGAGACGATCACTACACTAATGAAGAGTGCTGATCTGATGTGGCCAGCACATTACCTTCCGCCAATTCTATGAATTTTGTACATATCCCGTACCAAAAGTTCGTTGGAAAATATTCTATATATCTAGTAAAATTGTAATACAAACATATACTATTTTCTATAAATTCCACCGAAAGTTCTTTGGAAAAGATTTTATAAAACCAATAAAATTATAACACGAACATACACTATGTAAATTGCACTTGACACTAACATCTGTCAATTAGAATTATTTGAAAATATCAGCTGTTTCCATGATTATTGTACAGCTGGCTGATTTATGAACGTTAATCACTTTATAATTCTTTAAATCTATATCTATTAAATATGAAGGAAAATGTATAATTAAAGCGTATAGACAATAAGGCATTCTTTAAAATTGATTATAACAAAATGTCAGAAAATGATATTTAACTTTAATACAACCAAAATCTAATCAGCTCTTCATATGAATGTAAAGATGAGGAATAGGAAAGAATCATAATTTTTAGAATTGTAGTGTTGGTGTTATCGTCGGAGAAAAATTTGTCACACACGGATACACAAACATACAGACATCAACCTATAACTAGAAAAATCTTGGGACCCTAAAACGTGCTTATTCATTAAAAACACTACAGATTTTTTTTACGAAAGACAATACCTTCCTTACCTAAAGGTGATGGAAGGTAAAAATGACCCCTATATTTAGCGCGTTTGAAAAAATGTTAACTTCATTGTTTCCCCGATAATAAGTTAATATTGTGGCGACCTGCACCAACATTTTAATTTCCAAATAAATTTTTAATTATGATTTAGAAATTGAGAAAAATGTTTCATACAGAGAATTTATTTTAAAATGCAACATATGGTCAGTCACTTCCATGGTTACTCACTATTGTCAAAAGATGACAGCAATGTATTATTTGTCTATTTTAAAATACAACATTATAAATAGTATAGCAGCACAGGAGATACCTCCAGAACACATCACAAATGGTGTCAATTCTTATTACGACCGACTAGAATATTGCCTCAGTGTGAATGGGGGTATTTTTAACATTTATTACTTGAAAATTATGAATTTTTTTAAGCTAAAGTTTGTTAAGATGTACAACATTCAAGTTTTGATTTTTTGTTAATCGTATGTAGGCTAATTTATTGGAAATTAGTTTTGATAATACAAAACTACAAATTTTGTATGTTGCATTTTAAAATGGACAAATATTACATTGCTGTCATTTTTTGACAATAGTGAGTAACCAAACCATGGAAGTGATTTCCGCTGTTTTTACCTCTCGCTAAGAGAGGTATTGGATTCATGCTAAAATTCGCATATCCAGATTTTATTGAATAAGCACGATTTAAAGTCCCTAGAATCCGATTATAACATTTTTAAAATGATGTCTGTGTGTGTGTGTGTGGATGTGTGTATGTGTGTATGTCTGGATGTTGTAGCCACGATTGCTCAAAAACTATAAGACTTAAAAAATATTTAACTGCAGTTTCCTCAATCTGACATTCCTGGGAAGAGCTGATTAGATTTTGGTAACAATTGAACAACCGGAAGTAGTAGTTTCTTAGAAAAATTATTCTAAATATAATTTTTTGGGATTTTTTTTTATTAAATATTGAAGAACATAAAATTCTCCATCTAATACACTTAAAATTTTTATTATATCTTGCATAGATTTAGAGATAAAGACACTATAATTTATAGAGTACACTTATCGCAGAGGCTAAGGCACTAAGGAAACCAGTTGACAAATTCCAATGTTTATAACATAGTTTGTAAATGACATGTCATTGTCAAATATCAACAGTTTTAGTGACATTCTGATAGCTTTTTCTGGGAAGTATATTTAATTTTTCTTATTGTTTTATTAATTAAATATTTGAAATTATAGGTAAAATTGTGGTAAAATACATATATCCATCAGAAATACCGCCAATCTGGTTAATGAATTGGAACAATCTCTTACATTTAGAAAGTTCCTCATACAATGGAAATATATATAATTAGAATTATATGTATGCAAAAGACATGTTAAATACAATAAAAAACAATATTTGGGTAAAGTTCTGTAATATTTTGTTATAAAACGACGGTTCGAAAGCGAAGTGCAGTACAATACTTATATAGCCTAATATGGAAATGGCGAGAGGTCTTGTGCTGGCCACAACAGATTTTTTTTTCTGAAATTAGAATTAATAATCATTTGTCAATATTTCAAAGCTAACTAAAATCATGTTAGATTCAATGTAATAATTGTATTATTAGGAGGACAAAATACGGAAAAACGTTATAATAAAAGAACCTTATATTAATTAATAGTTTTAATAACTGAACCATGCGTTTTAATTCAAGCAAAAATTTTCTACCCTTGGCATTTTTTCATAAAATCAAAAATATGATTTTTTTTCCTCTAGTAAACTCAATCCAGGGACATACTGTATATAATATGAATCGCCAAAATGTATAATGTGTTTTATTTAAATAAAAATTAAAGTTCTTTATCTACCCTTGCTGTTAAAGTATTATTTTATCTACCCTTGCGGTTAAAATGTCATTTAGTCAACTATTTCGAGTTGAACAAAGCACACTTTAAAATCTGCTATAGAAAAAATAAATGTTCTTTGAATTATTATTATCATTATTATTATTATTTTTTTTTTTCCCCGAAATCAGTATGGCCGAATTAGGGGAAAATGATACAGGGTGATCGGATTTTTACTGTACAACTGACTATTTGAAGTTTCCATTTTTTGATTTTGTGCTTTGTCTAACTGTACCAGCTGAGACCGACAAGTGAAAATTGACACACATATGTACAATAGCCCAGAGAATCGAATGGCGCAATCCCCGTTAAAGTATCTTTTACCGTTCATTAGTTATAGTCCGGCAAAGTGAATGAAACGTGAGAGATTTCTAATCAAAATAAAAATTTCTATTTTGGAAACTAAAGTTATGAGAATTTTTTGATTATTTTTCCCGAAATCAGTATGGCCGAATTAGAGGAAAATGTTACTTTTCATGTAAATACAGGTGATCGGATTTTTACTGTACAAGTTTTGAAGTTTCCATTTTTTTATTTTTTGCTTTGTCTAACTGTACCAGCTGGACCGACAAGTGAAAATTGATACACATATGTACAAAAGTCCAGAGAATCGAATATCGCAAACCCCGTTAACGTATCTTTTACTGTTCATTAGTTATAGACCGGTAAAGTGAAAAAACGTGAGAGATTTTTAATTGAAATTTAAAAAATCATTTTGAGTACTTTTTGATTATTTAACCCGTAATCAGAGTGGTCGGATTATGAGGATATTAAAAATATCCCATTGTTAAAAAGGCGCTTACGCCTTTATAATATCATTGCCCTTGATATTATCATCATTACTGATAACTGTGTTGATTAACACAACCACAAATTGTGAAATATTCGAACCGTTATGATTTTTTTATTTATTATCAAAAGAGAAAAATTAATTTATTTAGCATGACTTACATTAAAAGATCTCAGCTACTCGGCACCTCTGCAATCTCGTACTTAACTGCTCGGCATCTCTGCAAACTCGTTTTCAATTACTCGGGAACTCGGCAATTTCCATCCACCTGTAAATTGACAAAAACATAAAAATTAAATTATTGTTTACATCTGAATCGATTTCTAATAAATAAATTACTTAAAAACATTTGTTATTGTTTGTTTTTAGTTTGTTACCAATATGTTTACTATGAAATATTTAATAATTTATAAAATTGTACACAAAGCTTAACTATAATTATGAAACATTTTATTCTCATACAAACACATCAACTTATATAACTATTAAAAGAGTTGGAATGTTATTTAAACTTACGTTTGTTATTAATTTACAACAATAGTTAACAATATTTCACTATTATATCAATAATATATTAACAATAAATACATTTTTCACAGCAAAATTAAAAGCAAATTTGCTTGAAGACGGCTGCTACAAAAGTTACGTGTAAGAACATTACAGACGATCACAAACGAGTTTAATTTGGAATGCCGACCGTAATTATGCTTAATTTTGTTATTCAATGCAGATAAAAAAAATATTTAAAAAATAATATAACACCAAATAGGGGATGAACTTTAAAATGCAATTATTTATGAATATTCGAACGTAAAATTTTATACCAACAAAAATGATACTAAATTTAGTTATCGAAATACCTATAAGTTTTTAATTTATATTACAAATACACAAAGTTCAGAATATGTGAATATAGTTTTATTCCAATTTATATTGTGTTATAAATTTGACCAACACTACACTTAGTATGTTACAGAAATATAAAGAGAAAAAGATAAATATCTACTCACATTTTGATTATTTCTTGCTGCCCAAAACCGCTGGAATTTTTGTTCTCTGCTCCTTCAAATTTCTAGCTCCATTCCGTACACTGAAAATACTATTCTTAAAGATATTTGTCTGTATGAGACAAAATATTGATAGATACTATTGCAAACGCATTGAAATACATAAAATAATGGAAAATAACTCTTTGAAGTAGATATCGCATAATTTAATTGTCGATTAAAAAATAAAATTCAACTCACCACTGAAGAATGTACGGGTTCGACAATAGCGTCTAAATGTTTTACTTATATTGTTGTAATAAATTCAACCACTGTAACAATTATTATCTCAAACGTTCGACTAATACTTTATTTCATGTTTTCTTACAAATTTTATTAATTTACCGTAATTTTTCCAAAGAAAATAAACGATATGTCACACCAAATACAAAAGCATAACATGTCCACCATTTTGTACGCTGAGTTGGAAGGAATGCAGTGTTACCAAAAGTACTTAACAAAATATTGCTAACAAAAAATGTAATTATTAATAATATTAATAATATTTGTAAAACAGCATAATGTACAAACAAAAATGCATAGAATAAACAATAAAATTATTATTCTAAATTATATTTGTCTGTATGAGACAAAATATATATAAAATTGTACTCACAGCTTAACCTTCGGAAGTTTTTTATAAGACCACATTATCAACATAAATAACTATTAATATTAATTTGAATATTGTTTAAACTTACTAATGTTATTAATTTGTTACAATATGAAACCCCAAATAAATGTAAACAAGAATAAAACTACGATCCAAGCACTCACTCAGTACAGTAGAAAAACTTGCAACTATTTTTTGCTATTAATAGATCGACCCCCATAACTATTATTATCTCAAACGTTCAACTAACCCTTTCTCTCACTTTTCTACATGAAATTCTTTAAGTTTTTACAGTCTTTGCACGAGAAATAAACGTAAAAACACACCAAACACATTTCGTACAAATCATCACCATTTTGTGTTTGGGCTTGGGCTGGCGCAGTGTTGCCACTCATTAGCAATGAAATATTTTCTTGAGTTGACTCAAGGACATTCTTCAAAAGTGATGTGTATTTTAAATTATTTTAACCAAAATGGTTGTGAATACTCCAAATCACAGCTACAAATGGACCCTATATAAACTATTTAAAAAAAAATCCAGCTCATGAACAAGAATTTTCATATTATTTGTTGTTATAGTGCGACCAAGCGATATGTGCCCCAGGCCTCGTCTTGGGAGGCGTGGTCTGCGATGGGCTATCATTAACAGTACATTCGGAGACAGAAGTTTTTATACAAATTTTAACTAAATAATTTCATTAATTTCTCATATTTTCATGCACCACTCATACACGGTTAAAGAGAAAACAACGGACGATGAAAGTCTATATTCAGCATGAAATTCTTTTTCTTTTAACATATGTCAGTGCCAAGTGCAAAATCAAATATGGCAAGTATAGGATCAGAATGTCGGGAGTACGAGGAAGGCGAAAGAGAAGATGGAAGGAATGTCTCGCAGAAGACTTGAGAGAGGAAGAACTGTGTAAAGAAGATGCGTTGGAAGAGAAGAGTAAGAAACAGTGACCCCTAATAAAATTGGAGAAAGCTAAAGAAGAAAGAAGAATTAAGATCCAATCTTACCATCTCTGAAAAATTATACTTTTCATTTACACACAGGGTGATCGGATTTTTACTGTACAACTGACGATTTGAAGTATCCATTTTTCTATTTTTTGCTTTGTCTAACTGTACCAGCTGGGACCGACAAGTGAAAATTGATACACATATGTACAAAAGTCCAGAGAATCGAATGGCACAAACCCCGTTAAAGTATCTTTTATCGTTCATTAGTTATAGTCCGGCAAAGTGAAAGGAACATGAGAGATTTCTAATCAAAATAAAAATTTCTATTTTGGTAACTAAAGACATGAGAATTTTTTTATTATTTTTCCCGAAATCAGTATGTCCGAATTAGGGGAAAATGACACTTTTCATGTAAATACAGGGTGATCGGATTTTTACTGTACGACTGACTATGTGAAGTATCCATTTTTTTTATTATTTGCTTTGTCTAACTGTACCAGAGGGGTACGACAATTGAAAGTTTCAACACATATGTACAAAAGTCCAGAGAATCGAATGGCGTAAACCTCGTTAAAATATCTTTTACCGTTTATTAGTTATAGACCGGCAAAGTGAAAAAACGTGAGAGATTTCTAATTTAAATTTGAAAAATCATTTTGAGTATTTTTTAATTATTTAACCCGTAATTAAAGTGGTCGGATTAAGAGGATATTAACAATATTCCATTGTTAAAAAGGCGCTTACGCTTTTATGATATCATTGCCCTTGATATTAACAAAACTACAAATTGTGAAATATTCGAACCGTGATGATTTATTTATTTATTATCAAAAGAGAAAAAATAATTTATTTAGCATGACTTACATTAGAAGATCTCAGCTACCCGGCATCTCTGCAATCTCGTACTGAACTGCTCGGCATCTCAGCAAACTCGTTTACAATTACTCGGGAACTCGGCAATTTCCATCCACCTGTAAATTGACAAAAACATACAAATTAAATTATTGTTTACTACTGAATGCATTTTAATCGATTTCAAATAAAGAATTAGACACATTTGTTATTGTTCAAATTTTAGTTTGTTACCAATATGTTTACTATGAAATAGTTAATAATTTATAAAATTGTACACAAAGCTTAACTATAATTATGAAACATTTTATTCTCATACAAACACATTATCAACTTATAGAACCATTAATAATGTTGGGATATTATTTAAACTTACGATTGTTATTAATTTGCAACAATAGTTAACAATATTTCACTATTAAAACAATAACATATTAACGATAAATTCATTTTTAGCAGTAAAATCAAATAGAGATTTGCTTAAAGACGGCAGCTGTACAAGTTACAAGTAAGAACATTACAGACGAACACAAACGAGTTTAATTTGGAATGCCGACCGTAATTATGCTTGATTTTGTTAATTCAATGCAGATATAAAAAAATTATGTACAAAATAAAAATAAAAAAAATAAGGATTGAACTTTAAAATGCAATTATTCATGAATATTTGAACGTAAAATTTCATACCAATAAAAATGATACCTTTTGTTTTGTCTAACTGTACCAGCTGGGACCGACAATTGAAAATTGATACACATATGTACAAAAGTCCAGAGAATCGAATGGCGCAAACCACGTTAAAGTATCTATTACCTTTCATTAGTTATAGTCCGGCAAAGTGAAAGGAACGTGAGAGATTTCTAATAAAAATTTCTATTTGGAAACTAAAGCTATTAGAATTTTTTCATTATTTTTCCCGAAATCAGTGTGGCCGAATTAGGGGAAAATAATACTTTTCATGTAAATACAGGGTGATCCGATTTTTACTGTACAACTGACTAATTGAAGTTTCCAT
The DNA here is from genome assembly GCA_943142095.1 of Ophonus ardosiacus. Classification (NCBI taxonomy): domain Eukaryota; kingdom Metazoa; phylum Arthropoda; class Insecta; order Coleoptera; family Carabidae; genus Ophonus; species Ophonus ardosiacus. Next base: position 24,885,287 of record OW964839.1, read on the forward strand.
TTTTTTATTTTTTGCTTTGTCGAACTGTACCAGCTAGTGTTGCCACAAGACCAAGACCAGTCTTGGTCTTGGTCTCGTCTCGTCTTGGTCTTGTCGAGACGAGACCATCATTTGGTCTCGACTGGAAAAGTCGAGACGAGACGAGACCAGCATCAAGTCTTGTCGAGAAAGTCTTGAAGTCTCGACAAGACTCTCGACTTCAGATCAAAGGTATTTATTTAAAACATATATTCTAAAAGTGCTACAAAAATTGAGAATATTGCTGTAAATACTGATCGAAAATTCATATAAATAAGAGAGATATTAATTTTTCAAATTTTGTAATTTTCTACTTTCATAGTTGTGTTCCAATAACATTAATTTATGTAAATATGATGTATTCCTTATTCATCTAAATAATCCAAATGTAACTTTTAAATGAATTTACAATGTAGATGGGATGAAATGAAAGAAATATAAATTTAGAATTCTTGTTATTTTAATGCACCAATATTTTAATTGAATTAAAATCAACCTTTATTTTATAATATACATGTTTTATATGTATAAATATGTTGATTTTAATTTATTTTTTGATTAATTCTCAATTAAAATATTGGTACAACTGACTATATCTTGGAAAATATTTCCAATTTTCAAATAGCTCAAAAGTTACATTTGTGGTGCATTCTCCATGTTAGCAATGTACTTCAGTTTTATTTATTAAATTAATTTATTATAACAAAGTAACGTTCCCTTCAAATATACAGTATTTTTCATTTTTAAAGGATCTATTGTGATTCTTAGAATTTTACGGAAATGCAGACAAAGATTTTACGATCCTAGGGAAATTCCCGGTCTGTGTCCCGGTTTAAAACAACCATATTGTACTTGTTCAACGGACGTACTTCTTATTCGCCTAAATATTTCACTTCATTCAAACATAGTGCATATAGAAATAGGAATATATTAAATGCAAATAATGTAAACTATTAATACTAACAAATCAGTTATATAATTATTTTGTAAAGAAATAGTAAAAGTATAAAAAACGAAGATTTAATTCTTCTCAAACTTTGTATCCATAATTTATGTAAAAATACTTTTCCTGCGAATTAAAATAAAACATTTTCTAGTGTTATCATTAAATGCCAATAAAAAAATTATGGTATCGTATATAAACAAAAATTTGGAAAATATGTACTTCAAAAGATAAAAGTTTATGTATCTATTATGTGATGTATAATGAAAGTAAAACTTTATCTCAATAAAGTGAAATTTAAGGGACATTGTTAAAATATGTAGTTACAGGTATAACAATTTGGGAAATTTGGTATCAAACATTCTAAGAAATTGGTATTAAACATTTCTCGTAAAAACACGTGCAAAGTACAAGTACACTTTCCTCGCCCGGTGTCATTGGTCATAAAGGCCTTTGTTTTCTTTTCGGCGTATTTTAATCTAAGGTTCAGTTGAACTGGGTATTATAAAATACTGGAATTAGGGATATCCTTGTACTGGGAGTATAATTCATAATTTTTTGTTCATTCGTATTTTCTTATTTTCAGCTTCGTTGATAAAATTGTTGCCAGAATATAATTAATAAAAATAAGCATAATGTAAAGATTAGAAAAGTTTGTAAGGAAGTGATATTTTTGGAAAAACTATTGCTTTGTCCCCCATCCCTTAAGTTTTATAGTCAGTATGATCATCATATAACGTTACCCCAAAACATAACTCAAGGTCAAACTTTTGAAATAAAACAGCGGTTCTCAACCTGTAGTACACGTACCAGGGGATACGCAAAAGTCTAAGTTTTAGTTATCTACTTATTTAATATATATTTAGAACAAAATAAAAAAAAAATAGCGAAAGAAGTTACTTTTTTGGGGATTTTTATCCATTTACTTACTGCTTCATTTAAACATATACATATCTATTTAACTATTGCTAATAATAGAAATGCATTCTGTAGTTAAGGAATTGAAATTATATATTTTATGTTTAGTAATGATAAACAACACTCGATATATACGTATATTTTCATATTAATTGTTTGAAGAGGTCAAGTATCAAGTTGATGATATTTATTGAAAACTTAATAATAAATATCTCAAATATTATTTGGAATTTTTTAATCGCGATTGTACTGCTGTTCTTAGAATTTTATGTACTATTAGATACGATTATTAAAAAAATTATTAATGGAGGTAAAGTCGAGAGTCTTGTCGAGACTCGAGACGAGACGAGACTGACATCAAGTCTCGTCTCGACAAGACCAAGACGAGACCACTCTAGTCGAGACCAAGTCAAGACCAAGACGAGACCGACCCCAAGTCTCGTCTCGTCTCGACTTCTGGCAACACTAGTACCAGCTGGGACCGACAATTGAAATATGATACACATATGTACAAAAGTTTATAGAATCGAATGGCGCAAACCCCGTTAATGAATCTTTTACCGCTCATTAGTTAGAGACTAATTTCTTACCTTTCGTACAGTTAAACCTGAGTTAAAACAAAAATACTAGGGAAAATTGTGAATATGTTCATCTCAATAAGACAAACATTATCCTATACATGATTGTAATGATGACTGTAGCTAATTATAGTGTGATTATATATTATTATAAGGATTGTAACTGATTGTAACGTGATTATGATTGTAAATGACTGTAGTGAATGTAGATTGCGATTGTAAAGATTGTATATTTGATTGTAAACGATTTGTACAATGATTGTAAGACTGATTCACCCCTTGCCTATTTATAAGTGACCTCACTAGTATATTTACACGATCAAGTTTTGCGTGAATTAAAATATCCAAGTGTCAAAATTTAAGTTATACCTACATTAAATTGTCATTGAATTTTCATCACATGAATTTTTCGTATATAACCATCAGGATTTCAATTATTTCTCTACCCCATTTTGCCATTTTTCAATTTAATATCAATCACTATATAGCACCACACTTGTACACATCAAAAATATAAACACTAATGACATTTGACAGTTACTTGACAGTCAAAACTTATAAGGACTTTTAAGAAAATGTAGCACATGTTCCAGTTTTTCTTTAAAAGTCTATTCGTTTGTCTCTTTTACACTCATGCCATTGTGCGAGAGAGAAAGCTTTTCAAGTCCCTTGAAAAGAAAAACTTCATCGAGTGATGCACGCTTAAGATTGCTTGATACAAGGGCGAATAAATTATTCATGATTTTTAAAAGTATGATAATTGTATATTAAACTAAAGAAAACGTTGTAAAAATCATTGTTCCAAATGCTTTCAAGTAGATAAAGATTTAAAAAAAATAGCAAAATTCCACTTGCATAATCACAGACACTAAAAAGTAATTATTAAAATTACTTAATATAATATAATTTGTTATTAATTATGGAAATAATCGAACAATTAAAATCGCTGGAGTCTCACAGACTCTATGCCTCCACTGCAAAGTTAAATTTGTTTGTAAAACAAAGTGTTAATTCCATTCTACATAACAATTTTAGAAAACATATCTTGCTATATGTAATTAGAAGGACAAAATGTCTAATATTAATAAAAATTGCCGATAATTTATATTAGTTATTAACTATATCACATATATTAACTAAATAAAATTAAATTAAATTAAAGTGGGTGAGCCAACTGATGTGTGATGGGGTTCGTATTTATACATAAACAAACGACAAATAAATATGAAAAATATAATAATTTCGCTTACCTTTGATGTTAATCTAGGACGGGTGTAACACGGACAGCAAATAAAACTGGCAGCAAACAGCGTGTTAAAATTGCAACAAAGTTCTCAGCAACAATTATCGGCTAGGCATTGTTCGTAAACATCAATAAATGTTCATAAATTTGATCACTTATTTCACCAAATGTTATTTAACATCACAATGTTCCTTCAAAACACACGTACACTTTCTCAATTTCATCATAAAATATCGTAAACACTGTTTACATAATTATTTGTGTTGATAAATACCCAGTTACGTTCAATGAACACGATATAACTTGGAATCTTGTGCAAAGTTGCTACAAAGTGAAACGAGATGGCGCCTTCGTGGAGCAACGCGACGTGAACTCATCGCGAGCTGAATCTAGACTGAATCATGGATCATGGCGTCGACTAGCGTAATTTACATAAGAGGACGTGTGTTGGAGAGAGATAGAACATACCCAACGTCAGATTGATAATGGATGATTTGGAATTATCAATTATCATTAAATGATAAATAATCTTTATAAAAACATGCCATTTTGTATGCCGTTCATGAAAAAGTACTTGAAACATTTGTAGATTTTCATATATCTGAGAAATCGATGAAAATTCAACGACTTGAAGTTGAAACTGTCAGCTGTTAACAAAGAAAATTGTTAATTGTTGATTATTGATATTGGCTTTGTTTAAACATTACTGTAATATGTTTTTCAATAAAAATTATCCTTATTAATCCTATTTTAATATTCCATGCTTGCTTTTACTGTAATTAATAATAAATTGTTGTATTATGTCAGAGTTACACAATACCTGTACCAGTTATTTATGTATTTGTTTTAATAACATTACAATATATTTTTATCAAAAAGTGATGCTTATTATTCATATTATAATATTCTATAAACAATTTTTCATTATTTTTTTATAAATTGCCAAAATTTGCAATGTTTTCAGTGTAGATTTGGCTCCGGGAATAGGGGCACATATTGAACTATTTCATTAAATATTTCCATAATTTATTAATAAAAATCAATATTCAAACATTGTTTCACATATTGCCAATTACTATATTACCCTAATTGTTACATAAATGTAATAATTTCATTCTAAATGTTATTGCAAAAACAGCTGATTCCAAGATGTTACTGTTTCAAAGTATATATCTTTAAAAATATAAAATATTTGGAATTATATTGTTGTTAAATAGTCTCAAATACTTGTAAATTGTTGTACATTAACTTTTATTGATATATAAATAAAAATATGTACGCAAAGTACAGTTCAAGATATGTACAAAATTTGATAAAATGATTCCAGAATCTTATGTTTAATCATCGTTCTTTTGGAAGAATATCATATATTACTTGAATAATAAACTTATTTTCTTATCAATTTATATTATAACACGTTCTACAAATATATAATTTTGTTGTACGTTATCCTTTATTACGATGTTGGCAAATGTTTCATTTTAAATGATGTGTTATTTTCCTATTAAGAACGCTGATAAAAATGCAAATGAATGATTTTACTTTGAGACTATTCGTGATGAAGAAGAACAAAGAAGAAATTCGAAAAGATATTCTTATATGTCAATTATATCTTTAAGGATCTCCCAACAATTTTTTTGTACTTCACAAGTAGAAATTAACCAGTTTGTATATTTAAACGAATGCATATTAAGCAAAGACTTATCTTTTTACCTTCCGTCACCTTTAGGTAAGGAACGTACCTAAGGTCTTTGATCAAAAAATTCGGTGGTGAGTTTTTAGTGAATAAACACGTTTTGGGATCCCTAGAATACGATTTTACTAGTTTTACGATAAGTCTGCATGTGTGTCTGTCTGTATATATGTGTGTGTCAAAAATTTCTCTGACGATAACACCAACATTACAATTCTAAAAATTATATTTTTTTCGTATTCCTCTTCTTTACATTCGTATGAACAGCTGATAAGATTTTGGTTATAATTGGAGAACCGGAAGTATCTTATTTGAAGTTTTTAACATCTTTTCTTGAAAAAACGCAGTTAAATATCATTTTTTGACATTTTATTATCTCTCGCCAAGAGAGGTATTGTATTCATGCTAAAAATCGCAAATCTAGATTTTAGTGAATAAGCACGCTTTAAGGTGAATTTTTTCTATAGCAACGTTAGTTTCTACGTACTTTCTTATATTGGTCTAAGTACCACAAATAAATTAGTAAAACCATTTTTGAGTAGCGATATACATATGTACACCAAATTTCATTAAAATATTTAAACAAATGGCAATTTAATTAAAAAAATTCTTAAAGGTCGTTGACCCCAAAAAAATTACGGTTTTAAATCGTTTTCTACTAGGCTTAAACTACTCGTACAATAATTCTGAAAATTTGTAAACTTGTATTAAAAAAAACGTAGAATTTAATGGTGGAGTCGACAAGTTTGTATCTCGACCCAGATTTGGGTAGAAAATATCTACCCATTTAAGGGTTGAAGATAGGGGTTTTATTTTGTAAAAAATCGATTCCTCGCGTTAAAATACATATGTGTACTAATTTTTGTTAATTTTCTCTAAAGGATATACTAAATATTTGAACTTGTATTTGCCCTAAATTTTCGAAATTATGCCGGCGATTGACGCATCACTTGCACACTAATAATTCAAAGATTTGCGGTAAAATTCAAAGTGCATTTATTTGGAATTCATTCAACAAAAAAAATTGAAAATTGGTACACTTATGTAAGAATATACGTAGAATCTGATGGTGAAGTTAAAAAATTCTTTATCTCTACCCAGTTTTGGGTGGTGAATATCTACTTATTTAAGGGTTGAGGGTACGACTTTAATTTTACGAAAAATCTATTCTTTGGGTTATAATACATATGTTTCCTAACTCTTGTTAAGATATTGCAACAGATAATTTAGTAATATCAAAACAAAATGTTTAAACGTTATTGACCTTAAATGTGTAAATTCAGAATCTTATATTACTGTAATTATACTAATAGTACAATAATTTTGAAAATTGGTATACATGTACAAAAAAATATGGAGATTCGAATGATAAAGTCGACAGGTTTGCATCTCGACCCAGTTTTGGGTACTACATATCTACCCATTTAAGGGTTAAAGATAAAGATTTAATTTTTAAAAAAATCGATTCCTCGCGTCAAAATACATATGTGTACAAATTTTTGTTAATTTTCTGCAAAGGATATACTAAATATTTGAATTTGTATTTGCCCTAAATTTTCGGAATTATACCGGCGATTGACGCATCACTTGCACACTGAAAATTCAAAGATTTGCGGTAAAATTCAAAGTGTGTTTATTTAGAATTCCTTTAATAAAAAAATTTGAAAATTTGTACACTTATGTAAGAATATACGTAGAATCTGATGGTAAAGTCTAAAATTGTTTATCTCTACCCAGTTTTGGGTAGTAAACATCTACCCATTTAAAGGTTGAAGATAGGGGTTTGATTTTATTAAAAATCGATTCCTCGGATCAAAATACATATGTAAAATAATTTTTATGAAAATATTTTGCAAGGACCAGTTTTAATTGTAAGATTTATCAACAATGATATCTGAATCGCTACTCAAGAACGGTTTTACTAATTTATTCATGGTACTTAGACCACTTAAGCAATTGAAGACTGGGTTATTTACATAAGAAAGTACGTAAAATTTAACGGTATTATAAGAAAAAAATCCATCTTCATTTTCGGGTGTGAAATTTATACTAAATTTTGGGTAACAAATGTGGATTTAATTTTATCAAAAATCGATTTCTCGGGTGAAAATACGTATGTGTACCAATTTTCATTGAAATATTCCTCAGGATACAAAAGTTATTTAAATTTTCAAGCACATGCATTTTGTAGTTAAAAGTTAAAAAAAAAATATCAATATAAAAATAATGTATTATGTAACTTTTAATTGTAAGTAAATATCTTCAAATAAACTTTTTTCAAAAATGAGAAATAAAGCCGCTATTTAATAATTTGTGAATCAATAATTCCAATATAATATTGGTATAGCCACCTATTGACAAAAATTATAAACACTGGTTGAACTTAGTGAATTTTATCTTATTTATTTCCAGAAATTATTATTTCAAAACTGGGGCGTCAAATCGAAAAAAATTTCAAATAAAATTTGCTCAAAATACCCTATTTTAATTACTTATGTAATAATCTTAATTATATAGTTTCTATTTTTGGAGAAATAAATGTTTAAATAAATAAAACATTTTCTCAGGAACTATAAGTAAATAAAATAAATTATTAATTAAAATATACTTAAAATCAAATAATAAATAGAGTTTGTTACAAAAATTATTTTGTAATAAATTTTGTTTGCGAGAAATAAATGGATATTTATTTTTATTCATTATCTCTGAAATTAAAACGAATATAAAAAAAAGTTTCAACGAAACTACCTTTTATTTTTAATTACAAATATTTTTTCATATGACAAAGTTAGTCAAAATGTTATTAGTTTAGTCAAAAAATGGATTTTCTCAAAGTTATTAATACCAGAGCAATACTGCTACTGCACTCTATGATAAAACTTATGAACTATATTTTATGTATGAAAAATTGTTTAAATGTTTAAACAAAGAAAATACGTTGATGATAAATAGGAGAAAATCAATACTATCGATAAATTAATTAAACAATCAGGTTCGCGGTAATGTACATGGGGTCTAAGTGAGAAGAAAAATTGTTTAAACAAATGTCATTTGATTATTAATCAAATGACAAATGGAAAAATTGTTAAATTGGTCATTTTAAATAAATTAATAATTAAAATATAGTTTGATACACAATTTTATGTTTATTATAGTTAAAATATGCTTTTCTTTGTCAATTTTATTTGACGTTTGTTATATATGCTGTAAGATGTCTCCACGTGTATTTCAGCAAATTTGACCTTCATGAAAACCAGGACTGTAATTAAAAATTATTGTTTACAGAAAATGTTTAATAGTTTTTTGGGCCAAAATTTATATGTATTTCAACAAGGATAAGACAATAGTTTATAAAAAATACAAAATAAATAATCGAACTTGTTTATTTAAGAATATATACTGAAATATTGGCTACCAGAAAATTTCCTGAATACGTCTTGTGTGATAGCAACAAATTATTTATGGAATGCAAAATATGACAGGCGCTGGCGCCTAAATACCAAACAATAAATATTGGTATTTCTTCAAAATTTGACTATGTGCAATAATTTTTCAATTAAATATTGTTATTATATGTAATTTGGGGGTTAAATAAATATAATATTGTACATATTATTTATTTTTTATTATAATAAATACCATATTTTGTCATATACTTTATAGAGTGTACAGAATAAAAGTATTTCATTGTTTATTAATATTATATACAATAATTGTTAACTATAACTTATTGTAAACATTGTGCTAATAATACAGTTTACAGAAATAAACATATAATACAAAATAAATAACAATTATTATGTATAACACTGACATGGCACCTACATTTTTTTGTTTTACTTTTTCTTCACTAAATTTTCATAAAAAGTTAATGTGTTATACTACAGAAGATTCAGCACAAAATTCTGAGTATAAAAATATAAAATTCATAAATTATAACTATAATATATCGCTAATCCCTTATATATTTCATCTGACATACAATTTTCAATACAAAATTTTCATTAAAAGTTAATAAATTATACATCATCAGATTCAGCATGAAGCACTGAATAAAAAGATACTAAATACTTGTACTAAAATACTAAATTAATACTAAAATTAGTTGTCGAATCAATGATCAAAGTTTTTCATCATATTTTCTTCCCTGATGTCATCTGTTTGTGTTTTGTCTTCCTTGATTCGTCCCACAGTTTTTGTCTACATAAAAACAACCCCTGTAGTTTCATCCATCTATATTTCATCCCCTGAACAACAATATTCTTCGCTGGAGAACTCCAAACATTTATAATGTTTGCATTTATTTGGACATTGTAATCAGCTGACTTGCAGTTCTGTAAATAATATTTATATAGTAAAAAATGATTATTATATACAAATATACATACCGTATTGTTATAATACATAAAATATTGATATGCCCATTTGGTTTAAGAGGCATTATAAGCTATAGCATCCTTGTAAAAATATACATGATGAACCAGAATTGTTTATTAGTAAATATGGAATAATTCTTGTCTCAAGATCTACACAAGAGTTAATAGATTTGTTCTCTACAAAAATAACCGGTTTTTAAACTAGTTCTCATTTGAAATCGGTTTGGATAACAGGTTTTTATAACTGGTTTCTTCCACAAACCGGTTTTTCATGTTTGGTACTCATTAAAAACAAGTTTATTTACCCACAACTTTTGGAAAATTGGTTTAATTACCTGAAATATAATATATAGTCATATCTATTGTTTAAACAAATGTTTTCTTACCAAATATCTCCCTGTAATAAAACATAAACTGTTTAAATTTGTTTTGTTTTTTGGTCCAATTATGTTCATTTGTTTATCCATTATTATCAGCTGTAATTTGTTACTAGAGGTTATAAATATTCTTATTAACAACTAACAATGTATGAGTTGTTAATAATTTTTAATGCATAAAATTAAAAAATATATTCAAAACTGTTAATTATTTTTAATTTTGAGTATATTATTTCAAATAAATGTTTTTTGAAAATGCTTTTATTATCGAGAAAAATCGATATATTGATAAATACTTTGTTAGATCAGCCTGAATCAATACAGGTCCTGCCATCTCTAAGAAAAATCATGAACTAATAATTTTATATATTATTTAAACAAAAGTTTTTTAATTAATTTAAATAATTTCATTGAATATATTTTTCAATTTTATGCATTACAATTGTTAACAATGCATATATTGTTAATTGTTAATAACAATATTTATAACCTCTAATAACAAATGACAGCTGATAATAATGGATAAACAAATGAATATAATAGGAGCAAAAAACAAAACAAATTTAGACAGTTTATGTTTTATTACAGGGAGATATTTGGTAAGAAAACATTTATTTAAACAATGGATATGTAAATATATTATGTTTCAGGTACTTAAACCAATTTACCAAAAGTTGTGGGTAAATAAACTTGTTTTTAATGAGTGCCAAACATGAAAAACCGGTTTGTGGAAGAAACCAGTTATAAAAACCGGTTATTCGAACCGATTTCAAATGAGAACTAGTTTAAAAACCGGTTATTTTTGTAGAGAACAAATCTATTAACTCTTGTGTACATCTTGAGACAAAAATTATTCCATATTTACTAATAAACAATTCTGGTTCATCATGTATATTTTTACAAGGATGCTATAGCTTATAATGCCTCTTAAACCAAATGGGCATATCAATATTTTATGTATTATAACAATACGGTATGTATATTTGTATATAATAATCATTTATTACTATATAAATATTATTTACAGAACTGCAAGTCTGCTGATTACAATGTCCAAATAAATGCAAGCATTATAAATGTTTGGAGTTCTCCAGCGAAGAATATTATTGTTCAGGGGATGAAATAGAGATGGATGAAACTACAGGGGTTGTTTTTATGTAGACAAAAACTGTGGGACGAATCAAAGAAGACAAAACACAAACAGATGACATCAGGGAACAAAATAAGATGAAAAACTTTGATCATTGATTAGACAACTAATTTTAGTATTAATTTAGTATTTTAGTACAAGTATTTAGTATAATTTTATTCAGTGCTTCACGCTGAATCTGCTGATGTATAATATATTAACATTTAATGAAAATTTTGTATTGAAAATTGTAACTGAAAAAAATCCAAGTATGTCAGATGAAATGTATAAGGTATTAGCGATATATTACAGTTATAATTTATGAATTTTATATTTTTATACTCAGAATTTTGTGCTGAATCTTCTGATGTATAACACATTAACTTTTTATGAAAATTTAGTGAAGCAAAATGAAAATAAAAAATGTAGGTGCCATGTCAGTGTTATACATAATAATTGTTATATATTTTGTATTATATGTTTATTTCTGTAAACTGTATTATTAGCATAATGTTTACAATAAGTTATAGTTAACAATTATTGTATATAATATTAATAAACAATGAAATACTTTTATTCTGTACATTCTATAAAGTATATAACAAAATATGGTATTTATTATAATAAAAAATGAATAATATGTACAAAATTATATTTTTTTAACCCCAAATTACATATAATAACAATATTTAATTGAAAAAATATTGTACGTAGTCAAATTTTGAAGAAATACCAATATTTATTATTTGGTATTTAGGCGCCAGCGCCTGTCATATTTTGCATTCCATAAATAATTTGTTGCTATCACACAAGACGTATTCAGGAAATTTTCTGTTAATAAATATTTCAGTATATATTCTTAAATAAACAAGTTTGATAATTTATTTTCTATATTTTATAAACTATTGTCTTATTCTTGTTGAAATACATATAAATTTTGCCCCAAAAAACTGTTAAACATTTTCTGTAAACAATAATTTTTAATTACAGTCCTGGTTTTCATGAAGGTCAAATTTGCTGTAATACAGGTGGAGACATCTTATTGCAGATATAACAAATATCGATTAAAATTGACAAAGAAAAGCATATTTTAATTATAATAAACACAAAATCGTGCGTAAAACTATATTTTAATTATTAATTTATTTAAAATGATAAATTTAACAATTTTTTCATCTGTCATTTGATTAATAATGAAATGACATTTGTTTAAACAATTTTTCTTCTCGCTTAGACCCCATGCACATTACCGCGAACATGAAAAAATTTTTAAATTTATCTTTTTAAATAAATTAATAATTAAAATATAGTTTCATGCGCGATTTTGTGTTTATTATAATTAAAATATGCTTTTCTTTGTCAATTTTATTCGACATTTGTTATATCTGCAATAAGATGTCTCCACCTGTATTACAGCAAATTTGTCCTTCATGAAAACCAGGACTGTAATTAAAAATTATTGTTTACAGAAAATGTTTAACAGTTTTTTGGGCTAAAATTTATATGTATTTCAACAAGGATAAGACAATAGTTTATAAAAAATACAAAATAAATGATCAAACTTGTTTATTTAAGAATATATACTGAAATATTGATTAACAGAAAATTTCCTGAATACGTCTTGTGTGATAGCAACAAATTATTTATGGAATGCGAAATATGACAGGCGCTGGCGCCTAAATACCAAATAATAAATATTGGTATTTCTTCAAAATTTGACTATGTGCAATAATTTTTCAATTAAATATTGTTATTATATGTAATGTGGAAGTTAAATAAATATAATATTGTAGATATTATTCATTTTTTATTATAATAAATACCATATTTTGTTATATACTTTATAGAGTGTACAGAATAAAAGTATTTCATTGTGTATTAATATTATATACAATAATTGTTAACTATAACTTATTGTAAACATTATGCTAATAATACAGTTTACAGAAATAAACATATAATACAAAATAAATAACAATTATTATGTATAACACTGACATGGCACCTACATTTTTTTGTTTTACTTTTTCTTCACTAAATTTTCATAAAAAGTTAATGTGTTATACATCAGAAGATTCAGCAGAAAATTCTGAGTATAAAAATATAAAATTCATATATTATAACTATAATATATCGCTAATACCTTATACTTTTCATCTGACATACTTGAAATTTTTTTCAGTTACAATTTTCAGTAGAAAATTTTCATTAAAAATTAATAAATTATACATCAGCAGATTCAGCGTGAAGCACTGTGTAAAATAAAACTAAATACTTGTACTAAAATATTAATGTAACACTAACATTATCCATCTAGTTTTATTCAAGGTTATTTATCATTATTTTGTTGTTTGATGTCATCTATTTGTATTTTGCCTTCTTTGATTCGTCTACATAAAAACATCCCCTGTAGTTTAATCCTACGATATTTCATCCCTTAAATAACAATATTCTTCGCTAGACAACTCCAAACAATTGTATTGTTTGCAATTAATAGGAACTTGTAATCATCTCATTTGGAATGCTGTAAAAAAACATATTCAATGATAATAATAATGCTATCTATTGATTATTATATACAAATATACATACCGTAATATAATACATGAAATATTGCTATGTCCATTTGGTTTAAGAGGCATTGACAGCTGTAGCATCTTTACAAAAATCTATAAAATGAACCAATAGTGTTGTTACTAAATTTGTAAGAATTATTGCCTGAAGTTCAACGTAAGTGTTAATAAATCTTGTTATCCATAAAACTGTTTGCAACCTATTTTAATAACTAGTTCTCATTTAAAAAACCGGTTTAGTCATCGGCTTTTGTAACCAGTTTCTTCCCAAACAGGTTTTTCAAGTTCAATACTCGCTCAAAATCTGGTTTCTTTTACTGAAAATTGGTTTGATGCCCTGAAATAGAATTTATTTACATATCCATTGTTTAAACAAATGTTTATTTACCAAATATCACTTTATAACAAAATGTAAATTGAATAAATTGCTTTTGTTTTCTGTTCCAATTCTGTACATTTGTTTATCCATTATTGTTGTCAGCTGTCATTTGAGGTTATAAAAATTGTTATTAACCATTAATAAAATATTAGTTGTTATTAATTTCTAGAGCATAAAATTGGCAAATATGTTAAAAAAATTAATTAAACAATTTAAAACACATGTTTAATAAATTGTTATTAACAATATTAGTTGAAGATTTTCCCGAGTGATGGCGATACCAATATTGATTTTGGATGATCCAACTTAAAATTTATGGAAATGTTCAATAATACAAGCCGTTTTGAACAATGTACAATATAATAAATATTTTAAATTTCAAAAGTGTTCCTCAACATTGTAAAACAAAAATATGACAACAATTCTTATTAGTACAGCCCTGACGAATATTTAAAAGTTATTGCATAATTGTTAAAAAACATTCCCGGCTAAACGGTTTACTTAAGAAAAAAATTTATTTGAAAAAAGTTTCTCAAAATTTAATTCTAGGGTGGGTTAGTTTGAAACATTTTTTAAAAATCTTACATTTTTGAAAACAGGATCGAGTTCACATTTTAATTTCAAAGAAAATTTTTGGAATAAAACTTTTTTGTATATTATTATTAATTAACCAAATTTTGGGTACATATATAAATCAAGGCGTAGATTCCAAAAATCGATAAGCCAATTTTCTAACACCACCCATTTTTGGGCAACGGGCAGTCACCCCAAAAATTGGTAGACCTACGAAGTCGACATATCAATTTTTGGAATCTACTGGTCGAGTTGCATATATACCCAAAATTTAGTTGTAAAATTTTTATACATACAGCCTTGGCGAATTTTTAAATGTTATTGCATAATTAAAACAAAAGTCATTTCCGGCTAAACGGTTTATTTGAAAACAAAATTTATTTAAGAAAAGTTTTTTAAAATTTAATTTTAGAGGAGGTTTGTTTGAAACTTTTTTTAAAATTCTTACATTTTTGAAAACAGTATCGAGGAGACATTTTAATTTTAAAGAAATTTTTTGGAAAAAAACTTTTTTGTTTATTATTATTAATTAACTAAATTTTGGGTACATATATAACTCGAGGCGTAGATTCCAAAAATCGATAAGCCAATTTTCTAACACCACCCATTTTTGGGCAACGGGCAGTCAGCCAAAAAATTGGTAGACATACAAAGTCCACATATCGATTTTTGGAATCTACGGGTCGAGTTGCATATATACCCAAAATTTGGTTGTAAAATTTTTATAGGTACAGCCCTGGCGAATATTTAAATGTTATTGCATAATTTTAACAAAAATAATTTCCGGCTAAACGGTTCACTTAAGAACAAAATTTATTTGAAAAAAGTTTTTCAAAATTTAATTCTAGAGGAGGTTTGTTTGAAACTTTTTTTAAAATTCTCACATTTTTGAAAACAGAATCGAGAAGACATTTTAATTTTAAAAAAAAATTTTGGAAAAAAACTTTTTTGTTTATTATTATTAATTAACCAAATTTTTAGTGCATATATAACTCGAGGCGTAGATTACAAAAATCGATAAGCCAATTTTCTAACATCACCCATTTTTGGGCAACGGGCAGTCACCCCAAAAAGTGGTAGACTTACGAAGGCGACATATTTATTTTTGGAATCTACAGGTTGAGATGCATATGTACCCAAAATTTGGTTGTGAAATTTTTATAGGTACAGCCCTGGCGAATTTTTAAATGTTATTGCATAATTGAAACAAAAATCATTTCCGGCTAAACGGTTTACTCAAGAACAAAATTTATTTGAAAAAAGTTTTTCAAAATTTAATTCTAGGAGGGGTTAGTTTGAATCTTTTTTTAAAATTCTCACATTTTTGAAAACAGGGTCGAGAAGACTTAATTTTAAAGAAAATTTTACTAAATCGTTTTTCAAAACTGCCACTCATCGCTCATTAAAATACAGTCACGCCCACGCACTGTTCAATAAAAAACAATTTGATTTACTGCGCATGATCATTATTATTGATTTTTCGATCGAGCGATCTTACACATTCCAAACCATGCCTGTCGGTGCAAAATTTTTGCCATGTATTATTTATATGAGTATTTGGGGGCATATAAATAAACAGGCCCCTTAAAGAAGGCGTCTGCACTGGAAAAACTAAAGAATTTGAAGGTTGCGTGGGTGGATTTTACATATGGTGCCACCTGTCATAAAAAATTTAAACGATGAAAACAAGTGTCACATTTTATTTGTATTTAAATTTGTCTTATTGTTTATTATAACTGTATTCTAATTAATTATGAAGATTTATGCATATATATTATGAAAACTTTTTATTAAAATTATAAAATGGCGTAAAATGCAGTAAATTAAACCCCTATCTTTAATCCTTAAATGGGTAGATATATACTACCCAAAACTGGGTTGAGATACAAACACGTCGACTTCACCAATCTAATAAACATATTTTTTGTATATATACACCAATTTTCAGAATTATTGTACTGTTAGTATAATTACAGTAACACGAGATTCTAAATGCTACACATTTAGGGTCAACAACCTCTGAACATTTGTTTTGATATTATTAAAATAAATTATTTGTTGTAAATTTTTTTAAAAAATTAGTAAACATGTGTATTATGACCCAAAGAATCGATTTTTCGTAAAATTAAAGTCGTACCCTCAACCCTTAAATAGGTAGATATTTACCACCCAAAACTGGGTACAGATAAACAATTTTCTACTTCACCAGTAGATTCTACGTATATTCTTACATAACTGTGCCAATTATAACTTTTTTTATTAAAGGAATTCCAAATTCAAAAAATTCGGTGTGTTTTTAATAAATAAGCACGTTTTAGGGTTTTCTAATTTTACTATGGCGTATGTGCCTGTGTGACAAAAAATTATCCGACAACCACTCCAACATTATAATACTAAAAACTAGAGGAATACCCACCCGTGCAAAATAAAGCAAAAAATATGTTCTAGCTAGGGTCACGAAATTTACACTATTTTTTGTCCGAATTGACTAATTTTTTTTTTAATAAAAAGCTAAAGGATGCCTTCGTGTCTGTCTAGTGCCATTTTTTTTAATTTTTAATTTTTTATTCGATTTACAAGGCTTTCAATTTAGTATACTTTTGCTACCATATATTACAAAAACTAGAATGAAAATAAAAAAATTGTTGCTATACAGACCTAGTACAGACTTTTATCTTTCGAGTAAAAGAAAAAAAATATATATATTTTTTAAATTAGTGTCTGTTTCATTGGTTAAACAAAACCCCTTTTCTATGTAAAAGTTGCTACTGCTAACTAGCGCCACAAGCGGAATTTATTAGTATCAACCTTAAGCCACGCCTAATACAGTCTGTGAAAGATATTCACTCGCTAGTCTATGCTAGTACGCTTTACAAGAAAAATAATTTTATAATAATGGGCAATCGGAAAGGAAATAAATCTAGACTGAATTTGTCTGCCAGACGAAAAAAGCGTACGAATTTACACGAATACAATAGGTACGTACAAAATAACACACTCAAACTTTTATTAATTAAAGAGAATTGAATTTTGTTAATTTCTTTTTTTTTTTAAATAAAGCATACGTTACTCAGAATAAAACTTAATAACTTTTGTTTATTTAATAGATACAGAAAATTTGATCCATCCATATTCATCAAAAATTGTAAAATTAACAGATTCTAGAACAACTAAATCCGACAATTCGATGAAAGTTTAAAAAGCTTATAATAAATAAAATACGAATAGGCAGTTAAAATATACCATATTTGTATTTTTTAAACAATAACTGTAATCAATCATTACCACGTTAGCAGAATACAGAGTAACACTTTCATCTCAATTATTGTATTTGGCCAGTCAATAAAGGTTTTTACCCTACAAAAGGTGGGGAAGAAAGGATTTTAACTTATTGTTTAGGTCGGGACACGGATGACAAAAGTTTTTAACTATGGGGATACTAGGCGCGAGCCTCCATCTTGGATTAAAGGTGCAAGAAATAAGTTTTTTCTGGTTTTGGCTATGTTCTCCAGAACAGTGGCCCGTATCAAACTTTTACAACGATGTTTTCTGGAATGAAAATAGGAAGAAAAATTGGTCAAACTTTATATGTATTGTTTATTGCCTGAGTTAGTAGATTCAATATATAAGCGGAATATGAACAATCCTAGCTATACTGGTTGTTAAAAATAAGTGTCACAAATTATGAGGGCATATAGTACTGACCAAAATGAGTAAAAAAAGCTTAAACAACTAGATTGCCGGTATTGCTGATGGATATATGCATTTTATCTACAATTTAAGTATTTAATTAATAAAACAATAAGAAAGATTAAATGTACCTACTTCCCAGAAAAAGCTTTCAGCATGTCATTAAAACTGTTGATTTTTGACACTGACATCTGTCATTTACAAACTGTGTTATAAACAGTACTATGTTATCTTACAAACATTTGAAATTGTCAGCTAGTTTCCTTAGTGCCTTAGCCTCTACGATGTATTACATTAGATTATTGTATATTTTGTATAGTGTCTTTATCTCTAAATCTATTTAAGATATAATAAAAATTTTAAGTGTATTAAATGGAGAATTTTATGTTCTTCGATATTTGCAGGAACAAAAATTTCCAAAAAATTATATTATGTTCGGAATAATACTATAACCATTGCTTTATTTACTATTTTTTTTAAATGTCACTATTATTAGTTTGAAGTGAATAGGACTTGGACAGTGACATTTACTTGTCAGTTACATACATTTGAAATATGAACTGCGTAACAAAGGAAATGTGTTTATCTTAGGCCCCGGAATTTATAATAAACATTAACTGTTGCTTTATTTACTATTTTTTTTAAATGTCACTTATTAGTTTGAAGTGAATAGGACTTTGACAGTGACATTTACTTTCAGTTACATACATTTGAAATATGAACTGCGTAACAAAGGAAATGTGTTTATCTTAGGCCCCGGGATTTATAATAAACATTAATTTTTAAATTTATCTGTAAAATATATAGAAAAAGTATTAATGTATATCTGTAGAAAATGCAATAATCTTTAAAAGTGAATAAATGGCATTTAATGGTATTTTTTGAAGAAAAATCATTATGAGCTTCAAGTAAAGTGTCATTTTCAGTTGTCCGATTTACACCAAAATCTAATGGTTTCTTTCCATATTTGAATAAGGTCGAAATACAAGGTTTCAGAATTTTCTGAATGATTGTATTTGACACACACACACACAGACATAATCGTGAAAATGTTAAAATTGGATGCTAGTGACCTTGAAACCTGGCCATTTACTAAAATCTCGATATGATATTTTAGCACGATCCCTATACCTCCCTTGATACCAAACGTTTTCAGCTCTTCCCAATAATGTCAGATTAAAGAAGTTAAATTAAAAGAATTTGAGATACCATCCGTTCAACATCCACACACACACACACACACACACACACACACACACACACACACACAGAGAGAGAGAGAGAGAGAGAGAGAGATCATTGTAAAAATGTTAAAATCGGATTCTAGTGACCTTAAAACGTGCTTATTCACTAAAATCTCTTAGCGAGAGGTAACAAGTGCTCAGTCTGGCTCAGTTCTCTATTTTATAAATATTAACGTTGGGGTTCTCCCCTGCGAATGCGCTTGACCTTGAAAATTACGAAAGCGGTAGAATACAGAACCCAGGCTATTTACTATTTTGACTGTACCAGACATATCACGTGGTACTACTACGTTGAAATTGTTCACGCCCACAGTGCTACCCCTCGCACACCCGACCCGTCCCTCAGAATAAACCTAGTACAGTAGGGATTCCTCTTAAAATATATTTAGAATTAAATAATAGATAGAGTTTGTTACAAAAATTATTTTGTAAAACAATTTGTTTGCGAGAAATAAATTGATTTTTATTTTTATTCATTATGTCTGAAATTAAAACGAATATAAAAAAAGTTTCAACCAAACTACCTTTTATTTTTAATTACAAATATTTTTCCTTATGACAAACTTAGTCAAAATGTTATTAGTTTAGCCAAAAAATGGATTTTCTCAGAATTATTAATACCAAAACAATACTACTGCTGTACTCTATGATGAAACTTATGAACTATATTTTTTATGTTGTGTTGTAAGAAAGTACGTTGATGTATCGTGTAAATGGGAGAAAATCAATATATCGATCAATCAATTGACCAATCAGGTTCGAGGAAATGTGCATAGGATCTGAAGGCTGTTTCCATTCCATACCTGTCGATACGATTTTTTTTCAGTGGGAACATTGTTTATATGAGTATTTAAATGCATATTAAATTAAAGCCCCTTAAAGAAAACGCCTGCACTGGAAAATGTTAAACAGTTTGAAGTGCTGCTATCTGTCTTAAAAAAATCAAATTTGAGGACTGGTGTTTTATTGTATATGTATTTAAATTTCTATTGTTTTTATATTTGAATGATATTTTTAACTAATTTTTTCATAGCTATTAGACTAGTAAAGGACATATTTTGAAATTTGAGATATTTTTATAGGAAAGTACGTAGAATTTAATGGTAAAGTCGATAAGTTTATATCTATACCCAGTTTTGGGTAACAAATATGTACCCATTTAAGGGTTGAAGATACGATTCTAATTTTATCAAAAATCGATTCCTTGGGTCAAAATACATATGTGTACTAATTTTTGTTAATTTTCTGCAAAGGATATACTAAATATTTGAACTTATATTTTCCCTAAATTTCAGGAATTTTGTCGGCGTCCGACGGGCAGCTTGCGCACTAAAAATTCAAAGATTTGCGGTAAAATTCAAAGTGTGTTTATTTGGAATGCCTTGCACAAAAAAATTTGAAAATTGGTACACTTATGTAACAATATACGTAGAATCTGATGGTGAAGTCGAAAATTGTTTATCGCTACCCAGTTTTGGGTGGTGAATATTTACCCATTTAAGGGTTGAGGGTACGACTTTCATTTTACGAAAAATCGATTCTTTGGGTCATAATACATATGTTTACTAATTTTTATTAAAATATTGCAACAGATAATTTAGATATATCAAAACAAAATTTTCAGAGGTCATTGACCCTAAAGGTGTAGCATTTAGTCTTATATTTCTGTAATTATACTATAGTACAATAATTCTGCAAATTGGTAAACATGTACAAAAAAATATGTAGATTCGAATGGTGAAGCCGACGTGTATGTATCTCTACCCACTTTTGGGTAGCATATATCTACCCATTTAAGGGTTGAAGATAGAGGTTTAATTTTAATAAAAATTGATTCCTTGGGTCAAAATTCATATATACAGTGATCTTTATCAAATTCTTTTGAGTGGTCCAATTTTAATTGTAGCATTTATCAATAATGTTATTTACATATATCTCTGCTAAAAATGGTTTTACTAATTGATTTATGGTACTTAGACCAATTATGCAAAAATTTTGAAAACTGGGTTGTTTATATAAGAAAGTTCGTAGAATCTAATAGTGCTACAGAAAAAAATCCAGCTCCACCCATTTTCGGGTGGTAAATAAACACCCATTTTTGGGTAAGGGATATGGGTTTAATTTTACGAAAAATCGATTCCTCGGCCTAAAATACATATGTGTATCAATTTTCATTTGAATATTCTTAAGAACACAAAAGTTATTCGTTTTCATGCTATTGTTGAAAAATACGGATTTCAAAAATAATTTTTTACTGGGCTTAAACAACTGGCACAATAATTCTAACTGTTGGTATACTTGTATTAAAAAATACGTATATTTTAATGATCAAGTCGACAGGTTTGTCTCTCCACCCAGTTTTGGGTAGCGTGTATCTACTCATTTAAGGGTTAAAGACAGGGGTTTAATTTTATCAAAAATCGATTCCTCGGGTCAAAATACATATGTATACCAATTTTTGTTAATTTTCTGCAAAGGATATACTAAATATTTGAACTTGTATTTGCCCTAAATTTCAGGAATCTTGTCGGCGTCTGACGCGTACCTTGCGCACTAAAAATTCAAAGATTTGCGGTAAAATTCAAAGTGTGTTTATTTGGAATTCCTTTAACAAAAAAATTTGAAAATTAATACACTTATGTAACAATATACGTAGAATCTGATGGTGAAGTCGAAAATTGTTTATCTTTACCCAGTTATGGGTGGTGAATATCTACCCATTTAAGGGTTGAGGGTACGACTTTAATTTTACAAAAAATCGATTCTTTGGGTCATAATACATATGTTTACTAACTTTTGTTAAATTATTGCAAAGGGCAATTTAGTAATATCAAAACAAAATTTTCACAGGTCATTGACCCTAAAGGTGTGTGATTCAGAACCTTATATTACTGTAGTACAATAATTATGAAAATTGGTAGACATGTATAAAAAAATATGTAGATTCGAATGGTGAAGTCGACAAGTTTGTATCTCGACCCAGTTTTGGGTACTATATACCTAACCAGTTAAGGGTTGAAGATAGGGGTTTAATTTTAACAAAAATTAATTCCATGATTCAAAATATATATGCATTGTAATTTTTATCAAAATATTTTGAATGGTCCAGTTTTAATTGTAACATTCATCAACAATGGTATCTGAATCGCTACTCAAGAATTGTTTTACTAATTTATTCATCAAATTTTTATCTGAAAACTGGGGCGTTAAATAGAAAAAAGTTTCAAATAAAATTTGCTCAAAATATTCTATTTTAATTATTTATATAACAATCTTAATGATATAGTTTGTATTTTTAGAGATATAAATGTTTAAATAAATAGAACATTTTCTCAAGAACTATACGTAAAATTATTTTGTACAAAATTTTGTTTGCGACAAATAAATTGATTTTTATTTTTATTTATTATCTCTGAAATTAATACGAATATAAAAAAAAGTTTCAACCAAACTGCCTTTTATTTTTAATTACAAATATTTTTTCTTATGACAAACTTGGGCTAAATGTTATTAGTTTAGTCAAAAAATGGATTTTCTCAAAATTATTAATACCAAAACAATACTGCTGCTGTACTCTATGATGAAACTTATGAACTATACTTTTATGTTGCATTGTAAGCAAATACGTTGATGTATTGTGTAAATAGGAGAAAATCAATAATATCGATCAATCAATTAACCAATTAAGTTCGCGGAAATGTGCATGGGATCTAAGCGGGAAGAAAAATTGTTTAAACAAATGTCATTTGATTATTAATCAAATGACACACGGAAAACTTGTTAAATTTATCATTTTAAATAAATTAATAATTAAAATATAGTTTAATACCCTATTTTATGTTTATTATAATTAAAATATGCTTTTCTTTGTCAATTTTATTTGACGTTTGTTATATCTGCAGCAAGATGTCTCCACGTGTATTACAGCAAATCTGACCTTCAAGAAATCCAGGACTGTAATTAAAAATTATTGTCTACAGAACATGTTTAACAGTTTTTTGGGACAAAATTTATATGTATTTCAATAAGGATAAGACAGTAGTTTATAATAAATACAAAATAAATGATCAAACTTGTTTACTTAAGAACATATACTGAAATATTGACTAGCAGAAAATTTCCTGAATACGTCTTATGTGATAACAACAATTTATTTATGGAATGCAAAATATGACTGGCGCTGGCGCTTAAATACCATAAAATGTACATTGGAATTTCTTCAAAATTTGCCCCCATACGATAATTTTTCAATTAAATATTGTTATTATATGTCATTTGGAGGTTAAATAAATATAATATTGTACATATTATTCATTTTTTTATTAAAATAAATACCATATTTTGTTACATACTTTATAAAGTGTACAGAATAAAAGTATTTCATTGTTTATTAATATTATATATTATAATTGTTAACTATAACATATTGCAAACATTATGCTAATAATACAGTTTACAGAAATAAACATATAATACAAAATAAATAAAAATTATTATGTATAACACTGACATGGCACCTACATTGTTTTGTTTTAATTTTTATTCACTAAATTTTCATAAAAAGTTAATGTGTTATACATCAGAAGATTCAGCACAAAATTCTGAGTGTAAAAATATAAAATTCATAAATTATAACTGTAATATATCGCTAATATCTTATACTTTTCATCTGACATACTTGAATTTTTTTCAGTTACAATTTTCAATGCAATATTTTCATTAAAAGTTAATAAATTATACATCAGCAGATTCGGCGTGAAGCACTGAGTAAAATGATACTAAATACTTCTACTAAAATATTAAAGTAACACTAACATTATCCATCTAGTCTTATTAAAGGTTATTTATCATTATTTTGTTGTTTGATGTCATCTGTTTGTGTTTTGTCTTCTTTGATTCGTCTCACATTCTTCGTCTACATAAAAACCAACCCCCGGAGTTTAGTCCTGCGATATTTCATCCCTTAAACAACAATATTCTTCGCTAGACAACTGCAAACATTTGTAATGTTTGCATTTAATGGGATCTTGTAATCATCTCATTTGGAATTCTATAAAAAAACTTATACAATGATAATAATAATGCTATGTATTGATTATTATATACAAATATACATACCATAATATAATACATGAAATATTGTTATGTCCATTTGGTTTAAGAGGCATTGAAAGCTGTAGCATCTTTTGCAAAAATTTATAAAATAACCAATAGTGTTGTTACTAAATTTGTAAAAATTATTGCCTGAAGCTCTATGTAAGAGCTAATAAACCTTGTTGTCTCTAAACCTGTTTGCAAACCGATTTACTAACTAGTTTCCATACAAACCGGTTTCGGTACTGGTTTTTATGAACAGTTTCTTCCGAAACCGGTTTTTCAAGTTCAATACTCGCTCAAAATCTGGTTTATTTTACTGAAAAACTGGTTTCATGCCCTGAAATACAATATATTTACATATCCATTGTTTAAACAAATGTTTACTAACCAAATATCACCTTGTAACAAAATAGAAACTGAATAAATTACTTTTGTTTTCAGTTCCAATTATGTACATTTGTTTATCCATTATTGTTGTCAGCTATCATTTGAGGTTATAAAAATTGTTATTAACAATTAATAAAATATTAGTTGTTATTAATTTCTGGTGCATAAAACTGACGAATATATTTAAAAAAATAATTAAACAAATTAAATTTCATAAATTCATTCATGAAAAAACAATTTGATTTACTGCGCATGATCAGAATTATTGATTTTTCGATCGATCAATCTTACACATTCCAAACCATACCTGTCGGTGCAAAGTTTTTGCCATGTATTATTTATATGAGTGTTTGGGGGCATTTAAAGAAACAGGCCCCCAGAAGAAGGCGTCTGCACTGGAAAAACTAAAGAATTTCAAGGTTGTGTGGGTGGATTTTACATATGGTGCCACCAGCCATAAAAAATTTAATCTAGGAAAACAAGTGTCATATTTTATTTGTATTTAAACCATTTTAAATAGTTTTCTTATTATGGCTTAAACCATTCGTACAATAATTCTGAAAATTGATATGCTTGTATTAAAAAATTCGTAGAATTTAGTGGTAAAGTCGACAGGTTTGTATCTCTACCCAGTTTTGGGCAGCATATATGTACCCATTTAAGGGTTTAAGATATGGTTTCAATTTCATTAAAAATCGATTCCTCGGGTCAAAATACATATGTATACTAATTTTTGTTCATTTTCTGCTAAGGATATACTAAATATTTAAAATTGTATTTGCCCTAAAATTCAGGAATCTTGTCGGCAACCGACGCGTAGCTTGCGCACTAAAAATTCAAAGATTTGCGATAAAATTCAAAGTGTGTTTATTTGGAATTCCTTCAACAAAATAATTTGAAAATTGGTACATTTATCAAAATAAAATTTTCAGAGGTCATTGACCCTAAATGTGTAGGATTCAGAATGTTTTATTACTATAATTATACCAATAGTACAATAATTCTGAAAATAGGTATACATGTACAGAAAATATGTAGATTCTAATGGTGAAGCCGACGTGTATGTATCTCTACCCTGTTTTGGGTATTATACATCATCAAGTAGAATCTAATGGTGCTATAGAAAAAATTCCATCTCCACCCATTTATAGGTATGGGATGCAGAGATAGTAATTTTTTAAACAATAATTCCAATAAAATTTAATTTTACGTGAATATTCATAAATACGGTCTTGGTGAATTTATGAAAGTAATGGCATAATTTGAAAAGAAATAAATTCTGACTTGAGAATAAAACTTATTTGAAAGAAGTTCCTCAAAATTAAATTCTAGGTGGGGTTAGTTTGAAACATTTTTTAAAATTCTCACACTTTTGAAAACAGGATCTTTGAGTAATTTTAAATTAAAAGAAAATTTTTGGTAAAAAACTTTTTTGTTTATTATTATTAATTAACCAAATTTTGGGTACGTATATAACTCGAGCCGTAGATTCCAAAAATCGATAAGCCAATTTTCTAACACTACCCATTTTCGGGTAAAAGACAGTCACCCCAAAAACTTTTAGACCTACAAAGTCAACCTATCGATTTTTGGAATCTACGGATCGAGTTTCATATAAACACAAAATTTGGTTTTGAAATTTTTATAAGTACAGCCCTGGCGAATTTTTAAATGTAATTGCATAATTGGAATAAAAATCATTTCCGGCTAAACGGTACACTTGAGAACAAAATTTATTTAAAAAAAGTTTCTCAAAATTAAATTCTAGATGGGGTTAGTTTGAAACTTTTTTTAAAATTCTTACATTTTTGAAAACAGGATCTTTGAGTAATTTTAATTTTAAAGACAATTTTTGGAAAAAAACTTTTTTGTTTGTTATTATAAATTAATCAAATTTTTGGTACATATATAACTCGATCCGTAGATTCCAAAAATCGATAAGCCAATTTTCTAACACCACCCATTTTTGGGTAAACGGCAGTCACCCCAAAAAATTTTAAACCTACAAAGTCGACCTATCAATTTTTGGAATCTACGGATCGAGTTGCATATAAACACAAAATTTGGTTGTGAAATTTTTATAAGTACAGCCCTGGCGAATTTTTAAATGTAATTGCATAATTGGAATAAAAGTCATTTCCGGCTAAACGGTTTACTTGAGGACAAAATTTATTTGAAAAAAGTTTCTCAAAATTAAATTCTAGATGGGGTTAGTTTGAAACTTTTTTTAAATTTTTTACATTTTTGAAAACAGGATCTTTGAGTAATTTTAAATTAAAAGAAAATTTTTGGAAAAAAACTGTTTTGTTTATTATTATAAATTAACCAAATTTTGGGTATATAGATAACTCGAGCCGTAGATTCCAAAAATCGATAAGCCAATTTTCTAACACTACCCATTTTTGGGTAAAGAGCAGTCACCCCAAAAGTTGTTAGACTTACGAAGTCGACTTACCGATTTTTAGAATCTACGGATCGAGTTGCATATAAACCCAAAATTTGGTTGTGAAATTTTTATAAGTACAGCCCTGGCGAATTTTTAAATGTAATTGCATAATTGGAATAAAAATCATTTCCGGCTAAACGGTTTACTTGAGAACAAAATTTATTTGAAAAAAGTTTCTCAAAATTAAATTCTAGATGGGGTTAGTTTGAAACTTTTTTTAAAATTTTTACATTTTTGAAAACAGGATCTTTGAGTAATTTTAAATTAAAAGAAAATTTTTGGAAAAAAACTTTTTTGTTTATTATTATAAATTAACCAAATTTTGGGTACATATATAACTCGAGCCGTAGATTCCAAAAATCGATAAGCCAATTTTCTAACACTACCCATTTTCGGGTAAAAGGCAGTCACCCCAAAAAATTTTAAACCTACAAAGTCGACCTATCGATTTTTGGAATCTACGGATCGAGTTTCATATAAACCCAAAATTTGGTTGTGAAATTTTTATAAGTACAGCCCTGGCGAATTTTTAAATGCAATTGCATAATTGGAATAAAAATCATTTCCGGCTAAACGGTACACTTGAGGACAAAATTTATTTAAAAAAAGTTTCTCAAAATTAAATTCTAGATGGGGTTAGTTTGAAACTTTTTTTAAAATTTTTACATTTTTGAAAACAGGATCTTTGAGTAATTTTAAATTAAAAGAAATTTTTTGGAAAAAAACTTTTTTGTTTATTATTATAAATTAACCAAATTTTGGGTACATATATAACTCGAGGCGTAGATTCCAAAAATCGATAAGCCAATTTTCTAACACCACCCATTTTTGGGCAACGGGCAGTCAGCCCAAAAATTGGTAGACATACAAAGTCCACATATCGATTTTTGGAATCTACGGGTCGAGTTGCATATATACCCAAAATTTGGTTGTAAAATTTTTATAGGTACAGCCCTGGCGAATATTTAAATGTTATTGCATAATTTTAACAAAAATAATTTCCGGCTAAACGGTTCACTTAAGAACAAAATTTATTTGAAAAAAGTTTTTCAAAATTTAATTCTAGAGGAGGTTTGTTTGAAACTTTTTTTAAAATTCTCACATTTTTGAAAACAGAATCGAGAAGACATTTTAATTTTAAAAAAAAATTTTGGAAAAAAACTTTTTTGTTTATTATTATTAATTAACCAAATTTTTAGTGCATATATAACTCGAGGCGTAGATTACAAAAATCGATAAGCCAATTTTCTAACATCACCCATTTTTGGGCAACGGGCAGTCACCCCAAAAAGTGGTAGACTTACGAAGGCGACATATTTATTTTTGGAATCTACAGGTTGAGATGCATATGTACCCAAAATTTGGTTGTGAAATTTTTATAGGTACAGCCCTGGCGAATTTTTAAATGTAATTGCATAATTGGAATAAAAATCATTTCCGGCTAAACGGTTTACTTGAGAACAAAATTTATTTGAAAAAAGTTTCTCAAAATTAAATTCTAGGTGGGGTTAGTTTGAAACTTTTTTTGAAATTCTCACATTTTTGAAAACAGGATCTTTAACTCATTTTAATTTGATTTACTGCGCATGATCAGAATTATTGATTTTTCGATCGATCAATCTTACACATTCCAAACCATACCTGTCGGTACAAAGTTTTTGCTATGTATTATTTATATGAGTATTTGGGGGCATGTTAAAAAACAGGCCCCCTAAAGAAGGCGTCTGCACTGGAAAAACTAAAGAATTTCAAGGTTGTGTGGGTGTATTTTACATATGGTGCCACCTGCCATAAAAAATTTAATCTAGGAAAACAAGTGTCATATTTTATTTGTATTTAAACCATTTTAAATAGTTTTCTTATTATGGCTTAAACCATTCGTACAATAATTCTGAAAATTGATATGCTTGTATTAAAAAATTTGCAGAATTTAGTGGTAAAGTTGACAGGTTTGTATCTCCACCCAGTTTTGGGTAGCATATATGTACCCACTTAAGGGTTTCAGATATGGTTTCAATTTTATCAAAACACGATTCCTTGGGTCAAAATACATATGTATACCAATTTTTATTAATTTTCTGCAAAGGATATACTAAATATTTGAACTTGTATTTGCCCTAAATTTCAGGAATCTTGTCGGCGTCTGACGCGTAGCTTGCGCACTAAAAATTCAAAGATTTGCGGTAAAATTCAAAGTGTGTTTATTTGAAATTCCTTCAACAAAATAATTTGAAAATTGGTACACTTATGTAAGAACATACGTAGAGTCTGATGGTGAAGTCGAAAATTATTTATCTCTACCCAATTTTGGGTGGTACGTATCTACCCATTTAAGGGTTAAAGATAAAGGTTTAATTTTATAAAAAATCTATTCCTTGGGTCAAAATATATATGTGCAGTAATTTTTATCAAAATATTTTGAAGGTCCATTTTGTTTTTTTATTAAATGACATATTTGTACATTAACTTGTAAATAAATAATTATTAAGAATTGTTATTTAATACAATATCCCTATTAAAATTAATTTGTAATAGAACAATAACATTAAATAAATTTGTGAAAAAGGGCCTTATGTGTACTAATGAATAAATCGATATTTTATAAATTATCTGGTATAAAATAATGATTCAGTAAAATATGTATTTAATACAAATGAAATCTTGAAACATGTAACATTAATAACATTTTTTAAACAATACAATTTTTAAAAATGGTTGTATTATTGATTTAAACAAAAAAAATCGATATATTTGAGTTTCAATAGCCCAAAACGATACTGGTAGTGACATCTGGGTCAATATCGTGGAACTACTATTTATTTATTTATTTATTTATTTAATAAACAATCCAACAAATTTATTTAATTATATTTTTTTGATTATATTTTTCAGCTTCATGTATTAGAAATTAATAACAACCAATGTTTTGTTAATTGTTAATAACAATTTTATAACCTTAAACGTCAAATGTCAGCTGATGGGCAATTGTTAATAACAAATGTACATGAGAAGAACGGGAAACAATAATAATTAAGATTTTTTGTATTATTGCAAAGTTATATTTGGTAAGAAAACATTTGTTTAAACAATGGATATACGAACCATAATCGTATTTCAGGTGCAGGCAATCAGTTTTCAGGATATGTATAAAATAAACCGGTTTTCGAGGAAGTATCGAAATGAAACCGGTCTGACATCAAATATTATTTTAAAAACCGGTTTTCAGAGCAAGTACTAGACTTGAAAAACTGGTTTTTAGATGGAAACCAGTTAAAATAACGAGTTCTCATAATACTACAGAAGATCTGGCGAAGACAATACTTTACTAGTGCTTGTTTTGCACTTTAATTTTTACAAATTTAATAACAACACTATTGGTTCATTTTATAGATTTTTGCAAAGATGCTACAGCTGTCAATGCCTCTTAAACCAAATGGACATAACAATATTTCATGTATTATATTACGGTATATATATTTGTATATAATAATCAATACATAGCATTACTATTATCACTGTATAAGTTTTTTTACAGAATGCCAAATGAGATGATTACAAGATCCTATTAAATGCAAACATTACAAATGTTTGGAGTTGTCCAGCGAAGAATATTGTTGTTTATGGGATGAAATATCGCAGGACTAAACTCCGGGGGTTGTTTTTATGTAGACGAAGAATGTGGGAAGAATCAACGAAAACAAAACGCAAACAGATGACATCAAACAACAAAATAATGATAAATAACCTTTAATAAGACTAGATGGATAATGTTAATGTTACATTAATATTTTAGTAGAAGTATTTAGTATCATTTTACTCAGTGCGTCACGCTGAATCTGCTGATGTATAATTTATTAACTTTTAATGAAAATTTTGTATTGAAAATTGTAACTGAAAAAAATCCAAGTACGTCAGATGAAATGTATAAGATATTAGCGATATATTATAGTTATAATTTATGAATTTTATATTTTTACACTCAGAATTTTGTGCTGAATCTTCTGATGTATAACACATTAACTTTTTATGAAAAATTTGTAAAGAAAAATGAAAACAAAAAAATGTAGGTGCCATGTCAGTGTTATACATAATATTTATTTATTTTGTATTATATGTTTATTTCTGTAAACTGCATTATTAGCATAATGTTTACAATATGTTATAGTTAACAATTATTGTACGTAATATTAATAAACAAGGAAATACTTTTATTCTGTACACTATATAATGTATATAACAAAATATGGTATTTATTACAATAAAAAATGAAAGATATGTACAATATTATATTTATTTAACCTCCACATTACATATAATAACAATATTGAATTGAAATATTATTGTATGTGGTCAAATTTTGAAGAAATACCAATATTTATTATTTGGTATTTAGGCGCCAGCGCCTGTCATATTTCGCATTCCATAAATAATTTGTTGCTATCACACAAGACGTATTCAGGAAATTTTCTGCTAGTTAATATTTCAGTATATATTCTTAAATAAACAAGTTTGATTATTTATTTTGTATTTTCTATAAACTATTGTCTTAGTCTTGTTGAAATACATATAAATTTTGGCCCAAAAAACTATTAAACATGTTCTGTAGACAATAATTTTTAATTACAGTCCTGGATTTTATGAAGGTCAAATTTGCTGAAATACACGTGGAGACATATTGCTGCAGATATAACAAACGTCAAATAAAATTGACTAAGAAAAGTATATTTTAATTATAATAAACATAAAATCGTGTATTAAACTATATTTTAATTATTAATTTATATAAAATGATAAATTTAACAACTTTTCCATCTGTCATTTGATTAATAATCAAATGACATTTGTTTAAACAATTTTTCTTCCTGCTTAGATCCCATGCACATTTCCGCGAACTTGATTGGTTAATTGATTGATCGATATTATTGATTTTCTCCCATTTACACAATACATCAACGTATTTTCTTACAATGCAACATAAAAGTATAGTTCATAAGTTTCATCATAGAGTACAGCAGCAGTATTGTTTTGGTATTAATAATTTTGAGAAAATCCATTTTTTGACTAAACTAGTAACATTTAGCCCAAGTTTGTCATAAAAAAAATATTTGTAATTAAAAATAAAAGGCAGTTTGGTTGAAACTTTTTTTTATATTCGTATTAATTTCAGAGATAATAAATAAAAATAAAAATCAATTTATTTGTCGCAAACAAAATTTTGTACAAAATAATTTTTGTAACAAACTCTATTTATTATTTAATTCTAAATATATTTTAACTTATAATTTATTTTATTTACGTATAGTTCTTGAGAAAATGTTCTATTTATTTAAACATTTATATCTCTAAAAATACAAACTATATCATTAAGATTGTTATATAAATAATTAAAATAGAATATTCTGAGCAAATTTTATTTGAAACTTTTTTCTATTTAACGCCCCAGTTTTCAGATAAAAATTTTGATGAATAAATTAGTAAAACAATTCTTGAGTAGCGATTCAGATACCATTGTTGATGAATGTTACAATTAAAACTGGACCATTCAAAATATTTTGATAAAAATTACAATGATATATATTTTGAATCATGGAATTAATTTTTGTTAAAATTAAACCCCTATCTTCAACCCTTAAATGGTTAGGTATATAGTACCCAAAACTGGGTAGAGATACAAACTTGTCGACTTTACCATTCGAATCTACATATTTTTTTATACATGTCTACCAATTTTCATAATTATTGTATTACAGTAATATAAGGTTCTGAATTACACACCTTTAGGGTCAATGACCTGTGAAAATTTTGTTTTGATATTACTAAATTGCCTTTTGCAATATTTTAACAATAATTAGTAAACATATGTATTATGACCCAAAGAATCGATTTTTTGTAAAATTAAAGTCGTACCCTCAACCCTTAAATAAGTAGATATTCACCACCCAAAACTGGGTAGAGATAAACAATTTTAGACTTCACCATCAGATTCTACGTAAATTCTTACATAAATGTACCAATTTTCAAATTATTTTGTTGAAGGAATTCCAAATAAACACACTTTGAATTTTATCGCAAATCTTTGAATTTTTAGTGCGCAAGCTACGCGTCGGACGCCGACAAGATTCCTGAAATTTAGGGCAAATACAAGTTTAAATAATTAGTATATCCTTTACAGAAAATTAACAAAAATTGGTATACACATGTATTTTAACCCGAGGAATCGATTTTTGATAAAATTAAACCCCTATCTTTAACCCTTAAAAGGGTAGATACACGCTACCCAAAACTGGGTGGAGAGACAAACCTATCGACTTGATCATTAAATTCTATGTATTTTTTAATACAAGTACACCAATTTTCAGAATTCTTGTACCAGTTGTTTAAGCCCAGTAAAAAATGATTTTTGAAACCTGTATTTTTGAACAATAGCATGAAAACGAATAACTTTTGTGTTCTTAAGAATATTCAAATGAAAATTGGTACACATATGTATTTTGGACCGAGGAATCGATTTTTGTTAAAATTAAATCCATATATTTTACCCAAAAATGGGTGTATATTTACCACCCGAAAATGGGTGGAGCTGGATTTTTTTCTGTAACACAATTAGATTCTACAAACTTTCTTATATAAACCACCCAGTTTTCAAAATTTTTGCTTGATTGGTCTAAGTACCATAAAACAATTAGTAAAACCATTTTTCATTAGGGATATTATGTAAATACTATTGTTGTTAAATGTTACAATTAAAACTGGACCACTCAAAAGAATTTGATAAAAATCACTGTACATATGAATTTTGACCCAAGGAATCGATTTTTAATAAAATTAAACCTCTATCTTCAACCCTTAAATGGGTAGATATGTGCTACCCAAAACTGGGTAGAGATACATACACGTCGGCTTCACCATTAGAATCTACATATTTTCTGTACATGTATACCTATTTTCAGAATTATTGTACTATTAGTTTATTTATAGTAATAAAAGATTCTGAATCCTACACATTTAGGGTCAATGACCACAGAATATTTTATTTTGATATTACTAAATTATCTCTTGTAATATTTTAACAAAAATTAGTAAATATGTGTATTATGCCCCAAAGAATCGATTTTTCTTAAAATTAAAGTCGTACCCTCAACCCCTAAATGGGTAGATATTCACCACCCAAAACTGGGTACAGATAAACAATTTTAGTCTTCACTATCAGATTCTGCGTATATTCTTACATAAGTGTACCAATTTTTAAATTATTTAGTTGAGAGAATTTCAAATAAACACACTTTGAATTTTACCGCAAATCTTTGAATTTTTAGTGCGCAAGCTACGCGTCAGACGCCGACAAGATTCCTGAAATTTAGGGCAAATACAAGTTCTAATATTTAGTATATCCTTTTTTATAAAATTAGATCCCTATCTTAAACCCTTAAATGGGTACATATATGCTGCCCAAAACTGGGTACAGAAACAAACCTGTCGACTACAACACTAAAATCTACGTATTTTTTAATACAAGTACACCAATTTTCAGAATTATTGTACTAATGGTT
Source organism: Ophonus ardosiacus (assembly GCA_943142095.1). Lineage (NCBI taxonomy): Eukaryota > Metazoa > Arthropoda > Insecta > Coleoptera > Carabidae > Ophonus > Ophonus ardosiacus. The sequence goes on from OW964839.1 coordinate 24,920,501, forward strand.
TAAGCCATAATAAGAAAACTATTTAAAATGGTGAAAACCGTAATTTTTCTGGTCAACGACATTTAAAAATTTATTAATTAAATGGCCTTTTGTTGAAATATATTAATGAAATTTGGTGCACTTATGTATTTTAACCCATGGAATCGGTTTTTAATAAAATTAAAACCGTACCTCCTGCTAATTAATTGGTAGATTTTTGCTACCGAAAAATGGGTTGAGAAACAAATTTGTCGATAGCGCCTTTGGATCCTATATACTTCTGACGATCTTACGAATACAATATTTAACACGTTAAGCGCCAACAATGTTAATTTCAAATCTTTTTTGAGAACCCATGTGGATTGCCGATGACCCACACATTTTGATTCTTGGTGGACCGCGTGGTCCGTAATTGACCCATAGCTTATGCTATTTTATATGGTTTTATATTGGTTTTATAAATACTAGTCCAGCAGAAATATACAATATTTTATTGTATTCGGTCCCACGGTAAAACAAGCTTCAATTTAAAAAAAAGCGGGACCCTGTACGACAATTTTTAAAAAAGTTATTCACATTTTTGTTCGATGTGTATTATTTTTGCTTTTGAAGGTTTCTTCTTCAATATCCATTTAATACAAAGTAATAAAAAATGAGAAATATTACTACAAAAAACTGATATTCACTGGTGCGTTTTAGTAATAACTTACGAAGTGTACAGGCGGGCATGGAGCAAAGTAAAAGTGTGGGCCATTCGCAGACCACGTGGCGCTTAACGTGTTAATTGAAAAATTATCGTATGTGGTCAAATTTTGAAGAAATTGCAATGTACATTTTATGGTATTTAAGCGCCAGCGCCAGTCATATTTTGCATTCCATAAATAATTTGTTGCTATCACACAAGACGTATTCAGGAAATTTTCTGCTAGTCAATATTTCAGTACATATTCTTAAATAAACAAGTTTGATCATTTATTTTGTATTTTTTATAAACTATTGTCTTATCCTTGTTGAAATACATATAAATTTTGGCCCAAAAAACTGTTAAACATGTTCTGTAGACAATAATTTTTAATTACAGTCCTGGATTTTATAAAGGTCAAATTTGCTGTAATACACGTGGAGACATCTTGCTGCAGATATAACAAACGTCAAATAAAATTAACAAACAAAAGCATATTTTAGTTATAATAAACATAAAATCGTGAATTAAACTATATTTTAATTATTAATTTATTTAAAATGATAAATTTAACAAGATTTATATCCGTCATTTGATTAATAATCAAATGACATTTGTTTAAACAATTTTTCTTCCCGCTTAGATCCCATACACATTTCCGCAAACCTGATTGGTTAATTGATTGATCGATATTATTGATTTTCTCCCATTTACACAATACATCAACGTATTTTCTTACAATGCATCATAAAAGTATAGTTCATAAGTTTCATCATAGAGTACAGCAGCAGTATTGTTTTGGTATTAATAATTTTAAGAAAATCCATTTTTTGACTAAACTAATAACATTTCGCTCAAGTTTGTCATAAGAAAAAATATTTGTAATTCAAAATAAAAGGCAGTTTGGTTGAAACTTTTTTTATATTCATTTTAATTTCAGAGATAATGAATAAAAATAAAAATCAATTTATTTCTCACGAAATTTTTCACAATATAATTTTTGTAAAAAACTATTTATTATTTAAATCTAAATATATTTTATCTAATACTTTATTTTATTTACGTACAGTTCTTGAGAAAAGCGGTAAATTTAATATAAAAAAAATTATATTTTTTTTTGTGTTCACTGCTTTGCCAAAATTTTACCGCTTGTCCAAAAGGGTGGAAATTCAGGTCAAATATACTCCAAACCTTCCCTAATCTATGTCTGAAAACAGATTTAAAATATCTGTTTCCGTTTTTGATTTCTATATTTTTTTATCCACCCATGTCAAAATAAAAGTTGTAATTTTTTGTTAGTTAATTTTATTTTATGACGACCCTGTCTTTAAAAAGTTATAATTTCAAAATGAGAACAGATATTTTAATTCTGTTTTCAGCGGTAGATAAGGGAAGGATTGAAGTATATTTGAGCCAAATTTTAACCCTTTTGGTTAAGCGATAAAAAATTGGCAAAGCGGTAAATTTGATACAAAAAAAATTATATTTTTTTTTGTGTTTACCGCTTTGCCAAATTTTTACCGCTTGTCCAACAAGATTGAAATTTAGGTATAATATATTCCAAATCTTTTCTAATCCATCACTGAAAACAGATTTAAAATATCTGTCCCCCTTTTGAAATAATAACTTTTTAAAGACAGGGCCGTCATAAAATAAAATTAACTAACACAAAATTACAACTTTTATTTTGACACGGGTGAATAAAAAAATATATAAATCAAAAACAGGGGCAGATATTTCAATTCTGTTTTCAGCAGTAGATAAGCGATGGTTTGATGTATATTTGAACCAAATTTTAACCCTTTTGGTTAAGCTATAAAAAATTGGCAAAGCGGTAAATTTGATACAAAAAAATTTATATTTTTTTTTGTGTTTACCGCTTTGCCAAATTTTTACCGCTTGTCCAACAAGTTTAAAATTTGGATCGAATATGCATTAAACCTTCCCTAATCTACTATTGAAAACATATTTAAAATATCTGTCTCTATTTTGAAATTATAAGTTTTTAAAGACAGGGCCGTCATAAAATAAAATTAATAACTAACAAACTTTTTATTCGGTAAATTTAATACAAAAAAAATTATAATTTTGTTTTTGTGTTCACCGCTTTGCCAAATTTTTACCGCTTGTCCAAAAGGGTTGAAATTTGAGTCAAATATACTTCAAACCTTCCCTAATCTATCCCTGAAAACAGATTTAAAATAAAATATCTGACTTTTTGATATTCTAAGTATGTATGTGTGTAAAGTCTGTAAGATATTTGTAAAGAAATGGATATTAATAATTAATTACAAAATATCCGCATATATTTTTAATCTTTTTAATTTAATACATGATTTTTAAAGATGTTAGAGTATTATACTATTCCTGGGGCATAAATTATATTTAAAAAAAAATATATTTTTTTAACATTTATTGTGTCCTACAAAGTATTTTATTTTATATTTTTATATTTCTTGAATAAAAATACAGTAATTAACTTCAATCAACAAGCTTGGTAACGGAACAAAACCTGTCCGTTCCATTAAAACTATAGGCAAGCTAGCAGCGTGCGGTCTGTTTCTCGATCACTTCGTTTCCAGCCTTCGTCCGTATCGCACGCTCTGTGTATGAGGTGTGCATGGTATTCCGACCCAGATCCACCTACGAGGGATGGGTTCCAACCCCTACAGCTGAGCCCAGCAGTAGAGCACCAGGTATTCCTTGAGTAAAAGCAGGATATTCCTGAATAGAAGCAGTGGGTCTCCCCAGCACGTGGAAAACGTTATCGTTTATATTGTAGGAAAGGACGCCCGCTCATATTCGTCACAATAAACTTAGCGAAAGTGTATACCTGCTACATATAGGCTCGCCCGTAAAGCGAAAGTCTGTAGCTGTAAATATATACTAGTAGCTTTGTGGTTTGGGGCGAAAGGTTAACTATTATTATTGAGCGAAGCCCAACTGCAGTTCTTATTATAAAAACCCTGGCCAGGTGGCTGCAGTTGGGTGGATCCGGGGGCGGCGATAACGCAGAGTACCGTGTACGTAAGCGAGAGATTGTAAATCTGCAAAAATCAGGGGGGTGCTTGGTGCGCGACCATCGCTCCACGGCAGTTACAGTCAAGTAAGGCCCTAGCGGCCGAAATAGGACTGGTGGTCGCGAAGCAGACGAACCGTGGACAGCGGCGGAAAGTGGATCGAAGACGGGACATGACGCACAACAAAATGGCCGACAATCTGGCACGGCCAGGTAAATATCGTTCCAAATAAAAATGAAGATGTAAATGTATCATTTTATATACTATAAATGTTTTGTTCAGGTTTCCACTGCGAGTTCGAGTTTGGAGTTGACTGCAGCCAAAGGGGCCTCAAGTACCAGGCAACACGGCCCCAAAACCACAGCCAAAAGAGCATCCGGTTCCAGTGAACATGGCCTCAAAACAACAATCAAAAGGGCCTCCACTTCTAGTCAAAACGGCCTCAAAACAACAACCAGAAGGGCCTTCATTTGCAGTCAACACGGCCCCAAAACAACAGCCAAAAGGGCCTCCAGTTCCAATCAATCCAGCCCCAAAGCAACGGCGGTGAGAATAATTTTCTTTAGTCCAAATTCATTAATTTCAAATAGTTTAATATTTTTTAACAATGATTAAAGTTTATTAAAGTCTTTCGTCATCAAAAGACTTTAATTATTTGTTGAAATTGTTGTTCACTAAATTTCTAGAAAGTTTGGGAAAAAATTGACAAATTTAGCGACATACCACTCCTACATAGTTGAAAATAGGGCCTTAATTGTTTCATATTTGAACTCTATAAGATTGAAATTATATGTAACCATCAAAATCCCGTAAAAACGAGTTTACAAATGCACTAAATTCGGGTTCATGAATTGTATTTTTTCTCAAAAAATTAACAAAGTTTAGCGACATACCTCTCGCACACAATGAAAATAGGGCCTTAATTATTTCAAATTTGAACCCTATAGGCTTGAAATTATATGTAACCATAAAAAAGTGGTTAAAACGCAATTAAAAATGTATTAAATCCGGGGTTAAAAACTTGATTTTTTTCTCAATATTTTTGCAAGGTTAGCGACTTATCACTCGTACCCAGTTAAAAATAGGGCCTTAATTGTTTCAAATTTGAACTCTACAGAGTTGAAATTATATGTAACTGTAAAAAAGTGGTTAAAACGTAATTAAAAATGTATTAAATCCGGGGTTAAAAACTTGTAATTTGTTCCCAAAAATTGACAAAGTTTAATAGCATACCACTCATACACAATTGAAATTAGGGCCTTAATTGTTTCAAATTTGAACTCTGTAGAGTTGAAATTATATCAAAAAAGTGGTTAAAAATAGGGCCTTAATTCTTCCAAAATCATATTCCCCGATGTTTAAATTCTTTGAACAATGATTAACGTTTATTAAAGTCTTTTGATGATGATGTAGAATAAGTTTAAATTGTTGTTGACATTGTTACTGACTTATTAGTGTTTTTTCAGGGCTTCAGCGTCATGTCCCGGGTTCCAGAGCGACGGGGTCCAGCGGCAGTGTATGAATGTTGTGTGTGAGGGCCCTCAGAATGCTTGGTGTGTGTTGCATGTTACATTAATCATTTTCCTTTCCTTCCTGGTCGGCCGACCCCTCTGCCTAAGTGGAGGGACCTTGACGCGGTGGCAGAGCTTAACCATCCCTTAAATTAGGGGTGGGACCAACGACTCCACAAATATTTTAATCATTTCAATGTTTTAAATGTTTTATGTTTTCTTATGTTCACAGGAAAGAAAAACAACAACAAGAAATAAATATATTGTAAAATAAATAAAGCATTGTTAATTATATATGTTTTTATTTCCCTATCCTAAACCACCCAAACCCCTTCAGGGTTGAAAAGGGTCGGTGAACTACTAGCGACACCATACCCAATTTGGGGTGCTGTCCGCGCTACGTAGTTCGCCGTAAGCAACCCGCATTACACATATGTAAGTGGGTCACGTGCTATTTAAATAAATGTCATCCCGGCGTCATTTTACCCATTTCTGGGTGTGCCAATCTGCTTTGTACATGTATGTTTTATTATTTGTCAAAATGTTTATTTGTAGGATAGTATAGGTATATAACATCGATTACTGGGGCCCTGAAACTTTATTTTAAAGCTGTATTGTTCATCATTTTCCGCTAGTGTTACAACAATCATTTCGCATATAAATCTTGTGATATATGTCGTGAAACTTGTGTAAATTCATCAATGGCATATCCCTTGACTATTATAACACTAAATAGTTCTTTCTCGGCCCGTTTTTCAAAATAAAATAGAAGATTTCCTTTCAAAACGAACCCTAAACTTCTTCGACCACAGGAGTCGCCGATGCAGCAAATGCGCCCAAATTCTTTTCGTTTAGTTTCATTTTATATATTTTTAACAATTTTACAGCTTAATAACATTGTAACTTACTAATAATTAATCATTTACAGCACTTCAGAACTTCTGCTGAGACTTGGTTATATTTGGTTAGAGGTTACAAAGTGGTTACAAATAAATACAAACCAGACAACAAAGTAAGTATAAAAAATTATTTATTTTATTACAAATACATGATATACTGTTATATATACTTAAATATTAATATTTTACAATTTAAATTAATATATTTCAATAATATTTTTACTAATTCAATGTATTTTCTTTACAGTTTGGTGGCAACACTGAGACAATCCGATGTTCAGTCCTACGCTGACAGTTGAACAACGCTACTCCGCGAAATCGCGTTCGGTGTTTTAAAATATTAAAATGTGCGGAAATATTGCAAGAACAATAGAAAATTGATGTGAAAATCAAAGATAAAGTGTTAATCTAACGTTTCTAATAATAATTTTTACGGGAATCGCAATTTAAATAAGTGAAAATAATGAACTATGTGTGCCGTCTTTGGGAATCGTCGGAGCGGCAAATGCAAGTATGTATTAGTTGTTTATTTATATTTAAATAATTCTAAATGTACTTCATACTATGAAAAACATTCCTTTCGTAGTAATTCTTATACTTTAATTTGTATTTCTCATGATTTCATACATTTTAAGCTGATTAGAATATCATACAAATGTGTTTGTATTTATTTCTCAAGCATAAATTCGATCACAAAGTGGCAAATTTTATATGTGAAACATACAAAAATGTCTATATTTTACGTAGAAATACATATATTGCTATTTAATATTGATTTTCCATATAAAACCCAAGATTTAATTTGTTAAAAACCGTCTCAAACTTGTACGCTCCGTAGATTGTTGCATGACAGCAAACTTCGGAATTCGCATACATTGGTCTTGGAAAATTTATTTCTTTATATTTTAAATATATTATTTTAATAGTGAAATATTGTTGTATATTGTTGCAAATTAACAACAATGGTAAGTTTAAACAATAGTTTAACTATTTTAATAGTTATTTTTGCTGATAACATGTTCTATTATTGCAATAATTTAATTTTAAAATATTGTTTTCTTTGTTCCAGTGGCGTACCAGAGCTGTTTTGGGGGTCGCTGTTTGCTGTTTGCTGAGCTGTATTCATCAATGTAAGTCGTTATAATATGTGCCTCTCTTCACTGTCGCTTTTTTGCTATTTTTTTTTTCAGCTTAATACAAAAGTAAATTCATTTTTCTCCTGAAAATATGGTTTATGTTGTTGAATTTAATTCAAATAATCATATTTTCTTCTTTATTTCTTTTCCGAGGCACATTGTGAATGTCTATTTATGTTATTAACATCGGGCGTCGTTACTCGTTACATAATATCGTAAATAAATCGGCGAAACTTATAGAAATAATTAGCTTTTTTCATTTTTGAATTAGTTTAATTGAATAACCGTTCGTTCAGTGATAGGTTTCTTCCCCAAAAAGTTGTATTTGTTTAATTAATATTTAACCAAGTACAGTTTACAATACAGGGTTCCAGTGAAGATTCCAAGGAGTGTAAAGGCTGGTTTAAGCCTTTGATACTACAACAGGGCTTTTCTAAAGCTTTGTTTAAGGCTTTGAGGACTTTAAGGCCAATCTACAACCACCAGAAAGCAGCAAATAGTTAGAATTATTTTAGTTATTAAAGTCGCGATTAATTTTTTGCTAATATTACATTCAAATTAAATTCATTTGCATTTTAAAGTTAGGATAAAATATAATTAAAGTTTCGTCGATACTTTTTCGCGTTCGGTTCGGTTTCCGCGATATTTAAGGACAGGGTAGCGTGGTATTTATTTCTATCCCATTATTTAATTTAATAATTCACATTAGTTATTAAATAATTGACTAGAAATGTGTTATTACCATAACAATAATTTGATTTGCATGATAGGATCTCGCCCCCTACTAAATATTATTTGTTTAAAAGTGGTCTGAAATTTAAAGTTAGTGTTCCTAAACATTGTAAAACAAAAATATGACAACAATTGGTATTAGTTTGTACGTTATAACCATAACAATAATTTGATTTGCATGATAGGATCTCGCCCCCTACTAAATATTATTCTTTTAAAAGTGGTCTGAAATTTAAAGTTAGTGTTCCTAAACATTGTAAAACAAAAATATGACAACAATTGTTATTAGTTTATGTGTTATTACCATAACAATAATTTGATTTGCATTATAGGATCTCGCCCCCTACTAAATATTATTTTTTTAAAAGTGGTCTGAAATTTAAAGTTAGTGTTCCTAAACATTATAAAACAAAAATATGACAAAAATTGTTATTAGTTTATGATGTGTTATTACCATAACAATAATTTGATTTGCATGATAGGATCTCGCCCCCTACTAAATATTATTTTTTTAAAAGAGGTCTGAAATTTAAAGTTAGTGTTCCTAAACATTGTAAAACAAAAATATGACAACAATTGTTATTAGTATCTTCGTTATAACATTAACAATAATTTGATTTGCATGATAGGATCTCGCCCCCTACTAAATATTATTTTTTTAAAAGTGGTCTGAAATTTAAAGTTAGTGTTCCTAAACATTGTAAAACAAAAATATGACAACAATTGTTATTAGTTTATGTGTTATTACCATAACAATAATTTGATTTGCATGATAGGATCTCGCCCCCTACTAAATATTATTCTTTTAAAAGTGGTCTGAAATTTAAAGTTAGTGTTCCTAAACATTGTAAAACAAAAATATGACAACAATTGTTATTAGTTTATGTGTTATTACCATAACAATAATTTGATTTGCATGATAGGATCTCGCCCCCTACTAAATATTATTCTTTTAAAAGTGGTCTGAAATTTAAAGTTAGTGTTCCTAAACATTGTAAAACAAAAATATGACAACAATTGTTATTAGTTTATGTGTTATTACCATAACAATAATTTGATTTGCATGATAGGATCTCGCCCCCTACTAAATATTATTCTTTTAAAAGTGGTCTGAAATTTAAAGTTAGTGTTCCTAAACATTGTAAAACAAAAATATGACAACAATTGTTATTAGTTTATGTGTTATTACCATAACAATAATTTGATTTGCATGATAGGATCTCGCCCCCTACTAAATATTATTCTTTTAAAAGTGGTCTGAAATTTAAAGTTAGTGTTCCTAAACATTGTAAAACAAAAATATGACAACAATTGTTATTAGTTTATGTGTTATTACCATAACAATAATTTGATTTGCATGATAGGATCTCGCCCCCTACTAAATATTATTCTTTTAAAAGTGGTCTGAAATTTAAAGTTAGTGTTCCTAAACATTGTAAAACAATAATATGACAACAATTGTTATTAGTTTATGTGTTATTACCATAACAATAATTTGATTTGCATGATAGGATCTCGCCCCCTACTAAATATTATTCTTTTAAAAGTGGTCTGAAATTTAAAGTTAGTGTTCCTAAACATTGTAAAACAAAAATATTACAACAATTGTTATTAGTTTATGTGTTATTACCATAACAATAATTTGATTTGCATGATAGGATCTCGCCCCCTACTAAATATTATTCTTTTAAAAGTGGTCTGAAATTTAAAGTTAGTGTTCCTAAACATTGTAAAACAAAAATATTACAACAATTGTTATTAGTTTATGTGTTATTACCATAACAATAATTTGATATGCATGATAGGATCTCGCCCCCTACTGAATATTATTCTTTTAAAAGTGGTCTGAAATTTAAAGTTAGTGTTCCTAAACATTGTAAAACAAAAATATGACAACAATTGTTATTAGTTTATGTGTTATTACCATAACAATAATTTGATTTGCATGATAGGATCTCGCCCCCTACTAAATATTATTCTTTTAAAAGTGGTCTGAAATTTAAAGTTAGTGTTCCTAAACATTGTAAAACAAAAATATGACAACAATTGTTATTAGTATCTTCGTTATAACATTAACAATAATTTGATTTGCATGATAGGATCTCGCCCCCTACTAAATATTATTTTTTTAAAAGTGGTCTGAAATTTAAAGTTAGTGTTCGTAAACATTGTAAAACAAAAATATGACAACAATTGTTATTAGTTTATGTGTTATTACCATAACAATAATTTGATTTGCATGATAGGATCTCGCCCCCTACTAAATATTATTCTTTTAAAAGTGGTCTGAAATTTAAAGTTAGTGTTCCTAAACATTGTAAAACAAAAATATGACAACAATTGTTATTAGTTTATGTGTTATTACCATAACAATAATTTGATTTGCATGATAGGATCTCGCCCCCTACTAAATATTATTCTTTTAAAAGTGGTCTGAAATTTAAAGTTAGTGTTCCTAAACATTGTAAAACAAAAATATGACAACAATTGTTATTAGTTTATGTGTTATTACCATAACAATAATTTGATTTGCATGATAGGATCTCGCCCCCTACTAAATATTATTCTTTTAAAAGTGGTCTGAAATTTAAAGTTAGTGTTCCTAAACATTGTAAAACAATAATATGACAACAATTGTTATTAGTTTATGTGTTATTACCATAACAATAATTTGATTTGCATGATAGGATCTCGCCCCCTACTAAATATATTTTTTTTAAAAGTGGTCTGAAATTTAAAGTTAGTGTTCCTAAACATTGTAAAACAAAAATATGACAACAATTGTTATTAGTTTATGTGTTATTACCATAACAATAATTTGATTTGCATGATAGGATCTCGCCCCCTACTAAATATTATTCTTTTAAAAGTGGTCTGAAATTTAAAGTTAGTGTTCCTAAACATTGTAAAACAAAAATATGACAACAATTGTTATTAGTTTATGTGTTATTACCATAACAATAATTTGATTTGCATGATAGGATCTCGCCCCTACTAAATATTATTCTTTTAAAAGTGGTCTGAAATTTAAAGTTAGTGTTCCTAAACATTGTAAAACAAAAATATGACAACAATTGTTATTAGTTTATGTGTTATTACCATAACAATAATTTGATTTGCATGATAGGATCTCGCCCCCTACTAAATATTATTCTTTTAAAAGTGGTCTGAAATTTAAAGTTAGTGTTCCTAAAGATTGTAAAACAAAAATATGACAACAATTGTTATTAGTTTATGTGTTATTACCATAACAATAATTTGATTTGCATGATAGGATCTCGCCCCCTACTAAATATTATTCTTTTAAAAGTGGTCTGAAATTTAAAGTTAGTGTTCCTAAACATTGTAAAACAAAAATATGACAACAATTGTTATTAGTTTATGTGTTATTACCATAACAATAATTTGATTTGCATGATAGGATCTCGCCCCCTACTAAATATTATTCTTTTAAAAGTGGTCTGAAATTTAAAGTTAGTGTTCCTAAACATTGTAAAACAAAAAAATGACAACAATTGTTATTAGTTTATGTGTTATTACAATAACAATATTTTGATTTGCATGATAGGATCTCGCCCCCTACTAAATATTATTCTTTTAAAAGTAGTCTGAAATTTAAAGTTAGTGTTCCTAAACATTGTAAAACAAAAATATGACAACAATTGTTATTAGTTTATGTGTTATTACCATAACAATAATTTGATTTGCATGATAGGATCTCGCCCCCTACTAAATATTATTCTTTTAAAAGTGGTTTGAAATTTAAAGTTAGTGTTCCTAAACATTGTAAAACAAAAATATGACAACAATTGTTATTAGTTTATGTGTTATTACCATAACAATAATTTGATTTGCATGATAGGATCTCGCCCCCTACTAAATATTATTCTTTTAAAAGTGGTCTGAAATTTAAAGTTAGTGTTCCTAAACATTGTAAAACAAAAATATGACAACAATTGTTATTAGTTTATGTGTTATTACCATAACAATAATTTGATTTGCATGATAGGATCTCGCCCCCTACTAAATATTATTCTTTTAAAAGTGGTCTGAAATTTAAAGTTAGTGTTCCTAAACATTGTAAAACAAAAATATGACAACAATTGTTATTAGTTTATGTGTTATTACCATAACAATAATTTGATTTGCATGATAGGATCTCGCCCCCTACTAAATATTATTCTTTTAAAAGTGGTCTCAAATTTAAAGTTAGTGTTCCTAAACATTGTAAAACAAAAATATTACAACAATTGTTATTAGTTTATGTGTTATTACCATAAAAATAATTTGATTTGCATGATAGGATCTCGCCCCCTACTGAATATTATTCTTTTAAAAGGGGTCTGAAATTTAAAGTTAGTGTTCCTAAACATTGTAAAACAAAAATATGACAACAATTGTTATTAGTTTATGTGTTATTACCATAACAATAATTTGATTTGCATGATAGGATCTCGCCCCCTACTAAATATTATTCTTTTAAAAGTGTTCTGAAATTTAAAGTTAGTGTTCCTAAACATTGTAAAACAAAAATATGACAACAATTGTTATTAGTTTATATGTTATTACCATAACAATAATTTGATTTGCATGATAGGATCTCGCCCCCTACTAAATATTATTCTTTTAAAAGTGGTTTGAAATTTAAAGTTAGTGTTCCTAAACATTGTAAAACAAAAATATGACAACAATTGTTATTAGTTTATGTGTTATTACCATAACAATAATTTGATTTGCATGATAGGATCTCGCCCCCTACTAAATATTATTCTTTTAAAAGTAGTCTGAAATTTAAAGTTAGTGTTCCTAAACATTGTAAAACAAAAATATGACAACAATTGTTATTAGTTTATGTGTTATTACCATAACAATAATTTGATTTGCATGATAGGATCTCGCCCCCTACTAAATATTATTCTTTTAAAAGTGGTCTGAAATTTAAAGTTAGTGTTCCTAAACATTGTAAAACAAAAATATGACAACAATTGTTATTAGTTTATGTGTTATTACCATAACAATAATTTGATTTGCATGATAGGATCTCGCCCCCTACTAAATATTATTCTTTTAAAAGTGGTCTGAAATTTAAAGTTAGTGTTCCTAAACATTGTAAAACAAAAATATGACAACAATTGTTATTAGTTTATGTGTTATTACCATAACAATAATTTGATTTGCATGATAGGATCTCGCCCCCTACTAAATATTATTCTTTTAAAAGTGGTCTGAAATTTAAAGTTAGTGTTCCTAAACATTGTAAAACAAAAATATTACAACAATTGTTATTAGTTTATGTGTTATTACCATAACAATAATTTGATTTGCATGATAGGATCTCGCCACCTACTAAATATTTTTTGTTTAAAAGTGGTCTGAAATTTAAAGTTAGTGTTCCTAAACATTGTAAAACAAAAATATTACAACAATTCTTATTAGTTCCTACGTTATAAATATAACAATAACTTGTTTTGCATGATAGAATCTCGGCCCCTATTGTAAATTAGTGTTTTAAATGTGGTCTGAATTTTAAAGTTAGTGTTCCTGAACATTGTAAAACAAAAAGATTACAACAACTCTTATTAGTTTCATTGTTATAATCATAACAATAATTTGTTCTGCATGGTAGGATCTCGGCCCTTATTGTAAATTAATTGTTTAAAACTAGTCTTAAAATTAAAGTTCTTAGTATTCCTAAACTTCAGCACTTTTGCTGAGACTTTGTTATTTGTGGTGTTATTATTTGTTTACAAATAAATACGAATGAGTTAACAAGTATAAAAAAATTATTATTTTGTTACAAATACATGTTTTAATATTATATATACTTAAATATTACTATTTTACAGTTTAAATTATTATATTTCAATAATGTTTTTACAAATTCAATGTTTTTTCGTTACAGACTGGTGGCAACACTGAGAACAAACCGATCATCAAGTCTGTGTGCATGCCAGGGCGACAGTTGAACGACGCTATTCCGCGAAGCCGCGTTCGGTGTTTTAAAATATTAAAATGTGCGGAAATATTGCAAGAACATTAGAAAATTTGTGTGAAAATCAAAGATAAAGTGTTAATCTAACGTTTCTAATAATAATTTTTACGGGAATCGCAATTTAAATGAGTGAAAATAATAAGTATGTGTGCCGTCTTTGGGAATCGTCGAAGCAGCAAATTATGTAAGTATATATTAGTTGTTTATTTATATTTAAATAATTCTAAATGTACTTCAAACTATAAAAACATTCCTTTCGTAGTCATTCTTATACTTTAATTTGTATTTCTCATGATTTCATACATTTTAAGATGATTAGAATATCATATAAATGTGTTTGTATTTATTTCTCAAGCATAAATTCGATCACAAAGTGGCAAATTTTATATGTAAAACATACAAAAATGTCTATATTTTACGTTGAAATACATATATTGCTATTTAATATTGATTTTCCATATAAAACCCAAGATTTAATTTGTTTAAAACCGTCTCAAACTTGTACGCTCCGTAGATTGTTGAATGATAGCAAACTTCGGAATTCGCATACCTTGGTCTTGGAAAATTTATTTCTTTATATTTTAAATATATTATTTTAATAGTGAAATATTGTTGTATATTGTTGCAAATTAGCAACAATGGTAAGTTTAAACAATAGTTTAACTATTTTAATAGTTATTTTTGCTGATAACATATTCTATTATTGAAATATTTGTATTTTAAAATATTGTTTTTCTTTGTTCCAGGGGCGTACCAGAGCTGTTTTGGAGGTTGCTGTTTGCTGAGCTGTGTTCATCAATGTAAGTCGTTATAATATGTGCCTCTCTTCACTGTCGCTTTTTTGCTATTTTTTTCAGCTTAACACAAAAGTAAATTCGTTTTTCTCCTGAAAATATGGTTTATGTTGTTGAATTTAATTCAAATAATCATATTTTCTTCTATACTTCTTTTCCGAGGCACATTGTGAATGTCTATCTATGTTATTAACATCGGGCGTCGTTACTCGTTACAATATCGTAAATAAATCGGCGAAACTTATAGAAATAATTAGCTTTTTTAATTTTTGAATTGGTTTAGTTAAATATCCGTTTGTTCAGTGATAGGTTTCTTCCCCAAAAAATTGTATTTGTTTAAATTAATATTTAAACAAGTACAGTTTACAATACAGGGTTCCAGTGAAGTGTCCAAGGAGTGTAAAGGCTGGTTTAAGCCTTTGATTCTACAACAGGGCTTTTCTAAAGCTTTGTCTAAGGCTTTAAGAACTTTAAGGCCAATCTACAACCACCAGAAGGCAGCAAATAGTTAGAATTATTTTAGTTGTTAAAGTCGCGATTAATTTTTTGCTAATATTACATTCATTTGCATTTTAAAGTTAGGATAAAATATAATTAAAGTTTCGTCGATACTTTTTCGGGTTCGGTTCGGTTTCCGCGATATTTAAGGACAGGGTAGCGTAGTTTTTATTTGAAGTGTCTACCCCATTATTTAATTTAATAATTCACATCATTAGTTATTAAATAATTGAATAGAAATGTAAAATACTCGGATTCAAAACTATATCAAAAATTTGTTGTATTTTGTTTTAAATAGATTTTTTAAGTTCAGATTCAAAAGTGTTCAATAAACACAGTAAAAATATGTATTTTTATTATTGTTTTGAGTGGTTTGCTACTCTTATATTTCAGTTTTTATTAATGGGTCCTCTACTACAGTAAAAAATTAAAAACATGGGTCATTTATATTCAAATTTGAACTTAAAACTGTATGATAGGGACTATCAATGTTTAAAAAAAATATTAATTATTAAAATATTATAGTTTTTAATGTCATTAACATCTACGTCACACATCCACTATATTTCAAATTCTTATTACTTCAAGCCTTATTTGAAAGTAAAAGATATGTTGAATGACAGGCTGCCAGTGGCAATGAACAGATTATTGTATAATAAACTTAATTTTTACCTCTCGCTAAGAGAGGTATTGGATTCATGCTAAAATTCGCATATCCAGATTTTATTGAATAAGCACGATTTAAGGTCCCTACAATCCGATTATAACATTTTTAAAATGATGTCTGTGTGTGTGTGTGTGTGTGTGTGGATGTATGTGTGTGTGTGTGTATGTATGTATGTATGTATGTCTGGATGTTGTAGTCACGATTCCTCAAAAACTATAAGACTTAAAAAATATTTAACTGCAGTTTCCTCAATCTGACATTCCTGGGAAGAGCTGAAAAGGTTTTGGTAACAATTGAAGAACCGGAAGTAGTAGTTTCTTAGAAAAATTCTTCTAAATATAATTTTTTGGGATTTTTTTTATTAAATATTGAAGAACATAAAATTCTCCATCTAATACACTTAAAATTTTTATTATATCTTGTATAGATTTAGAGATAAAGACACTATAATTTATAGAGTAAACTTATCGCAGAGGCTACGACACTAAGGAAACCAGTTGACAAATTCCAATGTTTATAACATAATTTGTAAATGACACATGTCAGTGTCAAATATCAACAGTTTTAGTGACATTCTGATAGCTTTTACTGGGAAGTATATTTAATTTTTCTTATTGTTTTAGTAATTAAATATTTCAAATTATAGGTAAAATGCATATGCAGTTGATAAATTCAAATGTTTGTAAAAGAAAAAAAATAATGTCATTGTCAAAAATATAGAGTAGTTTATATCTGTTGGGCGGTAGTGCGAGCTCGAATCGAAAATTTTACTTAATTATGTTTCAACAAAAACCATAACGGCAACTTGTCATCCTGCAAACATCGTTTTATGAAGATTTAACCAAGTCTTAAATAATATATGATAAACTTGTAATAAAACGTCAAATTTCGCTTGGACAGATAGTGGCTTTGACGTTTAACGAAAAAGCTAAGATTTTCCACAAACCAAGTATAATAAACCTGCTGAAAATAAAAGATACTCCAGAGAATTAAATATGTAAATAAAATAATAAAAAGATTAAAGAATGTGACGAAAACATAGAAAAACATAAAAGAACACCTTGGTAAACCACGAAAAAAATCGAAGGTGAAGAAAGAGCACTTAAAGAAACGAAAGACAAAAAGAAATTGAAGATGAAGAAAGAGCATTTAAAGAACCGAAAGACAAAAATAGATGTGACGTGAAAAAAATGTTCATTCAGGAAATAAACAGAAATTTCAGAATTGCAAGAAACGAAAAGCGAATGTCATCATCTTTGGCACAACAGCCCTTGTAGGGCCAAGGCCTCAAGTACCGTAGGTACTCGTTTCGCGACCGTAGTACTAGAGCAGTCGGTGTACTTAATCCGTGCGACGACCACTGATTGCTATGCAGCCAGTGTGGCAGCGGAGATACTCCTTCTACAGCTAGCACCACCTATGTTTTAACATGGACAACTGGTCGGGTCATCGCATGCGAGTGCGATTAATGCCTGATATTGTGGCATTTTAACGACTACGCACTTAGCCGGCCGGTAGATTCGAACCGAGGAACCTCAGATTCGATCTGAACATGTAGAGACATAGCGCTTTAATGCACACGGCCACTACACCGGCTCGAAAAGCGAATGTATTTTACATAAATAAAGTTTTTAATTTGTGTCAAACTATTATTTAATTAGCTTAAAATATGGGCTATCCAGCGAAACAAGCGGTTTACGTCATCATTTAGGGATTTTTGAAATTTTCTTTATTTTTACCTCTCGCTAAGAGAGGTATTGGATTCATGCTAAAATTCGCATATCCAGATTTTATTGAATAAGCACGATTTAAGGTCCCTACAATCCGATTATAACATTTTTAAAATGATGTCTGTGTGTGTGTGTGTGTGTGTGGATGTATGTGTGTGTGTGTGTGTATGTATGTATGTATGTATGTCTGGATGTTGTAGTCACGATTCCTCAAAAACTATAAGACTTAAAAAATATTTAACTGCAGTTTCCTCAATCTGACATTCCTGGGAAGAGCTGAAAAGGTTTTGGTAACAATTGAACAACCGGAAGTAGTAGTTTCTTAGAAAAATTCTTCTAAATATAATTTTTTGGGAGTTTTTTTTATTAAATATTGAAGAACATAAAATTCTCCATCTAATACACTTAAAAATTTTATTATATCTTGTATAGATTTAGAGATAAAGACTCTATAATTTATAGAGTATACTAATCGCAGAGGCCAAGGCACTAAGGAAACCAGTTGACAAATTCCAATGTTTATAACATGACATATGTCATTGTCAAATATCAACAGTTTTAGTGACATTCTGATAGCTTTTTCTGGGAAGTATATTTAACTTTTCTTATTCTTTTATTAATTAAATATTTGAAATTATAGGTAAAATTGTGATAAAATGCATATATCTATCAGAAATACCGCCAATCTGGTTAATGAATTGGAACAATATTTGACATTTAGAAACTTCCTCATACAATGAAAAATAGATATAATTTGAATTATATGTGTGCAGAAGACATGCTAAATATAGTAAGAAACAATATTTGGGTAATGTTCTGTAAGATTTTGTTATAAAACGACGGTTGGAAAGCGAAGTGCAATACAATACTTATATAGCCTAATATGGAAATGGCGAGAGGTCTTGTGCTGGCCACAACAGATTTTTTATTTATTATTTTATTAAATTGTTTATTATCCATATATATTTCCAATTATTGACCACGAAAATTGTGCTCTATTCCAAATTCTTGTTAATTTCAAGCCTTCAGCTGTCGCTTTTTTTATAAGTGAAAGATATGTTGAATGACGTAGCTGCCAGTGGCAATCAAAACGTGAACTATTGTATTAAAAATTTAAAAAATCTGTTGTGGCCAGCACAAGACCTTCCGTTCATTTGATGTATTTTGTACAAACCCATACCAAAAGTTCATTGGAAAAGGTCCTATATATCCAGTAAAATTGTAACACGAACATAATACAATTTTTTACAAATTCCATACCGAAAGTTCATTGGAAAATATTCTATAAATCCAATAAAATTATCACATGAATATAGGTACATTCAGCCCGATTCTGTAAAAAGTATCTAACATTGTTACTTGTTAGCAACGTTACTATGAAGTTACTCTGATAGCAACTATCCTAGTAACTGAATACATATTTCGTATTTTGTAATTATATGTTTAGGAATGTTACTCCCAGAGTAACTAAACAAACTTAGTTACTAAGATAGCAGTCAAATGAGGAACACGAATTGTGGTGCGCATGCGTATTTCTTCATCTGCGTGTGTTCTAATCTGACAAGTGACATTTATTAGTGTTTATAAGTAACCAAGTGTTATATCTGTTTGCATCATGGTATATAACAAGCCTAGGGGTTCAAGAACAACCAACGAACAGTTGGAAATATTAATAGCTTATTTAAAAAACCACAAAATAATGCTCGAAATAAAAATACATCCTCTGAAAACTAATGAGCTTAAATTGTCATGGGAAGAACTTACAAATATTTTGAATAATGCAAAGAAAGGAGCCAAGAAAAATGTACAGATTACTTTTAAATGAATAGGTACGCCTGTTGATCTTATTGAAGGTTCCGCTAACGCAGTTACTTTTTCAATAAGATCTTGTACAATTGGTTTTGTTTATCGGAACAATTTTTAAAATTTTATATCCGGAATTAAGAAAGGATTACTCTCGTCTCTTACCAATCTATTTTCTAACCTATTTCTTCTTCTGTGAAATAAACATATAAATTTATCAAATAAATTTTCCAATTTCATAAATAAACGTTACCGAAAATTATTTACAGTTACTTTTTTATACATACCGATTTTCCAAAGCTGCCAGTGCTCTATTAAATTCAAAATTCATCCAAATCCCAGCCATTCTGAAAGGTTACTACACCTTAAATACTACGTTTGGCTAGTCTCTAGCGTAATAACTTGTTTAACAACTAAGTATCTAAAACTGTAATGACTCTGTGCTTATAGAATACAAAAAATAACAAGTTACTGTAGTTGTAACTGACCTTCATTTTAAAGACTATTTTAGTAACTTTATTCTAGTAACTCTTCTTACAGAATCGGGCCGATTATGTATAACTACTCATATATAAATACTCTAAAAATGCGTACACTTACGCAACATTCTTTTTACAATCAAATAATATTGCTACAAAGTTTGTATCTCTACCCATTTTTGAATTATTGCCCCAAAAGTCAATATACCCCACATTTAGATAAAAACTTCAAAATTTTCAAAAATCTAATTTTTATGTATCTAGATACTTTTCAATGCGCTGATTCCAAATTTTGAAACCGCAGGTCGATATCTCTTTTCGTTCTCGAGATATTTAGATTTAAAGTTTCACTCAAAACTGCCCATTTTTGGGTAATAACCCAAAAATGGGTCGAGATATGAATTTGGCGACAACACCATTCGATTCTACGGGCAAAATTATATATGTATACCAATTTTCAGAATTTTTGAACACCGCATACAATCTCTAAAGCAAAATAACTGAAAATGGCCAAAAATCGCAAAAATCCTAAGGGGTACCCCTTACGATTTTTTCAGATTTTGGCCATTTTCGAACTTTTATTCATAAAAAATGAACCGGTTGAACAAAAATTCTGAAAATTGGTATACATATATAATTTTGCCAGTAGAATCGAATGGTGTTGCCGGCAAATTCATATCTCGACCCATTTTTGGGTTATTACCCAAAAATGGGCAGTTTTGAGCAAAACTTTAAAATTAAATATCTCGAGAACGAAAAGAGATATAGACCTGCCGTTTCAAAATTTGGAATCAGCGCATTGAGAAGTATCTAGATACATATAAATTAGATTTTTGAAAATTTTGAAGTTTTTATCTAAATATGGGGTTTATTGACTTTTGGGGCAATAATTCAAAAATGGGTAGAGATATGAACTTGGTAGTAATATTATTTGATTGTAAAGAGAATGTTACGTAAGTGTACGCATTTTTAGAGTATTTATATATGAGTAGTTATACATAAAGTATATTCATGTGATAATTTTATTGGATTTATAGAATATTTTCCAAGGAACTTTACGTAGAGTATTTGAACAACTGTGTGAATGTTTAGAAATAAAAGTATTGAAATAAAAATGGATAAATGCTATAAAAAAGTTCCTTGGAAAAGATTCTATATATCCAATAAAATTATAACATGAACACATACTATTTTTCTTACAAATTCCATACCAAAAGTGTCACTGTTTCTTACTCTTCTCTTTCACTCATTCCTGTCCAACGCATCTTCTTCACACAGTTCTTCCTCTCTCAAGTCTTCTGCGATACAGTCCTTCCATCTTCTCTTTCGCCTTCCGCGTACTCCCGATATTCTGATCCTATACTTGCCATATTTGGTTTTGCACTTGACACTGACATCTGTCAATTATAATTTTTTGTATATATCAGATGTTTCCATGATAAATAGCAAAGATAACTGATTTTTGAAAATTAATTTTTTTTATAATGCTTTGACTCCATATCTATTGAATATGAAGGAAATGTATAATCAAACCGTATAGAGAAGAGCATTTTCTTTAATATTTATAAAACATAAAATGTCAAATATAATATTTAACTGCTTTTTTTTAAGAAAAACTGTAAAAAAACTTCAAATAAGGGTACTTCCTTCATACACATACACACACACTCACATACACACACACACACACACACACACACATACACACACACACATACACACACATACACACACATACACACACACATACACACACACACATACACACACACACACATACATACATACATACATACATACATACAGACATCATCTTAAAAATAGTAAATTCTTATTCTAGGGACCATTAAACGTGCTTATTCATTAAAAACTCACCACTGATTTTTTTGATTGATCAAAAACAAAACCTACCTTCCATACTTAAAGGTGACGGAAGGTTAAAATAGTGGAGGACCTCATTGTATAATTTATTTAAAGACGTACACATATTTTAATGTTTAAATTTATTTAATTTTGATTCAATAATTTTATTCATTTTGTAGTAAATAATTAAAGAATGGACACTTCATTTAGAAACGAAACTATATTTATCAATGATCTATAGCACCGGCTGTAGATCGTAAAAACATTAGATATTTCGCGATTTCAGGTAAAGAAAACATCACTTGAAGAAAGAAGAACCCCCTTTCCCTGCATGCTTTTGCTTTTTTTTCAGTTTTCCTCTTTACTATCCAAGCAGCTCTTTCTAGTATGCCCCTGTTAGATTAAAATCAATTTCCCAAGAACGGCTGGGACCCATTGGGCAAACTTGGTCGTTCTTTTCGCTGCTCCCCTCTGGGATAGGGCAGTGGGGCCTCTGGGAAGGACGCCTGTACCCACACTATGGGCCGCCGGACTGAGTAACCCCCTGTTCTGATTCCCAGTTTTTGAAGTAGATATAAAAGCATGCATTTTTGTACCGTGCGGGCGTCTACCAGGCGTCGCCTCACGGGCACTCATCGCTGGCATGGAGAGTGCACCACAGGAGGCACTCTTGTGCCATTCAAACAGATACACTAAATTATAGTTAGATTTAATTAAATTTGCAGTTAAAGTTTAAGTTTACAGTTTTAAATTAGTATATCATTAGTTTACTTGCGGTTACATTTTCAATTTGCATTTTAAAAAGTAGTACCTATAATTGGTTTACCTGCATTTTAAAGTATTAGTTTAAATGATTACAATTAGTTTATTTGCGTTTTAATGTTTTAGTTTTCAGTTTGAAAACATTACAATTAGTTTATTTATATTTTAAATTTTTAGATTACAGTTTTAGATATTTATAATTAGTTTACTTGCATTTTAAAGTATTAGTTTGCAGTCTTAAATGATTACAATTAGTTTATTTACAGTTTTAAATAGTTTCAATAAGTTTGCGTGCATTTTAAAATATTAGTTTATAGTTTTAACTTATTAAATTGTAGTTACACACACTTGCTTTTGTATTAATTTTGCAAAAACACACATACACACAAAATAATATATCTATTAAAGTTAATAGATATATGAAGAAAATCCGTTTTTAGTATTCGCGTTAGCTTTTGAATAGTTTTATCCGTTCGTCGCCGCGATTTCGTCCGTATATATTGTTGATTTCTTATGTATTTATGTATGTATATTTTGTATTTATGTATGTGCATTATGTATATGTATATTATGGTTAGGGCGTGAGCAGTTTCAACGGGGCCTCCTGAGCTAACTTTTCCCTTTCAGGTGCCGGGGCCGTTAGGCGGTGGGGCGTCTAGCGGTACTCGGCCCCTTTCCTTTCTCGCTGCAACTAAAGTTGTGAGCTTGAAAGAGCGTTAACCGGGCTTGGGTGCTTACTCACGAATGCTCCGGCTTCTTTGCACGATAAGCACTCAAGTTCCGGGGCCTGGTCTGCCACACTCGCGGTGGTGCGAACCTAGCCATTTCAATGGCAAGGAAGACCCTAGGGACGTACACACTTTACACAACTCAACACCGTCGTTGAGTACACATTGTTAGGTTCCCCCATTTTAATATGTATATGTATGTTTACTTTTCAGTTTTATCAGGAGGCCCACATCATCATTTATTTATTTATGTTTTTTATATGTACGTATTTACTTGTATTTCTTAGCTAAAATGTTAGGTAGGATGTATAAAAACAATAATAATTAATAATAAATTATCTAATTGCGGTAAAATATAACTTAAACTGCGTCGAAACGTCGAAAATTTCAAATAAACTTCGAAGAAATAATGTACATTTTCTCTTTCAGGATTTCCACATCTTCATAAATAGTTGAAGACAAATATTAACGACATTTTTGTTACAGATTTCTGGATATGAAAAGCAGTTTTTATATTTTCTTTCTAATAAAAAAATGTTTCGAAAACTAGGAGAAATAGGGACTCGTGGTGTTCATATTTGAATTCAGGAGGGACGTTTTCAAAAGAAAAAGTTAGTTTCAGAATTCCAGGACAGCTGAAACATATTTAAATACAACGTTTTCTTCATATACTCTATCTACTGTTCGTAGGTTGCGCTCTATACTACATTAAGAAATTAGTACACTACTTTTATGCTCTTAGTAGTGAATAGTGGAACGCAGCCAATTTTCAATAGTTCAGCGTTTTCCTGCGGGATGGCGCTAGGTGTTCAACAGTTGAAAATGTTATTATCTGTCAGATTATTTGTTATGAAATTTTGTAAAATGAGCGTGAAGTAATAAACTTGTATTAAAAATACGTATATGATTTTCTTGTAGTACTAGACAAAATAAATTTCAGAGCTTCAAGTAAAGTACCACTTTATCATATATAGTCAAAATCGAATATGTTGTTTCAAATTACATATGAGTTTCAAATACAAAATTTGAAAAGTTTTGGATCATATTTTAATATATTTTTGCAAGAAAATCTGTTCAGAGCTTCAAGTAAAGTACCACTTCTTGTTTATCATATATAGTCCAAATCGCATATGTTGTTTCAAATTATATTTGAGTTTCAAATACAAAATTTCAAAAGATTTGCATCATATTTTAATATATTTTTTCAAGAAAATCTGTTCAGAGCTTCAAGTAAAGTACCACTTCCGGTATATCATATATAGTCAAAATCACATATGTTGTTTAAAATTACATATGAGTTTCAAATACAAAAGTTGAAAAGTTTTGGATTATATTTTAATATATTTTTTCAAGAAAATCTGTTCGGAGCTTCAAGTAAAGTACCACTTCCGGTTTATCATATATGGTCCAAATCGTATATGTTGTTTCAAATTATATATGAGTTTCAAATACAAAAGTTGAAAAGTTTTGGATCATATTTTAATATATTTTTTCAAGAAAATCTGTTCACAGCTTCAAGTAAAGTACCACTTCCGGTTGATCATATATAGTCAAAATCGCATATGTTGTTTCAAATTACATATGAATTTCAAATACAAAAGTTGAAAAGTTTTGGATTATATTTTAATATATGTTTTCAAGAGAATCTGTTCAGAGCTTCAAGTAAAGTACCACTTCCGGTGTATCATATATAGTCAAAATCACATATGTTGTTTCAAATTACATATGAGTTTCAAATACAAAAGTTGAAAAGTTTTGGATTATATTTTAATATATTTTTCAAGAAAATCTGTTCAGAGCTTCAAGTAAAGTACCACTTCCTGTTTATCATATATAGTCCAAATCGCATATGTTGTTTCAAATTATATATGAGTTTCAAATACAAAAGTTGAAAAGTTTTGGATCATATTTTAATATATTTTTGCAAGAAAATCTGTTCAGAGCTTCAAGTAAAGTACCACTTTCTGTTTATCATATATAGTCTAAATCGTATATGTTGTTTCAAATTATATTTGAGTTTCAAATACAAAATTTCAAAAGATTTGCATCATATTTTAATATATTTTTGCAAGAAAATCTGATCAGAGCTTCAAGTAAAGTACCACTTCCGGTTTATCATATCTAGTCAAAATCGAATATGTTGTTTCAAATTACATATGAGTTTCAAATACAAAAGTTGAAAAGATTTGCATCATATTTCAATATATTTTGTCAAGAAAATCTGTTCAGAGCTTCAAGTAAAGTACCACTTCCGGTTTATCATATATGGTCCAAATCGCATATGTTGTTTCAAATTATATATGAGTTTCAAATACAAAAGTTGAAAAGATTTGCATCATATTTCAATATATTTTTGCAAGAAAATCTGTTCAGAGCTTCAAGTAAAGTACCACTTTCTGTTTATCATATATAGTCCAAATCGTATATGTTGTTTCAAATTATATTTGAGTTTCAAATACAAAATTTCAAAAGATTTGCATCATATTTTAATATATTTTTTCAAGAAACTCTGTTCAGAGGTTCAAGTAAAGTACCACTTCCTGTTTATCATATATAGTCCAAATCGCATATGTTGTTTCACATTATATGTGAGTTTCATATACAAAAGTTGAAAAGTTTTGGATCATATTTTAATATATTTTTGCAAGAAAATCTGATCACAGCTTCAAG
The DNA here is from genome assembly GCA_943142095.1 of Ophonus ardosiacus. Classification (NCBI taxonomy): domain Eukaryota; kingdom Metazoa; phylum Arthropoda; class Insecta; order Coleoptera; family Carabidae; genus Ophonus; species Ophonus ardosiacus. The sequence goes on from OW964839.1 coordinate 24,946,446, forward strand.
TAAAGTACCACTTCCGGTTTATCATATATGGTCCAAATCGCATATGTTGTTTCAAATTATATATGAGTTTCAAATACAAAAGTTGAAAAGTTTCGCATCATATTTTAATATATTTTTTCAAGAAAATCTGTTCAGAGCTTCAAGTAAAGTACCACTTCTTGTTTATCATATATAGTCCAAATCGCATATATGTTGTTTCAAATTATATATGAGTTTCAAATACAAAAGTTGAAAAGATTTGCATCATATTTCAATATATTTTTCAAGAAAATCTGTTCAGAGCTTCAAGTAAAGTACCACTTCCTGTTTATCATATATAGTCCAAATCGCATATGTTGTTTCAAATTATATATGAGTTTCAAATACAAAAGTTGAAAAGTTTTGGATTATATTTTAATATATTTTTCAAGAAAATCTGTTCAGAGCTTCAAGTAAAGTACCACTTTCTGTTTATCATATATAGTCCAAATCGCATATGTTGTTTCAAATTATATATGAGTTTCAAATACAAAAGTTGAAAAGTTTTGCATCATATTTTAATATATTTTTTCAAGAAAATCTGTTCAGAGCTTCAAGTAAAGTACCACTTCTTGTTTATCATATATAGTCCAAATCGCATATGTTGTTTCAAATTATATATGAGTTTCAAATACAAAAGTTGAAAAGATTTGCATCATATTTCAATATATTTTTTCAAGAAAATCTGTTCAGTGCTTCAAGTAAAGTACCACTTCCGGTTTATCATATATAGTCAAAATCGCATATGTTGTTTCAAATTATATATGAGTTTCAAATACAAAAGTTGAAAAGTTTTGGATCATATTTTAATATATTTTTGCAAGAAAATCTGTTCAGAGCTTCAAGTAAAGTACCACTTTCTGTTTATCATATATAGTCCAAATCGTATATGTTGTTTCAAATTATATTTGAGTTTCAAATACAAAATTTCAAAAGATTTGCATCATATTTTAATATATTTTTTCAAGAAACTCTGTTCAGAGGTTCAAGTAAAGTACCACTTCCTGTTTATCATATATAGTCCAAATCGCATATGTTGTTTCACATTATATGTGAGTCTCAAATACAAAAGTTGAAAAGTTTTGGATCATATTTTAATATATTTTTGCAAGAAAATCTGATCACAGCTTCAAGTAAAGTACCACTTCCGGTTTATCATATATAGTCAAAATCGCATATGTTGTTTCAAATTATATATGAGTTTCAAATACAAAAGTTGAAAAGATTTGCATCATATTTTAATATATTTTTTCAAGAAAATCTGTTCAGAGCTTCAAGTAAAGTACCACTTCCGGTTTATCATATATGGTCCAAATCGCATATGTTGTTTCAAATTATATATGAGTTTCAAATACAAAAGTTGAAAAGTTTTGCATCATATTTTAATATATTTTTTCAAGAAAATCTGTTCAGAGCTTCAAGTAAAGTACCACTTCTTGTTTATCATATATAGTCCAAATCGCATATGTTGTTTCAAATTATATATGAGTTTCAAATACAAAAGTTGAAAAGATTTGCATCATATTTCAATATATTTTTTCAAGAAAATCTGTTCAGTGCTTCAAGTAAAGTACCACTTCCGGTTTATCATATATAGTCCAAATCGCATATGTTGTTTCAAATTATATATGAGTTTCAAATACAAAAGTTGAAAAGATTTGCATCATATTTCAATATATTTTTTCAAGAAAATCTGTTCAGTGCTTCAAGTAAAGTACCACTTCCGGTTTATCATATATAGTCAAAATCGCATATGTTGTTTCAAATTATATATGAGTTTCAAATACAAAATTTCAAAAGATTTGGATCATATTTTAATATATTTTTTCAAGAAAATCTGTTCAGAGCTTCAAGTAAAGTACCACTTCCGGTTTATCATATATAGTCAAAATCGCATATGTTGTTTCGAATTACATATGAGTTTCATATACAAAATTTGGAAAGTTTTGCATCATATTTTAATATATTTTTTCAAGAAAATCTGTTCAGAGCTTCAAGTAAAGTACCACTTTCGGTTTATCAATTTTAGCAAAAATCTAATGTTATATTTTACCGTTTCTGAGATATTAGTTTCACTTTTACCTATAAAAATACACTGTCTCCTAACTACCAGTATAATACACGGTGTTGTCACCCAGATATGCTACAGACATAACACTATGTTTCCCAACTAAACTTACAGTAAAAAGAAGAATTCATTAGAATGAAATAGTTATATATTACTATCTCTCTCTTACAAAAATAAAAATTTGGAAGTGAGTGTTCACTCCTGTCTTTATTATTCTGTGTTATGTTTTCTCTGTCTTACATGATACTTGTCTCTCTCACACAAACAAATAAGAACGCGTCGTTTAGTATTTAGCTTCGGGAACTTTTAGAGAAAATTGAGATTTTTGAATCATTATATTTGATTTTTTTGTGACGAAACAATGGATGGCTCTTTTGTATTGTAGGTGACAACTGATTTGTTTGCAATACCTCTCGCCAACTAATCAAAGTGTAAAAGTAATAGTAATTTTTTTACCAACATATCTCCCGCTTATTATAAATGGAGATAGAGAAACAGGGCCTCTCGACAATTTAAAATGTGAAGAAAGCAGCAGTACCTCTCGACAATTTAAAATTATGTTAAAATGATTAAAGTTGTACATTGGCGCCATGAAAACAAATAATTAAAATTACGTAAATTTATCTCCGATTAAAAATTATAATTTAATATTTTATTTATATATGGCATGTATTTTAGTTTATGGCCATGCATTTTACAACATTTCAGCGATATTGTTACGTTCTGAAACACCATATTGTCTTTTACACATTACAGCAAATGAATGGCATCTTGACGGCTCTGTTGTATAAAATGATCGGACAATACTCGTTAATATAACACTTACCGAGGCTAAAGTTAAAGGTTTAAGATACGTAGAGCATAATTTAAAATCGTGTTTAGGAGAATTAAACTTTGCTGTAACCAAGTAGCTCAGGGACATCTATTTTAATAATTTTTAAATAGATTGTAATTCTCAAATTGTAAATATTACATATAGGTTTGTCTAAAACAAAAAACAAGTGCAGTAATCAATGAAGTTTTCTATTGTTTTGTGCAAGAGCGTAAAACCAAACAAATTGACGATTTCTCCGCGCCAAAAAATAGGTCCAGTATTTTTCAAATAATTTCGCCCATTATTCCAAAGAATTTTACTTTCAATTTTATTTATAATTATTATTGTTATTATTATTATTATTATTATAATTATTATTATTATAATTATTATTATTATCATATACCGTGAGTATTTTTTAACGTGAAACATTGGGTTTATCATATCCATGGTTACGACTTGATATTTGATTGACAGCAATGTATTTGCCCGTTCCATTTAAAATGAAACATAGGGAACGAATCTGACACAAGTATTATATTTAAATTTGTAAGAAATTTAGCCGAGTCAGAAAACCACTCGGGCACAAGGTGCACACTATATTTTTTCTACAACTAATTTTAATTTAGAATGCAGGTATAATTATTTAAACAAAATTAACCTCTATTGACGTCTTATCAAATGTCAAATTCGTTCCCTATGTTTCATTTTAAATGGAACGGGCAAATACATTGCTGTCAATCAAATGTCAAGTCGTAACCATGGATATGACAAACCCAATGTTTCACGTTAAAAAATACTCACGGTATAGTCAAAATCTAATATGTTATTTCAAATTATATATAAGTTTTAAATATAAAATTTGAAAAGTTTTGGATAAAATTTTAATATATTTTTTGAAGAAAATCTGTTCAGAGCTTTAAGTAAAGTACCACTTCCGGTTTATCATATATATTCAAAATCGCATATGTTGTTTCAAATTACATATGAGTTTCAAATACAAAAGTTAAAAAGTTTTGGATCATATTTTAATATATTTTTACAAGAAAATCTGTTCAGAGCTTCAAGTAAAGTACCACTTCCGGTGTATCATATATAGTCAAAATCGCATATGTTGTTTCAAATTACATATGAGTTTCAAATACAAAATTTGAAAAATTTTTCGTCATATTTTAATATATTTCTTCAAGAAAATATGTTCAGAGCTTCAAGTAAAGTACCACTTTCGGTTTATCATATATACTCAAAATCGCATATGTTGTTTCAAATAACATATGAGTTTCATATACAAACACTGAAAATTTTTGCGTCATATTTTAATGTATTTTTTCAATAAAATCTGTTCAGAGCTTCAAGTAAAGTACCACTTCCGGTTTATCATATATAGTCAACTTCGAATATGTTGTTTCAAATTACATATGAGTTATAAATACAAAATTTCAAAAGTTTTGCATCATATTTTAATATATTTTTACAAGAAAATCGATTCAGAGCTTCAAGTAAAGTACCACTTGCGGTTTATTAATTTTAGCAAAAATCTAATATTATATTTTACCGTTCCGGAGATATTAAATAGTTTCACTTTTACCTATAAAAATGCACCGTCTCCTAACTACCAACTACTACACGGTGTTGTCACCCAGATATGCTACAGACATAACACTATGTTTCCCAACAAAACTTACAGTAAAAAGAATTCATTAGAATGAAATAGTTATATATTTCTATCTCTCTCTTACAAAAATCAAAATTTGGAAGTGAGTGTTCACTGCTGTCTTTATTATTCTGTGTCATGTTTTCTCTGTCTTACATTATACTTGTCTCTCTCACACAAACAAATAAGAACGCGTCGTTTAATGATTTGCTTCGGGAACTTTTAAAGAAAATTGAGATTTTTGAATCATTATATTTGATTTTTTTGACGAAACAATGGATGGCTCTTTTATATTGTAGGTGACACCTGATTTTTTTGCAATACCTCTCGCCAACTAATCAAAGTGTAAAAGTAATAGTAATTTTTTTACCAACATACCTCCCGCTTATTATAAATGGAGATAGAGAAACAGGGCCTCTCGACAATTTAAAATGTGAATACAGCAGCAGTACCTCTCGACAATTTAAAATTATATTGAAATGATTAAAGTTGTACATTGGCGCCATGAAAACAAATAATAAAAATTACGTAAATTTATCTCCGATTAAAAATTATAATTTAATATTTTATTTCTGTCTGAAGCACAAGCCTTTTGTCGGTTGTTACGTCATTACCAAGTATTAGATAACTAATTATTTTAAAAATTATACCTCCTATAGTAGTAAACAGTCATTTACAATTTGTCTTTCATAGTGAAAGGATGGTTGTACTCTTCTGGTTTGCTGGACCGTGCTCGACCATTCCTTTATTTTTTTTTTTTTTTTGTATTTGTAATTTGTAGTATTGAATCTGTGGTAGTTACCTCTACCCTTAAAATAAATTATAAATTTTAGAATTAAATTCATTAAATTAAAGTGCGCCTAGACCAACCCAGGGCCCAGAAGGACAACGTGGGATACTTATATTTGTATAACGGTAGTTTGGTAAAATGTCCAGGTTTATCCTGAGACAAGGTATGTGAAAATAAACTTCCCAGCAAATTGAAAGTTTATCAATTTTTAAATATTTTAAGTCAATAACTTGGCATTTTCCTTAATCTAACAATTGTTGCTGTACCCGTAATGTAGGGTATATGGCAAAACAATACCATATAAATACAATACAATGAATTGTACAACAATTCAAATTTTAATATTTTAAAATATATTACTTGTACTAGTGTTACATAAAATAGCTAAAATCTTTTGTATTTTTTAAACTATTTAAAACTTACAATTTCAAAATTTATTTGCGAAGCATACATTAACTATAATTGTCTCATAGATTGTTGACATGGATTTTCCCATTTATTTATTTAAATATACAAACTATAAAATAAAGAAATAAAGTAAATGACACACCCAACAATGGGTAATAAACAGTAATGATATAATTATTTACTATTAAACAGGCTTGTATAAAATAAAATGTGATTTCAACTTTAAATAAATATAAAACTGAGTACAATGTGGCATATAAAGGAATGACAGTGTGTGAGTGATTGGTAAGCGAAATCTTGCTCTATAAAATTGCCCGGGAAATTTTATACTGTAAGACTAGCTTTAAGGTAGACATAAGTTAGCTTAGGATAAGTTAGTTATAAGATAGGGCGCCATACTTGTACTCAGTTTTTTTTTTCATATTAAACATTAAATAGTTATTTATTAATAAACAATTATTTGAATATATTTATATAGTAATAACTTGGGAAAATCCTGTCTGCAAAATATGTTTCATTTTAAATTTTAATATTCAATAATACCAATTCATTCTTTTAATTAAAACATTTTCCTATATTTTTTACTGTTATTGTATGCGAATTAGTTTTGAGTTCAAATCCCGCACTCAACAATTGTGAAACTGAGGAAATGTTTAAGTATTTGACCCAATTTTCTGATAAATAATTTTTAATTTTTTACAAATTCAGAATAACGTATTTAATATTTATTTTGTTCAATTTTGACGTTTTAAACTGCTATTATTAACTCCATAGCAACGGCTGTAAGTAACTGTTTATTTGCTAGTGAATTAATAGTTTATTATGCAACGAGTGTAATAATAGTCATTATACATGAGTTGCATACACTATTTTTTCTATGACTGTTCATAATAATTAAAAAAATAAACAATAAACCGTCAAAATTGAATAAATAAAGGTGATCGTAATGCATTTTTATTTTGTCAAAATTAAATTCGTAATGGTTGTTAATACTATTTTGTCAATATTGAATAAAATATTGAATAAACTACGTGAGTTAAGAATATTTATTCATTCGAAGAAATTAACCAACTCGCCCTTACGGGCTCGTGAGTTAACTTTCTTTTCGTGAATAAACATTATCTTAGCTCACTTGGTGTATAAATATCTATTATCAAATACATATATATTTTACTATATTATATACTTTTGCAAACTTACATTTTTAAAGTGTTACCTATTATACAATTTTGCTGGGAAGTTGCTGTACATTGCAATGAATGTTCAATTATTAATAAATGAGAATATAAAAATAATTAAGAATGAAAGGTGTGAGTGAGTGTGGATCGTATGTATGGGTAAAACAAAAAAAAAAAAAAAAAAAAAAAAAAAAAATACGAATAATAAGAAAACAAAAACCAATTTTTATTTATGAATGATCCCCTGAATGTTTTGTGTGATTGAGGTTTATTTAGTATTGTTTAATATTTGATAAGAGACATAGTACTTCAACATTTTTATTCTAACAATAATATTTTGCAATATTTATAAATCTTTGAGAGAAAATTTTGAATCTATTTCATTCAATTGAAATGGAATTTTCTAGGTCTTTAGAGAAAAGATGTCACACCCAACTAGGGGTAAAGAACATTATAATACACAGATATTTTGCATTTATACAAATCTTAAAATTAAAATGAATTGAATAATAAGTAAAATAAAAACGTTCATTGCAGTACAGCCTAGTTAAGTTTAGTTTAAGGGGGCGCGTCGTCATCCTAACTTTAACTTATAAATCTAACTTAAATTGTAACTTTCGTCCCGGGTGAATTTGCTCGCGTAACCCGGCATAAGGTCCGGGTCGCTAACTTCCTCATATCCCGGCATGAGGTCCGGATCGTTTCCGTTCCGTTGACATCGTATAGACCAGGATTCCATTGGACCTAGACATCGTCGTCCTTCTAGACTCCGTGGGATATAATCGTCATCCTAACTTTAACTTTTAAATGGTAGCTTTCATGTCGGCATGAGGTCCGGGTTGTTTTAGTTTTTTTTTTTTATTTATTATTAGCTCGTGTAATCCGGTATGAGGTCCGGATCGATTAGGCCAGGAACCCAGGACCTGGACAACGGGGGACAACGAGGGATCGAGAAAGGAGCAAGTCTTCATGGCGAATTAAAGACGCGAATATATTCGAAATTTGTTGCGAACCGGGTACGGGAAATTATGAACAGATTTTGATAATATTGATTTTATTTTTTGTTGTGTCGGGAATATTTTTTTATAAACTGTAGTTTGGGGTTTGCAGGGTTAATTTTTGCCATAAATTCGTTCGCGAAAATCGATTTATAATGATACATTTGGGGTGGGATTTTGGGATTGTTTATATTATATTATCTTATATTATATATGCTCGTATATAATATAAATATGATATAATATATTTATTTTGTATGTTATGCTTTTTTCCTAGCGCACTGGGTATTTGGCGTGCCAGTATTTATACTGTGCAATGAATACTCATCAAATTCCGCCGAAAGTCTCTCGCGGGCATGAAAATGTTCGGTGGACTTTACACATGATAAAAAAAAGCTTTGTTGCAGATTGCTAAAATTAGTACCAGCAGCTAATTTCGCAATCACAATAAAGTTGTTTTTTATCGTGAGGTGAGCAACCCTCGTCCAAGAAAACTTACCCTCCGTAAGGATTGCACGGGGTCGGTTTTCGCGGAATGGGGAGGGCGCGGTCGTAGGTCCAAACACTGTATGGAATATGACGATGAGCAATAGTTTATCGGCGTATGCATATCAGTGGTTGGAACGCGCTTGGCCCCAGCAGGCCGCGTCCGTGAACAAGCCACAAATAGGTTCATTTCATCTCATTATCATTTTTGTTAGGGTTTCAGGCGCGGGCGATTCTATTTACAGTTAATATGAGATCGTTAGGATTTTGTAGGACACCCCAGTTGTGATTTAGACCGGGGTGGCTCTGTCCTCAACTCCTTTGAATCGCAGGAGGTTTGGACAGGGTTCCCTGCCCAAGTGGAGAGACCTTGTCGTGGTGGCAGGGCTTAACCATGCCCAAATTAGGGATGGGACCAACGTCTCCACAAATTATCGAATGGGGTATTCCACTCAATTTTTTTTATTATTTTAAATAAAACTTCATTCAGTTTTGAAGCAATTCAAAGTATTAAAAAGTCAGTGTAACGTCACATTCCCCCTATACTTGTCTTTCTCACACACACTGCTCTGAGTACGCTACGAGAGAAAGATAACAATTGTATGACGTCAATTTCCCCATTTAGCAAATGTAATATATCTCGTAAAGTAAATATTTAATAAATGTTTTCATTGTTTTAACTATTATTTATTGAGCCATACTTTAAGTTAAATTTGAAAATTTTCTTATATTTTTGTTATAGTGGAATACCCCATTAATCTATATCTGGTTAATATATTAACAAAATAATTATTTTGGCGCATATTAATTCAATATTTTTTATTTAAATGCAATTATTTTAATAAATGAACAAATAAAATATTATTTCTCGTATCCAAACCATACACGCGAAATATAGTTTAAAAAATCTAATGACCTCCCGCCAATTCCATGTTTAAAATAGCAAAGAGCTTTAAGTAAATATCACATCCGGTTGATCGTTTGTAAACAAAATCTAATTTGCTGTTCCAATAAAGAAAAGTTTGTAATACGAAATTTTGGATCATATTTTATGTTTTTCCTCAAAAATCTGTTAAGAGCTTCAAGTAAAGTATCACTTCCGTTTTATCTAAGTCAATGTATGTTTCAAATTATATACGAGTTTTAAACCAAAGTCTTGGATCATATTTTAATCGAAAACGTTACCTCCCTTACCTATAATATGGCGGGAGGTAAAAATACATAATATGTGTAAAATAAACTAATACAAAAATTGTCAATTTAGTAATTTTTCCAGAAAATAGCACAGTTTAGAGCAGCTGATGTTCCTTTAGCCAGATCTTCTTTCGTGTATTCCTCTTCTAAGTTGGCGCACGTGAGCAGGTGGGTTATTATTTATTCTTGACTTCATTGGCGATTTAATATTTTCCAAATGGACCATTTCTGGTCATTATCTGGTGGTAGTTTTTTATCTTTTGCAAATAAATTAAAAAGAAAATTATAAGTTATTTAATAATTAATTTAATTCATGTAACTTGAAATAAAATATTAGATATCTTTATGAGGATTTTTGAATGTGTTTTTGCTTATAACACAAAAATAGGGGTTGGACACTTTAAATTTAAATATTAAAATATATTTTATCTTTAAAATATACTAATTTTTATTTATTTTGAATGTTACAGGATTCCATGCAGTATGGCCGATACACCTTTCGAATGTACCTACATGAAACCTGATTTCTTCCAATATCATCGTTGGAGAATGAATCCCAAGCCGTGGAGAAGAATTTCCCGAAAAAAATGCACCCTTATGCCCTCCCCATAAACCCTATTTAAAAGGTATTTATGCCCATTGCCATTTACTTATCAATAAAACCAAATTAGTGCATAATATTTCTTGTATTATGTTATTATTTATGTATAATTTGTGGTATAAATTGATGTACACTGTTGTATGATGAATTTAAATTACAAATTATTATTTAAGAATCTAAATTAATCGTTATATTCAAATAAATATTCATCATCCGTTCAAAGGTGATAGGATTTAATCGTATTCGAGTTCTCGCTGTATTTCTACCAATCACAAGCTTCGTTATTTTCTTCAATCACAATCGTTGGTTACGCCATAGGTATCGAATCGCATCAGACGCCGTGATCGTCACTGCGTTAGTAAAGTATTAATACATTCTTATTCGACGCAGAATGACTAACCTCGCTTTTTAAAGGTTGTACCTGATTTGCATTTTTCAGTACCATATTTTTAAGAATTTAAACGCAAAATCCTATAGTGTAGGCTTCTAGCTACAGTTTCAATGGCAAATTATTTAATTTTCTAATAAATTTAGGGATAAAAATCATATTGAAATATCTAAAGACGCTACGTACATCTTCGAGTTCTAAATGTATATTTGTATAGGTATCAAACTCATCATTAAACAGCAGCTAATACATATTTGCGTTTGAGTATTTTTAATCTTGCTTTTTGCATATCATATACAACTTCATCGAAATATCTTTATAGTGTTATGTAACGTAACGTTTATCTATAGTTGCGTGCCAAAGTTTTGGGCCAAACAGATTTTTCAACCATTATCATATATTGTAAAGGTGATACAACAATCAAACAGTTGCATTAATAAACATATGCATTTGTGCATAAAATAGTTTCCTATTATAAACCAGAAACTATGTAGGTAAAGGAAATTATGTAGTAACAAATAATTTGTCGTGCTGTGCAAAAGTATTGCGCCAAAAATATACGTATTTCAAAACAACTAAAAAATGTGATCAATCATTTTTTATTTTGTGCTCCATATTTAAATAAGAGAATTAGTGACATTTATAATTAACATTAATAGTGCGTAGTGTTAGTGTACTCCCGGTTTTATTAACATTGAAAATTACTCGATTATTTGAAATCAGTCATTTTCAAAGTTATGAAATGTTAACATTGATTGTTCTTGCTATATACTATAGATTGTAATGTGTGTAATTTGGTGAAAAATATAACATAATATGTGATAGTGAATATGTGATAGTGAATATATCAATATTATATTATAATTGCTCTACTTTATTTCCTATTGATATTGTAACATATTGTAAATAGGGTTGTAAAAGTACACGGGGTTGGTACGCTGTACAGCTCCCACTCCTTACTAGTAGGTATAAAAGCAATTGTATTGTAAATATTCCTTCTCCTCATTGTTGTATTACGTGTTGTAGTTTGCGAATAAACGATTGTACATTGTAAGTAAAATTATTATTATTTCAATATCCTACAGATATTGAAACAGTTTTTTTGTAAGACATAGTCACACTATAGCGGCTAGTATATTCAAATTAAACATATATTTGTTTAGAAAACTTTGTGTTCAATTATTGATCTACTTTTAATTCTATCTCTGTATATAAATCTTTGCATAACTTATCTGAAAGTAATTACATAATTAAAGTAATCTATAACTCGATAAGTCTTAGAAAGAAAATGTTATACGTTATACTTGCAAAAATCTGTAATATTATGTAACAACTTGTACGATACAATTTAATATATATTTGGTGATATATATTTCATTATTTATTTATTTCCAAGTCCTCATAGAATAATATCATTACAATATGTAACACAAATAAAATGTATTATATAAATGACTAATAAAAACACTAAAATGAATACAATTTCTCAATTCAAAAACCTACTTTCCCATCCTCAAAAATTGCATTCCAGAAACCAGCAATTCACGAAAATACGAACTAGATCATTGAAATGAGATCAGCAGGATCTGAACGATTTACAGCCTATAGGTAAGCAACCAGCAAAATTCGATTCGAGAGCACCGCAAAGTGATCGCCGATCTGCAAACTGCATGCATAATATTAGCGCCTAAATTTCAACCTCGTGCACAGCAGATACACAAGCAAGTAGCCTACACGACGAAATTTCTAGCTAGCAAAATCCGCGCCACGAGCACCAGCAAGGCTTCTGGTCGACAAAATCGCAAAAATCGTGTAAAATCGACGTTTTAGAGCCGTACCGGCCGAAAAGTAGCACTTTACTGCCGCTACGAGCATTTTTGAGCTCTCTGGCGATTTTTCAGTCGATCGCAAGGCATTTACCCACCAAAATTCAGAAATCCATCAATCGCAATGCTGTTGCTAGGCTTCTGGCTGGCAGAATCTAAAAAATCGTGTAGAATCGGCGATAGACAACCCGTACCAAGACTACTAGTCACGAAAACGAGAATCCGTGAGCTCTCTGGCCGAACCGAATGTATTCACCCACAAAAATTCAAATTTCTGACAATACGATAGACTGAAGTAAGGCCTGGTGAGCAAAACATGAATCTCAAGTCTCCCACCACGGATTTCTAGCTAGGTATAATACTGGCTGTCTGTTGAATTTACAGCCATTCGTGCAGCGTGAGTGGTGGCGTCCTACCGGACACTCTTTGTCGTAAAATTACGTAATCACGTCTATTTCAAGCTATATACAGGTTTCTAGAATTTTTTTGCTGGCTAGCCCCCCAGGAACCAGCGGAGCGATCCGATCCCAGCTCCCAGCAACCCGCCTAGCACCCACGTGCTCGCCCTCGGCTCGTAGCCTAGGCGTGCTCGTGGATGGCTAGGGCGGGTTGCTGGTAGCTAGGATGGGATGCTCGGCTGGTTCCTGGTGGCTAGTACGCGGGATTCGAACCTGGATCTTTGGATGGGAGATTTTTGTAGGTTGTCGTTCTGGTTGTGGATCTATAGGCTGTGAACTGGTTTCTAGACGGGATATGAATTTAGATCTTTGGAGTGCAATTTTTTTGTTTTAGAAATAGGATATTGGAATGAAATATTATATAATTTTATCGATATTTATTGGTCTTAAATATATTACATAATGGTGTGTACATTGTTACATTTTACAAAGATGTTTTAATACAGAGATATATGTGAATGACAATTATATACATAAATAAATGTATCTTGATCTGTACCGCTCTGAAAGATGATATTTGAAATATAGGTTTGTTTTTAATTATACGAGAATATATGGTATAAATCCTTTATTATGATTCGTTGAAATATAAAAGTAGGCTAACATACATTATTGACAACAATCGATTGATTAATTGTTGAAAGAACTTTTATAAGGATCATTTGTTTTAACAAATAGAAATAATAGAAGACAATACTTATGTATAAGATGATAATATATTTATTTATAACAGAAAATCCTTACAAAGTTTTTCCCTAACATTTTTTGGGTATAGAAAATATATTCTAAGTTTAAAATAATATATATTACACCTTTAAATTAATATCTCTCTTGCTACAAACTTTTGGGATTCAAATTCGAATTCGCACAGAGCTAAAAGATATATTTAAAATATGTAAAGTAAAGTTTAAACAAAATGAAAAAAAAAAAATTGAGATGGTTTTTCTAATTCAATTGTTGAATATGAAAATGAAGTTTAATATATTTTGAATCGTGAAACAATATATAAAATATATTTTAAATACTAGCTGAATTTGTTTTAAATTGTATCAAAAAAATCTGTTGTGGCCAGCACAAAACCTTCCGTCAATACAATGTATTTTGTATATATCCCATACCAAAAGTTCAGTGAAAAAGATTCTGTATATCCTATAAAATTGTAACACGAACACACTATTTTGTACAAATTCTATACCGAAAGTTCCTTTCCCTATTTTATTAGGGGTCGCTGTTTCTTACTCTTCTCTTTTAATCATTCCTGTCCAACGCATCTTCTTCACACAATTCTTCCTCTCTCAAATCTTCTGCTACACAGTCCTTCCATCTTCTTCTCTTTGGAGGGACACTCTATCACATTCACACATAACTTTCTGACACTGTACTTTCAACTTTGGTTTTGCATTTGACACTGACATCTGTCAATTAAATTTTTCTGAATTTATCTGTTGTTTCCATAATTTTAACATAGCTGACTAATTTTTGAAAGTTAATCTCTCTTAATGTCTCTATAACTCTATATCTATTGAATATGAACGAAACTTTATAATCAAACCGTATAGAGAATAAGATATTCGTTCATATTGATAATCACAAAATGTCGAAAAATAATATTAAACTGCGTTTTTTCAAGAAAAACTGTTAAAAACTTCAAATAAGGGTACTTCCGGTGGATCAATTATAACCAAAATCTAATCAGCTCTTCATATGGATGTAAAGAAGAGGAATACGAAAGAATTATAATTTTTAGAATTGTAGTATTGGAGTTATCGTCGGAGAAAAATTTGTCACACACGGACACACACACGGACACACACACGGACACACACACATACAGACATCATCTTAAAAATAGTAAATTCGTATTCTAGGGGCCCTAAAACGTGCTTATTCATTAAAAACTCACCAACGAATTTTTTGACCAAAGACAATACCTTCCTTTTACGGAAGGTAAAAATAGATGTTAATATATTGGTTAACTCTGTGGAATCGAAATATGAGGCCCAAAATTTTGTGATCTATATAAATAGGGATAATGTATCAATTTATCCGTTTCATATCTTAATTAATGCATTTCGAAGTTTAAATTGTAATGTTTTTAATTACGTCCAAACTCTTATTACGTCATTCTTACAGGAGAGATAATTAATTTGTGATAGTTTTAAATTAGATGACTTGGTACATAGGTGATTTGAAACCAAAATGTTTTTATCATCTTTTCCAACGGACGTAGTAAAAGTATGTGTGTAAAGTATCATTTTCTGCTCTAGAACTATTTTGCAATGTGCGAATTCATTACGAAGTGTATTTTAAATATAATAATACAAATTAGGTTCTTCCTTAACTATGTTTTATTTAGAACGATCAGAGTATTAGATTACAAGTATGTACTTTTATGTATGTACGGGATGCAAATGATGGTACAGAAAAATAGAGCTAAGTCACAATTACTTATATAGTTTCGAGATATCCCTGTGATTCATATATTGTGCATAGTAACTTTAAAATTAAATACTTCAATGACTAAGAGTGATAGCGAATTATCCTAATCTTATTTGTATTTGTAGGATTATTTTCTATATGTAAACGTAATTTCTGCACTTTAGAATCGTTGAAAACATTTTCAGTACTGCTTGTTTCAAAATAGATACATGTGTATTGAAAATACTAACTTAAAAAAATGAGTATATGAAAAATTAAAGGAAAAAGTAACAAGCATTTTCCAAATTTAGTTGTAGAGAGTTATTTCCTATATTTCGAAAAGATTAAATCGCTGAATTTTTCTCAATAATGTTTATTTCAAAACGTGTACATGTTTATTAAAAATAACAACTTTGAAATTGAATACCATGAAAACTAAGAAAAATAACGTCTCGTACTTTTTAAATTTGTATATAGAGGGTAATTTTCTTTATGTACTATACCTAATTTCAAAAGGTTTCAATCACTGAAAACATTTTCAGTAATGTTTACATATTATACGTCGTATATGTTTATTGAAAATGGCAAATTTTACAATGAATATAAAAGAAAAACTAAGAGAAATAGGTACTTACACTTTCCAAATTTCAATATACGGAGTCATTTACTATATGTATACTTAATTTCGAAAGGTTTAAATCGCTGATTTTTTAAATTAATGTTTATATAACGACATTTATGTTTATTGAAAAGATTAACTTTGAAAATGAATAACATGAAAACTAAGAAATAGCTACTTACAGTTTTCAAATTTGGATTTTGGCAGTAATTTTCTATATGTATTCTTAATTCCAAATGTTTAAATCGCAGAAAAAAATAAGTTTAATAATAATGTTTATTTCAAGACGTGTATATGTTAAATGAAAATAGTAACTTTAGAAATCAATATCACGAAAATTAAGAGATATAACGACTTGTACTTTTCAAAGTGATATTAAGGAATTTATTTACTATATGGTAGACTTAATTTGAGACTATATGAATCGCTGAAAAAGTTTTCAGTAATGCTAGTTTCAAGACGAGTACATCTATATTGAAAATAGCAAGTTTAAAAATTAATATCTCGTAAACTAAGAGAAATAACCCTTTGTACTTTTCAAATGTATGATTCGCTGACAAAAATAAGTAATGTTTAGACTTAGCTCTTTCGTTTCTTGTACCCTTCAAATAGTATGTATGTAACATGTATTTGTGATGTATGTGAACCTAACGTAATACGCTTTGAGATGTTGAAATACAATTATGAAAATGAAAATATGTGAATAGTGTAATGCCATGATTATATACTATCATTTAAATATGCTTATATGTATGAGTGTCAGACATTTGTTCATAAAGTTTTTATTAGTAGATGATTTTTCACGTTAAATGGTTATATCATATAAGTATTTTATAGGTGTGAGGTGGTTTTATTTATTTATTTATTTACATAAATTTGATAAATATGACTTGGGGTGTACAAAATCCATGGTGGGGTTATTTTGGGGTGCGATTCTCTGCAACAGGGTGACCATCTCCAATGCGGAAATCAGGATTCATGAACTGCAACTCGCTCGGGTACATCTGCAGCATCGTCTGTTTAAGTGCACAGCTTATCTTTCTGAAACAATAGAAAATATACTCGAAAGTAACAAATATGAATTAGTGGTTAAGGTCATAGAAACTAATATGATTTTATTTTTAGATTATTAAGAATTGTTTAAGTTTATATAATTATTAGTTAAGAAAATATATTAATGTCAAAGAAAGTGAGAGATATTCAATAATACAAAAGAATTTATAAATATTTCAATCGATTAATTGTAGATTATAATGCATAATGTGTACGATATAAAAGCATTTTAATAATGAGTAATGTTACGTAATTTGACAAAAAAAAAATGACGTTACCATTTGTTGTATTATCATACACATTCATAATTACGTATATATGGAACAAAATATATGTAGCAAAATATATAGGACATACAATGATATGATAAATTATATACAGGTGAACACAATTCGTGACATAGATGTTTAACATTAGAAAACCTTTATTTTTTTTAAATTTCTGTGCCGTAAAACTATATGAGGTGCTTTATAAATAGTATTTACAGAATAAAATGTTAGAAGATTGTATGTGGTAGAAATATTAACTAATTATCTATTAATGCAAACTATTTTCGATATAATGCGAACAATTATTTAAATATAGCTTATATCTTTCATCTATACTAGAATAATCCCTCCAAATTAATGGTTCATGTATCAAATAAGAAAACAACTCTAAAATATTAGAAAAGCAAAAAAAAAACTCACTTTACATAAATGAAATCTATGGATATAACTCCAAGTCCTGCAGATATCCTAACGTCCTCTCCAAGCACCAGGAAGTCGTCCTCGTGGTCACAGTACACCAGCACACTACACACACGTCTTTACACTAGCACTGTAACAAACAAACTGAAAGAATTAATCCATGTAATAGTAGGGTGTTAAATAATTTACCCTCTAGAAATACAAGTCAACAATTAAATAATAATGAGTCATAAATAATAATTGCTTCTTATGTATTATGTAATTCATTCATGTTGTTTTGAATTTTATGAATGTAGAAGTAGCGCGAAAAAAATTTGAGTACGCAAAATCGCAATTACTTTTTTTATTATAACATTTTCTTAACAATGTGTGTTCTTTTCAGATACAGCTGTGCGAAAAGCCGACATCCTGGTATTGCAGACTTAGCGACTTGGAGTCCCGACATTGTAACCAGAAATACTCAACAATGGTGAGTTACATTATAATACATATTTCTTGTAATCTAGCTGTTAAATATTCGTATTGATGAAGACGACCTCTGTAACATTGAATTGAACAATATAATAAATACTATATATATTCCACTAACAAACCGACTATTTTCCCTTAATCCGGACACTCTGATTAAGTGAAAAATAATGAAAAAAATTCTCTAGGCCTTAGTTTCTATGGTCTTTTCTACATATTTTAACCAATTTTGAATAATCACGTGCAGCTAGTATAGTAAGAGTAAGCAAAAATTTAAAAAATGGTAACTTTAAATATTCAGTTGGCCACTAAAAATACGACCACCCTGTATTCAAATGCAAAGTATCATTTTCCCTTAATTCAGACATGTTGATTACGGGAAAAATATTAAAAAAATTCTTTAGGCCTTAGTTTTCAAAATAAAATTTTTTATTTTTGATTAAAATTGACAATGTTTTTTGAATTTGACGGCCTATAACTAATGAATGGTAATAGTAACGTTGACGGGCATTGCGCCATTTGATTCTATGGTCTTTTCTACATATTTTAACCAATTTTGGAAAATCATATCCAGCTAGTATAGTAAGAGTAAGCAAAAATTAAAAAAATGGTAACTTTAAATATTCAGTTGCCCACTAAAAATCCGACTACTCTGTATTCAAATGAAAAGTATCATTTTCCCTTAATTCAGACACGTTGATTACGGGAAAAATATTTAAAAAATTCTTTATGCCTTAGTTTTCAAAATAAAAATTTTTATTTTTGATGAAAATTGACAATGTTTTTTGAATTTGACGGCCTATAACTAATGAATGGTAATAGTAACGTTGACGGGCGTTGCGCCATTTGATTCTATGGTCTTTTCTACATATTTTAACCAATTTTGAATAATCACGTGCAGCTAGTATAGTAAGAGTAAGCAAAAATTTAAAAAATGGTAACTTTAAATATTCAGTTGCCCACTAAAAATCCGACCACCCGGTATTCAAATGAAAAGTATCATTTTCCCTTAATTCAGACACGTTGATTACGGTAAAAATATTTAAAAAATTCTTTAGGCCTTAGTTTTCAAAATAAATTTTTTTATTTTTGATGAAAATTGACAATGTTTTTTGACTCTGACGGCCTATAACTAATGAATGGTAATAGTAACGTTGACGGGCGTTGCGCCATTTGATTCTATGGTCTTTTCTACATATTTTAACCAATTTTGAATAATCACGTGCAGCTAGTATAGTAAGAGTAAGCAAAAATTTAAAAAATGGTAACTTTAAATATTCAGTTGGCCACTAAAAATACGACCACCCTATATTCAAATGCAAAGTATTATTTTCCCTTAATTCAGACATGTTGATTACGGGAAAAATTTTAAAAAAATTCTTTAGGCCTTAGTTTTCAAAATAATTTTTTTTATTTTTGATGAAAATTGACAATGTTTTTTGAATTTGACGGCCTATAACTAATGAATGGTAATAGTAACGTTGACAGGCGTTGCGCCATTTGATTCTATGGTCTTTTCTACATATTTTAACCAATTTTGGAAAATCATATCCAGCTAGTATAGTAAGAGTAAGCAAAAATTAAAAAAATGGTAACTTTAAATATTCAGTTGCCCACTAAAAATCCGACCACCCGGTATTCAAATGAAAAGTATCATTTCCCCTTAATTTAGACACGTTGATTACGGGAAAAATATTAAAAAAATTCTTTAGGCCTTAGTTTTCAAAATATTTTTTTTTGTTTTTGATGGAAATTGACAATATTTTTTGACTTTGACGGCCTATAACTAATGAATGGTAAAAGTAACATTGACGGGCGTTGCGCCATTTGATTCTATGAACTTTTTCTACATATTTTAACCCACTTTGAATAATCATGTCCAGCTAGTATAGTAAGAGTAAGCAAAAATGAAAAGGGGGTTGCTTCAAATATGTATACATAGTTGCAGAAATTTAAATCGCCGGATACGTTGTTAAATATCAGTAGGAAATATTTGAATTTAACCTTTTGTTTTTCTGTACCTTTTAAATAGTATGTAAGCATGTTTGTTTTCATTTATGTATGGTATATGAATTTCTTATATGATAAACTGTAAAATATATGAAAATGAAGATATATGTGTTGCATAATGACATGAATTGTTTATGTGCTAATTTTTCTTGCCATATATTTGTTATACGAGTACTTAATGTTTAGGAGGATAACTTTTATTTATTTACATAAATCTTACAAATAAGTCTTGAGGGGCACCAATACATGTTAGTGTATCTTCAGTGTGATGCTCTGCAACAATATGATCATCTCCAACGCTGAAATCATGATAGATATCCTTCTGCAACTCACTCACATCCTTCTAAGGCTCGGTCAGGACTGTAATTCATCTCTGTTACATGTTTCTGTAACAATAAAAATATAATCGAAATAATATTTGAATTACAGATGAATATGAATGGACTTAGAACTGTTTCAATCGTTTATAATGATTAAAAATAAAATACCTAATATGAAAACTTACACTTACGTGAGAAATTCATTAATGAAAATATTTAAAATTTTAATATTATATGTAGATATACCCGAAATAGTCCTTAGAAATAATGGCTGATATGTATATCCAATAATGGTTACTAAAAGTAGTTTGAAAATGAAAAAACTTACTGTGAATAAATTATTTCCCTAATTATAAGTCCAAGTCTTGAAGATTTCCAAAAGTCCTCTCCAGGCACTAGGAAGTCGTCTCCGAAGGCACAGTACACGAGCACATACCACGTCTGTTCACTAGCACTGTAACAATGAAACTGACAAAATTGATCTATGTAACAGTTAGGCATTAGATAACAATAATAAAAAAAAATTGTAGTCAACAATCAAAATAATAAGTATAAATTATAATTGACGTCTATGTATTACGTAATTTTGTAGTCGCTCGTACGATTTTTTTAAATTTGTATTTGTAAACAACGTCTAAGGACTACACGCGAAATATAATTTATGAACTTTAGGGTTGATAGAAAGAATGCTATTCATTGATGAAAAAAAATATGTTAGGGACCTTTTCAAATTTTCAAAAATAAAATAATTTAAAAACTAAACGAGATAGGGACTTGCAGTTTTCAAATTTGAATTCAGTGGGTTGTTTTCAGTATGTATTTTAAGTTTCAGGTATTCGAATTGCTGAAAAAAAGAATTCAGTTATATTTGTTTCAAGATAGGTAAATGTCTTTTGTGTATACCATGATAAAAATAAAATAATTTAAAAACTAAGTCAGATAGGGACTTGCAGTTTTCAAATTTGAATTCAGGGGGTTGTTTTCAGTATGTATACTAAGTTTCTGGAATTCGAATTGCTGAAAAAAAGAATTCAGTTATATTTGTTTCAAGATAGGTAAATGTCTTTTGTGTATACCATGATAAAAATAAAATAATTTAAAAACTAAGTGAGATAGGGACTTGCAGTTTTCAAATTTAAATTCAGGGGGTTGTTTTCAGTATGTATTCTAAGTTTCAGGTATTCGAATTGCTAAAAAAAAGAATTCAGTTATATTTGTTTCAAGATAGGTAAATGTCTTTTGTGTATACCATGATAAAAATAAAATAATTTAAAAACTAAGTGAAATAGGGACTTGCAGTTTTCAAAATAGAATCCGGGGGGTTGTTTTCAGTATGTATACTAAGTTTCAGGTATTCGAATTGCTGAAAAAAAGAATTCAGTTATATTTGTTTCAAGATAGTTAAATGTCTTTTGTGTATACCATGATAAAAATAAAATAATTTAAAAACTAAGTGAGATAGGGACTTGCAGTTTTCAAATTTGAATTCAGGGGGTTGTTTTCAGTATGTATACTAAGTTTCAGGAATTCGAATTGCTGAAAAAAAGAATTCAGTTATATTTGTTTCAAGATAGGTAAATGTCTTTTGTGTATACCATGATAAAAATAAAATAATTTAAAAACTAAGTGAGATAGGGACTTGCAGTTTTCAAATTTGAATTCAGGGGGTTGTTTTCAGTATGTATACTAAGTTTCAGGTATTCGAATTGCTGAAAAAAAGAATTCAGTTATATTTGTTTCAAGATAGGTAAATGTCTTTTGTGTATACCATGATAAAAATAAAATAATTTAAAAACTAAGTGAGATAGGGACTTGCAGTTTTCAAATTTGAATTCAGGGGGTTGTTTTCAGTATGTATACTAAGTTTCAGGAATTCGAATTGCTGAAAAAAAGAATTCAGTTATATTTGTTTCAAGATAGGTAAATGTCTTTTGTGTATACCATGACAAAAATCAAATAATTTAAAAACAAAGTGAGATAGGTACTTGTAGTTTTCAAATTTGAATTCAGGGGTTATTTTCTATATGTATACTAATTTTCAGGAATTCGAATTTCTGAAAAAAGAATTCAGTTATATTTGTTTCAAGATAGGTAAATGTCTTTGTGTATACCATGACAGAAATGAAATAATTTAAAAACTAAGTGAGATAGGGACTTGCAATTTTCAAATTTGAATTCAGGGGTTGTTTTCTGTATATGTACTAAGTTTCAGGAATTTGAATTGGAAATTCCAACTTTAGGGCTCAAAATTTCTGAAACTAAGTAAGATAGGAACTTGTACGTTTCAAATTTGATTTGCACATGTATCTTTGTATACATAAGCAAAGTTTTAAAATTGTTAAAATGTTGACAAATACTTTTCTATAGGATATTTGAACTTTACATATTAATATGTATAGAAAAATGGTATTATTAATACAAACACAAAGTGTAGATACAATAAATAAGTTATTACATTTATAATTTTATTAACAAATCATTTCTTTTTTTGCAGATGATCACGTTTTCGACGTTCCAGTGGTAAGAGACGCAGACATCGCGACTTGGAGAACCCGTCCGTGTGTCTACAGTATCCTGGGGCTTCTCTCCGGACCTGGTGGACATGATTTCGTTGTCTGGATCAGGAAACATCCCCTGCGGTATCGTGAAGTCGTGAACCGGTTCGCCTGATCTCCATACTTGAAATTCTATGAAATATAAATGTGAGAGTTACACTGTATATTCCACTAAACTTTGTCATGCGTTTTTTCACATTCTTGTTTATTACTCCTACATGGTTAAAGATAGCAACTTGCACAATGAAAATTTAGAATCTACATAAAATTCTCTGTACGATACGTCTGATTATAATTTTTAACTTCGATTGGTTTAGGAGTTACGGGGCGTTAAAATACATGTATTTTCGTCAAATTTTCTCTGTACACTTTTCCATATTTTCATTTATCACTACTACAAGAATAAAGATAGTAAATAGGGAAGAAAAAATTTATATTTTACATAAAATTCGTCATTGGCAGACACATTTGTTTTGTGTTCAACAACTTAGAAGAAATGTAAATGTAATATCAAAGGTTCATACTTACCTATGGTGAATTTTCATAATATATCATCCGCTGTTGTATCATCACTGTTATATATCATCATTGGCGATTTTCACAGATCAGAATACACTTTGTAGTAAATATTACGTAACACTTACTCCAATTAGAATAACTTGTATAACACTTGGTATTAGTAAAACACTTTTACGGACAATTATACACATTTTAATAATAGGAAAGACTTTTTTTTAAATATACAGCAACTGTATAGTAAACTAACTCACGACACAATATAATTTTGAATAAGGATTAAACAATGAACACTAACGGAAGGACAGAGTCTTATGCAACATTTTAAATAATATCTAAAATTATAAGAAGCAGAAATACGTTGTATAAGTTAAAATGAATTTTGAATATTTAGATTTTATTGTAAATAATAATGTACATATGAACATTTAAATTTAGTGTACTATTAAATTATTAAATTTAGATTTTTTTTAAAAGTTTAAACAAAATGACAATTATTTAAAGCTATTTAAATATTTTAAAAATATTTATAGAGTAAATCTAACACTTTTAAAATATATAGCGAACTATACGATGTAAATAGAGAACGATTTCAATAAAAATTTCAAACTTTTTCGTTGCTATAGGGCACTACACGATTATTCACAAGCACACGATGTTCACTTCACCAAAGACTGAAAGGAACTGAAGTCTTTATTGTAAAAACATAATATTAATATTATCACGTAATACCCCCACTCTAATTAAGTGTTTATTTATTATATCTTTTGTACTTTGGCGCTCAAAATAAACAATGTTTATGTTTGTTTACAAGTTCTGCGAAGGGCCTAGTACACCCAGCAATAGGATACGGTGTCTACACTGTATGATGATAATATATGACTTTTTATAAGAATAAATAAATAAAATAGTAGTTTTCTTACCTTTCCTATGTAATAACAAAAGGGACAGGGAAATATCTTAATATTTAAGGATTTTTCCGAATTTTCCTATGCTATCTTTTAGTATTAAGTTCTCTAGGTACAAAAACAACCATCCGATAGGAGTCCGCCCTTTTATAAAGGGCTAAGGGCTTATTTGAGCCCTTAGGGAAAATTTGACCACGGATTTCATTTATGCAGATCTAAGTAAGGTTAACAACACTTGTCCGGATTTTCTAGCTCTTTTAGTTCAGGAATTAGCGCAGGCCCTTCGCCACAAACTTGAAGGGCAAATATATTGTAAACCAAAGGGTTTTCATCAATTCTGTGCAAGCCAATGGAAAGCGCGGGTTCGAATCCCTCCGATTCGCTATTTTCCGGCCCTTTAGCCCTATAAATGGACGAATTTAAGTGTTAGTCCCTTTAAAAAACTTTAAGGGCCCATATCTCGAAAACGGCTGGGTTTTCAGCGTTTTCCTTAAAACGCTGTTCCTTAGGGGAATTCGAATGAGTAATATAGGGTCAAATTACATCATACCAAAGTTTGAAGGGCGTAGGGCAAAGTTTTTTATAATAAGGGTTTTTGAAAATTTTTGAACATTTTTTGATTTATTTTTGTTTACACCAAAATTTTATTATTTATTTTTTAAGCTCTATAAGCAATAAAATAACCATCCGTAGAACTCTTTCTCATTTTTGTTCCCCGGATACTATGGAAAATAATCGACTCAAAATGCGACACTTTTTAATTAAGAAATGCTTTATATCTCCTAAACTACAAAAGGTTGAAGGGCCGGACAATGTTTTTTAGACTAATTACGACCCGTAGAATACGAATCCGGTCTCACATTTAAAATATGAGAACTCTTTTCATTCCTGTTATCCGGATACCATCAAAAATTTTCGACTCAAAAACTGAGTAAATTCAGGTCATTGACCCCAAAAATTGGGTTAAGAAAAGTGTTGTAGCTCGTAAACTACAGAAGTTAGAAGGGCCGGACAGGGTTTTTTAGACAAATTACGACCCGTAGAACACGAATCCGGTCTCACATTGAAAATACGAGAACTCTTTTCATTCCTGTTATCCGGATACCATCAAAAATTTTCGACTCAAAAACTGAGTAAAATTGGGTTTAAAAAAAGTGTTATAGCTCCAAAACTATAAAAGCTAGAAAGGCCGGACAGGGTTTTTTAGACTAATTACGACCCGTAGAACACGAATCCGGTCTCACATTGAAAATATGAGAACTCTTTTCATTCCTGTTATCCGGATACCATCAAAAATTTGCGACTCAAAAACTGAGTAAAATTGGGTTTAAAAAAAGTGTTGTAGCTCCAAAACTACAAAAGCTAGAAAGGCCGAACAGGGTTTTTTAGACTAATTACGACCCGTAGAACACGAATCCGGTCTCACATTTAAAATATGAGAACTCTTTTCATTCCTGTTATCCTGATACCATCAAAAATTTTCGACTCAAAAACTGAGTAAAATTGGGTTTAAAAAAAGTGTTATAGCTCCAAAACTACAAAAGCTAGAAAGGCCGGAAAGGGTTTTTTAGACTAATTACGACCCGTAGAACACGAATCCGGTCTCACATTTAAAATATGAGAACTCTTTTCATTCCTGTTATCCTGATACCATCAAAAATTTTCGACTCAAAAACTGAGTAAAATTGGGTTTAATAAAAGTGTTATAGCTCCAAAACTACAAAAGCTAGAAAGGCCGGACAGGGTTTTTTAGACTAATTACTACCCGTAGGACACGAATCCGGTCTCACATTTAAAATATGAGAACTCTTTTCATTCCTGTTATTTTGATACCATCAAAAATTTTCGACTCAAAAACTGAGTAAAATTGGGTTAAGAAGAAAGTGTTATAGCTCCAAAACTATAAAAGCTAGAAGGGCCGGACTAGTTCTATTAGACTAAATACAATCCGTAGAACACGAATGAACATAAAAAAAATCCCATGTCTTATTTCCCTTATAAATGTTACATAACTACATACTTCCCTGTCTCTTTGTTGTGGTATATGCCCCTGAAATAAATGACGGGTTGTTAAATAAAAATTGTATTGGTTTAAAAAATATTTATTGTTTATTACGTTCAAGCTCAAATTGTATGTATTTGTATTTTATAAATAAATATGCTTAGCGATGTTTAAATAATAGTCTGTATAAATTTTACTTGTATTTATTGTTTATTTGTACTTTACATTGTTGTATTTCATGTAACTACCCTTAATGTACTTTGTAAATAAATAATATACTTACCCTTATTCTGAAAAATTAGAAATAGGGATGTTTAAATAATAGTTTTTATAAATTTTACTTGTATTTATTGTTTATTTGTACTTTACATTGTTGTATTTCATGTAACTACCCTTAATGTACTTTGTAAATAAATAATATACTTACCCTTATCCTGAAAAATTAGAAATAGGGATGTTTAAATAATAGTTTTTATAAATTTTACTTGTATTTATTGTTTATTTGTACTTTACATTGTTGTATTTCATGTAACTACCCTTAATGTACTTTGTAAATAAATAATATACTTACACTTATCCTGAAAAATTAGAAATAGGGATGTTTAAATAATAGTTTTTATAAATTTTACTTGTATTTATTGTTTATTTGTACTTTACATTGTTGTATTTCATGTAACTACCCTTAATGTACTTTGTAAATAAATAATATACTTACCCTTATCCTGAAAAATTAGAAATAGGGATGTTTAAATAATAGTTTGTATAAATTTTACTTGTATTTATTGTTTATTTATTCTTTACATTGTTGTATTTCACGTAACTACCCTCAACGTACTTTGTAAATAAATAATATACTTACCCTTGTCCTGAAAAATTAGAAATAGGGATGTTTAAATAATAGTTTGTATATATTTTACTTGTATTTATTGTTTATTTGTATTTTACATTGTTGTATTTCATGTAACTACCCTTAATGTACAATATATTACACAATAAAATATAAATTAAGATATAATTTGTTTATTTTTTACCCTTTTACTACCCCTACACGTATATAGTTCTTAAAATGGCCGCTAGAGGGCAGCACCTATTAGAAAGAGGGTTGCGCCTAAAATATAGGCAACCAGAAATACTGCTTCACTTTGAACATACATACGTACATACATTATTTTGGGGTTCTACCTAATGGGAATTTAACACACTAAATATGGGACGTTTAAAAATTGGACGAAAAGGCTCTAAAAAAGATGTATACGTCATGGGAATTTAACACATTAATTATGGGACGTTTACTATGGGAAAATTAGTCTCCGAAAACGGGATGATACATGGATGTTTGCAATGCTGAATGGAATCTCAAGATTGTGTGTTTATTAAGTAAGTCTGAATAGATTCTTATCTACTACACAAGAGTCGTTGTGTCTTTTATAATAGTATTTAAATCCTATTTCTAATATATCTAAATATTAAAGGCATCAAAAATTAGGTATGTACGTACGTATGTACACAAATGAAATTTTTTTGATTGATTTTAGACTCAAAGTTGGAACGTTTATCAATAGGTGCTGCCCCCTGGTGGCCGTTTTAAAAACTATATACGTGTAGGGACTTAGAAAAAAAAATCAATTTTTAAACAAAAATATATTTGTATTATATCAAAATTACAAGACTTTTTCTTATAAAAATTTATTGCTATTATTACAAAAGACTGTTTAGCATTATAATAAATTGTTATTAGATTTGTTGACAAATTTAGTAACAATTGTGAACAGAATTATAACACAAAAGAAACTTAAAAGACACTTGTGTTTGTAAATTCTGTTCATAATTATTTCTCACTAAGTTTGTTTAACAAATTTGGTGACAATCTTTTAACGTTGTCAAACAGGCTTTAGTTGTAAGTTAGAAATGTGTTTCGGAAAGTAAAACTATCACTATTCTGATTGTAAATATTATAAACTATTCTACATCTTTATTTTGTAATACAAGTTACTTTTATTACAAAATAAAAATGTAGAATAGTTTATAATATTTACAATCAAATTGAAATGACAGATATACGTTGTAAAACACATTTCTAATTTACAACTAAAGCCTGTTTAACAACGTTAAAAGATTGTCACCAAATTTGTTAAACAAACTTAGTGAGAAATAATTATGAACAGAATTTACAAACACAAATGTCTTTTACGTTTCTTTTGTGTTATAATTCTGTTCACAATTGTTACTAAATTTGTCAACAAATCTAATAACAATTTATAATAGTGTCAAACATGATTTAGTTATAAAACTAAAATGTTTGTTCCCAAATAAAATTATTATTATAGTTGTATTATTTGTTGTTAATTATTTTGTATCTTTATTCTGTGGACTGAATAAAGATGCAATAGAATTGAACACAAATAATATAACCATAATTTTATTTGGTAACAAACATTTCAGTTTTATAACTAATACGAAACTCTACATTCAAATTATTTAAGTTTTAAAGTAAAATGATACTATATTACGTAGAGTTTCGTTTACAATAGTAATTTAACAAATGAAATCTTGGTGGTCCCTAAATAAGATTCCTTGTTCCCATTTTTAAAGGTACAAAGATTTCTTATTCAGTTGAAGACCGTTTGACATTAAAATAAATTGTTATTAGATTTGTTGACAAATTTAGTAACAATTGTGAACAGAATTACAACACAAAAGAAACGTAGAAGATATTTGTGTTTGAAAATTCTGTTCATAATTATTTCCCAACTAAGTTTGTTAACAAATTTGGTGACAATTTGTTAACGTTACCAAACAGGCTTTAATTGTAAAATTGAAATGTTTGTTACCAAGTAAAAATTATCATTATTTTGGTTGCAGATATTATAAACTATTTTGAATCTTTATTTTGTAATAAAAGTAACTTCTATTACAAAACAAAGATACAAAATAATTGATATTTACAATCAAAATAATGATAATTTTGCTCGGTAACAAACATTTCAATTTTACAACTAAAGCCTGTTTGACACGTTAAAAAATTGTCACCAAATATGTTAACAAGAAATAATTATGAACAGAATATTTAAACACTAATGCCTTTTACGTTTCTTTTGTGTTATAATTCTATTCACAATTGTTACTAAATTTGTCAACAAATCTAATAACAATTTATGACAGTGTCAAACATGATTTAGTTATAAAACTAAAACGTTTGTCACCAAATAAAATTGTCATTATTATAGTTGTATTATTTGTTGTTAATTATTTTGTATCTTTATTCTGTGGACTGAATAAAGATGCAATAGAATTGAACACAA
Source organism: Ophonus ardosiacus (assembly GCA_943142095.1). NCBI lineage: Eukaryota > Metazoa > Arthropoda > Insecta > Coleoptera > Carabidae > Ophonus > Ophonus ardosiacus. The sequence goes on from OW964839.1 coordinate 24,976,187, forward strand.
ATAATATAACCATAATTTTATTTGGTAACAAACATTTCAGTTTTATAACTAATACGAAACTCTACATTCAAATTATTTAAGTTTTAAAGTAAAATAATACTATATTACGTAGAGTTTCGTTTACAATACTAATTTAACAAATGAAATCTTGGTGGTCCCTAAATAAGATTCCTTGTTCCCATTTTTAAAGGTACAAAGATTTCTTATTCAGTTGAAGACCGTTTCCGAAACTTTATATTAATATTATATATTTTGTTACCACCCAAACCTCCCACTTACCAAAATATATAATATTTATTAATACAAAGCTTCGTTTACAATACTTAAAATCTAACTTTGGCCTGACCGCGTCTAAATACTTAATAATAATTACAATTTTTTACTAAAACTACCTACTTTACAACTAAAGGAACATGGGTATTAATTTAAAATAAACGCAATAAAAGTTTGTTTTATTGTACATATATTTTAAACAAATGAAGAAGAAGCCATGGTCTGCGTCTCCAATCGGCACTGCAATCTTGAAGATAGTGGCGGTGGGGAGTTTTTTTTTACTTTAAAACTATCTTAGAACTAAAAACGAAACCCTTTATTTAATAAATAGTATATATAAGGAAAACACCGCCCTTAAATGCCAAACCCACGTTCCTTTATATATACCATTTATTAAATACAGTTCCGTGTACAATAATACTTATAATCTAACTTAAATTATTGAAGTTCCCCCCCCCCCCCAAATTAAATTAGTGAAGTGCGCAAAAAACCCTATCTTACGTTAAAGATCTATTTCAAAGAAAAACAAATCTAAAAAAGCCTATTTTACGTTAATAACGATTTCAAAGCAAGTCTAAAAATGTCAAGTTACGTTAATTTTTCTCTCTCTCCCTCGAAAAGCAAAAACAACCCTTCCTACTTATATCTAAGCTATCTTATGTCTACGCGAACTATCTTATATCTAGATTAAACTAAGCTAAAGGCGTGTGAGAGAGAAAGAGTACGAGCTAAGCAAATGGTGAGAACGCCGTGGCGTCGAACGCCGTTGTTGGTTCTCACGGAAGTTTACGAGGGGGTTAAGCCGACCCCACGCGATGCAAAGCATTTACGGCCTACAAACCGAACTAGGTAGAGAGCACGGCAGCAGTCACATGTAACTACCTAGGGTGCACGCCAACCTACCTAGCTACTCCCGGAGACATTCGCCCGCGCCTCTCGCGGATACCCTACACCGAACGCGGTTATTAACCCGTGTGCTCAACAAAGTTAATTCAAACAAAAACTTTACCTATTCGTTGCCATTACCATTAAATGATGATTACATTACGTTGCCTCCGGATGAGGAGAGCACATACGACCATAAGAAAGCTTTCTGTGTCAACTATGGATTATGTCCCTAGAAACATTCACACAAGTGTGAAGCGATCCACCATAACAACAGGATTCACAAGACGGTGCGTTGTACATATCAGTCCACTCAATTATGGCTATCGCGCACGAACCCTACCTACCCAGCCCCTCTGACCGTGTGAAGTTAATTGAATAAGGAACCCGAACACCCACATCAAAGTTTCGAATCTGTTACCTCCTTCCTGACTCACTCATCCATCCACCTGCAAGCATCCCCCGATACGTCCGTATTTTCTTTTCCCAAGCACTCTCCCTAGCTACCGTCTGGGTAAGCCACGCGTACGGTTACCGGTGCAACCGTAGACGCACGATTTTAGGATGATCGCCACGGAACGCACTTCAAATTAATCAATTTATTATTTTTAATTTTTAAAGAAAACGCGTGTTTGCTCGACGGCGCGATGAGCCAAAGTTTAATTAAAACCTGAAAATACATTTCCAAGAACTTAAAACTATAGTATTCCTCACGTACGAATGGCATTGCACAAGTTCAATTCGCTTTATAATCTGTGCTGACATCTAATAAGAAACTATCTTTTCCTGCATCAAGAAACGCACATGAATTGATAAATCAACACTAAACACAAAAATGTTAAAACACCCGTCAATGTTTACGAACTATGTTGACAGTTTCAAATTATTTCCTAAACGTTACCTTATGAACAGATTTTATAACCTGTGTGTCAAAAAAACTATTTCAATTACGTGTCTTTAACAAGCCTACACTTTATTGCGCGCAATGCCATTCTTACGTAAATAATACTAAAACTTATAAAGCTACTACTTTTTAATCTTCTAGATGTCCGATTCCTGAAAGATAAATGCTAATCATTTGTTCCCATATATTGATTTTATTGATAAATAGTTGATATTTCAATTTCAAATTGTTTTGATTTTATAAGAACATTTATGAAAGTTATATTTCGTTTACGATAGTACTCAAAACTGAATTTGAGTTCAAGATAATATTTAGACATATACCTTTGACTATAAGTTCTCATGGTTGAGTATGAGAACAAAATAATAATTATGCATAGTCATATTCTCTAGGCTATAAGTTCTCATGGCTGAGTATGAGAACAAGATGATAATTAGGCATATAGTCATATTCCTTTGACTATAAGTTCTCATGGTTGATCATAAGAACAAGATAATATTTTATAAACGTTACAATTATGAGAAAAATAAAGTTTCCTACCAGTTCATCCATCGATGACCGCCTACGTCGAAGATTTGTCTGGTGCTCAGCTATCCTTACAAGATCTCCAAAGTTGCAAACTAAAGCAGCTTTTGTAGTGTTAAAATCCAAAGCTCGAAAGCTGTATCCAAATTCTCCAAGTTTCTTGACGCATCAGACCAACCAAAGGTCCACCTATTAAATATTAATTATTAGTTTGTGGTATTCTTGAAACCATTTAAAAAACTGTTGGAAAAAAATTCGTATGGCAAACGTGTGTTCATTACAGAAGACACTTGAGAAAAGTATCGCTGTTTACCTCTCGCTAAGAGAAATATTGGATTTATGCTAAAATGATATGTGTGTGTGTGTGTGTCTGTCTGTTTGTGTGTCTCTGTGTGTGTGTGTGTCTGTGTGTGTGTGTGTGTGTCTGTGTGTGTGTGTCTGTGTACGTGTGTGTCTGTGTACATGTGTGTAAGTTTCTGTCTGTATATGTGTCTGTGTGTACGTATATAGAATAATCTACTGCAATAAATCGCACAGTCCAGACTACACTAGTTCTCAAATTCAAATGTTTGTAATTGACAGATAAATGTCAGTGTCAAAAATCAACAGTTTTACTAACATTACCGAAAGTTTCTACTGGGAAGTAAGTACATTTAATATTTCTTATTGAATTATTATAAAAATATTTAAAATCGTAGATAGGTATGTATATTCATAGTAATAGTACTTATATCCTTAAGAAATACTGCCAAACCCATCTTGAACATTTTAGAAGAGTAGAACAAGATTCCTTATAGAATGAAAGAATGTAATTATTTGTGTATAAATATTAAATTCGATACTCATGTAACAAAATGAAAATTGCGAGAGGTATTGTGCTGACCACAACAGATTTTTTTAAAATGATTTATGTAATATGAATGTAATACATGTAATGAATCCACGTGTATAATGAGATATTATATCCAACAGTTTTTAAATGGTTTCAAATGTATTTGATATTTGCTTTAATTTGATATTTTTGAAAGAACATTTAATAAAAAATAGTGCAAAGAAGGCAACCCTGTTACTATGATGTTAGTATATGAATATATCTCAAGTAACGTAAGATAAACATTCATATATATACATTTCCAATTTTAAATGGCACAAAAGTAACCCCTGTGTCCGACCGATGTCTACATGTGTTGTAGATACTGGCACACCCGGAAATGGGTAATATGCCGTGATGATATATTTATATTTATTTATTTATACCGTGAGTATTTTTTAACGTGAAACATTGGGTTTGTCATATCCATGGTTACGACTTGATATTTGATTGACAGCAATGTCAAGTCGTAACCATGGATATGACAAACCCAATGTTTCACGTTAAAAAATACTCACGGTATTAATATTACAGTAACTGTGCACGACTTAAGGCCTATTTATAATGAAGTACCGCAAGCGGTAACGCAGTTGCAGTAAGGTAACGCAAAAGATAAATGTACGGTATAGCATATACTGTTTTATAATGAAACGCAACGCAACGCAACGCCAAAGTTGACCAACTTTCATCTTTCTACCTTACTTTTGTATCGCTAGCCAATCAGAATTCAGTATTTCAGTTTTACTATAAAAATTTGTATTATTGACATGTTCGTGAACTGTCAAAATAACAATAAATTCTACATTTTGTGGTTAAACCGGTTAGATTTTCAAAGCGATACGAAAAATAATTATGGATGATAGAAAATTAATCGAGAATCACCGAGTCAGAAACAACATTGCCGCTGCTATATCGTCGTCACTGTCCATTTCTATTAAAATTATTTTATTCAATTTTGACGGTTTAAACTGTCATTATTAACTCCATAGCAACAACTATAAGTAACACTTTTCTCACATGTGTCTTAAAAAAAAATTTAAATCTCTCACAAAATTTTAACTCACTCTGCAACAAATAATGCATGTAAACTAACATCAGGTACGAAAATAACACTCACCATTATATTTATCAGACATTATCAGCCAATTTCATTAATTTCCACGGCAAAATGGCGGACAATAAAGCATTTTAAATACATGACTTGACGTCTATCAGCGACGATTGTCATGCTCAGCCTACTAACTGATCAGTTTTTTTATTTTGTCAAAATTAAATATTATAATGGTTTTTATTACTATTTCGTCAAAATTGAATAAAATATTGTACAAACCACGAGAGCTAAGAATGTTTATTCATGAGAAGAAAGTTTACCTCACGAGCCCGTAAGGGCTCGTGAGTTAATTTCTTCTCATGAATAAACAGTACCTTAGCTTACTTGGTGTGTAAATATCTATTATACAATTATTTATGTCTTCATAAAGACTATAAACAAAAGCGAGTTGAATTTCGACGATATATACAGAATTCTTTTGATTGGTTAGAAGTGCTATCTTCGGCGTTTATTATAAATCATATATTTTATGTTTGCGTTACTGATTACGTTGCGCCGTTACGTAGCGTTTTACGTTACTTCATTATAAATAGGCCTTTACTCTACAATATTATGTTTTATCAAAAGTCCTTTAGAAATATCAAATTAAAACAAATCGTCGGATTTCTGGTAAAAAGACTTAACCGCCAAAAAATGATAAAATGAGTTATGCACATAAACGGATACGTCTCTTCACGACGCATGCTCTAAACACAATATCTGAGCGCCAAAAAATTTATGTTAGAAGGTAATTCATTCTAAAGTTTCGTAAACGCCATCTGACACTATTTGATGCGCACAGAAATTTTATACGAATGTCTTAAACGCCATTCTGTGTTAATGTAATGGGAGATGTTAACGAGTTGTGTTCCACAAAAGTTAATTTATTTTGATATTATTTATTAATCTGGTGTTCACAACTATATAAATATTAAAAATTTAGGTATTAAGCTATATTGAACAAAAAAAAAAAAAACATTTTTATTAAATATTTCATGATATATGCTTCAAAATGTTGCGAAAGTATGTTGAAAAATATATAAAATATTAATCTCATCGATATAACACAATATCTTGTTAAATAAATCAATATTGTAAATAAAAACAAGTTTTTCCTGTTTATCTCAAAACTAGTCAAATGGCGGTTAAGTCTTTTTACCAGAAATCCGACGAAATATATTTTTAACCCAATTAAATAAATCTATTCCATAATAATCGCTTATTTTGTATACAGGTTTAAACAACAGTTTCTAGTAGATTTCAAATAATTTTTATGCAAAATGCCTTATTGTAATACGAGTATTTGGACATTTTCGTTTGCAATTATTCAAAATATAAGCCCAAACTCATAAATAGTTCGGCCGGTTTAAGTTTTCAACAAACAAGTTAGAAAACCTACGCAAATGGTGAGAAATTTCTACAATTTTTTTTTGACTAGTTTCAAATAAATTTAAACTTACAAAAACTGAATAATGTGTTAAAAATATGGCCTTAATTGTTTCATATTTGAACTCAGCCATGTTTTTTTAATATGTATACACATTTTTATTAAATCAAGTTGATTGGTTTAAAAATTATTATCAAATTTGTAAATTTGGAACGATTTTTTTTATATCTGTTAATAACACGTAAACCACTCAACAATAATAAATAAATCTTGGTATATACATGCACTATACCTCCCTAAATAATAATTTATATACAATATATTTCCACAGGTAGCGGTTTTTAAATTATTGAATAATTATTATTGATGTTATCAAACTACTTTCCGCGATGATGTACCTTTTATTCTATAACTCTTAAACCAAACTATAGTAATAATTATTAAAATTTGGTTTATATATCAAAGAAACATGGCTGAGTTCGCATTAAAAGAATTTTGACCGTATCATTTGCGGAAACCATTTTAAATTGTTCTCAACTGTCTAAATATTTATACCGTATTTTTTAACGTGAAACATTGGGTTTGTCATATCCATGATTACAACTTGATATTTGATTGACAGATATGTATTTGCCCGTTCCATTTAAAATGAAACATAGGGAACGAATCTGACAGAAGTATTATATTTAAATATTGTAAGAAATTTAGTGGAGTCAGAAAACCACTCGAGAGCACTAAACATATTTCGGGCACAAGGTGCACACTGTATTTTTTCTACATCTAAATTTAATTTTTAGAAAACAGGTACAATTATTTAAACAAAATTAACCTCTAATGACATCTTGTCAATATGACAGATAACCGTTGAATTTTCCTATAAGTTATGATTTGACATTTGATTGACAGCAATGTATATGTCTGTCTCATTTAAAATGACACAAGGGAATGAATTTGACACAAGTATTATATTTAAATATTGTAAGAAATTTAGCCGAGTCAGAAAACCACTCGGGCACAAGGTGCACACTATATTTCTTCTACAACTAATTTTAATTTAGAATGCAGGTATTTTTATTTAAATAAAATTATCCTCTATTGACGTCTTATCAAATGTCAAATTTGTTCCATATGTTTCATTTTAAATGGAACAGGCAAATACATTGCTGTCAATCAAATGTCAAGTCGTAACCATGGATATGACAAACCCAATGTTTCACGTTAAAAAATACTCACGGTATAACATAAAATGGAAATGGCGAGAGGTATTGTGCTGGCCACAACAGATTTTTATAGTTATTTTTCAGTAGGGTATGCATGAAAAACAGTGAGCAATAACAACGACACATAAATATTGATTATAACTTTATAAATAGTGTTCTATTATCATTATTATTATTATTATTGTTATTATTATTATTATTATTATTATTAGAGTTACAGCGTTTAGAGAAAAAACATCATCGTAGTAGAAGTTGTACTACCCAACTTACAAATGTTAACTGTACAATATCACTTACTTGTAATAATAAACAACGAAAATTGAAATTAACAAACTTAAAAGCATTTGTTGCACAAAATAAAATTACAATTACAAGAACTATATTTTAAAAAAATCTGTTGTGGCCAGCACAATACCTCTCGCCAATTTCATATTATGCTACAAATATTGTATTTAACATTTCTGGAACACACAAAATATTTTAATTACATCTATTCTTTATTTTTCAATTCATTCTATGATAAAGTTTCCTCCTACTCTTCTAAATGTTCGAGATTCTTCCAATTCATTGACGAGATTGGCGGGATTTCTGAAAGGTATATGATGATATATAGGGTGTCTCAATAAGCTTGCTCACTATTGGTAACTTTTTTATTTGAAGAGATACGAGGTTGGTTAAATTAGCAAAATTGTGCCATTTTATATTAGAAAATTGGTCATGTAGACAAAATAAAAATTGTGTCAGCGGTTCCCAAAATTTGGGACAAAATATATATTTTTTAAATGGAACTATATATTTTTTATTATCTTATTGGAAAGAGTATTTTTTTCTCTTTCCAATAAGGTAATGTTGTTTATATACGATTTTTTCAAATAAACGAGTTATTTACGTTTAAAGTTAAAAATTATCTTTTATTAGTTTAGGTCAAGTAAACTATGGAAACAATTGTCTTTTATAAAATTATTATTTTATTAATTTATTTTACAGTAATAACAAAACAAAGAAAATATTCAAATTGAAAGCCATTATTTCTTTCGCACATTTAAACTCTTTTGGAAAGAGAGCCGACCGTTCTACGTAACTGGTGTCTAGATATAACTTTCCATATAGCACGATCATGTCTAACTTTTCTTCATTTGTAAAGATATTAAACATTATTAAACACAGAGAACTTTACGGAAGAAATTATTAAACGCCAAACAAACAAAGAATCAATTGTTTCCATGGCTTACTTGGCTAAAAAACTAATAAAATAGTTTACAAAATTTAAATTTTTAACCGCAAATAACTCGTTTACTTGAAAAAATTGTACATAAACAACATTACCTTATTGGAAAGAGAAAAAAATACTCTTTCCAATAAGATAATAAAAAATATATAATTCCATTTAAAAAATATATATTTTGTCCCAAATTTTGGGAACCGCTGACACAATTTTTATTTTGTCTACATGACCAATTTTCTAATATAAAATGGCACAATTTTGTTAATTTAACCAACCTCGTATCTCTTCAAATACAAAAGTTACCAATAGTGAGCAAGCTTATTGAGACACCCTGTATATGCATAGCAAGCGCGTGTTTAGTTGACCTGTTACTGTACATACTTTGGCTTACAAATGATTCCCGTTTCTGTTTATACTTTATATATACTTTAGTTGTTATAAAAATAGCATATTATAATTACTATTACACCTCGAATTTTAGGTTTTCCGCATTCAAGAAGAGAGTTAATTTAACGTGCGGCAGCTATATCTATAATTTTAAATATTTAATTAATGATAAAATAAGATATATTAAATGTACTTCCCAGAAAAAGCCTTTGAATTTTTGACACTGACATTTATGTCATTTACAAACATTTTAATTTTTCAACTGATTTCCATGGGCTATTTGATGAATACAATGAAATATTTTATATATTCATAACTCTCTATCTCTAAATTTATAGAAGATATAATAAAAATGTTCAATATACTAGATAGAGAGAATTTTATATTTTTTAATATTTGTAATAACAAATTTCCAAAAAATAATATTTAGAAGATATTTTTAAGAAACTACTACTTCCGGTTGTCCAATTGTTACCAAAACCTTTTCAGCTCTTCCCAGGAATGTCAGATTGAGGAAAGTGCAGTTAAATGTTTTTTAAGTCTTATAGTTTTTGAGGAATCGTCCCTCCAACATCCAGCCATACACACACACACACACACACACACATTTTAAAAATGTTATAATCGGACTGTAGGGACCTTAAAAGGTGCTCATCCACTAAAATCTGGATATGCGAATTTTAGCATGATTCCAATACCTCTTAGCGAGAGGTAAAGATACCTGTTCGCCGTATAGCTACTTTTTGTTAAGTTAAACATTGTAATATCCTTATTTTCACAAGTTGGACTCGCCCGGACGAATTTTGCTCTCTGCGCATGTTTTTTCTTTGGGCGCGCGGACTCTACGAATTATTCACTAATGACCAGTTGCACAGCTTTAAGTACAGGTTAACAAAAGTGCGTATCGAAATTTTGACAGTAATATTTAACTCATTTGACATTTTGTATCGATACGATGGCAATTTGATCAACAGTTAAAAATTTAACTATAAGCTGTACAAATGGTCATAAATAATTCAAATTCACAAATAGAAGTTTTGTTTTTCATACAAAGCCTACTAAATAGTAACTATAAAAATAAAATTTACTTAATTTCAATTGAATTTTTCTAAATTTTTACCACTCGCTAAGAGAGGTATTGGATTTATGCTAAAATTCGCATTTCCAGATTTCAGTGAATAAGCACGATTTAAGGTCTCTAGAATCCGATTATAACATTTTTAAAATGTGTGTGTGTGTGTGTGGATGTAGACACGATTCCTCAAAAACTATAAGACTTAAGAACTGTTTAACTATGGATTCCTGGGAAGAGCTGAAAAGGTTTTTGGTAACAATTGAACAACCGGAAGTATTAAGTTTCATAGAAAAATTCTTCTAAATATAATTTTTTGGGAGTTTTTTTTTTTATTAAATATTGAATAACATAAAATTCTCCATCTAATACATTTAAAATTTTTATTATATCTTGTATAGATTTAGAGATAAAGACATTATAATATATAGAGTAATCTAATCGCAGAGGCCAAGGCACTAAGGGAACCTCTTGACAAATTCCAATGTTTATAACATAGTTTGTAAATGACATGTCAGTGTCAAAAATCAACAGTTTTAGTGACATTCTGATAGTTTTTTCTGGAAACTATATTTAATCTTTCTTATTGTATTATTAATTATATATTTGAAATTATAGGTAAAATGCATATAACCATCAGAATTACCGCCAATCTGGTTAATGAATTGGAAGAATCTCTGAGATTTAGGAACTTTCTCATACAATAAAAAACAGATATAATTAGAATTGTCTGTGTGTAGAAGACATATTAAATACAACAAAAAACAGTATTTGGGTAAAGTTCTGTAATTTTCTTGTTATAAAATGACGGTTCGATAGCGAAGTGCAATACAATATTTATATAGCCTAATATGGAAATGGCGAGAGGTCTTGTGCTGGCCACAACAGATTTTTTTTTCATTAATTCGAATTCCTGAAACTTAGTGTACATATAAAAAAAACACCCCTTGAATTCAAATTTGAAAACTGCAAGAAAATAGTAAATAAAGCAATAGTTATATGCAATGGAACAGTTTGCAGCATTAGTTAATACGTAGGTTTGTAATTCCGTAGGTATGTATTTAAATTAATAAAAAATAAATAGCGGGAGGTTTTGTGTTGGCCACATCAGGATTGAATAGCATCCTTTCTATCAACCCTAAAGTTCATAAATTATACTTCGCGTGTAATCCAAAGACCTTGTCTACAATTACTAATTTAAAAAAAATCTTACGGGCGACTACAAAATTATGTAATACATAGACATCAACTATAATTTATAATTACTCATTATTTTGATTGTTGACTATTATTTTTTTATTATCTAATGCCTAATTGTTGCATAGATCAATGTTGTCAGTTTATCAGTTTCATTGGTACAGTGCTAGTGAACAGACGTGTGGTGTGCTCGTGTACTGCGCCTTCGAGGACGACTTCCTAATTTTCTTGTTATAAAACGACGGTTCGATAGCGAAGTGCAATACAATACTTTATAACCTAATATGGAAATAGCGAGAGGTCTTGTGCTGGCCACAACAGATTTTTACCTCTCGCTAAGAGAGGTGGATTCATGCTAAAATTCGCATATCCAGATTTTATTGAATAAGCACGATTTAAGGTCCCTAGAATCCGATTATAACATTTTTAAAATGATGTCTGTGTCTGTGTGGATGTGTGTGTGTATGTATGGATGTTGGAGGGACAGTTCCTCAAAAACTATAACTTAAAAAATATTTAACTGCAGTTTCCTCAATCTGATATTCCTGGGAAGAGCTGAAAAGGTTTTGGTAACAATTGAACAACCGGAAGTAGTAGTTTTTTAGAAAAATTCTTCTAAATATAATTTTTTGGGAGTTTTTTTTTATTAAATATTGAAGAACATAAAATTCTCCATCTAATACACTTAAAAATTTTATTATATCTTGTATAGATTTAGAGATAAAGACACTATAATTTATAGAGTAAACTAATCGCAGAGGCTAAGGCACTAAGGGAACCAGTTGACAAATTCCAATGTTTATAACATAGTTTGTAAATGACACATGTCAGTGTCAACAACATTTTGATAGCTTTTTCTGGGAAGTATATTTAATCTTTCTTATTGTTTCATTAATTAAATATTTAAAATTATAGGTAAAATTGTGGTAAAATGCGTATATCCATCAGAAAAACCGCCAATTTGGTTAATGAATTGGAAGAATCTATGACATTTAGAAACATCCTCATACAATGAAAAATAGATATAATTAGAATTATATGTGTGCAAAAGACATGTTAAATACAATAAAAAACAATATTTGGGTAAAGTTCTGTAATATTTTGTTATAAAACGACGGTTCGATAGCGAAATGCAATACAATACTTTTCTAACATAAAATGGAAATGGCGACAGGTCTTGTGCTGACCACAACAGATTTTTTGTTATGAAAGGATACAAATTTAGAAAAAAGTGCCCTATAGAATGGGCCTAAAAAATAAAAAATCTTTATGAGAAGCACTGCAGGTTGTAGAGGCGAACATATTACAATTTAAAAAATCTGGCTGTTTGAAGCCTAGCAAAGAAAATATATATTATTGTTTTATAGTAAAAACATAATACGGGTTGGAGTCGATTCTTCACCCATAAGAACCGCAGACCCGTATTACCCGTAATAACCATATCACCCTGCGACGTATTATTACGTTGCTAATGGGGTATGTGACCATAATCGAATTTCAATATATAAGTCATAATATATAAAAACAAACCTCTATAGCTTCTCATTATAATAATAAAAACTAAACATTAGTTTGTAATAATATTGTTATTAGCAATTTAATGTTTTGGAGAAGGGATCTGTGACGTCAGTAGGGTAGAATGGTAGAAGACAGTTAGACTGAGATATACGATGTACACGATTACGTGATATCTGTCACCGTAGGCCAGCTTTCACTTTCGCCATTCTATAACCTACCACAATATATCCATCTCAGTCTAACTGTCTTCTATCATTCTACCCTACTGACGTCACAGATCCCTTCTCCAATGTTTTAATAAGTATTTTCTCGTAAACTACGAACAATTAATCAATTTAAAAAAATACGGGTATTTTATTTTTTGGTTTAGTATCATATATGTAAAAATCTAAATTTAGTCACATACCCCATTATCTGTTTAAATAATCATACCGGCGAAAAACAATTTTATTTAATTTAGTTGATTTATTTGATTAAACATTTCAAATAATACAATTAGTTTTAAAAGATAAGTTAGTAATTTGTACAATAATAGACAACTAAAAAAATATCGATTTATAAGTCAGATACCATTATGAACAATTTAAATGTATTATTTAAATGCGATAGTGAGATACGTATGTATGTTCTCGGTGCGACGAAGTATGCCCTTTACAGCAGTCGTACGCTTCACATATACCGTCAAGTCTTAAGCGAAAGACGGTTCTTACGGGTAATACGGGTCTGTGGTTCTTACGGGTGGGTGGGTATTTCCCATTTAAATAAATACCCAGTTCGAAGTCCTAGCCCTAGTATTATTTGACTTATTTTTGTAATTTAATGTAATAAATTTAGAATGCTTTTATACAAATCCAAAATAAAAGAAGTTTAGGAAGAAAGTTCATTGTAATCAGTTACAGAACGTAAAACATCCAATGTTCAAAATCAAAACTCGACAAATTCAAATTTTAAATTTAAATTCTATCATTAATTAGATTTTCTTATTAAAAAAAGTAGTTTCTATTTCTTTATTGTAATACTGATGTTTTTATACAGGGTTAGTTAAAAGTATGGAGACGGCGATTTATTGTCGTTAATATTCATTTTAGGAAATTATGCTCAAATTTTTTAAGAAATTTTGATTTACATTTGAGAATACTTGAATTTTATTTTTCTTCAATTGTTTTTGAGTTATTTCCAATAAAGTTGTCGGTTACAATTTTATCAAAAACAAATTAATAACTAAGTAAATTACATCGTTCGAGTTTGTTTATCGCTTCGCTTTTGTCTATCTTAGATGTACCTACTATTCGTAAATACTTGAACCGGTGTTTTTCCTTGTAAAAATGTTAATAAAATAAATTGAAAAACAAAAAAACAAACATACTGTTGTAAAGAGAAAAAAACACTCTATCGAATGGTAGAGTAAAATTAATAGGTTCCCATTTAAAAAAATTACGCGGACAAGCGTAACTAAAAAACAATTGAAGAAAAAAAAAATTCAAGTATTCTCAAATATAGATCAAAATTTTTTAAAAAACTTTTGTATTGAATATAATTTCCTAAAATGAATATTAACGACAATAAATCGCCGTCTCCATACTTTTAACTAACCCTGTATAATTATTCAATTCAAATATATCAAAACAGTTTCTTGCGATGTCCTAAAATTTGACCCAAGTGAATTTGTTGAGTTTTGAAACTGGGCGATTCAAACGTATTTTAATTTCAGTTAAAGAAAATATTCATTGATTTTAATGTTAAAAATTAGGTATTAGTTTGTTACAAAAACATTCACCATCCTAAAAAAAAACATTAATAAATAAATAATTGCTTTCCATTGTTTAATTTCCGCTAATTAACATCCATTTTCTAATATATATTTAATCATGATCTTGAGTTAAATTAAAATATAAAATATTTAAAAGATAAGTAATTTTTTTTTTATTATTTCAGATTTAAAATAATGGACTATGATTGTTCTTACCAATAGATCTTCAATTATGAACACAATTACTATAACACAAATTTCGAGAAGACAATAGCAACTTTATAATCTGCTATAGATGCAAGACACTGTTTTAACCGTGTTTATGAAATAAATAATTTAAAAAAATAACAGCGCTCAACAAAATTATTGAAACACAAATCATATTATCAAGAGAGAAATAAATTTAACATGACTTACATTAGAAGATCTCAGCCTCGGCATATCTGCAAACACGACCTGAACTACTCGGCATTCTGCAAACTCGTACTCCATTACTCGGATACTCAGCAATCTCCATTATTTCTGTAATAAAAATAATCATACATGCATAAGTGTTTTGAATAAAATAATTTTTACCTCTTGCTAAGAGAGGTATTGGATTCATGCTAAAAATCGCATATCCAGAATTTAGTGAATAAGTACGTTACTTAACATCCATTTTCTAATATATCTTTAATCATGATCTTGAGTTAAATTGAAATATAAAACATTTAAAGGTCAAGTAGACAGTATTTTTTTTTTTATCTCAGATTTAAAAGACAAAAGCAACTTTAAAATCTGCTACAGATGCAAAACGCTGTATCTAATCGAGTTTATGTGATAAAGAAAAAAATAAATAACAACGCTCGACAAAATTATTGAAACACAAATCATAAATTATCAAAAGACAGAAATAAATTTAACACGACTTACATTAGAAGATCTCAGCCTCGGCATATCTGCAAACACGACCTGAACTACTCGGCATTCTACAAACTCTAACTCCATTACTCGGATACTCAGCAATTTCCATTTTTTCTGTAATAAAAATAATCATACATGCATAAATATTTTGAATAAATAAAGAATTCATTACAATTTAAAAATATTTTATTTACCAAAGGTTCTGTACTGCCAAAGGATTAGCGAAATTTGGCGGAAAGACATTACGCCCGCCGGGCTTTTTGCCAGTTTTATCGCCCGCTGGGCTGTAAAAAAGCCAAAACGCCCGGTAATGATACTAACCTTTATTTAATTATATGAATTTTAGAATTATTTCTGTAATTATTTATAATATAACAACAAAATAAGGTTAACCGAGCCACGTAATATTTTTATATAGCAACAAACTTTGCATGTATTTCAAAAATCGGCGTATTTTCCCAACAGAGGCGCTGTAGCAAACACTACTTAATTTAACTATTTGACAATGGTTGTAAATAATCTCAAATGCAATCCCACGAAAACAAACAAATGCCAAGGTTGTGTCCGATATTGCACTTTTATCACCCTAATATCTAAATCCTAAATTTATATGCCCTAAATCCTAGTGATTATTTAGGATTTTAGGAATTAGATTTTAGGGTTTTGCAGGAACACACTATACCTTGAAGTTGACGCACACTAATTAAACAAATCATGTTCCTTGCTATAATTTGTGCAAAACGTCAAATTTACTGTCAAAGAATAGCTTCTTAGCTCCTTTTTTATGATATATAATATTAATATTTAATTTGAAGCATCAAATCACATCGAAGAGTATAATTTCATTTTAGTTATTCTAAAGTGTTGCCATACATACTAAAATATGTCATTAGTGTGCCATTGTTGTATTTATGTGAAGAAGACCTAAATCCTAAAATCTAAATGACAAAATGCGACATCGGGCACAGCCCCTGTTGGAAAATATGCACTATAATCTAAAAATATGCATGCAAAGATGCATAAAAAAATACTAAAATATGTCCTTGTAATATGCACTTATGCTGTTAGAATGAATATCCACTATATTTAACTGTGAACTTTGTCGCATAATCGTTTTTATTGATTTTTCAATCAAATGTGTGTAATTCAAATTTTTTAATACAGTTGTCAGCACATGTCAATACCTCCCACGCAGTCCTTGAAATTCTTTTTGAATTCCAGTGCAGACACCTTTTTTAAGGGGCACGATTTTATTGTGCCCCAAAAAGCCTATATAATTTATACATAACAAAAAATCTGTACCGACGGGTATGGAATCGCAAAATCCGAAAAATCATGATCAGTTTTATTGATTTTTTGGACTTGGCGATTCCATACCCGTCGGTACAGATTTTTTGTTATGTACAAACTATATGAGCTTTTGGGGGCACATTACAAGCGTGCCCCTTAAAGAAGGCGTCTGCACTGGAATTTATAAAGAATCGTGTTGCGTTTTTACGTATGCTGACATCTGTATTCAATAATTTAAATTAAACATCCATTTGAAATTGGAAATTCAATAAAAACGATGAAAATATATTTACGTGCATAGAAATCGACCGCTTCGCGATATTAAATTTAATTATATATATTTTAGAAACTAGACCACAGATTAAAATAAAACATATGCTATTTAATACGGTTTAACATGGGCCTAAATTATTTAGAATTCTTTTCGTGTTATTATTGAACTATTTCCACATTTACAGATAAAAATTTCAATAGAAAATACATCGACAATAAAAATTTAACACAACGTGGTTGGACAAAATGGCTGAAAACCAGTTTCTCCAACGTGAAATGAAAACTGGACATGCGCAGTATAAGACAGTCCGTCTCAACTTACAGTAAAATGACTTGGTTTTACTAACAGGGCGGGAGACTTTTTTTATTTATCTAGTAAACTACAGGTCGTAAAAACATGAAACAAAGAAATCCTGATAGAAAATTTAACGTTAATTCTAATTTTTCATAAGCCAGGATTGTTTTTCATCAAATTCGAGTAAATTATATGGTACAATAAGAAATATAATATGTTACATGTAATGTGGATATTCACAGGACCGTATTTTGGAAATTAGAGATTGTATGGCCAAAAATAATAGAAATTCAAATGAAAAAAACTAATAAAAGAATATAATCATGGCATATTGATGGGTGTACCAATTTGTTTTGTACATAATAAAAACCCATATTATAGTTTTAATTCCTTGAATATTGACACGTGACACTCTCAATTCGTAAATCACTGGAAAGTATAAGTGCTTATAAATAATTCTGCATCGTATTTGATAAAGATTTCGGTAATGATGATGACATATTTCTCCCGAGAGGGCGTTTACTAGGCGTCACCTCACGGGCACTCATTATTGGCGTGGAGAGTGAAAATTTATGTTGTCACAAATATTAAAAAACATAAAAATCTCTATCCAATACATTGAACATTTTTATTACATTTTCTATAGATTTAGAAAATTATAAATATATAAAATAATCCATTGTATAATGAATCAAACAGCCCATGGAAACCAGTTAAAAAATTAAAATGTTTGTAATAATTGATATAAATCGCAGTGTCAAAAATCCAGAGATATTACTGAAGGCTTTTTCTGGGAAGTACATTCAATATTTCTTATTTTATCATTAATTAAATATTTAAAATTATAGTTATAGCTGCCGCACGATAAATTGACACTGTCCTTCAATGCGGAAAACCTAAAATTCGTACTTGGACAAGTCGAGATGTAATTATAATATGCTATTGTTATAAGGAGGAAAAGTCTATCAACATCTAAAATTGGTATGAAAAGAAAGGGAATTTATTTATAAGCCAAAGTATGTACAGTATCAGGTCAACTAAACACGCGCTTGCTATACATATATTTCATCATATACTCTTCAGAAATACCGCCAATCTCTTCAATGAATTGGAAGAATTTCGAACATTTAGAAGAGTAGGAGAATTAGATGTAATTAGAATTTTTGTATGTACCGGAAATGTTAAATACTACACTTATATAGCTTAATATAAAAATGGCGAGAAGTACTGTGCTGTCCAAAACAGATTTAGTTTATTATTTATTATTTCAAAATCTACATTTTCCTATCACAAATTTTGAATATAAACCCCCCAAAAGGTTAACTTCGCCTATCAGTTTGTGACCCGTCCAAATAGGTTCTGCGCATACTGGATCAATCTCAACTTAACGTGCGTCAGCTATAGAAATATGATCACGTAATATTGTAGCGCCAAAATAAATTACAAGAAAACTCATACTAGAAAATATTTTTTTAATTATCCCTAAATTTTACTGTATTAAAATATCCCATTATTAAATTGGAGCTTACGCCTTTATGTTATCATTGCCCTTGATATTATCATCATTTCTGATTTCTGTGTACAAAGTAGATTGATACACCCACAAATGGGTAATATGCCGTGATGATTTATTTATTATCAAAAGACAAAATAAATTTATTTAGCATGACTTACATTAGAAGATCTCAGCTACTCGACATCTCTGCAACGGCTTTCTCAACTGCTCGGCATCTCTGCAAACTCGTACTCAATTACTCGGGAACTCGGCAAATTCCATTCACCTGCAAATTGACGAAAACAAAAATTAAATTATTGTTTGCTATTGAATGCATTTTAATCGATTTCTAATAAATACATTACTTAAAAACATTTGTTGTTTAAATTTTCCTTTGTTACCAATATTTTTGTTATGGAATGTTTAATAATTATAAAATTGTACTTAAAGCTTGACTATTATTATGAAACATTTTATTCTACACGATAAAAAACACATTATCAACTTATATAACCATTCATAGAGTTGGGATATTATTTAAACTTACGATTGTTATTAATTTGCAACAATAGTTCACAATATTTCACTATTAAAACAATAAAATGCACTTGAAAATGAATTTTTCACAGCAAAACTAAATGCATGTTTACCTTACGACTGCTTCTGTACAAATGCAAACCTTACAAACTAAATTAAACCTGTTTAACTGCGTACGAGTTAACGCTATCAAATTAACATGCTAGATTTTGTTACGTAAAGTACAAATAAATTTTTATTTTGAATTAAATAAGGGATGAACTTTAAAGTTAATTTAAATGCAATTATTTATGAATATTTGAACGTAAAATTTTGTAGCAATAAAAATGATACCAAACAACCCTATATTATTTATATATTTAAAGTATAACATTTTTATATGCAGTATTTAATGCCCTATAATTTTACGAAACAATTATATATTATTTTAAAATATTTATATTTTAAATGTCTTTATTTTGTAATATTTCATTAATAAACGAATAAACAATATATATTTTTTTACAATGAAATAACTAAACGAAAATATAATTTTGATCTTGTCTAATATTCTAGTATCTTTCTAAAAACATGCTCAAATTAATATACAACCAAGCAACTGTTATTTGTCTGTATCAAAAATTATTTACGAATAGCAAATAAAGCACGAACAAGAATATTAAAGACAAATACATCTTTTAAATTTTTAAAGAATACATTAGGACTTAAATAAGAACACAAATACACACCTGGTCGGTAGATCACTCGATGTTTCACACACATAATACAAAAATACAAAATTTTAGATTAATTATTGAACTATTTCCACATTTACAGATAAAGATTTGAACGGAAAATACATCGACAGTACAAATATAACACAACGTGGTTGCACAAAATGGCTGAAAACCTGATATTCTCCAACGCGTGGAACAGTGGAATGAAAAAATCAATAATATTGGACATGCGCAGTACAACACAGTCTGTCTCAACTTACAGTAAAATGACTTGATTTCACTAACGAGACGAGAGACTTTTTTATTTATCTTATAAACTAGTGGACGTAAAAACATGAAATAAATAAATACTAATAGAAAATTTAACGTAGATTCTAATATTTCATTGCCCAATATTGTATCTTTATTTAAATTCGAGTAATTAATTATTTGGTACAGTACGAACCATAATTTTACATGTAATATGATATTCACAAGGCTGTATCTTGAAAATTAAGAATTGTAGAGGAGATAAAATTAAATAATGAAATTACTATACACTCATTTTAATTAATTAAGTTAAACTCGAAGGGCCAAAAATATAATGTCGTCGATAACGTAGTGACAGCACACACTTTAGAATTCTATCACAGAAATCAGGCGAATGCGATTTTACTTTTACGAATCTTGGTAGCATGCACTTTAGAATTCTATATTCGCTTTTTGCCTCTCGCTAAGAGAGGTAATGGATTGGTATAAAAATCGCATATCCAGATTACAGTGAATAAGCATGTTTTAAGGTCATCAGAATCCAATTTTAATATTTTTACAATGATGTCTGTGTATGTGTGTTTCCTCAATATGACATTACTGGGAAGAGCTGATTAGATTTTGTTAACAATTGGATAACCGGAAGTACTAGTTTCTTAAAAACATTCTAAATATGACTTTGAAAATTACAAACATTAAAGTATATAAAATTCTCTATCCAATACAATTTTATTACTTCTTCTATAAATTTAGAGATAGAGAATTAGAAATATATAAAATAATCCATTGTATAATGAATCAAACAGCCCATGGAAACCAGTTGAAAAATTAAAATGTTTGTAATTGATATAAATGTCAGTGTCAAAATTCCAGACATTACTGAAGGCTTATTATAGTTATAACTGCCGCACGTTAAATTGACACTGTCATTGAGTGCGGAAAACCTAAAATTCGTACTTGGACAAGTCGAGATGTAATTATAATATGCTATTGTTATAAGGAGGAAAAGTCTCTGTCAACATATAAAATTGGTATGAAAAGAAAGGGGATTCATTTACAAAGTATGTACAGTATCAGGTCAACTAAACACGCGCTTGCTACACATATATTTCATCATATACTCTTCAGAAATACCGCCAATCTCTTCAATGATTTGGAAGAATCTCGAACATTTAGAAGAGTAGGAGGAAATTTGTTCATAGAATGAATTGAAAACTACAGATTAGATGTAATTAGAATTTTTGTTTGTACCGGAAATGTTAAATACTATACTTATATAGCCTAATGGCGAGAAGTACTGTGCTGACCACAACAGATTTAGTTTATTATTTATTATTTCAAAATTTACATTTTCTTTTCACAAATTTTAAATATAATCCCCCACCCCATTTTAAAGGTTAACTTCGCCTATAAGTTTGTGACCCGTCCAAGTAGGTTCTGCGCATACTGGTTCAATATCAACTTAACGCGCGCCAGCTATAGAAATATGATCATATATATCGTCGCGTTCAAGGCAAAACGACACAAGCGCCATTTTCATAATAAGCCAGGAGACACAAAAAACTGTCTGCGCTTTTATACAAATATATTTTTAATGTCTTAACTGCATTAAAAGTAAGCAGATTTTTTAAAACACTTACTTTGACATTAATAACTCGGGCCATTTCACTCTGCATTCACCCATAAGAAACTACGTAGAAATGGAGCTTATGCCATTTTAAGCCTACGTATTAAAATTGTGATTGTCGCTTGCGCAACTTCAAAGTGAAATATCTACTTAAATAAATTTTTCGTACTTATGCCACTGTGTTTAATAGATGGAGGTTACGCCAATCTATCGAACGGTACCAAAATCGCAAATTACGATTTTTTGGCGCTTAGGCCGTTTTGCCTTGAACGCGACGATATATCAAACCACGTGATATTTTAGCGCCAAAATAAATTACAAGAAAACTCGTATTAGAAAATATTTTTTTAAATATTCGGTTATTTTTTTAGCATAATACACAATGTTATAACATTTTTTACCTTAAATTTTACTGCATTAAACATACTCCATTGTTAAAATGGCGCTTACGCCTTTATGTAATCATTGCCCTTGATATTATCATTATCTCTGGATATATGTGTACAAAGTAGATTGACACACCCACAAATGGGTAATATGCCGTGATGATTTATTTATTATCAAAAAAAAAAAGAAAAATAAATTTATTTAGCATGACTTACATTAGAAGATCTCAGCAACTCGACATCTCTGCAAACTCGAACTCAACTGCTCGGCATCTCTGCAAATTCGTACTCAATTACTCGGGAACTCGGCAATTTCCGTTCACCTGCAAATTGACAAAAACATAAAAATTAAATTATTGTTTGCTAGTAAATGCATTTAAATCGATTTCAAACAAATACATTACTTAATTTTTTTTATGTTTAATATTTCCTTTGTTACCAATATTTTTGCTATGGAATGTTTAAAAATTATAAAATTGTATTCAAAGCTTGACTGTTATTACGAAACATTTTATTCTATACAATAAAAACACATTATCAACTTATATAACCATTAATAGAGTTGGGATATTATTTAAACTTACGATTGTTATTAATTTGCAACAATAATTAACAATATTTAACTATGAAATCGAATAATATATTGACACAACACAAAATGGCTATAAGTTGTTATATGAATACAGAACGTACACAACGCTTTGCTTCCATTCTAGCGACGGTCTTGCAAATGAACAAGTTATAGACGGTTTCTTGCGAACAAAAACTGATTTTATATGAAAAATCAATAATAAATACAAGCAAATAGATTCTAATAGCAAACTATAGACATTTTCCTATGTTTTAAATACAAAAAACGATATTTTATGAACAAATCCACTATTAAAATATATAAAAAAAACTTAAGTATATATGCAAATACCTTTTTAAACACAGAAATAAATAAAGATAATTTATCACAAAACAATATTTCTAATACTCTGAAGTACATATATAGAAATAAACAAATCATTACTTACATAATTGTAAAACCACACACTTCAAAAATCATTTTCTCGTACTAAAATTTCGATTCCCACAAAAATTATTATTTCAAACATTGAATCAACACTTTATCTTACTTTTCTACATAATTTCTCCCAGGTTTTCGTAATATTTCCAGGGAAAATATATATTTTATAACACCAAGTGCAAGACCACCATTTTGTACGCCAACTCGACTGGGAGCCAACGAGGAAGTTCAGTTCCACCATACGCATGCGCACAGGTCACGAGATCATAGTACATTTCAATCCTAAAGCTGGTATTACACCGGACGCAACATTGTTAATACTCGTGCTATTTACAGGGACCGGTTTTATATTATAAATTTAATCTTCACTTAAAATTTAGTAGTAAACTATATTTTAATGAAATGACAAATTCGAATCAGTTTTTCTGTTCTTATGAAATTTGTATCATTAATGTCAAAAAAACGCACTGTATTTTTTAATTTCATTAAATTTACCTTGGGAGTAAATTTTAAACGAAGATTAAATTTCTTTATAAGAATGTTGTATATTTTTTGGTGCCATTGCCAATTAAAAATAATTGCTCATGGGGTATTCCACCATAACAAAAAAATTAAGAAAATTTCAATTTAACATAAAGTATGGCTCAATAAATAATAGTTAAAACAATGAAAACATTTTTTAAATAATTACTTTACGAGATATTTCACATTTGCTAAAAGGGAAAATTGACGTCACACAATTGTTATCTTTCTCTCGCAGCGTACTCAGAGCAGTGTGTGTGAGAAAGACAAGTATAGAGGAAATGTGACGTTACACTGATTTCTCGAAAATAAAATACTCTTAAACTAGGAACAATTAAGATTTTTTAATAGTATGAATTGCTTTAAAACTGAATGAAGTTTTATTTAAAATAATAAAAAAATTTGAGTGGAATACCCCATTTTGACGTTTTAAACTGTCATTATTAACTCCATAGCAACAACTATAAGCAATATTTTATTCACAAGTGAATTAATTTTTTTTAAATCACTCTCACAAAATTTTAACTCACTCTTCAACAAATAATGCATTTAAAATAACAACAGGCACGAAAATAACACTCACCATAGTATTTATTATCAGACATTATCAGCCATTTTCATTATTTTTCACGGCACAATGACAGACAATAAAGCATTATAAATAGATGACTTGACGTCTATCAGCGACGATTGTCATACCCAGCCTACTAACTGATCAGTTTTTCATTTTGTCAAAATTAAATATATCTACATCGGTAATGATGACGATATATTTTACCGTGTGGGCGCTTACCAGGCGTCACCTCACAAGCACTCATAACTAGTGTGAAGAGTGCACCACAGGGATCAGTTTTGTGCAATTACAAGTACTGCCCGGGATCGAAAGAGTGTGGTCGTAATAAGTACTTTTCCGCACTTGTTGCACAATATACTATTTTGATTTAGCATCAACACATCGAAATATATAATACCCTCATATTTCTACTCATTTTATTTTTGTAAATCTGTATAAATAAACATGTTTAAAATAACTTACGTGTTTGAAAATAAAATACAGGGTGTTAAAATGAGGGTTAAATTTTTGAGGGTTTTTTAGTATTGTGTAAAAAGGCTGAATCAATATGCATCTCTTTCTAGCTAAAGGGGTAAAAAGAGATAGAGATTCCAGATCTATGACGCATGTATGACGTCATAAATTTCTCCCACTACTTCTGGTTTGTTTCATACGAACATTCTGTGATGACGTGGGCAATACTACCCATACCATGACAACGGAAAGTAATGGTACTAAACTGTATTAAAGTGAAGCACTGGTGAACAAACCATGAATAAAAATTTTTAGCGGGCGACGCGTGATACTTTCATACCTATCTTCGTAGGGAAGATTTGTTAATGGAAAAATGCATTTTTCATGTGATTTAAATAAAGGAATGTTTAAAACATGTGTGTTCAAGACGTTGTATTTTTGTTTTAATTAATAATATTCATTAAAATGTTTAATAATCTATATAAAGAAAAGCAAGAACATATTGAAATTTGGAATGAAGTAAAGGCTTATACACACTATACAGTTTTTCGTAACATTTTAGACATTGAAAATTATTTGTCTGTACTTTATATTATTTAATGAGTTGAATCAAAATTACATACCTATATATTATAATCAATTTTTAAACATTTTATAAAAAATATAACACGAAATCTTTAAGAACGCCATATTTATAAGATTAAGAAGAAATACAAACAATAAACTATATTCTTTATATTTTAATTGTTCATTTGTATTTTATATTATTATTGTTGTACATTAAGTTCAATTTAGTATCGCATACACTATGTATTAATAAAAAATATATTATATCAAACTTTATAATTCTTCTTCTTATTGTTATTATTTAAGACACTAAGGGCTTTATGGCTTCGGTGTTTGTGGTTACTGTCTAACAAACACTAAAAAAACTAGTCAATTATGTTATTGTTATATGAAATATTATAGATTATTATAACAATATAAGGTATTGTATATATTATTATTGTTCACATTATTGTAATAATATTTGTTAACATTTCAGAATAATAAAAGTGACAATGATTCCTCCTTTGGCCCCTTTACACAGTGACGAATGTCAAAATATGGTTGGATGGGTAATTATGATCATATTAAATCATACTGTATCAAACAATGGTTGTTACTGTTGGAACAAAATATGATCTTTTTTTTCATAAATACAAAATTTCAATGAAAAGTCATGTAACTTCAAACGTCTGTAACTCGAGATCCGATGATGTAAAAAAATCATGCTGACATGAAAAGAAAGAGAATTTCATGCTGAATTCAGATTTTCATCGTCCGTTATTCTATTTTCAACCGTGTATGAGTGGTGCATGAAAATATGAAAAACGAGCTAAATTATTTAGTTCATTTCTCATATTTTCATCCACCACTCTTGCAAAATTGAAAATAGAATAACGGACGATGAAAGTCTGAATTCAGCATAAAATTCTCTTTCTTTTCATGTCACACATGATTCTTTTACTTCATTGAATCTCGAGTTACAGCCGTTTGAATTTACATGATTTTTCATAGAAACATTGTATATTTTCAATAATACAAAATTTCGATGAAAAATCATGAAACTTCAAACGTCTGTAACGCGAGATCCGATGAAATAAAAGAATCATACGTGACATGAAAAGAAAGAGAATTTCATGCTGAATCTAGACTTTCATCGTCCGTTATTCTATCTTTAACTGTGTATGAGTGGTACATGAAAATAGAAAAACGGGCGATGAAAGTCTGAATTCAGCATGAAATTCATTTTCTTTTTATGTTAAGCACGATTGTTTTACTTCATCGGATCTCGAGTTACAACCGTTTAAAGTTACACGATTTTTCATGAAATTTTGTTTATTTTCATAAATACAAAATTTCGATGAAAAATTATAGAACTAACAACGGCTTAACTCGAGATCCGATGATGTAAAAAAATCGTGCGTGACACGAAAAGAAAGAGAATTTCATTCTGAGTTCAGACTTTCATCGTCCATTATTCTATCTTTAACTGTGTATGAGTGGTGCATGAAAATATGAGAAATGAACTAAATTATCTAGTTCAATAGTTGACAGTTCTAACCTTGAACTTAAAATTTTAGGAATATAATTTTTAGTTCACAAAAATGTTAATGGATGTCTCATTTTCAATGAAAATTATCTATTGCAAACGCCGAATAAAATATGACAATGAAATGCTTTACATTATTTATTTCTATTAGTTATAATATTTAGCAATGTTGTTAAGACTTAGGCTGTATCCGATGTCGCATTTTGGCATTTAGTATTTACGATTTAGGTCTTCTTCAGATAAATACAACTCCGAATGGCACACTAGTGATATCTATTGGTTTGTATGGCAACACTTTAAAACAACAAAAATGAATTATACAATTCGACTCAATTTGATACTGAAGAGTAAATATTAATATTATATTTCATAAAATAGAAGCTAAGAAGCTATTCTTTGACAGTAAATTTGACGTTTTGTACACATTATAACAACGAATATGATTTGTTTAATTAGTGCGCGTCAACTTCAAGGCATAGTGTGCTCCTGCAAAACCCTAAAATCTTAAATAATCACTAGATTTAGGGCATATAAATTTAGGATTTAGATATTAGGGTGATAAAAGTGCAACATCGGACACAGGCTAAGCAACTTCCTTACAGAGTTGAAGTGATTGTATGACAAAATATAAATATTTAATTTTTAGAAAAATACTTTCAATATGAGGCAAGTTACCCTTATGAACTTAGCTGCCCACCATTTATCTTTAAAAGGAAACAATCAATCGAGACATGTCATTAATTGTATGCAAAATGGTTGCATTAATAGTCCTGTAAAATCGTTAGATTTATTAAGAAAAAATATTCAGAATGCCATCAACAAAGATATAGACAATGTTATTAGGAAATATATAGAGGTAAAATGTTTAATACCTATTAGTGTATAATATGACTTAGCAAATGGAAGTTGGTGTTTAATAGTATACTATACGCCAAGGTTGAGAAGATAATCATTATTGACCCAGCGCCTATTGTAACCCGAGGGCGAAGCCCGAGGGATATAAGGCGCCTGGTCAATAATTATCTTCTCAACCGTGGTTTATATACTATTTTTTTCACTACTAGCATAACTTCTCTTTGATTTTTTTTTTTTTATTGATAATAACAATCATTTTGACATGAATAATAACGTTACTTATTTGTTAATATTCACAAAAACAAAGTAGGCTGCATTTGTTTTTATCTGACGTTTTGCTCATTTCGCTGGTTTGATAACCTCACTTATGGGCTTTGATTTAATTATTTAATAAAAACACTTTGTGCTGTTACAGTCAGCAGCCTTATTAGTTTATTATTATTTTAAAATAAATCTATTGAAATGTATTAACCTACAAATACAAAAAAAATAGTGATTTGTTCAATCCTACATCTACAAATATTTCACATTTTCACCAAAACAGCACAGCGGCCAGATATCACCTTTCTTGAGTTTAATGAGTTAAATAATATTTGGATTTGGAGGCTTGAGTTTCATTGAAAAGTGACAGTTTGCATTATAGACCTAGGTTAATAATAAATTATTATTGACCTAGGTTACCATGGTTACAAGCAAGCGGTAGTGAAAAACAATTTCTCATGTCAAATAAAGGGAAATAATAGTGGGTTCTTAGGCTAGTAGTGAAAAAAATATTTTATTCAATTTTGACGTTTTAAACTGTCATTATTAACTCCATAGCAACAACTGTAAGTAACATTTTATTCACAAGTGAATTAAAAAAATTTAAATCACTCTCACAAAATTTTAACTCACTCTACAACAAATAATGCATTTAAAATAACATCAAACACGAAAATAACACTCATCACAGTATTTATCAGATATTATCAGCCATTTTCATTATTTTTCACGGCACAAATGACAGACAATAAAGCATTTTAAATAAATGACTTATCGTCTATCAGCGACGATTGTCATATATAGCCTACTATAGTCTGGACGATATTACTTGGCGAGCTGAAGTAATAAAGGATTTCTCTGTGGTTACGGTAAAGGTATAAAAACCATAGGCGCGCCGGAAAAAAAAACAATTTAATAAATGTACAAACAGTACAGAAAATAATAATTTATTTATTACATTTAAAAAAAAAAATAATACAATGTCAAGTACGAAATGCAAATAAAATAAAATACATAATGAAATTATTCGTATAATAATCACATTGCATAATTTTTATAAGGGTTTTTTTTGTAATTTGTGTTCAAATCTTAGTCTTTAGGTTTAGATTATAATTACGAGCAGATTTTAGCTTATATTATAATGTACATTACAAGTTTACTACTAGCTACAAAATATAAATATTTGTCAATACGTTTACTTTACTAACATGTTATATGTAATATCTGAAATAAATATTCAAAAAATTGAATCATTTGTAGATTTCTTATTGCCAATAAGAAAATTTATGCACGCCTATGTGCAAAGAGAACTGCTTGAATATAAGTGTCATAAATCGTGTGGTTCGGAATGTTTTTCTATTGTGTTAGGCCATAAAAGGTCGCAAAATCACTATTTTACTTTTAACGCAGTGCGGTATCTAAGAAAAAGTATATTTTTAACATACCGCATCGTAGGAATTGTGAATCGACCTGCATTCCTAAGGCTTGCCAAGATAAATCGTCCAGACTATAACTGATTAGTTTTTTTGTTTGTCAAAATTAAATATTATAATGATTTTTATTACTATTTCGTCAAAATTGAATAAAATATTCTATAAACCACGTGAGCTAAGAATGTTTAATCACTCGCCCTTACGGGCTCGTGAGCTAAACTTTCTTCTCATGAATAAACATTATCTTAGCTCACTTGGAGTATAAATATCTATTATTCAATTTTGCCTTATAAAGTCTTGTTTATTTTCTTGAACACGGAGCATTAATGTTGTTATTTTATAAACAATTTTATTTTTTAAAAAAAATTATTTAGCCACAAGAAGAATAAGAATGTTACAATTTTGTAATATCGTATGTCTTTCATTGTTTGAATAAAATATTGTATGTCATATTCAGATGTTAACCTCTAAAAAAAAACAGTTTCAGACCTCAGATCACTATGGCTATAAGATAGATAACCGTAAGCATTAGCGACATTTCAAGATTTTGATTTCATTTATAAAAATTCTACGCTCAAATCTGAGAAGTTTATTAGGGCAAAATTGAATAAACAGTTGTATTACGCTCGCGGCAAAAAAGAATGTTTAACTCGCGGAGTAAAACGCTCGCACGCTTAAACCCACCGTTTATTAAACATTCATTTAACCCGCATGTATAATATATAACTATAAACGTCAAGTTTCATTCGCTAGTCATACTTTATTATACAAATACATTATTATTACTATTTGAAATGTATGTTGTAGAAATTCTTTCAGCCCGCAGTTAACAACATAAGAAATAACTGCGGAAGAGACAGTGTAAATGAAGAGCATATAAAGGAAGCTTGTTGTAAAATATTAGAAGAAGCAAAATCAATGTATTCTAATTGTCCTAGATCACGGGATAGTTCACCTTACGATTATAGTGATTCAGAAACTGGTAGTCTTGTTGACTACAAATTTGGCCGCCCAATTACTGGGGTAAGTACATTAATACTCCGCTCAAAACAATTAAAAGGTCAATATATAATTTTACTAGCTGACCCGTCCCGGCTTCGCACGGGTAAAGCTAGATTCACGATTAGCTACACATGTATCAGTAATTTTTCACATTTACTTCGGAGACATGCGCTGCGTAGGGAGCCGGCAACCTGTCTCGCATCGTACATGTAACAGGCTCCGCCCACTGCCCTCCCGATCCCCGCACTGCACCTAACAGCGCCCTTTTCTAGACATGTCTCGGGTACTTTTGCTTATGTACATATATGATGTAAAATATCTCTCCGACAAATATCGAAAATCTACTAACGGCTAAAACTTAACTTTAAATTTTCATCCCCTATTCACCCACTTCAAGTTTTATTTTCGCGACAAAAGGTAGCCTATGTGCTTCTCCAAGGCCTAATCTATCTCTATACCAAAATTCATTAAAATTGGTTCAGCGGGAGAAAGAGTCAGATGATTCTGTTTACTCTTTGTTCTTCTCTCTTACCCAACGATGACTTTATCTAACTGGTGGACACTTCACTTGAAGAGGACGGTTGCTGTATTGCCCACCACTTTACTGAGACGGAACACCCTTAAGCCTCATTTCCACCGAATGTCTTAATGCTTAATACATAAGGCTTAATGAATTATAACAATTCACTAGGTTACCATTTCCAGCTATTTTGTTTAGTGACAATTCAACAGAAATGTCATATCTTTTTTCCGAATTACTTGTTGTTTAGTAGACTGCCATTGCAGCAGCAATTCTTCTTTTTTTAATATGTTATACCTATACACAATTTTCTGTATTTATATCGATACCGAAAAATTAATTAAAAGTTAATAATTATAAAATAGACTGAGAGTTGACAGTTCAGGTTAGAATTTTTCAATCATTTGTTTTTACGCATTGCTCTTAGTTCTTACGCATTAAGCCTTATGCAAAGCTGGAAATGGTAGTAAACGTTGTCATATGATAAACATTTTTACGCATTGCGCTTAGTTATTAATTATTGCTCTTACGCATTAGGACAATCGGTGGAAATGAGGCTTTACGCTCACTATCACTAAACACTTAACACTTGATGATAGATATGAACATATTTTGGATGGATGGCACACACAATATTTTTATACTCCTAATTTTATTTACACATATTTATATTAATACTAACTTATAATTATTGATTACACTCTGGACACAAACTAAACTGTTACATAATTATATTGTAACCCAAATTACGCGTACTCGCGTACGCGCACCAGACTAAACCGCCGACTACATATTTGTCCTGTCTGAGTCTTTAATCTCGACTGCCTTAAAACAAAAGGGTTATCTCTTCAACAGGCATATCTGATGAAGGGTGCGAGGGTGTAGCATCCATAGCTAAATAACAAGACTGCACGTATCATAGGCAATAACTTATATGGTTAATTGTCAAAACAATAAATGTCTACGAGGTTGACATCTAGACTAAACAGATATATGAGAGAATAATGATTATTATTTCTAAACAGAATTTTGACTTACAAAGATAACAGAGTTAAAATGTAGTTATTGAAACTGTAATTTAGAAGTTTATAATAAAGTTTATTACTTGTTATTTCACCATGCTCACCTTGCTACAAAATGATGGATTCTCCATACAAATTTTCATCCCCTATTTCACCCCCTTCAAGTTTTATTTTCGCGTCAAAAGGTAGCCTATGTCATCAAAAATTGGTTCAGCGGTCTAGGCGTGAAAACGTAACAGACAGACAGACAAACAGAGTTACTTTCGCATTTATTATATTAGTCTGGATTAAAATCAAAGTGCTAACAATACATACCAGTGAACTGGATTACCCGAAAATGAAATGAAAAATCTGATGTGGCCAGCACATTACCTTCCGTCATTTCTATATGTTGTACAAATCCCATACCAAAAGTTCCTTGGAAAAGATTCTACATATCCAGTAAAACTGTAACACAAACATATACAAATTGACGGCAGGTAAAAATTGGCCTTATAATTGTTTTAAGTAGTGTATATACAGGGTGGTTGATTTTTTATTGTCCAGCTTATATTTTCTGAAATATTAAAGATAAAAAAAAAGTTAAATACAAAAGTTGTTTAATACAACTTGATCTATAATTCAGCATAAACAATTTTTTTCCAAGGCGTACTATTTTTTGGAAAAATGTTTAATTATGATTTTTTAAATGGAACACCTGTATATTTTGACAGAATATGATTCTTAATAAATTTCTCTTTACAATGGTGTGTAACACGTAAGGATTTACCTTTAAATTATGTCCTATAAAGCAAATAGAAATATGATAAAAGTAGGCTATGATATTCTATTGTTTATACCTGTAACATAGGAACATCGGCTACGTATAATTATATTACCGGTCTGTTGCAGAGAATTTTCTAAATTTTGGAAAGTATTTACGTAAGGCTGTCTTCTATCAGGATATAAATTTTGATACAGGATAGCAGCCCGGCGTTTATTATTATTTGATCTGTAAGAACAGCAAAGCATATCAACTTTTTCACTATTACTGTAACCGACGTTCATTTTTCTTGGTTAAATAAGAATCTTAACACTTTTCTCACTATTATAATCAGTATTATTAAACCTGTGACAGATGTTACTGGTATAAACAAGCCTACTTTTATCGTATTTCTATTTACTTTATTAGACATAATTTAAAGGTAAACCCTTACTTGTTATACATCATTGTAAAGAGAAATTTATGTAGAATTTTATTCCGTAAAAATATACAGGGTGTTCCATTTAAAAAATCAAAGTTAAATATTTGTCTGGAAAATTGGTAGGCCTTGGAAAAAAATTGTTTATGCTGAATTATAGATCAGGTTGTATTAAACAACTTTTGTATTTAACTTTTTTTTGTATCTTTAATATTGCAGAAGATATAAGCTGGATAATAAAAAATCAACCAGCCTGTATAGGGTCTCAAAAGTGTGCAATTTTTTTTTCAGAGCCCACTTTTCCGTAAACGCAAAGAATCGGACACAGATTCCGAGACCAGTCACACCATTCGTAAGAAAACCAAACCCAAAATAGGTTTAGAAATTCCCCCTTTAACTCGCTTGCCCGTTAAACGCGACGGCCCGAAGTGGAACCCAGATAGGGTCACCCAAAACACCTTATTCATCATGGGTGCTAAAGCCAATAAGGTTTTAGGGTTTGGCCAGACTCGTGGACGTTTATATGTTCGTCACCCTGATTTAGTCAGATATTCAGGCGATCAAGAAGATAAGGAATGGTTGGCACAACAATCACTAATGCCACCTACCGGTGGGAAGGCGTACTTAATGATACTAGACGATATAAAAGAGTTAGCACTTACCGATGAGTATAAAAACAACCCAAATTTGCAGCTACACGAATTAAAAGGATTTGAAGTACCGAATTTCATGCTGAACAAAATCAAACAATACATCGACAATTCCCGCACTGACAAAATATCGATAGATCTATTCGATTTTCACTCTCAAACGCCCCCTAGTGCAGCTTTAGATTCAGGCCCGTCTACACCATCCGACACATTCTCAAAGCAGTCTGAAAATCATTTTGTACAAATTCCTGAAGTTAGCCCGGGCTCAAACCATTCGTTCTTGTCAGGCGCGCTAACGCAGAGCCCTCTGTCGAATAGTAGGGTAACTATGAGTGTGTCGCCCCATCTATTAGTGAGTTTTCAGAACCAGCAACATAATAATGAAGGAGATAACAGTCAGAGTAATTTGTCGAATTTGTTAGCTACTCATATAAGTCATGAAGATCACGACCATGATTAAAAATTATAAAATGTTTTTGTTTATTTATTTTTATGCACGGACGTATCATAATTTGATAATTATACGCGAATTTCTTTGACATAAACGTCATTTTATATCCCGCCGGGCTATAATGAAATGTCAAATCAAATTATAACCTACAATATAAACAATTTAAACAGGCAACATGAAAAGTTTTTATTACAAATCGAATTTTTTTATGTTCTTTAATGAAAAATAATTTTGTAATACTAATAAACAAACAATAAACTGTTGTTCTCCGCTTTCATAGCAACACTAGATACTGGATGTACGAGGACAAATTCTTTTCAATACAATTTTTCTAACTCATAATTTGAAAATTTCCGTCCGTGCATAAAGGTTTGTATGTACCACGAGCGTAACTTGCTTTTATGGTGTGTTTTTATCCCTCGGCTTACGCCTCGGGCTCAAAATCCCACCGCAGGCCATAAAAGCCTCCTTACGCTCTTAATACATAAATAACTATTAGGTACTCTTTGTCACAGTTTAGAGTGCCTGTATTCTAATTTATTTTGTCTATGGTAAATGTAGAATACAGCTGGGTTCGATATATAGACGATAATATAACTAAAATGTTAATAATTTTTGTAATCGTAAGTATATCGAAAAAATTCTGTATTTTTTTAACGAATAGAAATAATTGTAATATTTAGATTTCTAGCCAAATGTAATTTTTAAATGTTATGTATCATGTATGTTAATAAAATAAAGATGTTGAAATTTCTTCCTTCTCTTAAGAGTTAAGTTGTTCTTCATATCGCGGATCTACCGTGAGTATTTTTTAACGTGAAACATTGGGTTTGTCATATCCATGGTTACGACTTGATATCTGATTGACAGCAATGTATTTGCCCGTTCCATTTAAAATGAAACATAGGGAACGAATCTGACAGAAGTATTATATTTAAATATTGTAAGAAATTTAGCCGAGTCAGAAAACCAAGGTGCACACTATATTATTTTTACAACTAATTTTAATTTAGAATGCAGGTATAATTATTTAAACAAAATTAACCTCTATTGACTTCTTATCAAATGTCAAATTCATTCCCTATGTTTCATTTTAAATGGAACGGGCAAATACATTGCTGTCAATAAAATGTCAAGTCGTAACCATGGATATGACAAACCCAATGTTTCACGTTAAAAAATACTCACGGTATAATAACAAGGTTGTAACTATGCAACTGCAAGTTTTTAATAATAGTATATAACAGGTGAGAAAAAGCGCGAGGCTGTGATGAAACTCCCACCGAGGTTATGTATACTATTTCATTCACAATCATCCTCATTTAAATCAATAAAATAAATAAATCAATGAGTAATAACCTCTAATTTTATTAATATTTTTGACTCTCTTAAAATTTGTTTAGCCTACTTAATTATAGGGATGTACGGTTATGTTGCTAGGCAACCCCTACATAAACATTTCCAACCCAAGATATGGAAGTGAAATCTGTTATTTCCAACCCAAGAGATTTTCATTAAAGTTAGGAATGACAATTACTCAAATAACACCAATCAGAAAATTTTGAAATTTTATATACCCATTCTATACTAATGTGGGAAGAGTTCATTAGTTTTTAGTGTATATCGGATATCCGGTAATATCACTTACACAAGCTTTTAATAGTTTTTCTTAAAAAAAATAGATTGAATATAATTTTTCAGCAACTTTTACTAATAAAAATTGAATATAACATCTTCAACTTTACGAAAATGGTATTTAGTAAATAACTTTAATTATAAAATAATTTAATTTTGAAGATCATCTTGCCTATGTGTCAAACAAAAACATAATATTTTAATAACAATTTTGACATATTTAAACAAATGTCACTGTCAGGAAGCAATTATATTAAAATTAATAACGAAACCGTGTTAAGGAGATTGTATTGATTCTAATGAAATTAAGGTTTGTAAAAATAATATATTTTCCATCATACATAAATATAAAATGTACAAGAAGATCCAATTTAGGTTTGCTATGTTTGCAGCACTATAAATCAAACAGCTGACAATAAGCACGAGTTATTAAAGTGTCAAATATTAGTTTATAACTACACATTAACGAAATGGATCATGTAAAGCAATAGATATATGCAAAGGAACTTAATATAGTTTGCAGGATTAGTAAATATGTAGTTATGTATTTAAATTAATAAAAATTAAATAGCGGGAGGTACTGTGTTGACCACATCAGATTTTTGTACATTATCTTGCATATGCGTCAAACAAAAACAATACTTTACTAAAAATTTGGACATATTTAAACAAATGTCACTGGCAAGAAGCAATTACCTTAAAATTAATAATGAAACCGTGTTAAGGAGATTGTATTGTATACATAAATATTATAATATGTATTATTGATTTGCTTCTTTGTCTTCTAAGGTACGGCTCTTAAAAGACTTTGTGTAAAGACACTAGTACTATTTTGTATTTTTCTATTAGTTTTGTCAATATTTGTGAAATTTATTTTGTGTATGATATATTTGTTAAATGCAAAATAAAGTTGAACATAATAATTACTTTAATTATACTGCGTGTTAAATACCCAGCGGGAGGCGACATCACATTTTTTTATTTAAAAATTTCCCTACTGTCTTCTAGATGTCTCTACATCCGTACGCCAGTCCTCCGAGTAGCTCACTACCTATACCGATTCTTCATTCTCCCCACTTCACTAAGTTCCCCTACTAGGCACTAGATGCCACTCCCACTTCCCCCACTACAGTTCCCTGCCGTACCATCCATTACCCCTACTTTTTCCCACTGTTTCTTTCTCTTTCTTGCAGATGCCTCCACGATCCCCACTCCCTTCCACAACCGTTCTCCTTTAAACCCCCGCTGCGCGCGCACGAGTGATGGCGGCCCTCGTCGACATTCCCCGAGGGTTGCCGACAGTTGGCGAGTCCGCCCGAGCGCTTTAACCTGCAGCCATAGTCAGTTTCGTGTTGCTAGTGCGGTAGATACGACCGGGTTGTACCCGGCAAGTGAACTTAGTGTAGTAGTCGTAGTGCAGTATAGCGAGATGGAAAGCAACCAGGACATAGTAGCTAGTGCGTCGCCTGCTGAGGTGCCCAACGATCCTGGGTAAGGACGAACCCTCCCGCCAATACGGGGAGTAATGTACATGAAGTGTTTCAGGGTAGATCACTGTTTGTGTACGGTAGAAAGATCCTGAAGGGTTTTGAGGTTTAATTGTATTTTACAAGTACCGGTATGGCCCAAGCTCACCCGAACCCTATGTGCAATATTGAACCCCAAATTTACAAGATTTTAATGTCCTGGCAAAATTTATTTGTATTTTAACAGCGCAGGTTAATTGGAACACTATACACACCACAAAATAATAGTTTTAATTGTATTTTACAAGTACCGGTAGAGCCTAAGCTCATCTGAACCCTATATGCAATATTGAACCCCAAAATTTAATGTTTATGTTCTAAACACGGCAGGATTTTAGTGTCCTGACAAAATATATTTGTATTTTAACAGCGCAGGTTTATTGAAACACTATACACACCACAAAAAATAGTTTTAATTGTATTTTACAAGTACAGGTAGAGCCTAAACTCATCTGAACCCTATATGCAAAATTGAACCCCAAAATTTAATGTTTATGTTCTATACACAGCAGGATTTTAATGTCCTGATAAAATATATTTGTATTTTAACAGCGCAGGTTTATTGAAACACTATACACACCACAAAATAATAGTGTTTTAATTGTATTTTACAGGTACCGGTAGAGCCTAAACTCATCTGAACCCTATATGCAATATTGAACCCCAAAATTTAATGTTTATGTTCTAAACACGGCAGGATTTTAGTGTCCTGACAAAATGTATTTGTATTTTAACAGAGCAGGTTTATTGAAACACTATACACACCACAAAATAATAGTGTTTTAATTGTATTTTACCGGTACCGGTAGAGCCTAAACTCATCTGAACCCTATATGCAATATTGAACCCCAAAATTTAATGTTTATGTTCTAAACACGGCAGGATTTTAGTGTCCTGACAAAATGTATTTGTATTTTAACAGAGCAGGTTTATTGAAACACTATACACACCACAAAATAATAGTGTTTTAATTGTATTTTACCGGTACCGGTAGAGCCTAAGCTCATATGAACCCTATATGCAATATTGAACCCCAAAATTTAATGTTTATGTTCTATACACAGCAGGATTTTAGTGTCCTGACAAAATATATTTGTATTTTAACAGCGCAGGTTTATTGAAACACTATACACACCACAAAATAATAGTGTTTTAATTGTATTTTACAGGTACCGGTAGAGCCTAAACTCATCTGAACCCTATATGCAATATTGAACCCCAAAATTTAATGTTTATGTTCTATACACAGCAGGATTTTAGTGTCCTGACAAAATATATTTGTATTTTAACAGCGCAGGTTTATTGAAACACTATACACACCACAAAATAATAGTGTTTTAATTGTATTTTACAGGTACCGGTAGAGCCTAAACTCATCTGAACCCTATATGCAATATTGAACCCCAAAATTTAATGTTTATGTTCTATACACAGCAGGATTTTAGTGTCCTGACAAAATTTATTTGTATTTTAACAGCGCAGGTTTATTAAAACACTATACACACCACAAAATAATAGTGTTTTAATTGTATTTTACAGGTACCGGTAGAGCCTAAGCTCATCTGAACCCTATATGCAAAATTGAACCCCAAAATTTAATGTTTATGTTCTAAACACAGCAGGATTTTAGTGCCCTGACAAAATTTATTTGTATTTTAACAGCGCAGGTTAATTGAAACACTATACACACAACAAAATAATAGTTTTAATTGTATTTTACAAGTACCGGTAGAGCCTAAGCTCATCTGAACCCTATATGCAAAATTGAACCTCAAAATTTAATGTTTATGTTCTATACACAGCAGGATTTTAGTGTCCTGACAAAATTTGTTTGTATTTTAACAGCGCAGGTTGATTGAAACACTATACACATCACAAAATAATAGTTTTAATTGTATTTTACAAGTACCGGTAGAGCCTAAGCTCATCTGAACCTTATGTGCAATATTGAACCCCAAAATTTAATGTTTATGTTCTAAACACGGCAGGATTTTAGTGTCCTGACAAAATTTATTTGTATTTTAATAGCGCAGGTTTATTGAAATACTATACACAATAAACCACAAAATAATAATGTTTTTATATTTCTGCCGGGTATCCTGACAAAATTTACTTGTATTGTAGTGGTTCAGGATGGGAACTATAAACAATATTGCACCGCAAGAATTATGTATCGATGCACCGCTTATAGCTTATAGTCAAATTTTAACTTTTGGTTAAATTGATAATATCGTAGCGTAACGAAACGTCAAATGAGTTGTTTAATACAGAGTGATCAAATAACAAAAAATTACTTACAAAAATTTACTTCCTGTTGGCAGTGACATTTTTAATTCTTACATTATCCATAAGCAATAATCCTCGCAATAATCTAAAGCATTTCAATCTCTCAAAATCCTATTAGCTTTCAGGTCACTGCTCTGACATAACCTATTTGTATTTATTGTCAAAATGACATATCACATGGTATTTCTTCTTTCACCTAGTGTTGTGTAAACTGTGGAAAAAAAAATATCCCCAGAAATTCTGGGGATCTTTACAGAATTGTATTGCCAACTGTATCATATTTTTTTGATCGCCCTGTATAAGCGGTGCAACTCGAATTCTGAATAAATGTAAGTAAAACCGAAATTATTTTCCTGCTGAAATCCTTACAAAAAATACTTGCATTTTACCAGCGCATGAACGGCTAAAATTTATCCGATATTATAAGTAATATTGCAGCATAAAATTCAATGTTTACGTCCTATTAACTTGTATTTTATCGGTTAATATATATTCGATCATTATACATAAAGCAGGATAAAATATATACAAAGCAGGAAATGTTTTCTTTCAGGAATTTCTTGTAGGGAGGTCTAAATTAAGGATACGATTATCTCTATAAATTTATTATTTTCTTGCCGAATGTCTCGGCAAGATTTACTTGTATTTTAACCGTGCAGAAAGAGCCAGGTGCCATAATATTTACTTGTATTTTACGAGAGCAGGAAGGGCTAAATTTTATCCGAACACTATGGACAATATTGCAGGACAACATGTACAGTTTAAGTTTTGTATAAATGTATGCAAAGCAGGAATTATATTGCCGACGGGTGGCCTGCCAAGATTTTCTTGTATTTTAATAGTGCAGGTCGTGATAGGGTTGATGAAGGGTGTTTAATGTAGCAGTACAATGAGTATGAATTGAAGATATAAACACGAGATCACGAGAAAAAAATCCCAATAAATATTGGTACTATAACACTTCTTAACAGAGATACTGTGGATTTATCTTGTGCAACGTATACTGAAGAAAATAGCTTATGTCATTATTTATTTCATTTGACTTAATTGTAGCTTAATTCATTAAATATTCCAAACATTTCATGGGGTCCCGTGGCCGCGTGCCTGAGTGTCTGATCGCGAACCTGGGGGAACCGGGTTCGATCCGGACAGACGCCAAATATTTTCCAATTTTAAAATGACGCAAAAGTGACCCCTGTGGTGCACTCTCCACACCAGCTATGAGTGCCCGTGAGGTGACGCCTGGTAAGCGCCCACACGGTAAAATATATCGTCATCATTACCGATGTCTACATGTGTTGTAGATACTGGCACACCCAGAAATGGGTAATATGCCGTGATGATATATTTATTTATTTTTATTTATACATTGCAAGCCGATATTTAATTGTTATACCTGTCATGTAATATTATTAAAATATTTCTAATTCAAAAAATATGTTATGACCAGCACAAGATCTCTCGCTATTTGCGTATTCCGTATATATTTCTTTATCTTTAACTCCATAGAAGATATAATAAAAATTTTAAAGGTATCGGATAGATTTTTATATTCTTTGATATTTGTAATGGCTTTAATTTTGAAAATTTGATGAAAGATTATTTTTATAATTAGGTATTATTTATGGTCCAATAAAAAACTAATCTACTATATCTTGTTTTTTTTTTTTTATTGCCTCTGTATCTCTATTAGCAAGTGTTACGGCACCAATGTTTATTGGGATTTTTTTCTCGTTTTGTATCTACAATTCATACTCCGAAGTCATGAACTGTTACATCAAACACCCTGTATATAATCAAATAAAGGCTAGTATACCCAAATCATTCAAGCAGCCAATGCAGGTCATTAATAAAAATTGAATAAAAGAAACTAGATGTGTGACGTCATGTACTGCTACGTTTGCAGAGGTTTTAGAATCTTTATGAAAGGAGTTATACAGATTGCAATCTGTATTATCGACATGCTAATGAACTGTCACGTCTACAAAATAAATATTATTTTAGTCACTGTTTATTTCTATGTAAATTATTTTATAATACTAAACTTATTTATACTTATGTATGCCAATAAATGCCGAATTTCAAAGAAATATACCGAATTCTTCTCATTGATTAGAAGTGCTACCTTTGGCAGATTCACAGATTTTGTATTTGCTTTAACGGTCAAGTTGCGTTGTTGCATTGCGTTTACAATTACTTTATTATAAATAGGCCTTTACAACGCACAAAAAAGTTTCAAACACGATACAAATATTTTTCAAATTGTCAAATAACTTTGACAGTATAAACATACAAATTATCAATGTTGCCAACTATAGCAACAATTAAACGAATAATATGACGTTGACGTACATTATTTATATATTATTCATGTCATATACGATAAGTAATGAACTTTACTATTCATCTTAATAATAATTATATAAGGCTATACACTTTTTGACGGTTAAAAATGATTGAAATTTTATTTCATTTTTCACTATTAGTGATTTTAATGCATTAAGGTTTTTACACTAAGTGATGACGTGCATTGGCTGCTTGAATGATTTGGGTATATCATCACCGGGCGTTTTGACAGCCCGGCGGACAATAAAATAAACAATTTTAATGCAGTTGTGCGTAATAGTTATTTACATATAGAGGGTCAAAAGAAAAGGTTTACGCCTGCGGACGAAATTTGAAGCCCGACGCGTAGCGTAGGGCTTTTATTCGTCCAAGGGTGTAAACTTCTTTCGGCTCGAGGTATGTACAATATTTTACGCACAACTGCAATCAAATTAAATGTTTTTAAATAATTTTTTAAATACATTTAAAGCTCGTTGCTATATAAAAATATTACGTGGCCAGATGGCCATGTCACAAAACAATAAGGCGATGCGTTGCA
Organism: Ophonus ardosiacus; assembly: GCA_943142095.1. Lineage (NCBI taxonomy): Eukaryota > Metazoa > Arthropoda > Insecta > Coleoptera > Carabidae > Ophonus > Ophonus ardosiacus. The sequence continues at coordinate 25,018,624 of OW964839.1, forward strand.
TTGCTAACTATTTGGTTATATGAATATTTTTTTAAATGTCAAACTTGGCGACTTGAGACAATTTCTGAAGTAATTCCTTAAGCAATTCTAATGAAATCTAGTGAAAATTTAGCGGAACTAATATCATTTTTTAAAAATATGAGTCTTGATTACATATCCAATTGTATTTTTGATGTTTTGTTTACCAGTAAGCGGGCTCTTTCTGTATTTTACGGCCCGCATAAGCTACATTACCGCCCGCAGGGTGTAATCTTTCAGTTTCCGCCATGGTAACTACGATGTAAACAAACAATTTTAAAGTAGATGTGCGTAAAATATTAATTGTACTTTACCTGTACAGTCCGAAACACAATTAAACCCAAAAAAAATATTAATGTTATAATTGAATACCTATTCATCAACTTCGGGAATAATATACCAAAAAAATGTATAATTTACTAATGAAAAATTCCTGCCCTATAGCAGGAATACGTTAAGAAGCTTTACTTATATATTTTATTTTGCAGGAAAATGTTTATTGGAGGTCTTAGCTGGCAGACAAGTCCAGGTATGTTACACTTCAATTCATAAACGTTTATATGTTAGTGTGTAGCGTTATGTAAACACTGAAAATTGGAGGGGGAAAAATACTTCACTCTCATTGGCCAGCCGACGGAGAAAGCAAAATGTATTATATTATTCATAAATGAAAGATGATTTCAAAATATGTGTTATTATTTTTATAATAAATGTTTACTATAAAAATATCTGATTATTTTTTCAAAGTGTTATAAATAATCGTAAAATGTTGTGATTTATAATATAACCTTTGTACTTAAGATATTCAAAACACAAAACAAATACAACAGTGTTGATTATTTCAATTAAAAATGTTCAGTATCTTCGTAAAATTTTACTATTTATTATGTGGTACTTATTCCGGTATCTATGTAAACAAATACAAAAACAAAAATGTAATTTGAAGTACAAGGTTTTGATTTGTCTATATAATTATCCACAACTTTGAACTTTAAATGTCATACTTATTGCAATTTATTGAGTGTAAACAATAAAAGCTCTTTTAAGCGAACACCGACGGGCGCCCAAATTTGTCCGTTTAAGATAAAAGAAAGGATGCACCTATACTATATATAAAGCGAAATTCAAATAAATTGTTCCTGTACTGTAGAGCAATTAATTTTTTTAAAAAATCATCACAAAAAAAAAATCTGTTGTGGCCAGCGCAATACCTCTCGCCATTTCCATTTTATGTTATACCGTGAGTATTTTTACCTCTCGCTAAGAGAGGTATTGGATTCATGCTATAATTCACATATCCAGATTTTATTGAATAAGCACGATTTAAGGTCCCTAGAATCCGATTATAACATTTTTAAAATGATGTCTGTATGTGTGTGTGTGTGTGTGTGTGTGTGTGTGTGTGTGTGTGTGTGTGTGGTGTGTGTGTGGATGTGTGTATATGTGTGTGTGTATGTCTGGATGTTGTAGACACGATTCCTCAAAAACTATAAGACTTAAAAAATATTTAACTGCAGTTTCCTCAATCTGACATTCCTGAGAAGAGCTGAAAAGTTTTTGATAACAATTGAACAACCTGAAGTAGTAGTTTCTTAGAAAAATTGTCCATCTAATACACTTAAAAATTTTATTATATCTTGCATAGATTTAGAGATAAAGACACTATAATTTATAGAGTACACTAATCGCAGAGGCTAAGGCACTAAGGAAACCAGTTGACAAATTCCAATGTTTATAACATGACACATGTCATTGTAAAATATCAACAGTTTTAGTGACATTCTGATAGCTTTTTCTGGGAAGTATATTTAATTTTTCTTATTATTTTATTAATTAAATATTTGAAATTATAGATAAAATTGTGGTAAAATGCATATATCCATCAGAAATACCGCCAATCTGGTTAATGAATTGGAACAATCTCTGACATTTAGAAACTTCCTCATACAATGAAAAATATATATAATTAGAATTATATGTGTGCAGAAGACATGTTAAATACAATAAAAAACAATATTTGGGTAAAGTTCTGTAATATATTGTTATAAAACGACGGTTCGAAAGCGAAGTGCAGTACAATACTTATATAGCCTAATATGGAAATGGCGAGAGGTCTTGTGCTGGCCACAACAGATTTTTTAATGTGAAATATTGAGTTTGTCATATCCATGGTTACGACTTGATATTTGATTGACAGATATGTATTTGCCCGTTCCATTTAAAATGAAACATAGGGAACGAATCTGACAGAATTATTATATATAAATATTGTAAGAAATTTAGCGGAGACAGAAAACCACTCGAGAGAACTAAACATATTTCGGGCACAAGGTGTACCACAGTATTTTTGCTACATCTAAATTTAATTTTTAGAAAACAGCTATAATTATTTAAACAAAATTAACCTCTAATGACATCTTGTCAATATGACAGATAACCATTGAATTTTCCTATAAGTTATGATTTGACATATGTTTGACAGCAATGTATTTGTCTGTCTCATTTAAAATGACACATGGAGAATGAATTTGACAGAAGTATTATATTTAAATATTGTAAGAAATTTAGCCGAGTCAGAAAACCACTCGGGCACAAGGTGCACACTATATTTTTTCTACTACTAATTTTAATTTAGAATGCAGGTATAATTATTTAAACAAAATTAACCTCTATTGGGGTTCCGTGGCCGCGTGCCTGAGTGTCTGGTCGCGAACCCGGAGAACTGGGTTCGATCCCGACAAACGCCAAATATTTCCAATTTTAAATGGCACAAAAGTGACTTCTGTGGTGCACTTTCCACACCAGCTATGAGTGCCCGTGAGGTGACGCCTGGTAAGCGCCCTCACTGGCACACCCAGATGGGTAATATGCCGTGATGATATATTATTATTATTAACCTGTATTGACGTCTTATCAAATGTCAAATTCGTTCCCTATGTTTCATTCAATCAAATGTCAAGTCGCAACCATGGATATGACAAACCCAATGTTTCACGTTAAAAAATACTCACGGTATGTGAGGTAGAGAAGCGTAACGAAGTGAAGATAGCGCGCAGCTAAGACAATATGTTCCAAACAAACTTAAAAACTTTCAAAGATTGTAAATCCCTTTCAATAATATTTACCTACAACAAACTTTCTTTTTCAACCATGTCGGTGCATCGAAGCATCATCGCTGTCATCTGCCATACCTTGAAATTAGTCTTGCATGTCAGTAATTGCATAGTAAAGGCACAGGAAGAAACTAAGAGAAGGACAATCGCGCGCTGTTAGAAAGAGATGCAGCTAAAAAGAGATGGAGACATACGGAGAGGGGATACGTGCATGAGCGATTGCAGACAAAAACTCCTAGCGTAATCAGACTACATGAAAAGAAAATATAAGGAAGAAAAATAGATTAATACTGATTATAAGACAGTACAGCCCATAAAATTTGTCTAAAGAATTAATAGTAAGAGTAAAATGAGGATCAGCAAACAGTGGCGTCTTCTCCCTGCAAGCAAGGCAAGCAGTGCTTGCCTTTATATTTTTGTTACTTTTAATATATTTTTACAATTATATTTTATATTTAGAACTTTAATATAGCAAAATTTAAAAGCAAAGACACAAATGTATTTGCTGTTGCCTACCGCACCGTTAATCTAATTCTATCACTGGGATACGTACTATTACGATCTTACCATGTTGTACAAAACGTGCTGGTAAGCAGAACTTCGAGTGCTTACACCGCCTATACCTACACTATACCGAACATTGCCGAACATGTAGCCTTCTATACTGAAAATATTTCGCTGTTTAGGTTCATCTGCAAGCAGTTTTTATATTGCTTCCATGAACAAAATTTAAGTGAAATAGATAGTAAATGTTAAAATAGGATACGAATAAAAGTAAAATTTATTTATAAGGTATCTATATTTTATATTTCTACATTTATTTTGTTTCAATTAAATTTTGAAAATAATAATACTCCTTATATTTTTATACAGAATGGATAACATTTGTGCAATAATAATAAAAAAATTACAAGAAAAGCCATTTGGCAATTTTGAAGAAAAAAAACCTTTTTTGCAAATGGCAGACCAGTTCCTCCTATGAACTTATTAACAACAACTGTTAAACATATAACAAGGCATTTTAATACCGATTTATATGACAAACATGTTTATTATTTAATAAAGAAAAATCAGTATGGAACGATATTAAACGAGGCTTTTGCGACTTAAATAATATACATACGCAATATCACGTCAAGTCTGTGATCTGGCAATTTTTGTTTTTCTCATATGAAAGGGGAAAAACATGCATTTGCACATCCCTTCGAAACATGTAAGTCAATTATAAGGCATTTGACCTTGAATGAAAAAAAAAAATTCGCCTGCGGCGCATTTTTTTTTTATACCTTACCTACGCCATTGCTGCTTGCCTTCTTATAAATTGCACGAGACGCCGCTGTCAGCAAACATAAATGAGTCGGTTTTCTATTTTTTAAAAAGTATCTTAAATGAAAGTTTATAGAATATTTTTCATAGGCTGTGTCCGATGTCGCATTTTGGCATTTAGTATTTAGTATTTATGTGGCTGAGGCGAAAGAAGTGTGCCTGGATAGGAATGTGTGGCGAAGGATGATTGTTTCGTAACTATTGTGGTGTGAAGATGTATGGTTAGTAAGAATGTTTTATGAGAATGGAGAGACAGCTGAACTTTTATGTGGACGAGGTGAAGTATGTTCGTACAGGAATGTGTGGCGAAGGATGATTTTTGTGTAACTATTATTGTGGTCCGGATGCGGTTATTCGCTACCGAAAATCGGTCACTTTAATATGTTCTTATGTATGAATGCTATGATGATTGTGAACTCTTATCCCTTTTCTTATTGTTACTATTGTTTTCGGGTTTTTGCTAACCCACTAAGTGGGACACGCGTGATTTTATGTATGTATGTACATAAATACAACTCCGAATGGCACGCTAATGACATCCATTAGTTTGTATGGCAACACTTTAGAACAACAATAATCAATTATACAATTCGATTCAATTTGATGCTTGAGAGTAAATGTTAATATTATATTTTATAAAATAGAAGCTAAGAAGCTATTCTTCAACAGTAAATTTGACGTTTTGTACAAATTATAGCAATGAACATGATTTGTTTAATTTGTGCGCGTCAACTTCAAGGCATAGTGTGCTCCTCCAAAACCCTAAAATCTAATTCCTAAAATCCTAAATAATCACTAGATTTAGGGCATATAAATACAAGATTTAGATATTAGAGTGATAAAAGTGCAACATCAGATACAGTCTAAAAAAATTTGAATAATTAATTGCAAAATATGCAATGAAACACAAACTCCACGTCAAATAAGAATGAAACCTGACATACACTTCACAAACTGTGCGATACCAATGTAATAATATGAATTCAATGAAAAACAAGTAAAACGTGAAACTGTAAGGTTGTGTCCGATGTTGCACTTTTATCAGCTATAATATCCCGAGGACATTGATAATTACGAAATAATTTTATGACAGTTACCGAAAGCGCGTTGCTTGGTAACAGCCCGACGCCGAAGGCGGAGGTGGTGTTACCTAAAAGCAACGAGCTTGAGGAAGTGTGATAAAATTATAAGTATTTATCAATGATCGAGGGGTATTCGGTGAGAATTTTTTTTTGCAATTTTAACATTAAATTTGCCTAAAATTTGTATTTGACAGAATTTTTGTATCTAACATAGCCCAGTAGATGTCACTAGTAGCTATGAACGTGAATGTGGCTATGAATATGTTCAGTGTGAAGTGTGCAATGAGAATGAGACCACTTTGAGTGAGACCAAAGAGAAGAAGATAAGACATACAAAAGACTATAAATATTCTCCACATTTAGTTTTTATTTAATACAGTATTTTTTGATGTGTTCTCTTCTATAATTTTGTTGATTAAATCGTCATTTTCATTGACACCGTGAAAATGACATTTCCAAATTAAAACAATTATTCTTTAATTATATGTCAAAAAGTGTTTGTTACTTAGCAACTTAGTGACATAAGTGATAATTGTCTTAGGATAATTATCAGTGTAAGTTTGTTTTGATTGGTTACTTTCGCACACGTGGTCAGCAATAAAGGGATTCAATTGGATAATTTTTTAACCAAAAAATTTTCTAAATCCCAAATTTATATGCCCTAAATAACGTCATTATTTAGGATTTCAGGAATTAGATTTTAGGGTTTTACAGGAGCACACTATGCCTTGAAGTTGACGCGCACTAATTAAACAAATCATGTTAGTTGTTTTAATTTGTACAAAACGTCAAATTTACTGTCAAAGAATAGCTTCTTAGCTTCTATTTTATGAAATATAATATTAACATTTACTCTCAAACATGAAATTGAATCGAATTGTATAATTAATTTTTGTTGTTCTAAAGTGTTGCCATACAAACCAATGAATGTCATTAGTGTTTCATTCGGAGTTGTATTTATGTGAAGAAGACCTAAATCCTAAAACCTAAATGCCAAAATGCGACAACGGGCACAACATAAGTTTCATTTTCGATGAAGCTCCGTGTATACTCATAAACTAAGTTCAGCGCGTAAGCAGACTCATAAACTAAGTTCAGCGCGTAAGCAGTTTTGGTTAATCTGCTAATGTTCCAGTAGATCGCTCGCTTGTGCTACCCTCTGAAGACATTAGGGTCAGATATAAGATATTTCCTATCGTCACGCTTCTACCCTTGATATACACACCCCTATAAGGCCTTATCTACGCAAGTTATAGGCAGCCGACATTGATTTTTCCTAAGTATAGCGGCGCTTTGGGGTTCATTATTATTTATTAATCGAACGTTTAGGTTAGTTTTATTTTAATAAATAAATACATGATGATGCCTTTTTTCACCCGTTATTGGATGTGCCAATCCGATTCTGGCTTCCTTTAAAGTGATACAAGTAAACAATTTTTAATAGTCGATAAAAATTAATACAATACACTGCGTACAATCTATACGGAACTGTGTTGAATTTCTAACCCTAAATTATGTAAACAAACACCAAACAACAAATTATATATTTCTACAATGTTTGGGTATTAATAACGAGATTTATTTTTTCCGGCTTCCCTGTAAATTTGACAACATTGCAGGCTATGTCATATTAATTTGTCTAGAGATGCACTCGATTTCGAGCTTTGGCCCGGCCCGGCCCGAAGCCCGCCTCGATTTCGAGTCGATCATCGAGCCGGGCCGAAGATATTTTTTATCGGGCCGAATCGAGCTAATCATTTTCAAAAATCGAGGCGAGTCGGACTTTTGATTTTGACCCGAAAAATCTTATAGTTCAATCAAATGCACAGTTTCCGTAATATTTTAATAAAAAATGAATGAAGTTAAAAAGGATCAAAATGATTTAATAACAACAAACTTCACATATTAATAAATAAAAATGTATTATTTTACTTCAAGAATTCAAGGTTGTTCATTAAAGCATAATAATTATATTGTGATGTTGCTATTATTATTGTTATTATACCATAATGATTTCTTGTCCTATTTTTGAGCAGAAACAAAGTTAGATAAAAAATCCTTATGTAAATTATATTTTTTTATATAAGATTTGTGAAAAAGTTGTTTAAATTTTCGAACGGCTTTGGTAAACAAAGTGTTAAATACACGTAGGTCTGTAATTTTTATAACAAACTTACACTAGAAGGTCTCTTTTTTAACTACTTATGTTAACTAAAGTTGAAAGTTATAAGAATGTTGAGGTTTTTTATAAGTTTGACACGAAAAAAGTTAAACATTTCGCTTTAACATAAAAATCAACATTAGGAATGCCGGATGTACCCAATTTCGAGCTTTGGCAAGGCCCGGCCCGATTTCGAGTCAATTTTCGAGCCGGGCTAGTTAATTTTTTTGTCGAGTCGATCTTCGAGTCGGGCCGGTAATTTTTATTTTCGGGCCGAGTCGATCCAAACCTCAAAGCCCGGCCCGGCCCGGCCCGAATGCATCTCTAAATTTGTCATCTTCCCTCCACCCACTGTTAAAATTTCAAGATAATTAGGCAAACCGTTCGGCAGTAGCCTTTGATTGAAGTTAACTACTTTCTCGTACTCCGACCGAATTATTTTAGTGTCAATATGAAATTCTGTGTGAAACTTAAAAAATCCGCTACAGAAATGTACGAATTGTTGAAGAATGTTCATGGTGATGAGGGTCTATCTAGTACTCAAGTTTTCGAGCAGTTTATAAGATTTAAAGAAAGAAGAAAAGAGGTCGGAGACGATTAGCGCCTCGGCCGGCACTGACATTGTTTTTTTTTTTCGAAATGCGATTGATTGTTCACATGGATTGGGTGCCTGAGGGGCATTTCCTTAACCAAGCATATTACAAGAAGGTTTTGATAACCCTTCATGCACGGGTGAAAAGAAAAAGGGCTGAAAGGCCCTGCCCGGCAAGACATTTTTGACGAAATACAAAATCACCGTGTTGGTACATCAACCGTACTTGACCTAGTGCCATGTGACTTGCTTTTATTCCCAAATTGTAATTCTGCGTTAAAAGGCACCAATTCGGGGCCGAGATGTAGTTATAAAAAAGCGGTAGAGCTTATGAACAACCTAACAAAAAAGGCCTGCAGGCATTGCTTCCAACAATGGAATATTCGCATCGGGCGGTGTAGGGTTCGGGGAGGAGAGTACATTGAAGGTGGCAATATTTGTTTTGTGTAATTTTATACATTGTCAATGTTCTAAGATCAATCTTGTTATTTTGTAGCCACACTTCATATATGTATGAATTATAAATAAATAATAACAATATATGCATTGGAGAATGAATATAGGCAGAGAATCCCTCACAAAAAGTAAATTATGTGACTTACCAGTTGATGGAAAGTTTCTCTGGTCCTTATGGCTCTGTTTAACGACACATTTACATGAATTTTATTGTATTTTACATTAAATATCACTTTGTAAATCACCATTTATAAGTACACAAAGATATACGTCCATGCTCTTCTGTATACCACACCATACTGTTGTAGTGCGTGCCGTGTGCAAAATTAAACTTGTTTCAGAAGGCATAGACTACGCTGATCGTTGTAAATCAATATATTTTATTTTCAGATATATAGTAAAATTAAATATATTTATAAAAATACATTAAATTTTGTAAATCGGCCCTTAGATTTTTAATTATATTGCACATTTGCATTACATGTTGTATGACAAATATTGCAAAAAAGTTTTAGAGATAGAGACTCATAAATATATAAAATAATCCGTTACAATCGAATAATGTTACTACTAAGTTTATATCTCTACCTACTTTTGAATTATTGCCCCAAAAGTCAATATACCCCATATTTAGATAAAAACTTCAAAATTTTCAAAAATCTAATTTTTATGTTTCTATATACTTCTCAACGCGCTGATTCCAGATTTTGAAACCGCAGATCGATATCTCTTTTCGTTCTCGAGACATTTAGATTCAAAGTTTTGCTCAAAACTGCCCATTTTTGGGTAATAACCCAAAAATGGGTCGAGATATTAATTTGGCGACAACACCAATCGATTCTAAGGGCAAAATTACATAAGTACACCAATTTTCATAATTTTTGAACACCGCATACAATCTCTAAAGCAAAATAACTGAAAATGGCCAAAAATCGCAAAAATCTAAGGTGTACCCCTTACGATTTTTTCAGAATTTGGCCATTTTCGGGGATTTTCAAACTTTTATTCATAAAAAATGAACCGGTTAGTCAAAAATTATGAAAATTGGTATACTTATGTATTTTTGTCCGTAGAATCGAATGGTGATGTCGCCAAATTCGTATTTCGGCCCATTTTTGGGTTAATAGCCAAAAATGGGCAGTTTTATGCAAAACTTTGAATCTAAATATCTCGAGAACTAAAAGAGATATCGACCTGCGGTCTCAAAATTTAAAATCATTGCGAAGTATCTAGATACATGAAAATTAGATTTTTGAAATTTGTGAGGTTTTTATGTGAATATGGAGTATATTGACTTTTGGGGCAATAATTCAAAACTAGATAGAGATCTAGCCCAAAAATGGGTAATTTTGAGAAAATATTTGAGGATGAATATCACCAAAACAAGAGATATCGACCTGCGTTTTCATGATTTGAAATCAGTGCATTGGGAAGTACGAGACACATGAAATTGGATTTTTAAATATTTTCAACTTTTTAATCAAATGGTATTTATGACTTTTTGGGTAAAGACTTAAAAATGAGACCAGTAATGAACTTGGTAGTAATATTAGTCAATTTTAAAAACAATTTTAGATATGTAACTATACCAATTTTTATGAGTAAGAGAACAGCCCTCGTGTTTTTTACCTCTCGCTAAAAGAGGTATTGGATTATCTACTTTTTCGCGCATGAGCGGCAAAGTGACATTTTACGTGGACAAAATCGAGCGCAAATGCCTACTTTGTATATAAACTGTAGAAAAAATAATTTAAACGTCTACCAAAACGTCGATTTGATTGAGATTTCGAGTAATTGTTAACACCTGAAACCCCTCATACATTTATTTATTAATTAGGTTAGGAATCTATTAAAATTCCAAACTCGAACTTTGAAATTAGCATCCTACAATAAATTCCCGTGATACTTTTTATTACTGCCGACGGTTTTTGTACAAAAGTTCATTTATAACACATTTATATTCAATTTAAAAATGAATTTATTACTACAAAAGCACAATAGCACTGCTAACGAATAAATTGACGCTACAGGAACAAATTATTTACGGATAGTTTGTGTTAGCGCGCCGGTTCATTTTCCCCCCATTCATCGCAGCAAAAAATGACGAATTTTCAATAAATTGTTTTCGCAATAATTGAGTTGAAATATATTACCATTGCATTGCCAACATACAAACGCGGAAGTTCCTGCTTCGGAATGTAAATTGAAGAGAGTGTGTTTGTGTTTTGTTTGTTTGAGGATGAAATTGGATGATGTGATGATGAAGCATGTTTTAAAACTTGTCTTCAGAAAGACCTTGAAGGAGTATCAAGGTTAAGAAAGAAATAATGGTTTAGGATTTACAAAACTTGTTGAAGTGTTCGGAGCATGATGGGATCATCCTTAATTTTTTTGATACTTCATCTGAACTAAAAGATAATTCTCTGGTTTATGTAAGCTTTAAACTTATGCATTTACCTTAGCACTAGCGTTATGACTTTGCATTAAACTTTGCATTACGCTGTCCGGTTCATGTACTTCTTCGGGCAAACTAATAAGAGCAGACCGGTAATGTCACTTCTTGTAAAATCGACACATCTTTTTTATCATAAATATATCTACATTGTTTAATTAACTCTATTAGTTGGACTTCTTTTTCAATGACACTCATTTTTAGTCAAAACAATGTGACAGAAATATTAAAAAAAAATCTGTTGTGGCCAGCACAAGACCTCTCGCCATTTCACGGCATATTACCCATTTCTGGGTGTGCCAATCTGCTTTATCGCAGATATCGCCATTAAACTTAAAACGTGCTATTTCCATATTAGGCTATATAAGTATTGTATTGCACTTCGCTTTCGAACCGTCGTTTTATAACAAAATCTTCCAGAACATTACCCAAATATTGTTTTATATTACATTTAACATGTCTTCTGCACACATATAATTCTAATTATATCTATTTTTCATTGTATGAGGAAGTTTCTAAATGTCAAATATTGTTCCATTTCATTAACCAGATTGGCGGTATTTCTGATGGATTTATGCATTTTACCACAATTTTACCTATAATTTTAAATATTTAATTAATAAAACAATAAGAAAAGTTAAATATACTTCCCAGAAAAAGCTATCAGAATGTCACTAAAACTGTTGATATTTGACAATGACATGTGTCATGTTATAAACATTAGAATTTGTCAACTGGTTTCCTTAGTGCCTTGGCCTCTGCGATTAGTTTACTCTATAAATTATAGAGTCTTTATCTCTAAATCTATACAAGATATAATAAAAATTTTAAGTGTATTAGATGCAGAATTTTATGTTGTTCAATATTTAATAAAAAAAACTCCCAAAAAATTATATTTAGAAGATTTTTTCTAAGAAACTACTACTTCCGGTTGTTCAATTGTTACCAAAACCTTTTCAGCTCTTCCCAGGAATGTCAGATTGAGGAAACTGCAGTTAAATATTTTTTAAGTCTTGTAGTTTTTGAGGAATCGTGACTACAACATCCAGACATACATACATACATACATACATACATACATACATACATACACACACACACACACACACACACACACACACACACACATCCACACACACACACACACAGACAAACTCTTCTGATGGGTTGGCATTAGCATTATGACTTGAAAACTAGAAATTGTTCTATTTTAGGGTAACGGCATAATGCTAAGGTTAAGGTTATAGCTACATATACCGCAGCACACATTTGTCTATACTTGAATTATTAATGCAAAGTCATAATGCTAATGCTAAGGTAAATTCTTAAGTTTACAGCTTACGTAAACAAGCCTTTAAGTTATTGTTATTGGTTAAGCTGTAATATTATTTAAATATTCTATAATGTTCATATCATTTTGTTTGAATAGTAAGTACCTACATTAAAATACAAGTTTTCTTAAAAGTCCCTATAAGTTTGACTGTCAAGTAACTGACAAATATCATTTGTGTTTATATTTTTGATGTATGTATATATCTACCTATTTTTGAATGATTGCCCCAAAAGTCAATATACCCCATATTTAGATAAAACTTCAAAATTTTCAAAAATCTAATTTTTATGTATCTAGATGCGCTGATTCCAGATTTTGAAACCACAGGTCGATATCTCTTTTCGTTCTCGAGATATTTAGATTTAAAGTTTTGCCCAAAACTGCCCATTTTTGGTTTGTAACCCAAAAATGGGTCGAGATATGAATTTGGCGACACGACCATTCGATTCTAAGGACAAAAATACATAAGTATACCAATTTTCACAATTTTTGTCCAACCGGTTCATTTTTTATGAATAATAGTTTGAAAACCCCCGAAAATGGCCAAAATCTGAAAAAATCGTAAGAGGTACACCTTAGATTTTTGCGATTTTTGGCCATTTTCAGTTATTTTGCTTTAGAGATTGTATGCGGTGTTCAAAAATTATGAAAATTGGTGTACTTATGTATTTTTGTTCGTAGAATCGAATGGTCGTGTCGCCAAATTCATATCTCGGCCCATCTTTGGGTTATTACCCAAAAATGGGCAGTTTTGAACAAAACTTTGAATCTAAATATCTCGAGAACAGAAAGAGATATCGACCTGCGGTTTCAAAATTTGGAATCAGCGCATTAAGAAGTATCTAGATACAAATTAGATTTTTGAAAATTTTGAAGTTTTTATCTAAATATGGGGTATATTAACTTTTGGGGCAAACTTATGGGGACTTTTAAGAAAAAGTAATGCATGTTTCAGTTTTTCTTTAAAAATTTTTCGTGAAAATTCTATTCACTTGTTTCTCTTGCACTCATGTCATTGTGCGAGAGAGAAAACTTTTCAAGTCACTTGAAAAGAAAAACTTCATCGTGAAATGCACGCTTTGCTAAACACGTGCGCTAAAATTATGTCTTATGAAACTTGTATTTTAATGTAGGTCCTACTATTCAAACAAAATGATATAAACATTACAGAATGCTGTAAAAGTGAATGTAAAAGAACGAATGAATTTTGTTCAGTATGCAATTGATACAATTTGGGCATCTATTTCCAAGAAATTATAAAAAGCACCTAGCACAAGCTTTATTTATTCAGTGCTATCTTGGTCATAAGATATAAAATATTTACTTAACGATGAAAAGTTTACCATCGTGGGAGACTACACTGTTGTATGAAACTGGCACACAACATCCTAGTAATTACACAGAATTTTCACCTTTCGACTATGTTTTTTACCTTTCGCCACCTTTAGGTAAGGAAGGTATTGTCTTTGGTCAAAAAATTCGGTGGTGAGTTTTCCCTACAATACGAATGTACTATTTTTTAGATGATGTATGTATGTGTGTGTGTGTGTGTGTGTGTGTGTGCGCGTGTGTGTGTGTGTGTGTGTGTGTGTGCGTGTGTGTGTGTGTGTGTGTGTGTGTCCGTGTGTGACAAATTTTTCTCCTACGATAACTCCAATACTACAATTCTAAAAATTATAATTCTTTCGTATTCCTCTTCTGTACATCCATATGAAGAGTTGATTAGATTTTGGTTATAATTGATCCAACGGAAGTACCCTTATTTGAAGTTTTTAACAGTTTTTCTTAAAAAAACGCAGTTAAATATTATTTTTTGACATTTTGTTATTATATATATGAAAGAAAATACTCTTCTCTATACGGTTTGATTATACATTTTCCTTCATATTCAATAGATATAGAGTTAAAGCATTATAAAGAAATTAATTTTCAAAAATTAGTCAGCTTTGCTATTTATCATGGAAACAGCTGACACATTCAAAAAATTCTAATTGACAGATGTCTGTTGCAAGTGCAAAACCAAATATGGAAAGTATAGGGTCAAAAATTAGTATGTCATAGTGTTCCTCGCAAGTGACATGCAGTGAAAGGCCAAAGAGAAGATGGAAGGACTGTATAGCAGAAGACTTGAGAAAGGAAGGACTGTGTGAAAAAGATGCTTTGGACAGGAATTAGTGGAAGAGAAGAGGAAACAGCGACCCATAATAAAATAGGGGAAAATTGAAGCAGAAAGAAGGAAGTGTCAAGTGAATTTTACTTAGTGTATGTTTATGATATAATTTTATTGAATTTATAGAACTTTTCAAAGAAACTGTTGCAAGGTCCTTTTGGTATGGGATTTGTACAAAATACATCGAACTGACGGAAGGTCTTGTGCTGGCCACAACAGATTTTTCTAAATATAAATAATGCAAGTTATGAATTAACGGCCGAGTTCACTGCTTGTTGTAACAAACGTTGATCAACAGATCAGATTGCTTCTTTACATCTGTGCAGTAATAATAATTTAAAATACGAGTATTTGAACGAGAATATTCTGCCAGCAATAAACATTAGCCTACTTACTTTTTTGAGACGGTTTCTTTTCAACTTTGGAAACCCTGTCCTTTCCAACGAAATAGTCATGGAGCAAAAGTACGTCTATATTTGAAAAGGACGTCGCTTTATCCTCTATCCGAATTAAAAATCAAATCAGCCCGTTGAAGTTCATTAGTACCCTGTGAGTCCAGTGGTCAATATTTGACTAACTCAGTTCTATGTAATTTACTATAATGCTTGTCTGTAACGTTTGTTACGATTCATTTCCGAACGGACTAGCTGTTGGCTGGATTGTGCTTTTCACAGGCTACTACATTTGGATTTGGATGATTGAACACAAGTTAATGTATACCTCACCAAAGATAGGAAGAACAGACAGCAGATGTACAGATGGAACAAATTCGAGGTCTTTATATGAAAAACTTTCTTATTATGCACGCTGCAGAAAATTGATGAAGGTCTTTATGGGGCAACTTTTTGAGAAAACTTTAATAGGCACCACAGAAATTTTCGATCGTCTTTTGTTTTTGAACTGCAGGCTAAAACTTGATTTTCGCTTATTTTGAAAATACCTCGTAACTCGCTTATTATAAAAGATAAAGCAAAAATGTTTAGATAATTTTTATAGGGTTTTTCAAGTACAAAGCGTGATGTAATTAGATTTTTTTTAAATTTACTAAAATATATCACTTATTATTATAAATACATACAATGGGTAGATATACAGGGTATTTCTTAAATAGGGGGACAAGGCTTAACCACAGATTCCTGAGGCTAAAATAAGACGATTTAACCAAACTTTCTTCTACCGGAAAGTGTACCATTTAGCCAGAAATCTGCTTCAAAATTCTTCGAAAAAAATTAATTTTGCTTATAATAATCGGACGCTTTATTCGATTTGGATGAAATCTGGTATGACAGTTTATATGGTTATAAGTCATCTTTTAAGGTGATACTAGTTATTATTAGTGAACCACTAGTGTATGAAACTTAGGTCTCCCAACATTAATTACACCGTAACTTTTTAATGGAAATGCCGAAAACGTGAAATTATTTTTCTTCAGAAAGATACATTCAATAGTAAACTTTTGTCTCTCTGTGTAATTTGCATGTGATATCTGTTACGGTTCACACAGAAAAAAATAAAATCTGAGTGTCTACACTGCTAAATTTTTAAAATAAATTTAATCTAGCAGTCTATCCAAATGTCAAACAAGTAATTTTTAATGACAGTAACAATTGTTTTATGGGTTGTCAAAAATTTTCTTCGCAATATTCTAAAATTAGTTACATCCGTTTGTTCGGCCTAATAGTATTTTACTACCATTATTATAAATAAAACGATTACATATCTCAGCTAACTTCTAAACAAGTTGTGAAGATTGACAACTCGTTACTGTCATTAAAAATTAATTGTTTGACATTTGGTTAGACTGCTAGATTAAATTTATTTTAAAAATTTAACAGTGCAGGCACTCAGATTTATTTTTACCTCTCGCTAAGAGAGGTATTGGATTCATGCTAAAATTCGCATATCCAGATTTTATTGAATAAGCACGATTTAAGGTCCCTAGAATCCGATTATAACATTTTTAAAATGATGTCTGTGTGTGTGTGTGTGTGGATGTGTGTATGTGTGTGTGTGTGTGTATGTATGTCTGGATGTTGTAGTCACGATTCCTCAAAAACTATAAGACTTAAAAAATATTTAACTGCAGTTTCCTCAATCTGACATTCCTGGGAAGAGCTGAAAAGGTTTTGGTAACAATTGAACAACCGGAAGTAGTAGTTTCTTAGAAAAATTCTTTTAAATATAATTTTTTGGGAGATTTTTTTATTAAATATTGAAGAACATAAAATTCTCCATCTAATACACTTAAAATTTTTAGTATATCTTGTATAGATTTAGAGATAAAGACACTATAATTTAATAGAGTGAACTAATCGCAGAGGCCAAGGCGCTAAGGAAACCAGTTGACAAAATCCAATGTTTATAACATGACACATGTCATTGTCAAATATCAACATTTTTAGTGACATTGTGAAAGCTTTTTCTGGGAAGTATATTTAATTTTTCTTATTGTTTTATTAATTAAATATTTGAAATTATAGGTAAAATTGTGGGAAAATGCATATACCCATCAGAAATACCGCCAATCTGGTTAATGAATTGGAACAATCGCTGACATGAAAATGATATAAAATAGATATAATTAGAATTATATGTGTGCAGAAGACATGTTAAATACAATAAAAAACAATATTTGGGTAAAGTTCTGTAATATTTTGTTATAAAACGACGGTTCGAAAGCGAAGTGCAATACAATACATATATAGCCTAATATGGAAATGGCGAGAGGTCTTGTGCTGGCCACAACAGATTTTTTTTCTGTGTGAACCGTAACAGATATCACAAATTACACAGAGAGACAAAAGTTTACTCAAATCGAATAAAGCGTCTGATTATTAGAAGCAAAATTAATTTTTTTTTCGAAGAACTTTGAAGCAGAATTCTGGCTAAATGGCACACTTTCCGGTAGAAGCAAGTTTGGTTAAATCGTCTTATTTTAGCCTCAGGAATCTGTGATTAAGCCATGTCCCCCTATTTAAGAGACCTCCTGTATATTTATTAGAATCTTGCTGTTACTTTTATTTGAAAAAGTGCGAAGAAAACGTTTTGTTGAACAGATATTTTTACAGCGTCAAATATTATCTCTTATCTTATCTCTACATTAAATTGTGAGTTATCTATTAGGAAATAACAACCTGCTACTAACTGTATTTAAATTTACTATAGTTTTCTTATATTACTTGCAATGTTTAGTTTCAAAACCTGACAAATCCATTTTTAGCCAATACCGCAATAAATTCGTCTTCTAGTTTTTACAGTGACGTATTAAGATATTCTGGGCTCTAAGGTAATAAAAAAAATGAGCCCCCTGGCGAATTTTTTTCTTGTTACATATTATTCATAAAAAATCTGTTGTGGCCAGCACAAGACTTTCCGTCAATTCGATGTATTTTGCACAAATCCCATACCAAAAGGACCGTGGAACAGTTTCTATATAATATCATGTAAAATCAAACACGAACACATACTATTTCTATTCTATAAATCTAATAAAATTATAACATAAACATACACTAAGTAAAATGCACTTGACACTTCTTATTCTTCAGCTTCCCCTATTTTATTAGAGGTAGCTGTTTCCTCTTTTCTTCCACTCATTCCTGTCCAACACATCTTCTTGACACGAGCATTCCTTTCAGTCTTCTGCGATACAGTCCTTCCATCTTCTCTTTGGCCTTTCTCTGCGTGTCACTTGCGAGGAGCACTATGACATACCAATTTTGTGATCCTACACTTTCCATATTTGGTTTTGCACTTGCAACTGACATCTGTCAATTAGAATTTTTTTAATATATCAGCATCAGCTGTTTCCATGATAAATAGCATAGCTGACTAATTTTTGAAAATTAATTTCTTTATAATGCTTTAAATCTACATCTATAGAATATGAAGGAAAATGTATAATCAAACTGTATAGAGAAGAATATTTTCTTTAATATGTATAATAACAAAATGTCAAAAAACAATATATAACTGCGTTTTTTTAAGAAAAACTGTTGGAATCTTCAAATAAGGGTACACGGACACACACACACACACACATACAGACATCTTAAAAATAGTAAATTTGTATTGTAGGGACCCTAAAACCTGCTTATTTATTAAAAACTCTGCACCGAATTTTTTGACCAAAGACAATACCTTCCTTACCTAAAGGTGACGGAAGGTAAAAAAACGTACGTCAATTTCAAAGTATTTAATTAAATGTTAATTTGACTCGAGATATTGTCAAAAAACTTTTCTTCTTGTATACTTATTTTAGAAATAGAAACAAATTAGAAAACAGTGAATGGCAATAATCTGTATCCTTCTTTATTATCTTTTTTCCTTAAAATTACACAATTTTGACTTGACTTTTAAATTGAATAATAATCAGACATACATTTCTGTATTCATAGCCTACTCCGAATTAGGTTTTTTTCTGAACACATGTACAAAAATATCCATATCATCATTCCAAACTCTCTCATCCCCTTTGGAGTTTCTTACCCCGCTGGCCCTTCAAGTGTGAGTGTCCTTTGCACGACTTCCTGGTTGTCACCTGGACAGCATCCCCGTTGGTCGGAGACGCCGGGGGTGTATTGATTTTCCCTGCAGCTACAGCGGGGGCACCGGCGCGCGCACTCCTGCCCTCTGCCGCCACACACACAACACCGGAGCAGGACTCAAGATGGGGCAGAAAGGCATACGCAGCAGGATAAACGAACCAGGCAGGAGATAGTATAAGACTATGAGGCGAATAGGTTAAGAGGGAGGAACAAGATTGGGATGATAGTGCACGAAAATCAGGCCAAAAAGTTAATAAGAAGGGTTTTTACCTCCCGCTACCCTTGGTAAGGGAGGTATAGGTATCGTGCTAAAAATCACGTATCGAGATTTTAGTAAATGACTACGTTTTAAGGTCCCTAGAATCCAATTTCAACCTTTTCACGATGATGTCTGTATGTGTGTGTGTATGTATGTGTATATGTATGTATGTATGTGTGTGTTTGTTTGTGTAAGGATTTTGTCTTCGCTCTAACTCAAATACCATCATTCAGAATATTCTGAAACCTTGTATTTCTATCCTATTCTAATATGAAAAGAAGCCATTAGATTTTGGTGTAAATCGGATAACCGGAAATGGCACTTTACCTGAAGCTCATAATGGTTTTTCTTCAAAAAATATCATTAAATGCCATTTTTTTGCATTTTATGTCTTATGAAAATTAAAGATTATTGAATTTTCTACAGGAATACATTAATAATTTTTCTATATATTTTGCAGATAAATTTAAAAATATTTTTTTTTATTAGTTCCGAAGCCTAAGATAAACACAATTCCTTTGTTATATAGTTCATATTTCAAATGAATGTAATTGACAGTAAATGTCACTGTCAAAAAACTAATCACTTCAAATTAATAATAGTGACATTTTAAAAAGAAAATAGTAAATAAAGCAATAGTTTTATGCAATGGTACAGTTTGCAGCGTTAGTAAATACGTAAGAATGTATTTAAATGAATAAAAATGGATAGGAAAGTGTGGCGAAGGAAGATTGTTGCGTAACTATTATTGTGGTCCGGATGGGATTATTCGCTACCGAAAATCGGTCACTTTAATATGTTCTTATGTATGAATGCTATGATGATTGTGGACAAGGCGAAAGAAGAATGTTGTTAAAGAGTGAAGTGAGTCAGCTGAGCTCTTACTCTTATCCCTTTTCTTATTGTTACTATTGTCTCCGGGTATTTGCTAACCCCCTAAGTGGGAATCGCGTGATTTTATGTACGTATGTATGTATGTAAAAATTAAATAGCGGGAGGTTTTGTGTTGGCCACATCAGATTGTTTAAATAAAAACCATAAAAACTCTTAAGGCTGGTTTGTGTAAGCTGTAAACTTAAAAATTTACCTTAGCATTAGCATTATGACTTTGCATTAATAATTCAAGTATAGACAAATGTGTGCTGCGGTACATGTAGCTATAACCTTAACCTTGGCATTATGCCGTTACCCTAGAATACAAAAATTTCTAATTTTCAAGTCATAATGCTAATGCCGACCAATCAGAAGAGTAAATGTTCGTGGACGACAGCTTGATTCTGGCGATATTTACGACAGTCAATCTGTCATCATTTTGTTATTTTTAAATATTTCTGTCATATCGTCTTGACTAAAAATCTGTTGTGGCCAGCACAAGACCTCTCGCCATTTCCATTTTATGTTATATAAGTAATGTATTGTACTTCGCTATCGAACCGTCGTTTTGTAGCAAAAAAAGAACTTTACCCAAATATTGTATTTTATTGTATTTAACATGTCTTCTGCACACATACAATTCTAATTATATCTATATTCCATTGTATGAGGAAGCTCCTATGTCAGAGATTCTTCCAATTCATTACAAGATTGGCGGTATTTCTAATGGATATATGCAGGTTACTTATAATTTTAAATATTTAATTAATAAAACCATAAAGATATTTCAAATGAAAGTAACTGACAGTAAATGTCACTGCCAAAAAACTAATCACTTCAAATTAATAATAGTGACATTTTAAAAAGAAAATAGTAAATAAAGCAATAGTTTTATGCAATGGAACAGTTTGCAGCGTTTGTAATTCCGTAGGTATGTATTTAAATTAATAAAAATTAAATAGCGGGAGGTTTTGTGTTGGCCACATCAGATTTATCTACTTTGTCGCGTATGAGTTAGCCACATACATTGTAGGGCTATAGATTTATTTACGTCAAACTAATATTTAATATTAAATTTCCCGTATTTTACGAAATATCTCCTTACTTTCATATAAGAAAAGCATTAATCACCCTCTGAGTTACAGCGGTTTGGTAAAAGTTTTTGCTGTCTATATCCCTTACGTACACGAACACATACACACACATACGCACACACTCACATGCGCGTATAATACACACATACCGGACTTTCAATATGACAGGTATGCATGATTGATGTTTGTATGGTATGCATACGCTAGACAAGGACAGAGAGATACGTGTATGATGCATAATACTATGTAGTTTATTGTCAATTGTGTGTTTAGTTTAAATAAATATATATGTCGTCATTACACTGGGGTATTTTTACCTCTCGCCACCGAAGATAAAATACAGGAATTGTGCTAAAAATCGCATATCGAGAATTTGGTAAATACGAGTACATACGAAAATAAAAATCTGTTGTGGCCAGCACAAAACCTTCCGTCAATTCGATGTATTTTGTATATATCCCATACCAAAAGTTCCTTGAAAAAGATTCTGTATATCCTGTAAAATTGTAACACGAACACACTATTTTTTACAAATTTTATACCGAAAGTTCCTTTCAGTATTTTATTAGGGGTCGCTGTTTCTTACTCTTCTCTTTTAATCATTCCTGTCCAACGCATATTCTTCACACAATTCTTCCTCTCTCAAATCTTCTGCTACACAGTCCTTCCATCTTCTTCTCTTTGGATGGACACTCTATCACATTCACATATAACTTTCTGACCCTGTACTTTCAACTTTGGTTTTGCATTTGACAATGACATCTGTCAATTAATTTTTTTTTGAATATATCTGCTGTTTCCATAATTTTAGCACAGCTGACTAATTTTTGAAAGTTAATCTCTCTTAATGTCTCTATAACTCTATATCTATTGAATAGGAAGAAAAATGTACAATCAAACCGTATAGAGAATAAGATATTTTTTCATATTGATAATTACAAAATGTCGAAAAATGATATTTAACTGCGTTTTTTCAAGAAAAACTGTTAAAAACTTCAAATAAGGGTACTTCCGGTGGATCAATTATAACCAAAATCTAATCAGCTCTTCATATGGAAGAAGAGGAATACGAAAGAAATATAATTTTTAGAATTGTAGTATTGGAGTTATCGTCGGAGAAAAAATTGTCACACACGGACACACACATACACACACACATACATACATACATACATACATACATACAGACATCATCTCAAAAATAGTAAATTCGTATTCTAGGGACCCTAAACCCTGCTTATTCATTAAAAACTTACCAACGAATTTTTTGACCAAAGACAATAACTTCCTTACCTAAAAGGTATTGGATTCAAGCTAAAATTCGCATATCCATATTTTATTGAATAAGCACGATTTACGGTTCCTAGAATCCGATTATAACATTTTTAAAATGATGGTGTGTGTGTGTGTGTGTGTATATATGTGTGTATGTATGTCTGGATGTTGGAGGGACAATTCCTCAAAAACTATAAGACTTAAGGTCTGTTTAACTAAGAATTCCTCAATCTGACATTCCTGGGAAGAGCTGAAAAGGTTTTGGTAACAATTGAACAACCGGAAGTAGTAGTTTCTTAGAAAAATTCATCTAAATATAATTTTTTGGAAATTTTTGTTATTAATAATATTGAAGAACCAAATTCTCCATCTAATACACTTAATTTTTTTATTATATCTTGTATACGTTTAGAGATAAAGACACTATAATATATAGAATATTCTAATCGCAAAGGCTAAGGTACTAAGGAAACCACTTGACAAATTCAAATGTTTATAACATAGTTTGTAAATGACATATGTCAGTGTCAAAAACGAACAGGTTTGGTGACATTTCTGGGAAGTATATTTAATCTTTCTTATTGTTTTATTAATTAAATATTTGAAATTATAAGTAAAATGCATATATCCATCAGAAATACCACCAATCTGGTTAATGAATTGGATAGAATCTCTGACATTTAGAAACTTCATCATACAATGAAAAATAGATATAATTTGAATTATATGTGTGCAGAAGACATGTTAAATATAATAAAAAACAATATTTGGGTAAAGTTCTATAATTTTTTGTTATAAAACGACGATTCGGTAACGAAGTGCAATAAAATGCTTATATAGCCTAATATGGAAATGGCGAAAGGCTTGTGCTGGCCACAACAGATTTTTGTTTAAGTTACAGCCGTTTCGTCCTCTCGGACATCGTCAGTCTGAGTCATCGACCTTTAAACTAATGGACCAAGTGTTACCTATTCTTTTATTGTTAGAATAATGCTCCAACATAAAAGGATAGAAATATATATACTGTCCTTCGACAATACGGAAGTTCTCAGTTAAAGTATACTGCGCAAGCGTTCGTACTCATTGTACATCTTTCTCAGCCATATGCAAACCTCTATACATCGCTCTCTATCACTAAATAGTTGTCAAAATCTATTTGACGTTTCGTGACTGTTTGTGTATTATTTTACTTTTTTGGAGAACATTTACAATTATTTCTGTCAACATATACGAATATGTGTTGTGAGGTGCATATGCGACAAAATAATGGGGAAACGGTGTATTTTGTGCAGTCAGCAGTACGTACGCCGTTTAGCTGTGTCATTTCATATGTAAGTTCTTATTAATTATTACTTGTTCCCTATAATATAATATGTATATAATATACTGTATTAAAAATATATAATGAAAGTAATTATGCACAAAAAATAAATATATACTCTTAGCGATTATGCACCAAGTATAACAAGGCCTATTTATAATGAAGTAACGCAAGCGGTAACGCAGTTGCAGTAAGGTAACGCAAAAGATAAATGTAAGGTACAGCATATATCGTTTTATAATGAAACGCAACGCAGAGCCGCAGAAGTAACGTAACGCAACGCAACGCCAAAGCTGACCAACTTTCATCTTTCTACCTTACTTTTGTACCGCTAGCCAATCAGAATTCAGTGTTACAGTTTTACTAGAAAAATCTGTATTATCGACATGTTCGTGAACTGTCAAAATTACATAATAAATTCTACATTTTGTGGTTAGACCGGTTAGATTTTCAAAGCGATACGAAGAATAATTATGGATGATAGAAAATCAATCGAATTAATCGAGAATCACTGAGTCAGAAACAACATTGCCACTGCTATATCGTCTTTACTGTCCATTTCTATTCAAATAATTTTATACACTTATTTATATGTCATGTGTCATAAAGACTAAATAAGCGAGTTGAATTTCAACGATGTACACAGAATTCTTTTGATTGGTTAGAAGTGCTATCTTCGGCGTTATTATAAATCACATATTTTGTGTTTGCGTTACTGATTACGTTGCGTCGTTGCGTTGCGTTTTACGTTACTTCATTATAAATAGGCCTTTAGGGACAAATCAAATTTTTATTTTGCAGCGTTTTCTTAACTTCCGTTTTGTTGAAGGATAGAGATACTGTGTCTGCACCGTTAAGGCGGGACAAGCGTTTCGCTCGTACGCTGCGCCTATTAGTTTAAAGGTCGATGGTCTGAGTATATTTAGGAAATTACCCAAGGTTTAGCAATGGGGAATCTGTGACATCTGTTTGTTTAATGACAATAAATTCTTAGAATTGATGGCTGATCTATAAGATCTTATTTACTCTCAAGAAGGCATAAGTGGTATATCGAAACGTTGACTGGTTGACTAAGAAGAAATACTGAATGACTGAGATTTCGAGTATTTGTTACAAACTAATCTACACCACAGTAGAGCAATGTACACATATTTACAAGAAATAACCAATGTCAGTAAAAAAATTGTATTTTCATTGGGACTGTATAGTAGTTCAGTTCTTAAACAAGTTTTTATCGTGGATGATAAATTACAAGTATTATTATAAAATCACTTACATTTACAAGTAGTAGGTAGGTACTCTGGTTTCCGGTATAAAAGATGTGTTATTATCTGTAACAAAATAAAACAGTATTACTTACGGTATAATAAAACCAAGGAATCAAACATCTACATATAAAAATGAATAAATACATACATACATGCTTACATATTGAAATTGTATCAATTTGAAATTAATTTTCATTTGTTTGTGTTTCATTAATTTCCAAATTGCTAATTATATAATTTATAGATGCAAATATTATAACAATTTTATTTATTCTAGATATTAATGTTTCTATTTATAATTGCATATTTAACGGTAGAAGAGTCAATCAAATATACTCTTCATTCAGTTAAAATAAAATTTAGGGATGTACAACGCTCGTGTAACAAAAAAGAAGAGTCTATTCCTGAGCTCATTTTGAGCAAAAAATGTTATATGAAGATACGTCCGGAAACTTCTCGTAACGTCTTTAAAAGTGTACCTCATCAAGCACATTTTTATTAATAACTCTGATATTAGTTGCACTAATATTTTAAAACTTGGTATGAGAATACTACTTATTTGGAAGTAGAGATGCACTCGATTTCGAGCTTTGGCCCGGCCCCGGATGAAGTTAAAAAGGATCAAAATGATTTAACAACATACTTCACATATTAATAAATTAAAATGTATTATTTTACTTCAAGATTTCAAGGTTATTCATTAAAGCATAATAATTATATTGTGATGTTGCTATTATTATTGTTATTACTCGTATTCTTAAATAAAAGTGATTTTTGTTCCTACCATAATGATTTCTTGTCCTATTTTTGAGCAGAAACAAAGTTAGATAAAAAATCTTTATGTAAATTATATTTTTACCTCCCGCTACCCTAGGTAAGGGAGGTATAGGGATCGTGCTAAAAAACGCATATAGAGATTTTAGTGAATAACCACGTTTTGATGTCCCCAGAATCCGATTTTAACATTTTTACAATGATGTCTGTAGGTATGTATGTGTGTGTGTCTGTGTGTGTGTGTGTGTGGATCTTGTGGACACGATTACTCAAATACTATCAATCAGAAAAATTTGAAATTTTGTATACCCATTCTATACTAATGTGGGAAGAGCTCATTAGTTTTTAGTGTATACCGGAAAACCGGAAGTACCATTTATACAAGCTTTTAACAGTTTTTCTTGTAAAAAAATCATTGAATATATTTTTTTAGCAACTTTTACTAATTAAAATTGAATACAATGGTACAATCTTCAATTCTACAATAATACAATTTAGTAAATATCTCTAAATAACTTTAAATATGAATATATAATATAATTTATTTTCATATATCGTCTTGCCTATGCGTCAAACAAAAAAAAAATAATAATAACAATTTTGACATATTTAAACAAATGTCAATGTCAGGAAGCATAATTATAGTAAAATTAATAATGAAACCATGTTAAGGAGAATATAATGGTAAAATAATTAATTCTAATGAAATTAAGGTTTGTAAAAATAATATATTTTACATCACACATACATGTTAGATGTACAGGATGATCTGATTTAAATTTACTCTATTTTGCAGCCCTATGAATTAATATTAATTTACAACTACACATTTACGAAATGGATCATGTACGGCGAAGAATTTACAAAGATTGCGTTTTAGAGCACCTAGAAGTTGATGCAGATTTTTATAAGAATGTGTGTGTAACGATTTTTCCTTCAAATCTTTTAAAATATGATTCAAAACTTCTCAAATTTGGTATTTAAAACTCATATATAATTTGAAACAACATATTAGATTTTAACCATATATGATAAATCGGATGTAGTACTTAATTTGGAGCTCTAACAGATTTTTGAGGAGAAACAATAAAACATAATCCAAACTTTCGTATTACAGACTTTTCTCTTTATTGAATAATAAATTAGAATTTATTTACAAACGATCAACCGGAAGTGATACTTTACTTAAAGCTCACTGATATTTTAAACATGGAATTGGCGGGAGGTCATGTGCTGGCCACATCAGATTTTTTATATAAGATTTGTGAAAAAGTTGTTTAAATTTTCGAACGTCTTTGGTAAACAAAGTGTTAAATACTCGTAGGTCTGTAATTTTTATAACAAACTTACACTAGAAGGGTCTCTTTTTTAAATACTTATGTTAACTAATGTTGAAAGTTATAAGAATGTAGAGGTTTTTTTTTATAAGTTTGACACGAAAAAAGTTAAACATTTCGCCTTAACATAAAAATCAACATTAGGAATACCGGATGCACCCAATTTCGAGCTTTGGCCCGGCCCGGCCCGATTTCGAGTCGGGCCAGCAATTTTTTTTTGTCGAGTCGGGCCAGTAATTTTTATTTTCGGGCCAAGTCGATCCAAACCTCAAAGCCCGGCCCGGCCCGAATGCATCTCTATTTGGAAGCATATTTATACTTTCTTTTGTTTCTATATGTCAACCAGAAGCGTCTCATATGAAGGAGACATGAAGATTTTTTATCGTTATTTTTGACCTATTACTATTTTTTTATTTTTACCTATAAAATATTACATGCAATACAAAAATACACAAAAAAGGTACTCTTGATAAAACTTCATATACGCAGTAGTATTTGAGTAACCACTCGATTTTTTTACCTCCCGCTACCCTAGGTAAGGGAGGTATAGGGATCGTGCTAAAAATCGCTTATAGAGATTTTCGTGAATAAGCACATTTTGATGTCCCCAGAATCCGATTTTAACATTTTTACAATAATGTCTGTAGATATGTATGTGTATCTGTGGTTGTGTGTCTGTGTGTGTGGATCTTGTGGACACGATTACTCAAATACTATCAATCAGAAAAATTTGAAATTTTGTATACCCATTCTATACTAATGTGGGAAGAGCTCATTAGTTTTTAGTGTATATCGGATAACCGGAAGTATCATTTATACAAGCTTTTAACAGTTTTTCTTGTAAAAAATTTATTGAATATAATTTTTCAGCAACTTTTACTAATTAAATTTGAATATAATTATATAATTTTCAATTCTACGATAATAACATTTAGTAAATAACTTTAAATATGAATTTATAATATAATTTATTTTCATATATCGTCTTGCCTATGCGTCAAATAAAAACATAATTTTAATAACAATTTTGACATATTTAAACAAATGTCACTGTCAGTCACTGTTAGGGAGAAATTGCATTAAAATTAATAATGAAACCGTGTTAAGGGGAATATAATGGTAAAATATATAATTCTACGACGAAGAATTTACAAAGATTGCGTTTCAGAGCACCTAGAAGTTGATGCTGATTTTTATAAGAATGTGTGTGTGTGACGATTTTTTTTTTTTAAAGTCTATTAAAATATGATTCAAAATTTCTCAAATTTGGTATTTAAAATTCATATATAATTTGAAACAACATATCAGATTTTAACCATTTATGATAAATAGGATGTGGTACTTAATTTGGAGCTCGAACAGTTTTTTGAGGAAAAACAATAAATCATGATTCTAAATTTCGTATTACAGACTTTTCTATTTATTGGACAACAAATTAGATTTTATTTACAACCGATCAACCGGAAGTGATACTTTACGTAAAGCTTACTGCTATTTTAAACATGGAATTGGCGGGAGGTCATGTGCTGGCCACATCAGATTTTTTTCTTTAGTAAATATCTTGAAAGCGTGATGTGAAGTTAATTTGACATTTCACATTGGCAATTTTGGCAACCCGTTTTGAATTTTATCTGGAATGGTGCAATATGTATAATTATACTCGCCGTCAAATGATTATGGACTGATGTTCAACTTTTATCCCTTTCCGCACCCTGCCCCTTGCCCTGCGGTGTTGCCGCTTGTAACTTGACATTACCATGAATGAACGCAAATGTCATATAATGCATTTAATGTAAATAAGTAGGCTGTTTTTGGTAACCATGAATATAATAATGTATTGATATAAAAAAATATAATTGAAATGTCATATTGTGTTGAATATAAATAAAAAGAAGTTATAACATAATTGTGTGTTTATTTAATTTATATTTTAACAGGTTATGAGTCCAGTGATCTTACTGTAGGATTATTATTAGTACTGCATTTCAATTGTGGAATATATATATATATATATTAAAGAAAAAAAAAAAAAAACTTCCAATATGTCAAATAATCAGTTTTCGGTTAATGTGAAACAATTTGATGGAAATGGTTATTCAAATTGGGAATTTCGTGTAAAACTGTATTTGGAACAAATGGATGTTTTGGAAGTACTAAGTAACGATATCCCTAAAAATGATCCTGAAAAATCTGAATTTAAAAAGAAAGACGTTAAAGCAAGAAATATAATTGTTCAATGTTTATCAGATAAAATTTTGGAAATTGTTAAGGGAAAATGTACTGCTAAGGAAATAATGCGAACGTTACAGCAAACATACATGAAATCAGGAATTGCCACGCAAGTACAACTTCAAAGAAAGTTAAGAAATTTGAAATTTTCAGGAAACACTCAATTAAGTGAATTTTTCTCTGAATTTCAGCAAACAATAGCTGAACTTCAAAATGCTGGTGGTACAATTCAGGAAAATGAAATCATTTCACAATTATTGTCGGCAATGCCAGAATCATATCAGTCAGTTGTTACAGCTTTAGATGTTTTATTTTGTCAAAATAATGAGAATGTAACTTTCGAATTTATTAAGAATAAGTTACTTATGAAAGAATCAAGAAATAATAAAGATATTACAGAAGAAAGAGAAAATCCATCATCTGCATTTACAGGTTTAAGGCAAAGAAACTGGAACTGGAATAATAATAAAAACAAGAAATTTAATAAGAAATATGAAAATACAAATTATACATTCAATTATAAATGTTATGGTTGTGGAAGAAAAGGACATAAACGGTCAGATTGTCCACATAAAAATAAACAAACGTATAATAGATCATCACATATAACTGAAAATACAGAAGAAGAAAATGATAACTCTATGGTAACATTTTTGACAAATTCAATTTATAACACTTCAACAGAAGAAAATTGTATATATTTTGTAATTGATTCTGGTGCAACACATCATTTAATTAATAAAGATACTGGAAAATATTTATCAAATGTAAGAAATGTTAATTATAATATTAAAGTTGCAAAAGAGGGTGAAATTGTTGTTGCCAAAAGAATTGGAACACTTTATTTAAAAACAATGTCTGGTATTCCATTGAAAATTGAAAATGTATTAGAATGTGATGGTTTGTTGAGAAATTTGCTTTCTGTCCGATTAATAGAAGAACGAGGTATGACAGTTATTTTTGAAGCAGGAAAAGTTCAAATTCAGAACAAAAATAAAATGGTTGTTGTAGAAGGAAAAGCTTCAGGTAACTTATATGTCATTAAATTTAAACTTCAGGAATTAAAATTTCAGGTAAATACAATGGAAAATGATGAATTAATGCATCGTAGAATGGGACATGCAGCATCTTATCCAATAAATAAGATATGCGATGTATGTTTAAAGGGAAAACAAACCCGAAATAAATTTAAGCCCTTACCTGAAGAAAAGAAAGCAAAAAGAATACTAGAAGTAATTTCTTCTGACGTATGTGGACCATTTAATACTACTTCATACGATGGAATGAAATATTATGTTTTATTTGTTGACCATTTCTCACATTTTGCTATAGCGTATTTGATTAAAAGAAAAAGTGAAGTTTTTAATAAATTTAAAGAATATGAAGCATTGGTTACAGCGAAATTTGGAAAAAGTATAGAAAGAATTAGATGCGACAATGGAGGAGAATATGCTTCACAAGATTTTAAACAATTCTGCTTAGAAAAAGGAATAAACATAGAATATACTGTACCCAGAAATCCAGAGCAAAATGGAATTGCTGAAAGATTTAATCGTACAGTGATGAATATGACAAGATGTTTATTATTTGATTCTGGATTAAATAAGAATTTTTGGGGTGAAGCCTTAAGAACAGCAATATATATTTTAAATAGAAATGAAACATCTGTACTTCCGAAAAATATAACGCCTGCTGAAATTTGGTACGGATATAAACCAGATTTAAACAAAATAAGAATTTTTGGATGTCGAGTTTATTCGCATATTCCAAAAGAAGACCGAAGAAAATTAGATGAAAGAAGCAAAGAGATGATTATGGTAGGATACGCTCCAAATGGTTACAGATTGTGGGATAAAGAAAAACAGAAAATCGTTATAGGTAGGAATGTAATTTTTGATGAAGTTGGAGTTAAAGAAGAAAGTAAACAACAAAAAGAAGAAAATAAACAAGAAAAATTTCATGTTGTAAGTATTGATGAAGAAAGCAATACTGAAAATGAAGGTAATAAGATTGAAAAAGAGAATGAAGTGAATAAACAACAGAATGAAGAGAATGAACAACATCCAAGAAGAAGTAATCGTATTAGTCATCCACCGAAACGTTTTGATAGTTTTGAAGTTAATTTAATGATGGCACTATCAGCTGGAAATCTACCTGATGAACTACCCAGAACTTATGAAGAAGCAATCAAATCTGGTGAAGGTTGGATAGAAGCCATTGAGGAAGAATTATCAAGTTTAAAGAAAAATGAGACATGGGACTTAGTTCTACCACCAGAAAATGCACAGATTATTGATTCCAGATGGGTATTTCAAAAGAAAACTATAAAAAATAAAATTATAAAGAAGGCACGATTAGTTGCTCGAGGATGTTTGCAACCAGAAATATCAGAAGAAGAAATATATGCGCCTGTTGCAAGAATGGTAACAATTCGTGTATTATTGTCTTTAGTTGTAGAAAATAACCTTCATTTGAATCAAATGGATGTTAAGTCTGC
This sequence comes from Ophonus ardosiacus, assembly GCA_943142095.1. NCBI lineage: Eukaryota > Metazoa > Arthropoda > Insecta > Coleoptera > Carabidae > Ophonus > Ophonus ardosiacus. The sequence continues at coordinate 25,050,801 of OW964839.1, forward strand.
ATTCTTAAATGGAATTTTGAAGGAGCCTGTTTACATGTATCAACCACAGGGATTAAAGAGTAATTCTCCGGAATTGGTATGTAAACTTAAAAAATCTTTATATGGTTTAAAACAATCTCCTAAATGTTGGAATGATCGATTACACGAATTTTTGACAGAAATAAATTTTTTAAGATCAAAAAGTGATCCTTGTCTATATATACGTAATGGAAGTTATATTTTAGTGTATGTAGATGATTTAATATTGACGTCTAAGTATGAAACAGAATTACAAGACATGAAACAAAAATTAATAACAAAATTTGAAATGAAAGATTTAACATGTCATAATTATTTGAAATTTTTGGGACTTGAAATTAAAAGAAACAAAAATGGAATAGTTATTACACAAACTGAATTGATTAATAAAATATTAAATCGTTATAATATGAAAGACTCAAAACCATTACTTATTCCCATGGAACCAAGATTGAATTTAGAAGCAAGTGGATATGAAAACAAAAATTGTAATTCATGTAATTTGCCTTATAAACAACTTATTGGATGTTTGATGTATTTAATGTTGGGGACAAGACCAGACATAAGTTATTGTATTACTTTCTTTAGTAAATATCAGAATACATATAACGAAAAACATTGGAATTATCTAAAACAAGTTTTAAAATATTTAAATGGAACTAGAAATTATGGACTAAATTATTTTAAAAATAATTCAGCTAACATTCTTTGTGGTTTTGCAGATGCAGATTTTGCTAGTGACACGAATGACAGAAAAAGTACTACAGGATTTTTATTTAAAATGTATGATAAAATTATATTTTGGAAAACACAAAAACAAAGAACTGTTTCATTGTCAAGTGCCGAAGCAGAATATGTAGCATTATCTGCATGTGTTACTGAATGTTTATTTTTAATTCAATTACTAGAAGAAATGTCAACTGAAGATAATAGAATTAAACCAGTAATTATTCATGAAGATAATCAATCGTGCATAAAGATGGCCCAAACCCTTGAAACAAAGCGAACAAAGCATATTGACATTAAACATCATTTTATACGCGAAGCTGTGAATAATAAAATAATTAAATTGAAGTATATATCTACTCAAGACCAGATCGCCGATGTTTTAACAAAAAGTTTAGCACAACCACAATTTTGCAAACTTCGTGAAAAATTAGGATTAAAAAATTATATTTAAAAGTATTGCAAAATTGAGGGGGGCTGTAAATAAGTAGGCTGTTTTTGGTAACCATGAATATAATAATGTATTGATATAAAAAAATATAATTGAAATGTCATATTGTGTTGAATATAAATAAAAAGAAGTTATAACATAATTGTGTGTTTATTTAATTTATATTTTAACATTTAAAACTAATTAAAATTTTTAATACATCGTAAATGAAGAAAATATTATAACAAATAAGTAAGGTAAGACACTAATACGTAATATAAAATATAAAAATTGTCTCTGTGGAAAATTTATATTTATATTTTAACCACAGTTTCCACACATCAAGCTAAGGTCGCGTTTGTGTTAAAATACGATAACCGGTGAAATCTAAATAAAAGGTAAGAATAATTGATTATTAGGTGAACAGTAGATCTGCTAGCACAACATGCTTCTGCAGTCAAATCCAAAGTTTTCTTGTTATTTAATAAATTATAATTTTTTCAGGTAGTAACGCCTATTTTTTGAAAAAAATGTGTACATTGGCAATAATTTAAATCTTGTTTTCCTAAACGTTTTTTATAAGAACCAGGACTATTTAATTCATGAGTTTCACTCATTTTCATTTCAAAAATCTAAATATAATGCAATTTATAGGATTGGGAATAAGTACTAACGAAAATGTCAGAATATAAAATGACATTGACAGATTACAGATATTTGTGCAGGTAGACACTTAAAAAGTTTGGCATCAGTGTAGAAATCTCCTGTCCATAATTATTTGACGGCAAGTATAGTATCTATAGTAATATAATACGTATAATAATTTAATTTCTATATTTAAAAAAGTACCTACAAATTATTTATAATATTGTGATTGAAGTTTATATATTGCTGTTTCTTTTGTTCATTTTAACTTTTAACCGTTGTCATTTGTTTTTTTTATTATTGTTTGCTTTCTTTAATAACACTGGATTTGCTTTCTAAATTTCTGTACAAGTTTTTGTTCTATTTTTCTTATATAATAAAAGAAAACTTTGTATTAAAAACAATATACTTCCTTCTAACTATTATAATAGTTTCCTGGAGGTACACTTTCCATTCCAGATATTAATACCTTTTAGATTGAAGTCTAAGGATGTGCCCGTTGTTGCACTTTTATCACCCTAATATCTAAATCTTAAATTTATATGCCCTAAATCTAGTGATTATTTAGGATTTTAGGAATTAGATTTTAAGGTTTTGCAGGAGCACACTATTCCTTGAAGTTGACGCGCACTAATTAAACAAATCATGTTCGTTTCTATAATTTGTACAAAACGTCAAATTTACTGTTAAAGAATAGCTTCTTAGCTTCTATTTTATGAAATATAATATTAACATTTGCTCTCAAGCATCAAATTAAATCGAATTGTATAATTCATTTTTGTTGTTTTAAAGTGTTGCCATACAAATCAATGGATATCACTAGTGTGCCATTCGGAGTTGTATTTATGTGAAGAAGACTTAAATCTTAAATGACAAAATGCGACATCGGACACAGCCTAAATTTATTACTATAGTACATTTATCAAAGAATGTTGCAACAATATGAAGTTACCTATATTGATGACAGAAGAGAATATATATGAGTAGAAAAAATTATGAAGGCTATATGAATTATTAAACTAAAAAAAAAATGAGAAATGTTTTCAAAATAATCTGTCAATCATAAATGTTGTTTACCTTGTACAAACACTTTAAATTTATAAATGATATTTAATGTTTATTTAATAACGAAACATAAGATATACCTGTACCGATAAGGTCGTTTACCAGGCGTCACCTCGTGGTCTTAAAAATGTCGCAGAAAAGGCACCACAAATAAATGAAATAAAACGAGAAAAAGTTACAGAATATTTAGGAGTTAATTTATCTCTTTTATGCCCAGTTTTATAAAAGATGGATAAGTAAATTACTAGCAAAGTAAAATTTATTCTCGAAGTAAAATAGTTTATTCCAGAGATTTTCGTTTTATAAAGCAAGAATAAAAATACTAGCTAAGTAAATCTATGGAATAAATTACTCCACTGATTTTCGAGGAAGTAAATTTTATTCTGTAGAATAAATTTGACACATGTCAAAATTAATTATTTTATAGGGAACGCAGAAATTTATAGAAACCGAAAAGGATGGTTTTCTGTGTTCAGCAAATCTAAAAATAACGGATTTTGTTACTAGATGGCCTGGTTCCGCACATGACAGCAACATATTTAATAATTCATTAATAAGAGCTAAGCTTGAAAACAGAGAAATTGGTAATTACTACTTGTTAGGGGATAGTGGATACCCTTGTAAAAATTACTTATTAACACCTGTACAAAACCCAACTACTCCAAGCTAACATAAATACAATGTGTCATATAACAGTTTCATTTGAACACTATTCCGGGGACCTATTTGTGAAACTGCATTAAATTCTTTACAAATCTCATCCCATGCACTATTTTTGCTTTTGACGCTTGCTATGTCTGTCTGTTTTCAATAATACTAATATATTTTTTTGTCATCTCTAACATGTTCGCTTTATCTATTTCAGTATAATTCTTTCCCCATTCTCTCTTTTTTTTTCATTTTTAATGAGAACTGACACTTAATGACACTTTATTTTGACGTTTGAATAATAATAAACGATGTCTCTGTCGGTAAATCACTAGAATAAAATATTAACTCTGCAAGTACTTTTTTACTCTGCAACTTATTTTATAAAACAGACATTTTTATTTACTCATCGATTAAATTTACTTTCAAAGTAATAACTCAGCAAGTTATTCGATGTTTATAAAATTGGGCATTAGTTTAACAAAAAAAATTAAATAATATTTAAAATCATATTAAACATGTTTCACAAGAATTAAGTCTCTCATTTAACATCTCAGTTATTTTTTAGAAACTGGCCAATTCAACTACAACCACAGACGCGTTTCGCTTTTATTGCAATTTTAACTGGCAATTAAATAAATAAAATTGAAACGAAATTAACGACAAATTGATCATTGCTGTCTATTGACATCCGATTCAATGTTGTTTATTTAACTTTGTACATTTATGAAAATGAAAATTATTTCTTGTTTCATGCTTCTTTATAAAATTTTGTAAACAAGAATCCTCCCTTTTTCATACTGCCCAATTCCCTTGTTGCAATAATTTAAAACAGGTCTTTAAAATTGAAAGATGTGTGAACTTTACTAACTCTAACGACGAACACATAATGTCACATTTAAATAGATTTATATGCAATTCATAGTAATAAATGTCTTTTCCTCTCGCAAGACGATCGAAGTTACCGCCTGTAACAAAAGCTAGCTGACCTTAAAACAATCGCTAAATAAACTCGGACAAATGACAACTGACCAATGATTGGCACAACGAGTTAAATTTAGACCACAAACGATCGTCTGCTGTCATTCTATCACATGCATTGCCGCCTTGACAAAAGATAAAAATAAACTAAATCGTTGGTCAATATAATTTACATTAAATTATTATTTCATTGTATTGCGAAAATGCAGTTGAACTCGCTAAAAAAATCTTCCGTCAGATCTATGTATTTTGTACAAATCCCATACCAAAAGTTCCTTGAAAAAGATTTTACATAGTAAAATTGTAACATGAATATATAATATTTTCTACAAATACATACCGAAAGTTCGTTGGAGAAGATTCTATAAATCCAATAAAATTTTCGTCGAAATTTTGTATTATTGAAAAATACACAAAACCCATGTAACTTCAAACGGCTGTAACTCGAGATCCGATGATGTAAAAAAAATCATGCGTGACATGAAAAGAACGAGAATTTCATGCTGAATATAGACTTTCATCTTTCTTTATTCTATCTTTAACCGTGTATGAGTGGTGCATGAAAATATGAGAAATGAACATAATTTAGTTCATTTCTCATATTTTCATGCACCACTCCCCACGGTTACAGATAACGGATGATGAAAGTCTATATTCAGCATGAAATTCTCTTTCTTTCATGTCATGCATTCGGGCCGGGCCGGGCTTTGAGGTTTGGATCGACTCGGCCCGAAAATAAAAATTACCAGCCCAACTCGAAAATCGACTCGACAAAAAAATTAGCTAGCCCGGCTCGAAAATTGACTCGAAATCGGGCCGGGCCGGGCCAAAGCTCGAAATTGGGTGCATCCGGCATTCCTAATGTTGATTTTTATGTTAAGGCGAAATGTTTAACTTTTTTCGTGTCAAACTTATAAAAAACCTCTACATTCTTATAACTTTCAACATTAGTTAACATAAGTAGTTAAAAAAGAGACCCTTCTACTGCAAGTTTGTTATAAAAATTACAGACCTACGAGTATTTAACACTTTGTTTACTAAAGAATTTAAACAACTTTTTCATAAATCTTATATAAAAAAATCTGATGTGGCCAACACAAAACCTCCCGCTATTGAATTTTTATTAATTTAAATACATACTTACGTATTTACTAACGCTGCAAACTGTTCCATTGCAGAAAACTATTGCTTTATTTACTATTTTCTTTTTAAAATGTCACTATTATTAATTTGAAGTGATTAGATTTTTGACAGTGACATGTACTGTCAGTTACATTCATTTGAAATATGAACTGTGTAACAAAAGAATTATTGTGTTTATCTTAGGCTTCGCGACTAATAAAAAAAAATATTTTTAAATTTATCTGTAAAATATATAGAAAAAGTATTAATGTATTCCTGTAGAAAATTCAATAATCTTTAATTTTCATAAGACATAAAATTCGAAAAAATGGCATTTAATGGGATTTTTTGAAGAAAAACCATTATGAGCTTCAAGTAAAGTACGATTTCAGTTTATTCGATTTACACCAAAATCTAATGGCATCTATTCCTATTAGAATAAGGTAAAAATACAAGGTTTCAGAATTTTCTGAATGATAGTATTTGAGTTAGAGTGCTAACAAAATTCGTACACATACACACATACACACACACACACACACACACACACACACACACACACACACACATACACACATACAGACATCATCGTGAAAATGTTAAAAATGGATTCTAGGGACCTTAAAACGTGGTCATTTACTAAAATCTCGATATGAGATTTTTAGCACGATCCCTATACCTCCCTTACCAAGGGTAGCGGGAGGTAAAAATAATTTTAATTTACATAAGGATTTTTTATCTAACTCTGTTTCTGCTCAAAAATAGGTCAAGAAATCATTATGGTAGGAACAAAAATCACTTTTATTTAAGTATACGAGTAATAACAATAATAATAGCAACATCACAATATAATTATTATGCTTTAATGAATGACGTTGAATTCTTGAAGTAAAATAATACATTTTTATTTATTAATATGTGAAATGTGTTGTTATTAAATCATTTTAATCGTTTTTAACTTCATCCATTTTCATTAAAATATTAAGGAAACTGTGCATTTGATTGAACTATAAGATTTTTCGGGCCGGCCCGAAAAGCTTGAATTTTCGGGCCGGGCCAAAATCAAAAGTCCGACTAGCCTCAATTTTTGAAAATGATTAGCCCGATAAAAAATATTTTCGGCCCGGCTCGATGATCGACTCGAAATCGAGGCGGGCTTCGGGTCGGGCCGGGCCAAAGCTCGAAGTCGAGTGCATCTCTAATCATCGGATCTGGAGTTACAGCCGTTTGAAGTTATAGTTCATCTAGGGATCATTTTCCGAAGACTCGTTATCGTTTTATTATGGGTGCACAATAGCTAAAACCGCAATGCCAAAATATTTCGGTCCGTACAGTCGACCAGTTCAGTATTTGCAATGCTGGTATATATTTTACGCCCAGTATTCGACTGTAGACCAAGACTCTACAACATCCCTGGTAATCGGTTTAGAAAATCTGGAAAGTGCAGTCTTGGTCTACAGTCGAATACTGGGCTTAAATATATACCAGCATTGCAAATACTGAACTGGTCGTCTGTACGGACCGAAATATTTTGGCATTGCGGTTTTAGCTATTGTGCACCCATAATAAAACGATAACGAGTCTTCGGAAAATGATCCCTAGCCTAGATGAACTATACATGATTTTTCATAAAGGTGGCGAATGTAACGAAAACCATAATTCTTTTTTTTTTAGTTTTATTTCATTTATTTGTACAGTTTTGTTGTATCCGGAAAGAACTACCAAAAATATAAATTATAATGTGTGTATATTTAATGTTATCACCAATAATGTGCGATAAAAATTATCATAAATCTTAATATATTTCAATTTAAACGACTTGGGCTACTATAACTACAACCCGAATGAAATATAGTTTAAAAACCTGTTTCACTGTCCACATACGATATACATATTAACGTGTTATAAAAAACATATATGAATATGCTAATGAGCATATTAAGTTATCACTACATACATAAATATTGTTTTATTCATTATTGTTTGAATTATAATTGTTTCCTTTGCAACAGAAATAATTGTTGAAAAAGTTATTATTTATAAAAAATGTTTAATGATAATTAAGAACATCCTTTGAAAGTGGATTTAATTATTGTTTATTAATACTTGGAAAACATTTTTTTTTCTTTTGTATAATATGACGGTCTTGTTAGAATTAGTTAGGTTCATATAATCTGTATATCTACCGTGAGTTTCTGCTAAAAGATGCAATATTTACTACTTGGTCATTAATGTATTACTATGGACTATTGCAAATTGTAAATTATTTTTATTTTCTTCAGTTCGCGCAGTTTTTGTTTTTGCCATTTTCGTATGATTCCATCTAAACATCCATCACTCTTAAATTTTGTTAATATTCTCGAAACTGTAGACGGATTTGGTCTAGCCCGTTCAATAGATAAATTAGTAAACATATCACAAACATTTATCAAACAAGGATTGGATCTTTCAATACCGGGAGTACGAGGAAGGATAAAGAGAAGATGGAAGGACTGTGCCGCAGAATACTTGAAAGAGAAAGAACTGTATGAAGAATATGCGTTGGACAGGAATGAGTGGAAGAGAAGAGTAAGAAACAGCGACCCCTAATGAAATAAGGATAAGTTGAAGAAGATGAAGGAAGTCTCAAGTGCAATTTATCTAATGTATGTTCGTGTTACAATTTTACTGGATATATAGATTCTTTTCACAGGAACTTTTGGTATGGAAATAAGAATTTTAGTCTAAACGCATTTTTCCCTCTCGCTAAGAGAGGTATTGGATTCATGCTAAAAATCACATATCGAGATTTAAGTGAATAAGCACGATTTAAGGTCCATATAAACCGATTTTAACATTTTTACGATGATGTCTGTGTGTGTGTGTGGATGTGTATATGTATGTGTGTATGTATGTGTGGATGTTGGAGGGACGATTACTCCAAAACTATACGACATAAGACCAGTTTAACTATGAATTCCTCAATCTGACATTCATGGGAAGAGCTGAAAAGGTTTTGGTAACAATTGGACAACCGGAAGTAGTAGTTTCTAAAAAAATTCTTCTAAATATTATTTTTTGAAAATTTTTGATATGCTAATATTGAAGAACATAAAATTCTACATCTGATACATTTAAAATTTTTATTATATCTTCTATAAATTAAGAAATAAAAGACGCTCTGATATATAGAATATCGGGATGTAGTAAGTCGAGTAGGCTAAAATATACTAAGGAAATCAGTTGACAAATTCAAATGTTTTTAACATAATTTGTAAATGACAAATGTCAGTGTCAAAAATCAAAAGTTTTAGTTACGTTCTGAAAGCTTTTTCTGGGAAGTACATTTAATCTTTCTTATTGTTTTATTAATTAAATATTTAAAATTATAGGTAACATCCATATATCCATTAGAAATACCGCCAATCTTGTTAATGAATTGGAAGAATCTCTGACATTTAGAAACTTCCTCATACAATGAAAAATAGTTATAATTAGAATTGTATGTGTGCAGAAGACATGTTAAATACAATAAAAAACAGTATTTGGGTAAAGTTCTGTAACTTTTTTGTTATAAAACGACGGTTCGATAGCGAAGTGCAATACAATACTTTTATAATAAAAAATGGAAATGGCGAGAGGTATTGTGCTGGCCACAACAGATTTTTTTCCTAATAAATTATAGAATATTGAAACAGTTTGATAATAATTATGACGCAAATTATAACGTCGGATGGCGCTAGTGTTTGTTTGTTTTGAAGTTTCATTGTTCCAAATTTCTGACATTATTAATTTAAGTAATATTACAAATTGATGTAGTTATAAATACATTATTATTGTTAATATTAATAGATATTATAATTAAACAAATTCATCATACACAAAATTGTTAAATTTTTTGTTAGGTTATACATCAACGTGACAGTTCATAATTCTTAGTACCTAACGCGTCATACCTAATTAGTAAACAACTTTAATCGCTTGTAGTTTAATTTTTTTTTCACTAATTCTCATTAATTTATGTATATTTTCGTCTTTTTATTTAAGATAGTTAAAATCTGACTATGGTATAGTACCCTTATTATCATAATTTTTTATCAAGTGATGAATTTCGGACGAAACATCTGGGCACGATTTGTTCCTCATCTAAATGATCTAGTGTGTCTGGTGTCCTCTTATACTCTCTTTTGTTCTTAATAATGATCCCATACAGCACACTGAGCTTAGCTCGCCTCTTTTATAAGAACCAGAAGGGATGTGATAGCTGATGATGAAAAATATCAGCCACTTTTAATTTTGCATGCAGACAGAAATAGGGAGTTTTTCCCTTGTATTAGAACAAAGTAAAGCACTAACAAAAAGATGTACCTATAGTTGACAATATAGATTGCTTTGGAATACAAGAAAAAAAAAAAAAATCGAATGTATGCAACTGACAGATAAATGTCACTGTCAAAGAACGTATCACTTCAAATTATTAATTGCTTTCAAAAGAAAACTGTAAAAATCTGTTGTGGCCAGCACAATACCTCTCGCCATTTTCATATTAGGCTATATAAGTATTGTATTTAACATTTCTGGAATACACAATTTTTTTTTATTCTATGAACAAGTTTCCTCCTACTCTTCTAAATGTTCGAGATTCTTCCAATTCATTAACGAGATTACCGGTATTTCTAAAGGGTATATGATGAATTATATGTATAGCAAGCGCGTGTTTAGATGATAATGATACTGTATATACTTTGACTTATAAATGAATCCCTTTTCTTTTTTATACCAATTTTAGATATTGACAGAGTCTTTTCCTCATTGTAAAAATGGCATATTATAATTACTATTACATCCCGACTTATCCAAGTACCAATTTTAGGTTTTCCGCATTCAAGGACAGTGTCAGCTTAACGTGCGGCAGCTATATCTATAATATTAAATATTTAATTAATGATAAAATAAGAAATATTAACTGAACTTCCCGGAGAAAGTCTTCAGCAATGTTTGGATTTTACAACTGATTTCCAAGGGCAGTTTGATAGAGAATGTTATATTCTTTAATTTTAGAAATAACATAACAAACAAAAAAAACATTTTATTTTTTTTAAGAAACTACTACTTCCGGTTGTCCAATTGTGACCAAAACCTTTTCAGCTCTTCCCATTAATGTCAGATTAAGGAATACGTAGTTAAATTGGTCTTTGGTCTTATAGAATTTGAGATACCGTCCCTTCAACATCCACACATACATACACACACAAATATACACACATAAACACACACATCATTGTAAAAATGTTAAAATCAGATTTTAGTGACCTTAAAATGTGCTTATTCACTAAAATCTGGATATGCGTTTTTTTTTCTCACCATTTGTGTAGGTTTTATAATTTCTTGAAATATAAGTCGGCCGAATTGTTAAAACTTTGGGTTCGTAGATACATTTAATTATTAACTCCAACCCTTTTTAGTCAAATATCCGAACAATCACAACGTCATATACAATTTCTTTCTGTAACATTCTCCGTCATCTGCAAATATGTTTAATGAATCCTCTTTGTCTGCGGGTGATTTGCAGTGATACAGGGCTGCTTTTCATAGTCTGCGATGATTGTCGCACAACCCCTGCGGTATTCACAGCCCTTAGACTGCATCCCTTAGCTTTTCAAGGGTGGAAGGATAGAATAGTGCTTGAGAAATGCACCACAGCAAAAAAGATGCAAGAGAAAGAGAGAAATTTGTGCAGGGGTATTTCGTCCGAAAAGACGAAGCATAGGACAGAGATCTGGTAAAAAAATATATCCTTCACAAATACGAGATGTGGCAATTAAATAACGAGATTTATTTTTTTCCGGCTTCCCTGTAAATTTGGCAACATTGCAGGCTATGTCATATTAATTTGTCATCTTCCCTCCATCCACTGTTAAATTTTCAAGATAATTAGGCAAATCGTTCGGCAGTAGCCTTTGATTGAAGTTAACTACTTTCTCGCATTCCGACGGAATTATGTTAGTGTCAATATGAAATTCTGTGTGAAACTTAAAAAATCTGTTGTGGCCAGCACAAAACCTTCCGTCAATTCGATGTATTTTGTATATATCCCATACCTAAAGTTCCTTAAAAAAGATTCTGTATATCCTGTAAAATTGTAACCCGAACACACTATTTTTTACAAATTTACCGAAAGTTCCTTTCACTATTTTATTAGGGGTCGCTGTTTCTCACTGTTCTCTTTAACTCATTCCTGTCCAACACATCTTCACGCAATTCTTCCTCTCTCAAATCTTCTGCTACACTGTCCCTCCATCTTCTCTTTGGCCTTTCTCGTACTTCCGGCATTGAAAATTCAAATCTTCAGGCGAGGCGCAACTGCAAGTCACTTGCGAGGGACACTCTATCACATTCACATATAACTTTGGTTTTGCATTTGACACTGACATCTGTCAATTAAATTTTTTTGAATATCTCTGCTGTTTCCATAATTTTAGCAAAGCTGACTAATTTTTGAAAGTTAATATCTCAATGTCTCTATAACTCTATAACTATTGAATATGAAGGAAAATGTATAATCAAACCGTATAGAGAATAAGATATTCTTTCATATTGATAATCACAAAATGTCGAAAAATGATATTTAACTGCGTTTTTTCAAGAAAAACTGTTGAAAACTTCAAAGAGGGGTACTTCCGGTGGATCAATTATAACCAAAATCTAATCAGCTCTTCATATGGATGTAAATAAGAGGAATACGAATGAATTATAATTTTTAGAATTGTAGTATTGGAGTTATCGTCGGAGAAAAATTTGTCACACACGGACACACACACACTCATACATACATATACAGACATCATCTTAAAAATAGCAAATTCGTATTGTAGGGACCCTAGAACGTGCTTATTAATTAAAAACTCACCAACGAATTTTTTGACCAAAGACAATACCTTCCTTACCTAAAGGTGACGGAAGGTAAAAATCCGCTACAGAAATGTACGAATTGTTGAAGAATGTTTATGGTGATGAGGGTCTATCTAGTACTCAAGTTTTCGAGCAGTTTAGAAGATTTAAAGACGGAAGAAAAGAGATCGGAGACGATTAGGGCTTCGGCCGTGCACTGACGTTTTTTTTCGAAATGCGAGTGATTGTTCACATGGATTGGGTGCCTGAGAGGCATTTCGTTAACCAAGCATATTACAAGAAGGTTTTAATAACCCTTCATGTATGGGTGAGAAGAAAAAGGGCTGAAATGTGAGAAAACGGCTCATGGATTCTCCATGAAGAAGGAAGAAAAGAGGTCGGAGAATAGTAGCCCCTCGGCCGTCAGAGTTGAAAAAACCCGGGTTTTATTAAATAAAAGCGGGTTTTATTGGCAAACATCGAAATGTAGTTTGTATCATTTTTAACTTTAGTTTTATAAAGTATCTTAATACACATACATAAGTCGGCGTAGTAGATAATAGATATTAATATTTTTTTTAAGACTGTAATGTAATAAACAATAAATTAACTAGAGAGTGTACATGCGTACACGAAGTGTGTACAAGAATAAGATCCAAGTGTCACAACTAATAGTATGTTTAATACACAACTCAAAAAATAATGAAAATACTGACACCAGGATTGGAGTTGTTCAAATATAAAAGAAACACTGTGCAAAGTTCGCACAGCAATGAAAAATATGTTAAAAATGATCAAACACAAAGTACACAAAATGAAATTGATTGTAAAATATTGCCGGTGACAAAAATTTATGTATATATGTGTGTACCATATAAGTATGCACCATATTTAATTAATAAAATATGATTTTACAAAAGTGGGTTTTTAGATGTTTTTTTTTGGGTTTTTTTAGGTGGTTTTTTTTGGGTCGGGCAAAATTGCAACAACCCTGTCGGCCGTGCACTGACGTTTTTTTCGAAATGCGAGTGATTGTTCACATGGATTGGGTGCCTGAGGGGTATTTCGTTAACCAATCATATTACAAGAAGGTTTTGATAACCCTTCATGCACGGGTGAGAAGAAAAAGGGCTGAAATGTGATGGATTCTCCATGAAGACAACGCGCCGGAACAAAACGCCCTGTCCGGCAAGACATTTTTGACGAAATACAAAATCACCGTGTTTGTACATCAACCGTACTCACTTTTATTCCCAAATTGTAATTCTGCGTTAAAAGGCACCAAATTCGGGGCCGAGATGTAGTTGTAGAAAACCTAACAAAGAAGACCTGCAGGCATTGCTTCCAACAATGGAATATTCGCATCGGGCGGTGTAGGGTTCGGGGAGGAGAGTACATTGAAGGTGGCAATATACAAGTTAACAAATAATTAATGTGATTGCTTCTGAGAACAAATGTTTATATGAACCTTTTTTATTCTTTTGATGTGTGGATGACCTTTAAAGTAGTTGCCAAGTATTTATTGACACTGAAAAATATTCAACGAATGTATGTACAAAATCTTGGTTACATTCTGCAGGGCAATTCTCCCGTGTAAACACTGCTTTATCTAGCTTGCTAAAGGGTCACTGCCCTTGACCTAAAGCGCCCTTTACACTGCACTACAGTTACTCGAAGACGTTAAGATCGTTAAGGAGATTACTGCGGTTTGAGACACACACACGCACACTAGATGTGGGAGGAACTATTCGCTGTAGTAGTTCTTTTGTTATATTTTATTAAAATTTTCTCGCTAAAATAGACAAATTCGGGTCATACGTTTCAGGATAGGGTACTATACCATAGGCGAATTTTAACTATCTTAAATAAGAAGACGAAAATATACATAAATTGATGAGTACCTATTAGTGAAAAATTTGTGTTTCAATATTGATTGAAGTTGATTACTGGATATGACGCGTTAAGTACTAGGTTTTAAAAAGGAGATTCGCGCGTCTGCTGCGGTCACCTTTAAAACATTATGAACTGTTACGCTGATGTATAACCTAAAGAAATTAACAATTTGTGTTTGACGAATTTGTTTAATTATGTCTATACTCTGTTTTTAAACTATAGACAGTAACTAGAAATTCTAGTGAGAAAATCAAAGCCTGTGATTGGCTGCTGTGCCATTTCGTGAAGCCGCATTTAACCAGACGAAATTTCAAGTTAACCTTCAAACATAATTGAAACGTCAAATTCTCAGTAGTTGTCAAATCACTTGTTGAATTTGCACGTGCTTTTTGTTTCATTTCTCTTTTTGTGATATTTCACGAATAAAAACAGTTATAATATATAAATTTTTCATCAAGGAATTACAAAAAAATAAAGTAATTAATTAATTTATAATTAAAAGTTATGTATTTATGATTTTATATGAATAAATTAAGTTATAAGTCTATAATAGTTTTGGTTAATGAAAATATAACCTGGAAAGTATAAATGCTGACGTGACCTTCATTTCAACATTTTAATTCCCCCGCCAAATAAATCTAGCGACTTTTTTTGGTAACTTCTAGCGGTGTAAATGTGACTTCGTCTAGTGCTGTCTATAGTTTAAAAACACGGTATAGTATAATATTAACAATAATAATGTATTTATAATTAAATCAATTTGTAATATTAATTAAATTAATAATAATGTCAGATATTTGAAACATTGAAATTTCAAAACAAACAAACACTAGCGCCATCCGCCGTCATACTTTGTGTCACAATATTGTCAAACTGTTTCAATGTTCTATAATTTATTACGAAAAAAATACTTATTATTTATGTTATATATGCTTAATAATAATTTCGTCGTGAATATAACGTATAAGTTTTTATATAAAAATATTTCGACTATGCAAACATGAAATATTTTGTCCCCTCTATAACTAACAGTTTGTCGATCACTGGTCAGTACCTGCTACGTCACGCACCCAATTCTTAAACTTTAAAAATCCATATCTCGTTTATTACGTAAAATTTTTAAGTCGCGTTTGCACTACAGAAAAAATCTGTTGTGGTCAGCACAAGACCTTTCGCCATTTCCATATTAGGCTATATAAGTATTGTATTGCACTTCGCTTTCGAACCGTCGTTTTATAACAAAAAAAATACAGAACTTTACTCAAATATTGTTTTTTATTGTATTTAACATGTCTTCTGCACACTTATAATTCTAATTATATCTATTTTCATTGTATGAGGAAGTTTCTAAATGTCAGAGATTCTTCCAATGCATTAACCAGATTGGCGGTATTTCTGATGCATTTTACCACAATTTTACCTATAATTTCAAATATTTAATTAATAAAACAATAAGAAAGATTAAATATACTTCCCAGAAAAAGCTATCAGAATGTCACTAAAACTGTTGATATTTGACAATGACATGTGTCATGTAATAAACATTGGAATTTCTCAACTGGTTTCCTTAGTGCCTTGGCCTCTGCGATTAGTTTACTCTATAAATTATAGTGTCTTTTTCTCTAAATCTATACAAGATATAATAAAAATTTGAAGTGTATTAGATGGAGAATTTTATGTTCTTCAATATTTAATAAAAAAAAATCCCAAAAAAATATATTTAGAAAAATTTTTCTAAGAAACTACTATTTCCGGTTGTTCAATTGTTACCAAACCCTTTTCAGCTCTTCCCAGGAATATCAGATTGAGGAAACTGCAGTTAAATATTTTTTAAGTCTTATAGTTTTTGAGGAATCGTCCCTCCAACATCCATACACACACACACACACACACACACATACACACACACACACACACACATATTTTAAAAATGTTATAATCGGATTCTAGGGGCCTTAAATCGTGCTTATTCAATAAAATCTGGATATGCGAATTTTAGCATGAATCCAGTACCTCTCTTCGCGAGAGGTAAAAAATGGTATAGGACCCTATTGATAACAAACTATCAGCTAATATACCAACACCAAATACAATGTAGAACCACTGTTCGTGTTTTGATAAAATCTCACACATTTTAAGCAATTTTGTTCATATATTTGACAAACATTTTTTGATTGATTTATCAGTGTCAATGTCTATTTACTCATTGATTATGTTTCCATATCATTGTACGTTTTCAAGACAAATATATGAAGATAAGTTGTTGAAATTGACCGTTTAAGATAAAGATAATTCGGGTCAAACGTAACAAAACAAATAAATATTGATACGTCAGCGAAGTTATTCATTTTCCGACATTCATAATCATTAATAAGTAAATAAATAAATAAATAAATAAACAAATAAATAAATACAAAATATAAATATTAAGAAAAATAAAGAACTTTAATATATTAACAATTTAATATGTATTAAAGTTCATATTATTTTTATGAAGTGTCATTATTTTAAACATTACATCAAATGGAAATAAATGTAATAATTTTTATTGTCTCGCATTATAATAAATTATATAAATTTTACACTTTTTAATAATATTAATTCTTTCAACATAATTTACAACAGAGTTGAGGGTATTAAAAATCCATTATTCAAACTAATAACTTTTGTTTAAAATCGTCATTAAAAGTTCAGAAATCGGATTTTTGATTTTTTTTATATTTTTGATAATATTAAATAGCGGATTACTGGAATAACATTAAGGTTGTGTTCGATGTTGCATTTTGGCATTTAGTATTTATGATTTAGGTCTTCTTCACATAAATACAACTCCGAATGGCACACTAGTGATATCCATTGGTTTATATGGCAAGACTTTAGAACAACAAAAATGAATTGTACAATTCGATTCAATTTGATACTTGAGAGTAAATGTTAATATTTTATTTCATAAAATAGAAGCTAAGAAGTTATTCTTTGACAGTAATTTTCACGTTTTGTACAAATTATAGCAACGAACATTATTTGTTTAATAGGGAAGTTTAGCGATTTTATTTTATTTTTTATTCCATGGGAAACGACTTGAAAAATGATGTAACATGTTTTATTTTTATCAAAAATGCCCAGATTTTCCGGAAAAGCCGATTTTAAGCTGTGATGACGTCGGTAGAGGCTTGGCGCAACGTATGTCGACTTATACACTGACGCACGCGGTTGCGGTTACCAGTGAAGCACTTTTACGCTTTGTTACGACCTACGTTCAAGTGGTTCGATTTCACAGTTCTGTCTGAGTTTGCGCATAACTGACTTGTGACGTACATAAAGTTTATCCAAAAAATATTAATTATAAATAAATGGAGCAATAATTTTAATTTTTAATATCAATTTCAGCAGTCATTTGTGTTATATTTGTGAGAAAATAGTATGTTATGTAGAATTTTTGCCATGCTAAACTTCCCCATTAGTGCGCGTCAACTTCAAGGCATAGTGTGCTCCTGCAAAGCCCTAAAATCTAATTCCTAAAATCCTAAATAATCACTAGATTTAGGGCATATAAATTTAGGATTTAGATGTTAGGGTGATAAAAGTGCAACATGGGACACAGCCTCAGTTTTTTACCTCCCGCTACCCTTGGTAAGGAGGTATAGGGATCGTGCTAAAAATCACATATCGAGATTTTAGTAAATGACCACGTTTTAAGGTCCCTAGATTCTAATTTTAACATTTTCACGATGATGTCTGTATCAGTGGCGTAGCGTAGGGTTTTGCCGCCCGGGGCAGATGTCAAATTTGCCGCCCCCCCTTTCCTACAAAATTTAAAATTCTCAAAAACTTGAAAAGAAATTATGTAAAGGTATTTAAGGTCAAATGCCTTATAATTGAAAGTTACATTTTTTCAAGGGAAGTAAAGAGGTATGAAAAATGACCCCCATATTTGCGCGTTTGCGGATGCCCCCTTTGCCCCCCCCCCTACGCTACGCTACTGGTCTGTATGTATGTGTGTGTGTGTATGTGTGTGTGTATGTATGTGTGTGTGTATGTATGTGTAGGGATTTTGTCTTCACTCTAACTCAAATACTATCATTCAGAAAATTCTGAAACCTTGTATTTCTACCCTATTCTAATATGGAAAGATCCCATTAGATTTTGGTGTAAATCGGATAACCGGAAATGGCACTTACCTTCTTCAAAAAATACCATTAAATGCCATTTTTTCGCATTTTGTCATTATGAAAATTAAAGATTATTGAATTTCATACAGGAATACATTAATACTTTTTTATATAATTTACAGATAAATTTAAAAATCATTTTTTTTATACATCCCGAAGCCTAAGATAAACACAATTCCTTTGCTACACAGTTCATATTTCAAATGAATGTAACTGACAGTAAATGTTACTGTCAAAAAACTAATCACTTCAAATTAATAATAGTGACATTTTAAAAAGAAAATGTAAATAAAGTAATAGTTATATGCAATGGAACAGTTTGCAGCATTAGTTAATACGTAGGTATGTATTTAAATAAATAAAAATTAAATAGCGGGAGGTTTTGTGTTGGCCACATCAGATTTTTTAAGTTTAATATCTATATTTTAAACTAATCGAAAGAAGTTTGTAAAAATTTCTCACCATTTGCGTAGGTCGAAATATTATGGTCTTGTACTTGTACTTTTAATATAAATTACCTATGTAATGTTCTTATTTGTTACTATGGTGAAGTAGGTACTCCGTTGTCTCTACCACAAATGCAGAATTCAGCATACAATTTTAAATCTTTGATAGTATTCCTCATAATATTCTATCTTGCGTAAAACGATAAGCGCGTTCGCGTAACAACCGGAAATGGAGCAAGCATCAGCGCGTCTCCAGGGACGCTAATCCACTTCCGGTTTCGCTGGAAACAACACAGCATCACTGTCAACCCGCGAAATTCAAATTACAAAAATAGAGGCAACACAATGCTTTCTAGGGATAGCCTTGTATGGATACAATAGGGACTGTGTAATTGTATATCATTGTTGCGTTCCATAGGATTGACGGTAGAGTTAAACGCTGTTTAAGCTTACTTCCTGTTTTATATAGATAGGTAGGTCAGTTTATTCAATACGTACATAATTAGATTGGACAAAACGTTCTAACGATACAATAAAAAGCTTTTTATCTGTCGCTAAGAGAAGTATTGGATTCATTTTTAAATCGTATATCCAGATTTTAACATTTTAACATGATGTGCGTGTGTGTGTGTGTGTGTGTGTGTGTGTGTGTGTGTGTGTGTGTGTGTGTGTGGATGTCGGAGGGACGGTTTCTCAATTTGATAATACTAAGGACCAATTTAACTACATATTCCTTAATTTGACATAGGAAGAGCTGAAAAGGTAACAACCGGAAGTAGTAGTTTCTTAAAAAATTCTGCTATTTTTTTTTTGGAAATAAATGTTATTACAAATATTAAAGAATATAAAATTCTCTATCCGATACATTGAATATTTTTGTTATATCTTCTATAGATTTGAACATAAAGAATTATAAATATATAAAATAATCCCTAGAAATGAATCTCACAGCCCAAATAATTCCTTGGAAACCAGTTGAAAAATTAAAATGTTTGACAGAAAAATGTCAGTGTCAAATATCCAGATACATTACTGAAGGCTTTTTCTAGGAAGTACATTTAATATTTTTTATTCAATTTTGACATTTTAAACTGTCATTTAACTCCATAGCAACAACTATAAGTAACACTTTATTCACAAGTGAATTAAAAATTTTTAAATCACTCTCACAAAATTTTAATTCACTCTGCAACAAAAAATACATTTAAAAATAACATCAAGAACGAAAATAACACTCACCACATTATTTATCAGACATTATCAGCCCTTTTCATTATTTTTTACGACATAAATAACAGACAATAAAGATTTTTAAATATATTACTTGACGTCTATCATCGATGATTGTCATGTACAGTCTACCAACTGATTAGTTTTTTATTTTGTCAAAATTATAGATATTTACACACCAAGTGAGCTAAGGTAATGTTTATTCATGAGAAGAAAGTTTAGCTCAAGAGCCCGTAAGGGCGAGTGAGTTAATTTCTTCGAGTGAATAAACATTCTTAGCTCACGTGGTTTGTACAATATTTTATTCAAATTTGACGAAATAATAGTAAAAACCATTATAATATTTTATTCAATTTTGACATTTTAAACTGTCATTATTAACTCCATAGCAACAATTATAAGTAACACTTTTTTCACAACTGAATTAAATTTTTTTAAATCACTCTCACATTTTTTACCTCTCGCTAAGAGAGGTATTGGATTCATGCTAAAATTCGCATATCCAGATTTTATTGAATAAGCACGATTTAAGGTCCCTACAATCCGATTATAACATTTTTAAAATGATGTCTGTGTGTGTGTGTGTGTGGATGTATGTGTGTGTGTGTGTGTGTATGTATGTATGTCTGGATGTTGTAGTCACGATTCCTCAAAAACTATAAGACTTAAAAAATATTTAACTGCAGTTTCCTCAATCAGACATTCCTGGGAAGAGCTGAAAAGGTTTTGGTAACAATTGAACAACCGGAAGTAGTAGTTTCTTAGAAAAATTCTTCTAAATATAATTTTTTGGGAGTTTTTTTTATTAAATATTGAAGAACATAAAATTCTCCATCTAATACACTTAAAAATTTTATTATATCTTGTATAGATTTAGAGATAAAGACTCTATAATTTATAGAGTATACTAATCGCAGAGGCCAAGGCACTAAGGAAACCAGTTGACAAATTCCAATGTTTATAACATGACATATGTCATTGTCAAATATCAACAGTTTTAGTGACATTCTGATAGCTTTTCCTGGGAAGTATATTTGACTTTTCTTATTCTTTTATTAATTAAATATTTGAAATTATAGGTAAAATTGTGGTAAAATGCATATATCTATCAGAAATACCGCCAATCTGGTTAATGAATTGGAACAATATTTGACATTTAGAAACTTCCTCATACAATGAAAAATAGATATAATTTGAATTACATGTGTGCAGAAGACATGCTAAATATAGTAAGAAACAATATTTGGGTAATGTTCTGTAAGATTTTGTTATAAAACGACGGTTGGAAAGCGAAGTGCAATACAATACTTATATAGCCTAATATGAAAATGGCGAGAGGTCTTGTGCTGGCCACAACAGATTTTTTTAATTCACTCTGCAACAAATAATGCATTTAAAATAACATCAGGTACGAAATTAATACTTACCATAGCATTTATCAGACATTATCAGCCATTTTCATTATTTTTCACGTCACAAATGATAGACAATAATGCTTTTTAAATAGATTACTTGACATCTATCATCGACGATTGTCATGAACATTACTTCAGCACACTTGGTGCGTGTAAATTTTCTATTATTTTATTATTAATTAAACATTTAAAAATTTCTGTAATGTCTCTGGATTTTTGACACTGACATTTTTGTCAATTATAAACATTTTAATTTTTCAAATGGTTTCCATGGGCTATTTGATTCACTATACAATGGATGATTTTATATATTTATAATTCTATATTGCTAAATCTATACAAGATATAATAAAAATGTTCAATATATTGTAATAAAAATGTTCAATGTATTGGAAAGAGAATTTTATATTCTTTAATATTAGTAATAACATAAATTTCCAAAAAATAATATATAGAAGATTTCTTTAAGAAACTACTACTTCCGGTTGTCCAATTGTTAGCAAAACCTTTTCAGCTCTTGCCATTAATGTCAGATTAAGGAATACGTAGTTAAATTGGTCTTTAGCCTTGTAGAATTTGATAAACCGTCCCTCTAACATCCAGACATACATATAAACACACACACGCACACACATACATAACATACCCAAAAACATCATTGTAAAAATGGTAAAATCGGATTCTGGAGACATCAAAACGTGCTTATTCACTAAAATCTGGTTATGCGACTTTTAGTAAAAGTCTAATATCTCTCTTAGCGAGAGGTAAACATTGCTTTCTCCAATTCGGAATTAGAATCCTCAAATCTTTTCATAACTATCCATTTATCAAACAATGTGTCCTTATAGTCCTAACAATGATATACACCGCGATGATCCATTTGTATACAATCCCTTTCTTCTTCGTTTTGTTTTGTGAAGTGAACGTATTCTATAAACGCAAAGTGATTGTAGCATTTGAGCGTCGGCGAGTGTTCGTGGTGAGTTCGTGACCTACAGGTATATAGTTCAGTTCGGTGACCCCACGGGGTCACAAACACTGCCTTTAGCAATAGCTACACTATGCTACAAAGAGCGGTACACAACAGAACAATGAAGAGCGCAGGATGATTGCAGATTGGATAAAATACTCGACCAGAAGATGAGAGATGAAACTGTTTGTCTTTTTGTGGGGCATATTCATGGCATTTATAGTTGTTAATGAAATTTAAATATGTTATTTTTTAAAAATTTTTTCACATATTGCATATTTTTAAAAATCTGTTGTGGCCAGCACAAGACCTCTCGCCATTTTCATATTTGGCTATATAAGTATTATATTGCACTTCGCTATCGAACCGTCGTTTTATAACAAAAACATTACAGAACTTTACTCAAATATTGTTTTTTATTGTATTTAACATGTCTTCTGCACACATACAATTCTAATTATATCTATTTTTTATTGTAAGAGGAAGTTCCTAAATGTCAGAGATTCTTGCAATTCATTAACAAGATTGGCGGTATTTCTGATGGATATATGCATTTTACCTATAATTTTAAATATTAATTAATAAAACAATAAGAAAGATTAAATGTACTCTCAGAAAATGCTTTGAGAATATCACTAAAACTGTTGATTTTTGACACTGACATCTTTGCACTTGTCAATATTTCAAAGCTTACTAAAATAATGTTAAATTCAATGTAATAACTGTATTATTAGGGGACAAAATACGAAAAAACGTTATAATAAAAGAACCTTGCATTAATTAAAAGTTTTAATAACTAAAACATACGTTTTAATTCAAGTAAAAACTTTTCTTCCCTTGGTATTTTTTCGTAAAATCAAAAATTTTTTTTTTTCCTTTTATATACTCAATCCGGGGACATACTGTATACATCGCATACTTTTAACATTACAATAAAATCATAGTGGCCGTTTGCAATGGGAAACAACTGAAGATAGTCTTTTGTTTTTCTTTATTTGTCATAATGGGGTATGTGACTAAATTTTGATTTTTACATATATGATACTAGACCAAAAAATAAAATACCCGTGTTTTTTTAAATTAATTATTTATTCGTAGTTTACGAGAAAATAATTATTAAAACTTTGGAGAAGGAATCTGTGACGTCAGTAGTGTAGAATGATAGAAGAAGACAGTTAGACTGAGATAGATATATTGTGGTATTCCATAATCTATCACAACATATCTATCTCAGTCTAACTGTCTTCTACCATTGTACCCTACTGAAGTCACAGATCCCTTCTCCAAAACATTAAATTGCTAATAACAATATTATTACAAACTAATGTTTAGTTTTTATTATTATAATGAGAAGCTATAGAGGTTTGTTTTTATATATTATGACATATATTGAAATTCGATTATGGTCACATACCCCATTATAGTTATTGTTTGTTAGAAACACAATTTCATGATGAATAATGGTCCCGTGGCCGCGTGCCTGAGTATCTGGTCGCGAACCTGGGGAAACTGGGTTCGATCCCGACGGACGCCAAATATTTCCAATTTTAAATGGCACAAAAGTGACCCCTGTGGTACACTCTCCACACCAGCTATGAGTGCCCGTGAGGTGACGCCTGGTAAGCGCCCACACGGTAAAATATATCGTCATCATTAGTCATTACCGATGTCTACATGTGTTGTAGATACTGGCATACCCAGAAATGAGTAATATGCCGTGATGATATATTTATTTATTTATAATTTCACTTTTTCTGAATACGCAGATGTACATTTAATGTTCGGTCGTGCTCACGGTGATTCGGTAGAAGGTGGACATTTTGAACATTTTTACCTTCCGTAAAAGGAAGGTATTGTCTTTGGTCAAAAAATTTGTTGGTGAGTTTTTAATGAATAAGCACGTTTTAGGGCCCCTAGAATACGAATTTACTATTTTTAAGATGATGTCTGTATGTATGTATGTATGTATGTGTGTGCGTGTGTGTGTGTCCGTGTGTGCGTCCGTGTGTGTGTCCGTGTGTGCGTCCGTGTGTGTGTCCGTGTGTGACAAATTTTTCTCCGACGATAACTCCAATACTACAATTCTAAAAATTATAATTCTTTCGTATTCCTCTTCTTTACATCCATATGAAGAGCTGATTAGATTTTGGTTATAATTGATCCACCGGAAGTACCCTTATTTGAAGTTTTTAACAGTTTTTCTTGAAAAAACGCAGTTAAATATTATTTTTCGACATTTTGTGATTATCAATATGAAAGAATATCTTATTCTCTATACGGTTTGATTATACAGTTTAGTTCATATTCAATAGATATAGAGTTATAGAGACATTAAGAGAGATTAACTTTCAAAAATTAGTCAGCTTTGTTAAAATTATGGAAACAACAGACAGATTCAGAAAAATTTAATTGACAGTCGTCAATGTCAAATGCAAAATCAAAGTTGAAAGTATAAGGTCAGAAAGTTATGTGTGAATGTGATAGAGTGTCCCTCCAAAGAGAAGAAGATGGAAGGACTGTGTAGCAGAAGATTTGAGAGAGGAAGAATTGTGTGAAGAAGCTGCGTTGGACAGGAATGATTAAAAGAGAAGAGTAAGAAACAGCGACCCCTAATAAAATAGGGAAAAGAACTTGCGGTATAGAATTTGTAAAAAATAGTGTGTTCGTGTTACAATTTTATAGGATATACAGAATCTTTTTCAAGAAACTTTTGGTATGGGATATATACAAAATACATTGAATTGACGGAAGGTTTTGTGCTGGCCACAACAGATTTTTTATTACTTATAATTGACTGTTTTCCATTGTAAACGGCCACTATGATATTATCGTGTATTCCCATTAATTTCAGATTGAGGAATATATAGTTAAACAGGTCTTACGTATTATTGATTTTGAGGAATCGTCCATCCAACATCCATACACACATCCACACACACACACACACACACACACACACACACACACACACACACACACACACACACACACACACACACACACACACACACACACACACACACACACACACACACACACACAGACAGACATCATCGTAAAAATGTTATAAATCCGATATAGGGACCATAAAACGTGCTTATCCACTAAAATCTGGATATGCGATTTTTAGCATGATTCCAATACCTCTCTTACCGAGAGGTAAAAATAGCGACACGGAATGTAGACACATCTTCGCATCCTCAAAAGTTATTAGACCCCGGCTTCCCGCCTTAGCTTATGTTATGACGTAGGTACTTATATTCCTATTTTGCTAATATATTTATTTTTTTATATATAAACAACCCTTGTTCGTATGTATATAATCATCATCCCTCGACGTTTTCACCCCGTTCATTCCCTGTGTACAGCTAACAGAGCGTCTAATCAAATTAGCAACTTCCTTATCTTGTAAATCTCTGAGCGACGCCTGGCGTCGACTTAGGCGTCGTCACAGTAGCAAACAAACAAACAAAACACTCACAAATAGGGTAGAAACCTAACTACCAACTTGGGGCGTGGGGTGCAAACTATGTGAGATATACTTAATTATCGGCAGTTCGGAAAGTAGAAATTTGGAAATACTTCTACTATTTTCTCGACAATAAAGGCAACTATATAATGTTTGCAAACTGCTTCGGTGAATATACAGGGTGTCTCACAACTCGCGCCCCAGACGAAACTGACACTTGCCGACGACAATAGGTTGCCAACAAATAGAAGAAAATAATTTTCGGCTGCTTGCATAACGGAGTTACAAGACTTTTTAATCCACCAATCCCGGAAGGATATCTTGAGGTGTGATGATATTATTACAAAATAAAACTGGTTGCTAGCTTTTAAAAATACTACTAGTGAGTTACAAAATTTGTTTGACTTACTGTCATTTTGACACTTTAGAGTTGACTTTTCACTGTCAATAAATTTAAGTTAGCGAAGGTGTCATCCGACATCATCATTTATATTGTACAGTGCAACGTGTTGTAGCAGCTGTGTAAAATGTGTTAAACGAAAATATTATTGTCCACATTCTCCGAAAATTATAATCATTTCTAAGTAATCAGCGGCTGAATACATGTTAAGAATTTGCCTGTTTTTATTCACCTTGTCAAATTTAATTTGACACTGACATTTTTCGAAAACTACAGTCGCCCACACATTTTAAAGAAGATTTGATTTGTATAAAACCCTAGTAACGTAAAATTACGACAAACACACGTTAAAGGTGTAGGTCTCTGATTGGTCAATTTTAAGACGTCTTTTCCCTAATATCTTTTAAGCTAGATTTTTTTTCTTCGAAATTACACATCCGAGTGCAGTTTCGTGTTTCCTCATTCGCTCTGGGGCGCGAGTTGTGAGACATATTGTTATTCTTTGAGGTTCAAGCGTTTTATGCCCGAATTCATAGTCAGTAGTCAGTACTTCGCTTCGATTCATACTTGAGTATGCCTTGAATACCAGGTTTCGTTTCATAGTCGCTACTTGTTTCTTCACTCGTACTTCGATCGATCGAAGGTTTACTTGAGGCGAGCTCCAAGCAACCTTGAGTAAAGCTCAAGTAATGATCGATCCTTTTAACCTTCCGTCACCTTTAGGTAAGGAAGGTATTGTCTTTGGTCAAAAAATTCGGTGGTGAGTTTTTAATGAATAACCACGTTTTAGGGTCCCTACAATACGAATTTACTGTTTTTAAGATGATGTCTGTATGTGTGTGTGTGTGTGTGTGTGTGTGTGTGTGTGTGTGTGTGTGTGTGTGTGTGTGTGTGTGTATGTATGTATGTATTTGTGTGACAAATTTTTCTCCGACGATAACTCCAATACTACAATTCTAAAAATTATAATTCTTTCGTATTCCTCTTCTATACATCCATATGAAGAGTTGATTAGATTTTGGTTATAATTGATCCACCGGAAGTACCCTTATTTGAAGTTTTTAACAGTTTTTCTTAAAAAACGCAGTTAAATATTGTTTTTTGACATTTTGTTATTATACATATTAAAGAAAATATTCTTCTCTATACAGTTTTATTATACATTTTCCTTCATATTCAATAGATTTAAAGCATTATAAAGAAATTAATTTTCAAAAATTAGTCAGCTTTGCTATTTATCATGGAAACAGCTGATGCTGATATATTAAAAAAATTCTAATTGACAGATGTCAGTTTCAAGCGCAAAACCAAATATGGAAAGTGTAGGATCACAAAATTGGTATGTCAAGTGACACGCAGAGAAAGGCCAAAGAGAAGATGGAAGGACTGTATCGCAGAAGACTGAAAGGAATGCCTGTGTCAAGAAGATGTGTTGGACAGGAATGAGTGGAAGAAAAGAGGAAACAGCTACCTCTAAAAAAATAGGGGAAGCTGAAGAATAAGAAGAAGTGCCAAGTGCATTTTACTTAGTGTATGTTTATGTTATAATTTTATTGGATTTATAGAATAGAAATAGTATGTGTTCGTGTTTGATTTTACATGATATTATATAGAATCTGTTTCAAGGACCTTTTGGTATGGGATTTGTACAAAATACATCGAATTGACGGAAGGTTTTGTGCTGGCCACAACAGATTTTTTTAAAAATCTTGAAATGTCGCTAATAGCTTATGGTTATCTAGTCGCTGAGTGTGAATTTTTTTATGCGTTGCCATAGTGATCTATGATTGCCCTGGGTTGAGTTGTTTAGACTTTAAAATAAATTATTCTGAAACTGTTTTTTAAAGGTTAACATCTCAATATGACATGCAATGTTTTACTCCAACAATCAAAAATATATTTTAATAGTCCGTAATCAAGGAAACAAATATGACTTTATAAGGCAAAATTAAGTAAAATACTTAAACAAAGAGCGGAAGAGTGAGCGAGAAAGTAAGTAAAGATTATAAAAAAATTAATATACGACTAGAAGGACTGGAAATTGTATTGAATGTTATTGAATGTTTTTTTTTCTTTGTATACGGAACGAATTAATTTGTCACACTAACTTTCAAATTGTGTGACAACCACTGTTTCCAATCTAAACTACGTATTTCATATACGTACATACGGGTAAAATATGTTTTTATTCTTTCGATTAAAACAATAAACAAAATCTGTTGTGGCCAGCACAAAACCTTCCGTCAATTCAATGTATTTGTACAAATCAAATACCAAAAGTTCCTTGGAAAAGATTCTATATATCCTGTAAATTTGTGATACGAAAAGACTATTTTTTACAAATTCCATATTGCAAGTTCCTTTGAAAAGATTCTATAAATCCAATATAATCATAACACGAATGTACATTCTGTAAATTGCACTTCACGCTTCCTCATTCCTATGTAACGCATCTTTTTCACACAGTTCTTCCTCTCTCAAATATTCTGCTACACAGTCCTTCCATCTTCTCTTTGGCCTACCTCGTACTCCCCGCATTGAAACGGTAAGCACTTGCGAAGGACACTCTGTCACTTATGTTACTTTCTGATCCTATACTTTCCACTTTGGTTTTGCACTTGACACTGACATCTGTCAATTAGAATTTTTTGAATATATCTGCTGTTTCCATATTTTTTGCAAAGCAGACTGATTTTTGAAAGTTAGCCTCTCTTAATCTCTCTATAACTCTATATTTATTGAATATGAAGGGAAATGTTTAATCAAATCGTATAGAGAATAAGATTTTCTTTCATATTAATGATCATTAAATGTCGAAAAATGACATTTAACTGCGTTTTTTCCAGAAAAACTGTTAAGAACTTCAAATAAGGGTACTTCCGGTTGACCAATTATAACCAAAATCTAATCAGCTCTTCATATGGTTGAAAAAAAAAGGAATACGAATCATAATTTTTAGAATTGTAGTCTTGGAGTTACCGGCGGAGAAAAATTTGTCACACACACACGGACACAGACCAAAGACAATACCTTCCTTTTGACGGAAGGTAAAAGAAAACAAAACATGCAACAACTCATTATCAATTGTTCGGACCACATAAAGAGGCGTTGAAAGAGCAACGATTCGAAAATAACTAACAGGTGAAACCATTCTGCAAATAAATGCCTTTGGACAGGACCCATGTATTTTTATGACACGAGAATCAAAAATCTGCCAAATTAGCAGCGCAAGTGCTTAGATAATCAAGAAAACTACTTATTTTCATTGGTACATTGAGAAATCCAACTTAATGGGAGTGTTCACGCCAAACTTTTGCAGGTAGAGTTCTCGTCAGCTAAGAAAAAGCCATTTACATCAGCGCAGAAACGAATTTTTATTATTGCCCTTGGTTGTCATAGCAACGGCTTAGCTTGTTCATGGATATCCCAGTGTCGTTCTGACGTTTAGTTCTAATGAAAATGTATCATTTGAAGTATCATATGATCAGTGCTGTAGTCGTAAAATTAGCAGAGGGTATACAATGAAAATATATTTGGAAACATAAAGTATACGCAGGGGGGGCGGCAATAATTAAGAAAAAAATACGCAGGGGGGGGGGTAAAAACCAAGAAAAAATGGCGCCGCAGGCGAAATTTTTTTTCATTCAAGGTCAAACTCCTTATAATTGAAAATTACATTTTTTCAAGGGATGTGAAGTTGCATGTTTTTTCCCTTTCATGTATAAAAATACATTGCCAGATCACAGAACATTTTACAAAAGAGAATATATTTATCTGGATAAACTGTCTAAAATCGAAACTCAACAACATAATATGCGCGCGACTATTATACATTGTGACTTAATACGAAGTTAATGTCATCTTTTAAATTTTCAACTAAAATTCAAAATACAAAACCTATAAACACAGAGAAAAAATAAAATAATTAAATACTGCCTTACGTATCAAAGTCGCAAACCTGCCTACTACGAATCGTACATTTTGCGAAAACTGAAAACGGTATACGGCTTCCATATAACAAAAATCAAAATTAAAATTTCAATAATAGATGGCGACGCCAATCAAATAAAGTACATTTTATAAACATAAAGATAATTTCAATATAATTTCTAAAAAAATGATATTAATTGTGGGATAAAATTTTCATTAGTTGATTTAATTTTTATAATTTTTGTCAAATATTTAAAAGCAGAGGGTACACGCTCAGGCACCTAAAAAATCCAGAGGGTATACGGCGTATACCCGCGTATACCCTCGACTACACCCCTGCATATGATTAATCAACATATCAGGTGTATTTCTAGGTTTAAATATAAATGTATTAAGAACAAATGTAGAAACTGTACTAGACTTTGCAGATTAATTTCTAACAAACAATTTACCCAGATGTTGTACCCGAAAAAGTTTAAAGTTAATACCAGAAGAGGTCAAAGAGGTATAAAAGATTAACTGAACCTAATTGTCGTATGTAGTTGTGCACCGCGCAATGATGTTCCAAAAGTTTTCAAACAGAAAAATTAAAGATTTGAGTGGAGAAGGGATAAGTATTCGGTATAAATAGTACAACAATTTGTTAATTTAGTTATATTTCAATTTACTTCTGCCTTATCGAGTGTTTATGAAATATTTTTATGTCAAGTCGTTTGTGTTTTTTTTTTTTTGTTTTTTTGTGTACGTGACATTTCCACAGTTGAATTAATTTCATTACTGATATTGTTAGTACAGTGGGGCCGATATTTCAATCTTTGAACAAAAGTTGCTTATAAAGTTCCCTGAAATAAACGAAAAAAAGGGGTTGAAATAATTTTTTTAACTGCAATTTTCAATGCTATATTTTTTATTTGTTACAATCACCCCAATTCTGTAACATAGTTGCTAACTCTAAGCACCATTGCTGTAGCAAATAGCCAATAGCAATGTTGCTAAGATTTACCAACTTTCTTACAGAATAGGGGTAATTAAGTTTTTAATTATCAACTTAGTTGAGAAACCGAAATATCGGCTCGCACTAAAATAATATAAAATTCCGACGTGTGATGGCCTAATGCGCTTCCTAAATGAAAATCAAAGCAGACGCAATGAATAGGTATTCAAAAATGTCTCTTTAGCAAATTTACATGTCATTTATCAATAATTTGTGATAATCAACTAAAATAAATAGAAAAAATAACAACTGAAGTGCGCTTTCACTATTTGGCAAAGAATAAGATGTCACGCCACTGCCTACAAAATCTATGAGTCTACGTCATTACTACGTCATTGCTTCGCGCATCTATTGATGACGCAAATGGCTTTTTCTTAGCTGACTAGCACTCTAGCAGCACAACTGTTCACATAATTTTGTGAAAGTTGACATTGTATACACTGTTTTGACAAAAAAATGTTTCCTTCACGGCACATTCACAAATCGAAATTAGTTTTAGTTTTATGATTTATATTTTTATTATAAGAACATAGACACCACGTTATCTTATGAAACCATTCACAAAACGTGTAGTGAATACTCTGATAATTTACTGTCACTGTTAAATTGTGTTAAATATAAATATCATAAAATTAAAACTAAATTCGATTGGTGAACGACCCTTTAATTCGAATGTTCGCGTTTGCGCAGTGTAAAGCATACCGCGTGTGAAGTAAAATGTAAACAAGCATTTTTAAGTTGTTCGTTTTTGGAAATGAATGCCCTACTTTATTTCTGCATTCCTTTACTTGAGAGATAAATGTCTGTGTGAAAAATCAACAGTTTTACTTACATTACTGAAAGCTTTTTCTAGGAAGTCCATTTAATATTTCTTATTGAATTATTAACTAAATATTTAAAATTGTAGGTAGGTACAGTAAAATTTTTGAAAGAAGTCCGATCAAGGCCATCTACGAATTGTATCTATGAATTAAGATTTTGTGCTGTCAAATTTAGAAGTGTTTTTTATTTAGTTTTTATGAGGGTATATACCGTGAGTATTTTTTAACGTGAAACATTGGGTTTGTGAAATCTATGGTTACGACTTGACATTTGATTGACAGCAATGTATTTGTGTGTCCCATTTAAAATGAAACATAGGGAATGAATTTGACATTTGACAAGACGTCAATAGAAGTTAATTTTGTTTAAATAATTGTACCTGCTTTCTAAATTAAATTTAGTTATAGAAAAATTATTGTGTGCACCTTGTGCCCCAGTGATTTTCTGACTTGGCTAAATTTCTTACAATATTTAAATGTAATACTTCTATCAGATTCATTCCCTATGATTTATTTTAAATGAGACAAACAAATACATTGCTGTCAATGAAATGTCACATTGACAAGATGTCAGTAGAGGTTAATTTTGTTTAAATAATTATAAATGTTTTCTAAATATTAAATGTAGTTGTAGAAAAAATATTGTGTGCATCTTGTGCCCGAAATATGTTTAGTGCTCTCGAGTGGTTTTCTGACTCAATTAAATTTCTTACAATATTTAAATATAATACTTCTGTCAAATTCGTTCCCTATGTTTCATTTTAAATGGGACATGCAAATACATTGCTGTCAATCAAATGTCGTAACCATGGATATGACACACCCAATGTTTCACGTTAAAAAATACTCACGGTATAATATCTTGTGTACCTCATAATAGATATTTACACACCAAGTGAGCTAAGGTAATGTTTATCCACGAGAAGAAAGTTTAGCTCACGAGCCCGAAGGGCGAGTGAGTTAAATTCTTCGAGTGAATAAACATTCTTAGCTCATGTGGTTTGTACAATATTTTATTCAATTTTGACGAAATAATAATAAAAACCGTTGTAATATTTAATTTTGACAAAATAAAAAATTGATCAGTTAGTAGGCTACGCATGACAATCGTCGCTGATAGACGTCAAGTCACATATTTAAAAAGCTTCATTGTCTGTCATTTATATCGTAAAAAATAATGAAAAGGGCTGATAATGTCTGATAAATTATGTGGTAAGTGTTATTTTCGTTCTTGATGTTATTTTTAAATGCATTTTTTGTTGCAGAGTGAGTTAAAATTTTGTGAGAGTGATTTAAATTTTTTTTAAAAAGTTAATAATGACAGTTTAAAACGTCAAAATTGAATAAAAACTATATAAACGACACTACTAAATTTGACAGCATAAAATCTTAATTCATAGATGCAATTCGTAGATGGCCTTGATCGGACTTCTTTCAAAAATTTTACTGTATGCATATTGATAGTAATAATACATACAGGGTGTTAAAAAATAAGTGTCACAAATTATGAGGGCATATAGTACTGACCAAAATGTTTAATCAACATTGGTCCGATCTTCAATTGTTTTTGAGAAAGAAGCCATTTTGTATTAGAATCGGAGAAAAACAGGCAAAAATAGTGCCTGAACAAATTCAATATTAATGTAACAAAATGTAAGCGATGAGAGGTATTACGCTGGCCACAAAAGTCTTTCCGAAAACTCACGTGACACATGTTATAATGCAAACAGCGCGAAATATGTGATAATGTACGAAACTTCATTTAATTCATTAAGTATTCTCATCGTCTGTGATTCCTGCTGCGGTAATTTATGCAGTGACACTATTCCTGCCTGCGTTCCTGTTTTCCTGCGGCGTCGTTCTCCCCTCCTCCCACTACTTATGTGCGCGGCGTCGCCATGGCAACGCGTCACGACGGACAGCGTCGTTGCTCTGGCAACCAAACAGAAACAGTTGCATGGCGGCCAACACTTCCTTCTAACCCTGACCTTCAACGCGACACGTTTATACTCGTATGAAGATGGGACGAAACTTCGCATTTTTGAATTTTTTTTTAGAAACTGTTTCAAAGATCATTTAGTACGCTTTAATATGAGCCTAAATTAATAAGAATTCTTTTCGTGTTCTCAAACGAAAAGTTCAAAAATGAAACACATGAAATAAATTAACATATACACTAATCTTAAGGTGTGTTTATGCTCAAAAAATTAAGTATAAGAATAGTAATAAGAATAATTTGAAATATACCGATGGTGTTTATGCTGCCACTTACAAAAATATGCTAAGAATAAAAATAGTGATATTACAATAATAATAGTACAATAGCGAACTCTAGGTGAAACAATATTGAACTCTAACACGGGCGAAACGCGTCTATGGTTACTAGCTGAGCATGGCCGGTGTCTGATGATGGCTGACATGTTGATTCAAACGCTGAAATCTTGTGAAACATGGCGAGTGTTTTCTTAATATTTTATTAAATATAATATTTTAGTGATATTACATTTTTTACCTCTCGCTAAGATAGGAATTTTTGAATTATTGCCCCAAAAGTCAATATACCCCATATTTAAATAAAAAATTCAAAATTTTCAAAAATCTAATTTTTATGTATCTAGATACTTCTCAATGTGCTGATTCCAAATTTTGAAACCACAGGTCGATACCTCTTTTCTTTCTCGAGATATTTAGATTCAAAGTTTTGCTCAAAACTGCCCATTTTTGGGTAGTAACCCAAAAATGGGTAGAGATATGAATTTGGCGATATCATCATTCGATTCTACGGGAAAAAATACATAAGTACACCAATTTTCATAATTTTTGAACACCGCATACAGTCTCTAAAGCAAAATAACTGAAAATGGCCAAAAATCGCAAAAACCCAAGGGGTTCCCCTTACGATTTTTTCAGATTTTGGCCATTTTCGGGGGTTTTCAAACTTTTTTTCATAAAACATGAACCGGTTGGACAAAAATGATGAAAATTGGTACACTTATGTAGTTTTACCCGTAGAAACGAATGGTCGTGTCGCCAAATTCATATCTCGACCCACTTTTAGGTTACTACCCAAAAATGGGCAGTTTTGAGCAAAACTTTGAATCTAATTATCTCGAGAACGAAAAGAGATATCGACCTGCGGTTTCAAAATTTGGAATCAGCGCATTGAGAAGTATCTAGAAGCATAAAAATTAGATTTTTGAAAATTTTGAAGTTTTTATCTAAATATGGGGTGTATTGACTTTTGGGGCAATAATTCAAAAGTAGGTAGAAATATAAACTTGGTAGTAACATTATTTGATTGTAATGGATTATTTATATATTTAAGAGTCTCTAAATGTATAGAAGATATAATAAAAATGTTCAATGTATTGGATAGAGAAATTACATTTTTGAAAATTTTGAAGTTTTTATCTAAAATAAATAAATAAATAAAATGAATATATCATCACGGCATACCCATTTCTGGGTGTGCCAGTATCTACAACACATGTAGACATCGATAATGATGACGATATTATATTTTACCGTGTGGGCGCTTACTAGGCGTGTGCTATTTAAAATTGGAAATATTTGGCGTCTGTCGGGATCGAATCCGGTTCCCTCAGGTTCGCGACCAGACACTCAGACACGCGCCCACGGGACCCCATGTTTTTATCTAAATATGGGGTATATTGACTTTTGGGGCAATAATTCAAAAATGGGTAGATATAGAAACTTATGTAAATGTACGCATTTTTAGAGTAATGTATCTAGTAGCCCAAATAACTCCATGGAAACCAGTTTAAAAATTAAAATGTTTGTAACTGACAGAAAAATGTGACAAAAATCTATTTACATTACTGAAGGCTTTTTCTGGTAAATACATTTAATATTTCTTATTTTATTATTAATTAAATATTTAAAATTATAGGTACATATATACATATATACACATCAGAAATACCGCCAAACTCATCAATGAATTTGAAGAATCTCGAACATTTAGAAGAGTAGGAGGAAACTAGAATGAATTAAAAAATATTAAAATATATTAATAATTAGAATTTTTGTGAATGTATGTTTTGTTTTAGCCACAACAGATTTTTTTAATCTGAGGTCAGTTTCTAAAAAAATAATTGAATACAATGCTGTGAAGTGGTGGATTTCTATGCACAAAAGTATATAAAGTATGTAAAGAATGTACATTTTCTTTTTTTTTCTTTTAACAACCATTCCATTTCAAATCTTTGAAACCTGATCTGTACTCGTCCGACATTTCCCCATGTGGCTCTCAATTATTAAGTAGCAGATATAGATTTCAAGCATCAGGCTTCGTGCTTCGTGTGTTAGTATGTGAACCGCGAGGTGAACCATTTTCTATTCACAAGTCACTTAGACATGTGTTCAAATTCTCACTAGAGGATCTTACGGTATCCGACAACCCAGGGGTTGCAGAGGGGCGAAGAGGGATGAAGGCAGGATGTTAG
Organism: Ophonus ardosiacus; assembly: GCA_943142095.1. Lineage (NCBI taxonomy): Eukaryota > Metazoa > Arthropoda > Insecta > Coleoptera > Carabidae > Ophonus > Ophonus ardosiacus. The sequence continues at coordinate 25,087,512 of OW964839.1, forward strand.
GGGTAGTTTAGAAGAAGGTTTAGCTAAATGGAGGACAAATTTTCAAAGTCTTAAAGATTTACAAAGAGGAACAAGTTCAAATGCACATACCAAACTGTTTGTCCTTTCGAATTTTAAATAGCACAAAAGTGACCCCTATGGTGCACTCTCCACGCCAGCAATGAGTGCCCGTGAGGTGACGCTAATAAGCGCCCGCACGGTACAAATATGTCATCATCATTACCGATATCTGCGATAAAGCAGATTGTGGCACACTCAGAAATGGGTAATATGCCGTGATGATATATTTATTTAAGTAAAATTTAAGTAATGCCTATGTATCTGATGTGTACCAAATAGGCATTATCTAGCAAAATTTCGTTTTCGTTTTTTGGGTAAACTGTAAGTACGTCACAAGTCAGTTATGCGCAAACTCAGACAGAACGGTGAAATCGAACCACTTAAACGTAGGTCGTAATAACACGTCAGTCACAAGTGACTGTTAACCGCAACAGCGTGCGTCAGTGTATAAATCGACATACGTCGCGCCAAGCCTCTACCGACGTCATCACAACTTAAAATCGGCTTTTCCGGAAAATCTGGGCATTTTTGAAAAAAATAAAACATGTTACATCATTTTTCAAATCATTTCCCATGGAATAAAAAATCTGTTGTGGCCAGCACAAGACCTCTCGCCATTTCCATATTAGGATGTATAAGTATTGTATTGCACTTCGCCTTCGAACCGTCGTTTTATAACAAAAACTTACAGAACTTTACTCAAATATTGTTTTTTATTGTATTTAACATGTCTTCTGCACACATATAATTCTAATTATATCTATTTTTCATTGTATGAGGAAGTTTCTAAATGTCGGAGATTCTTCCAATTCATTAACCAGATTGGCGGTATATCTGATGCATATATGCATTTTACCACAATTTTACCTATAATTTCAAATATTTAATTAATAAAACAATAAGAAAAGTTAAATATACTTCCCAGAAAAAGCTATCAGAATGTCACTAAAACTGTTGATATTTGACAATGACATGTGTCATGTTATAAACATTGGAATTTGTCAACTGGTTTCCTTAGTGCCTTGGCCTCTGCGATTAGTTTACTCTATAAATTATAGTGTCTTTATCTCTAAATCTATACAAGATATAAAAAAAATTTAAGTTTATTAGATGGAGAATTTTATGTTCTTCAATATTTAATAAAAAAAACTCCCAAAAAATTATATTTAGGAGAATTTTTCTAAGAAACCACTACTTCCGGTTGTTCAATTGTTACCAAAACCTTTTCAGCTCTTCCCAGGAATGTCAGATTGGGGAAACTGCAGTTAAATATTTTTTAAGTCTTATAGTTTTTGAGGAATCGTGTCTACAACATCCAGACATACACGCACATACACACATCCACACACAGACATCATTTTAAAAATGTTATAATCTGATTCTAGGGACCTTAAATCGTGCTTATCCAATAAAATCTGGATATGCGAATTTTAGCATGAATCCAATACCTCTCTTAGCGAGAGGTAAAAAATAAAAAAAAATCGCTAAACTTCCATTCAAATCATCTGCTGTATTTTCTAAGATCTAGATATAGTTATATGTCTATTCCAAGATGCGTGTTTCTTAGAAAAGCGTATTCCATTTCTATATTAGTGAGCTTCTCATGAGAACGAGTGCTTGCTGTTAACGAGGAGTAAATTGAATACGAGTTGACCTCTGACCTCTGCCTCTTTCAACTGACATTCAGAATCAACCTAGTATAAATACAGCGATCTTTACCGACAAATGTCACACAATGTACAGACATTTCTTTAGCGGTTTCTGCAAATGGTTAGCAAGAGAAAGGTTAGGAATTCCAATTGATAATTGGAAAAAAATATTATAATCAATATCTTCCCTTAATTTTGTTGTAATTACCGCTATATCTAAACATTTTTTCTTTATCTCTCATAATAAGCGAGAGGCAAAGCCTCGAGGTGAGATAAAGCGCGAGGCTGTAATGAATCTCCCACCGAGGTTATGTATATTATTTTAATCACAATCATTTTCATTTTAAATCAATAATTTTCAAAATAAATCAATGAGTTATAACCTATACTTTTATTCATATTTTTGACAACCTAAGAAAAAAGGCCTGCAGGCATTGCTTTCAACAATGGAATATTCGTAGGGTGCCAATATTTCCTTTGTAATTTTTTTTTATTATTATTATTCTCAGACCTTGTATAAGCATTTTATTTTAAGCAAATTGCCGCCGTGATCTAATATATTTGTTTACTGCACTTATATAGAGGAAGTTTTTATCTATATGTATTATTATTATGCGTGCATAAGATACATGAAATGAGGCGATAAGAAAAACATAGTTTGTAGTCGAAATTGAAGCAGTTCTGAGTCAGTGAAGCAGCACTTCATATCAAGTTTCAACACTGAAGAATGTCTGGTTATGATATCAGATTCTTTAGTTACACGGGACTGCAAATAACGATGTCTTGTCAGTGGACAACTTTCTTAGGCGAATGAATTTGTGGGAACCTAAGATAGAGTATTTTTTTTTAAAGACCGATCAAGGCCATCTACGAATTGGATGAATTAAGATTTTAGCTCCGCCCATTAAAAGCCATTTTTTCGCATTTTATGTCATTATGGAAATTAAAGATTATTGAATTTTCTAAATGAATACATTAATACTTTTTCTATATATTTTACAGATACATTTAAAAATCAATTTTTTAAAAAATCCCGAAGCCTAAGATAAACAATTCCTTTGTTACACAGTTCATATTTCAAATGAATGGAACTACAGGTGAATGTCACCGTCAAAAAACTAATCACTTCAAATTAATAATAGTGAGAATTTAAAAAGAAAATAGTAAATAAAGCAATAGTTATATGCAATGGAACAGTTTGCAGCATTAGTAAATACGGAGGTATGTATCTAAATAAATAAAAATTAAATAGCGGGAGGTTTTGTGTTGGCCACATCAGATATTTTACAATGGCCCATAAACCAATTTTTTTAAATATTTTTAAATGAAAGTTCGTTTAATTTTGAAGCAATTTGTGGTATCAAAAAGTCATAATTTTGTTACCTTCCGTCAAAAGGAAGGTATTGTTTTTAGTCAAAAAATTCGGTGGTGAGTTTTTAATGAATAAGCACGTTTTAAGATCCTTAGAATATCTGTGTGTGTGTGACAATTTTTTCTCCGACGATAACTCCAAAACTACAATTCTAAAAATGATGATTCTTTCTTATTCCTCTTCTTTACAACCATATGAAGAGCTGATTAGATTTTGGTTATAATTGGTCAACCGGAAGTACCCTTATTTGAATATCTTAACAGTTTTTCTGGAAAACACGCAATTAAATATCATTTTTCGACATTTTATGATCATTAATATGAAAGAAAAACTTATTCTCTGTACGATTTAAATATACATTTTCCTTCATATTCAATAAATATAGAGTTATAGAGAGATTAAGAGAGGTTAACTTTCAAAAATCAGTCTGTTTTGCAAAAATTATGGAAACAGCAGATATATTCAAAAAATTCTAGTTGACAGATGTTAGTGTCAAGTGCAAAACCAAAGTGGAAAGTATAGGATCAGAAAGTAACATAAGTGACAGTGTGTCCTTCGCAAGTGACTTGCAGTTTCAATGCCGGGAGTACGAGGAAGGCCAAAGAGAAGATGGAAGGACTATGTAGCAGAATATTTGAGAGGAAGAACTATGTGAAGAAGATGCGTTGGATAGGAATGAGGAAGTGTGAAGTGCAATTTACAGAATGTACATTCGTGTTATAATTATATTGGATTTATAGAATCTTTTCAAAGGAACTTGCAATATGGAATTTGTAAAAAATAGTGTGTTCGTGTTACAATTTTAAAGGATATATAGAATCTTTTCCAAGGAACTTTTGGTATTTGATTTGTACAAATACATTGAATTGACGGAAGGTCACACTAGTTTCTGTAGTAGGCTGCGCGAGAAAGATACCAATAATGTGACGTCATCTGTGGCCTGTAAATACATTCAAATATCTCGCAACGTAATTATTAAAAAAATATTTTTTTTATCTTAATCGTTATTTATTGAGTAGTACTTTAAGGATAAAGTGTACATTTTATTATTTTTTGTTATGGTTTATTGTAACGGCCCCTTGGGCGTTACAGATTAACAATGTCTACTCGTACATTGTAGGTTCGTAATATTGGCAGTTGAAGTTTTGTAAGGATAAATTGTAAGACGCAGTGTTAGCCACTAAGTATCGGCTGGCCGCGGAAAGGTTTCCTGCTTCCCTGCACCAGGCAGGAAATTGCTGGCACTTTGTCGCCGCTCCCAGGAAATTAAACCTACCCAACCCTTAAATACTTTTCGCTCAACCTCGTTCGCCAATAACAAAATATATAAGGGAAGAAAACGCCAATACCAATTCGTCTCACAAAGACGTATGAAACTTGACTCGTATTGTTATTGTTAACAACAACACCTTAGTTGTATTTTACAGGTGTAGTATTCTTAATTTATGAATGGCATTACGCAATAGTATATGATTGTTGAAGATACGTAATTGAAGTAGTTTATTATTGCCATGCAGTTATACAGGCTGATTGGAGGTATTTCTGATGGATTTTACCACAATTTTACCTATAATTTCAAATATTTAATTAATAAAACAATAAGAAAGATTAAATATACTTCCTAGAAAAAACTATCATGTCACTAAAACTGTTCATTTTTGACACTGACTGAAAATTTTAAGTGTATTAGATGGAGAATTTTATGTTCTTCAATATTTAATAAAAAAAAACTCCCAAGAAATTATATTTAGAAGAATTTTTCTAAGAAACTACTACTTCCGGTTGTTCAATTGTTACCAAAACCTTTTCAGCTCTTCCCAGGAATATCAGATTGAGGAAACTGCAGTTAAATAATTTTTAAGTCTTATAGTTTTTGAGGAATCGTCCCTCCAATATCCATACATACATATACACACACACACACACATACACACACATCATTTTAAAAATGTTATAATCGGATTCTATGGACCTTAAATCGTGCTTATTCAATAAAATCTGGATATGCGAATTTTAGCATGAATCCAATACCTCTCTTAGCGAGAGGTAAAAATTACAGAACTTTACCCGAATATTGTTTATTATTTTATTTAATATGTTTTCTGCACACATATAATTCTAATTATATCTATTTTTCATTGTATGAGGAAGTTTCTAAATGTCAGAGATTCTTCCAATTCATTAACCAGATTGCCGGTATTTCTGATGGATATATGCATTTTACCTATAATTTTAAATATTTAATTAATAAAACAATAAGAAAGATTAAATATACTTCCCAGAAAAAGCTATCAGAATGTCACTAAAACTGTTGATTGTTGACACTGACTGAAAATTTTAAGTGTATTAGATGGAGAATTTTATGTTCTTCAATATTTAATAAAAAAAACGCCCAAAAAATTATATTTAGAAGAGTTTTTCTAAGAAACTACTACTTTCGGTTGTTCAATTGTTACTAAAACCTTTTCAGCTCTTCCCAGGAATGTCAGATTGAGGAAACTGCAGTTAAATATTTTTTAAGTCTTATAGTTTTTGAGGAATCGTCCCTCCAACATCTATACATACATACATACACACACACACACAACATTAATTTTTATTTTTTACAAAATTTTGAACTGACATAATTGGTCAGTTCTAAGGAACCAGAAGAAAATGAACTATAGAATTTCTTCTTAAGGCGACGTATGTCGTAACTTTGTTCTAGAAATAATTTAGAATCGCCAATACAGTGCGTATATAAGTCCAGGGAATTTATTTTTACATGCAGCATATGGTGAATCACTTCCATGGTTACTCACTATTGTCAAAAAATGACAGCAATGTAATATTTGTCCATCTTAAAATGCAACATACAAAATTTGAAGTTTTGTATTATCAAAACTAATTTCCAATAAATTAGCCTACATGCGATTAACAAATAATCAAAACATGAATGTTGTACATCTTAACAAACTTTAACTTACAAAAATTCATAACTTTCATGTAATAAATGTTAAAAAATACCTCCAATCACTCTGAGGCAATATTCTAGTTGGTCGTAATAAGAACTGACACCATTTGTGATGTGTTTTGGAGGTATCTCCTGTGCTGCAATACTATTTATAATGTTGCATTTTAAAATGGACAAATTTTACATTGCTGTCATTTTTTGACAATAGTGAGTAACCATGGAAGTGATGAACTATAATGTTGCATTTTAAAATAAATTCTCTGTATGGGCGTGTATTTTAACATTTTTGTGTCTCATGTTGATTTACATGATTTATTAATAGTCAAAAAACTATCGAAAAGGTCTAGTCTTGTTTGCATGTGAGTTTCTTGATGCAGAAAAAGATAGTTTCTTAGCAGATGTCAGCACAGATTATAAAGCGAATTGAACTACTTATAAACGAATTAATGCCATTCTTACGTGAAGAATGCTATAGATTATGAAATATAATTATATGAAAACAATGACTGCAACAATTATTTCATTATAATAAATCAAATATGTATATATGAATTAATTAGGCTGATAAGACGTCGATACATACTTCGCAATGTTCGGTAATATCATAATAATAAATATAGTACATTAAAATTTCATATTTCGACGTAATAACAATAAAACTAGCAATAAAATACAACAAACAATGATACAACTAAAAAATAATTAATCTTACTTTGAAAGCCGGCATCATGGATCTCCTACCGGGAACTGCACAATTTTCTTCGACAAATTTCACATCACATTTTACAGTTTCAGTCACATATTATACATAAACATATGCACAAAGTCATACAGAGTTTGTTCATAACAATATTTATTATTAAATCACTTACATTTCTCGAAAATTTATAAAATAATTGTCCGCGAACGCGACGAAATGAATGTTTGTTTACAACTGACAAAACACGATCGGCCGATCGGCCGCTTGCTTGGCGCGAACAGGCATAAGCATGGATTGCTTCGATTCCAAATCCGATGAAAATAAATATTATTATTCCAAAAATTAATTTATATCTCATATATTAATGTATGAAATGGGCTGAAATCTGGTATTTGAGGTTTATAAAAATGCAAGATTAATTTGTTAAATTTTGGAAAGAATGGGGTATTCCACCATAACAAAAAAATTGAAATTTTTTTAATTTAACATAAAGTATGGCTCAATAAATAATAGTTAAAACAATGAAAACATTTTTTAAATAATTACTTTACGAGATATTTCACATTACCTAAAAGGGAAAATTGACGTCATACAATTGTTATCTTTCTCTCGCAGCGTACTCAGAGCAGTGTGCGTGAGAAAGACAAGTATAGGGGAAATGTGACGTTACACTGATTTCTCGAAAATAAAATACTGTTAAACTAGGAACAATTAAGATTTTTTAATACTATGAATTGCTTCAAGATTGAATGAAGTTTTATTTAAAATAATAAAAAAAATTGAGTGGAATACCCCATTGATTAACAATAAATGATAGTTTATTTGAAGGTGTTTTCAGTTATTTTGAAATATTTAATCAAATATCATTTTGCAATAATTTATATTGTTATATGAATAAATATTATTGTATTTAACACAATTTTTATTTGAAATATTTTTTAATATCTTTGCCTATTTCTGGGTGGGCTTTATGACAGATATCGGTAATGATGATGACATATTTATACCTTGCGGGCATAAATTACCAAAAAAAATAATATTTAGAAGATTTTTTTGAAGAAACTACTACTTCCGGTTGTTCAGTTATTACCAAAATCTTTTCAAATTTTCCCAGGAATGTTAAATTGAGGAATTCATAGTTAAACAGTTCTAAAGTCTTATAGTTTTTGAAGAATCATTCAACATCCACACACACACACACACATACACACACACACACACACTTCACCGCAAAATTGTTAAAACCGGTTTGTAGGGACCTTAAATTGTGCTTTTTCACTAAAATCTGGATATGTGATTTTTAGCACCAATCCAATACCTCTCTTAGCGAAAGGTAAAAAAAAACTTTGTTTATTAGGTTACCTTTATAATAAGAAATTACAGTAATTTTGTGCGTATGTAACATATTTTGTATATAACCATACAAGCACTAAGAATAATCTGTGAGATAATATAAGTCTTCCTTTCATTCACATACATGCATTCACAGTCATACATTAACACACATGTCTTATGTCCACAGAATGTATGAATTCATTGTCTAGTCTAGTCTCTATTCCTAGTGTAATAGTAATTACGCAGTCTATTTTAAAAATAGAACAACACTGTATATATATACATCATTTTCATTCATTATGTCTAACTTTTATTACTATTTCTAGAAAAAAGAAATAGTAATTAGACTTTTCTTTAATTCATACGCAATAGTTATTTATGCAAGGTAATAATTTTTTTATACACGAATTTCTTTGACATAAACGTCATTTTATAGCCCGCGGGCCTCATTAGAGCCCGCGGGGCTATAATGAAACGTCAAACCAAATTTTAACCTACAATATAAACAATTTAAACAGGCAACTTGAAAAGTTTTTATTACAAATAAAAAATTTTTATATTCTTTAATGAAAAATGAAAATTAATTTTGTGTTATTTATATGGAAAGCACGGAGATACACAAAATGAAACTCAAATGACATAACTAATAAACAAACAATAAACTGTTGTTCTCCGCTTTCATAGCAACACTAGATACTGGATGTACGAGGACAAATTATTTTCGATACAATTTTTCTAACACTCATAATTTGAAAATTTTCGTCTGTGCATGAAGCTTTGTATGTACCACGAGCGTAACATGCTTTTATGGCATTTGGTGTGTTTTTATCCCTCGGCTTACGCCTCAGGCTCAAAAACCCGTCGCAGGCCATAAAAGCCTCCTTACGCTCTTAATACATAAATAACTATAAATACATATATGCATTTTTATCTCCCACTACCTTTGGCAAGGGAGGTAAAGGGATCACATATCGAGATTTTAGTAAATGACCACATTTTAAAGTCCTAGAATCCAATTTTAACATTTTCACGATGTGTGTGTGTGTGTGTGTGTGTGTGTGTGTGTGTGTGTGTGTGTCCTCTTAACGCTCTAACGCTAATACTATACTACAAACGAAAATTTTGAAACGTTTTATTTCGACTCTACAGTATGTCCACGGATCGAGTTCCAAAGAGGAAAAACATTTTTATTTTACAAAGAAAATGTATTTATGTTTTGCATATTTGCATATCCCGAAACGGCCAATTCAGTTATAACATTTTCAAATTTTCTTTTAGTTTCAGATAAAAATCGAATATTAGTCGTTTTAGTTGAAAATTAATTCCCAAAATATAAGTTTGCGTTGTCATGGTATTTGCCGTTATATATTTATTTTTATTAACTGTCAGTTACGAAAATCAACCATAAAAGATGAACGAACCAAAAGAAAATTTAAAACTGAAATGGCCGTTTCGGTACATGCAAAAACTTTTATCAAGAATACATTTTTTTGTAAAATAAAAAATAAAAAACTTTTTTCTCTATGGAACTCGATCCGTGGACATACTGTATATTATAGTCTGGGCGATTTATCTTGGCAAGCCTTAGGAATGCAGGTCGATTCACAATTCCTACGATGCGGTATGTTAAATATATACTTTTTCTTAGATACCGCACTGCGTTAAAAGTAAAATAGTGATTTTACGACCTTTTATGACCTAACACAATAGAAAAACATTCCGAACCACACAATTTATGACACTTATGTTCAAGCAGTTCTCTTTGCACATAGGCGTGCATAAATTTTCTTTCTTTTTATATTTTATATTACGTATACTGCCTTACCTTACTTATTTGTTATAATATTTTCTTCATTTACAATTTATTAAAAATTTTAATTAATTTTATTTATTATTTTATATGACATTTGCGTTCATTCCTGATCATGTCAAGTTACAAGCGGCAACACCGCTATGCAAGAAACAGGGTGCGGAAAGGGATAAAAGTTGAACATCAGTCCATAATCATTTGACGGCGAGTATAGAAACTATTTTCAACGTTTCTGAATAATTTGCATCTAACATAAATAAACATCTGAACATCCTGCGTTAAACCATAGCATTTCTGTTTCCGTTCTGCTTACAAGACATACTAACACAAATGTTTTTTACTTTGTGTGTGAATCTAATGTTTAATGCTATTCTCTGTGTTATCACAGAGAAAAATATCAGGCCATTTGTATGTCGGACATGTGGAGATTATCTTAGAATCAGCGAAGATAAGCTAAGGACAAATTGAAAGTAAAGAATAAAATAAAAATAGAATTGATGAGGAGTAATAGTTTTCACCAATTTTTATCTCTCGCTAAAAGAGGTATTGGATTCATGCTAAAATTCGCATATCCAGATTTTATTGAATAAGCACGATTTAAGGCCCCTATAATCCGATTATGACATTTTTAAAATTATGTCTGTGTGTGTGTGTGTGTGTGTGTGTGAGTGTGTGTGTGTGTATGTATGTCTGGATGTTGGAGGGACGATTCCTCAAAAACTATAAGACTTAAGAACTGTTTCACTATGGAGTCCTCAATCTGACAATCCTGCGAAGAGCTGAAAAGGTTTTGGTAACAATTGAACAACCGGAAGTAGTAGTTTCTTAGAAAAATTCTTCTAAATATAATTTTTTGGAAATTTTTGTTATTAAATATTGAAGAAAATAAAATTCTCCATCTAATACACTTAAATTTTTTATTATATCTTGTATAGATTTAGAGATAAAGACACTGTAATATATAGAGTGATCTAATCGCAGAAGTCAGTGTCAAAAACAGTTTTAGTGACATTCTGATAGCTTTTTCTGGAAAGTATATTTAATGTTTCTTATTGTTTTATTAAATAAATATTTAATATTATAGGTAAAATGCATATATCCATCAGAAATATCGCCAATCTGGTTAATGAATTGGAAGAATCTTTCACATATAGGAACTTCCTCATACATTGAAAAATAGATATAATTAGAATTATATGTGTGCAGAAAGCAGAAGACATGTTACATACAATAAAAAACAATATTTGGGTAAAGTTCGGTAATTTTTTGTTATAAAACGACGGTTCGAAAGCGAAGTGCAATACAATACTTCTATAGCCTAATATAGAAATAGCGACAGGTCTTCTGCTGGCCACAACAGATTTTTAAAATGATGTCTGTGTGCGTGGATATGTGTATGTGCGTGTGTGTGTGTGTGTGTGTATGTGTGTGTGTGTGTGTGTGTGTGTGTGTGTGTATGTGTGGATGTTGGAGGGACGATTCCTCAAAAACTATAAGACTTAAGACCTGTTTAACTATGAATTCCTCAATCTGACAGTTTTGGTAACAATTGAACAACCGGAGGTAGTAGTTTCTTTAAAAAATTCTTCTAAATATTATTTTTTGAAAATTTGTTTTATAAATAATATTGAAGAATATAAAATTCTACATATGAGATATTTAAAATTTTTATTGTACCTTCTATAGATTTAGAGATAAATTACACCAAGGAAACCTGTTGACAAATTCGAATGTTTATGACAGTTAAATGTCAATGTCAAAAATCAGCAGTTTTAGTGACATTCTGAAAACTTTTTCTGGGAAGTACATTTAATCTTTCTTATTGTTTTATTAATTAAATATTTAAAATTGTAGGTAAAATGTCAAAAAATAAAAACACTTACATAAAATGTAGATTCCAAAAGATGATGGTAGAAATCATGTCTTACCTAAAACAAAAAAAAAAAAAAATAATAGAATCAAACTTAATTATTTGACATGTAGTATTGTAGCCTACGCTATTAAATACAAGACCGAGAAACAACTCAAATTTTGTTTAAAAATCTAGCCAAAAACTCTAGTTCCAAAACCGGTGATGAGGGCACGACTTATTCCCGCTGTCATTCAAATGTCATTTTTAGACTGTCAAAAAATATATTGATATCAATTTAGCGGTTATAACCACAAAACACGTACGTCAAAAATGACAGCCATATGACAGCGACAATAAGTCGCGCCAAAACGGCGAGTTTGCAACTAGAGTTTCCGTTTGACAGATATTGTGATGTTTCCGAACTTGTATATAATAACGTAGGCTACGGTAGTATTGACCCTTCAAATAGATAGCATTGACCATTTATTTAGTGACTCCTTGTACAAAATAAAATACAGGGAATTTATTTTAACATGCAACATATGGCGAATCACTTCCATGGTTACTCACTATTGTCAAAAAATGACAGATATGTAATTTTTGTCCATTTTAAAATGCAACATACAAAATTTGTAGTTTTGTATTATTAAAACTAATTTCCAATAAATTAGTCTACATACGATTAACAAATAATCAAAACATGAATGTTGTACATCTAAACAAACTTTAGCTTACAAAAATTCATAATTTTCTTGTAATAAATGTTAAAAAATACCCCCAATCACTCTGAGGCAATATTCTAGTCGGTCGTAATAAGAATTGACACCATTTGTGATGTGTTTTGGAGGTATCTCCTGTGCTGCAATACTATTTCTAATGTTGCATTTTAAAATGGACAAATATTACATTGCTGTCATTTTTGACAATAGGGAGTAACCATGGAAGTGATGAACTATAATGTTGCATTCATCGACCTTTAAACTAATGGACCAAGTGTTTCCTATTCTTTTATCGTTAGAATAATGCTCCAACATAAAAGGATAGAAATATATATTCTGTCCTTCAACAACACGGAAGTTCTCAGTTAAAGTATACTGCGCATGCGTTCGTACTCATTGTACATCTTTTTCACCCATATGTAAACCTCTATATATCGCTCTCTATCACTAAATAGTTGTCAAAATCTATTTGACGTTTCGTGACTGTTTGTGTATTATTTTACTTTTTTGGAGAACATTTACAATTATTTTTGTCAACATATACGAAAATGTGTTATGAGGTGTGTATGCGACAAAATAATGGGGAAACGGTGTATTTTGTGCAGTCAACAGTACGTACGCCGTGTAGCTGTGTCATTTCATATGTAAGTTCTTATTAATTATTACTTATCCTCTATAATATAATATGTGTATATAATATATGGTATTAAAAATATATAATGTAAGTAATTATGCACAAAAAAATTAAATATATACTCTTAGCGATTATGCACCAAGTATAACAAGTTAGGGACAAATCAAATTTTTATTTTGTCGCGTTTTCTTAACTTCCGTATTGTTGAAGGATAGAGATACTGTGTCTGCACCGTTATGGCGGGACAAACGTTTTGCTCGTACGCTGCGTCTATTAGTTTAAAGGTCGATGGTTGCATTTTAAAATAAACTCTCTGTAGGTATGTTGTTCTAGTTCATCTCGTAACTTGTAAGGTATTAGGAATACGAATAGATAACTCCAAATTTATGTCCCATATCCCATAGTTATTTATTGTCACCTATCTTATCTATGATCCTAGACAAATAATGTTCAATATTCTACAGAAAATAGAGGACGAAATCACTGCATATATTCTGGAAAGGAATAGCTATGTCTTTCAGTTTATACGTAGATCTCGATATTTATTTTCAAGAATATCCAAATTTATATACGTTTAACTGTACTGCTGCAATTCAATATTACAAATTATTCAATTAGTTTAGTACTTTTAACTGATTAATAATTTAATATAAACTGCAACGCAGAGGCGGATAAATCAATGAGTTTATTAAATTATGAATAATTGCAGAATCAATACAATATTTCTACTTACAAGCAAATTATGAAATGCAAATTGAAATAATTAATATCTGTATTAAATTTTAATGTAAACATACTTTGTTATACATCGTTGAAAAGAGAAAAAAAAAGTTCTATTTAATCATGTAAAAATCCAATATGGCGCCCATTTAAAATAAGAAAGTTGCTATTAATATCTTGAAAACCGCCATCTTGAATTTTATACTAAAAACATTTTTAAGTTTGCCTTATTAAATAGTGTAACTTTTATATGAAACATTTTTTTATATCTCTTATAATTACGGAGTTATTTGACATTTTTAAAAATCCCGATTTTCAGTTTTTACCTTCTGTCACCTTTAGGTAAGGAAGGTATTGTCTTTGGTCAAAAATTCGGTGATGAGTTTTTAATGAATAAGCACGTTTTAGGGTCCCTACAATACGAATTTACTATTTTTAAGATGATGTCTGTATGTATGTGTGTCCGTGTGTGCGTGTGTGTGTATGTGTGTCCGTGTGTGAAATTTTTTTCTCCGACGATAACTTCATTACTACAATTCTAAAAATTAAAATTCTTTCGTATTCCTCTTCTGTACATCCATATGAAGAGTTGATTAGATTTTGGTTATAATTGATCCACCGGAAGTACCCTTATTTGAAGTTTTTAACAGTTTTTCTTAAAAAAACGCAGTTAAATATTATTTTTTTGACATTTTATTATTATATATATTAAAGAAAATATTCTTCTCTATACGGTTTGATTATACATTTTCCTTCATATTCAATAGATGTAGATTTAAAGCATTATAAAGAAATTAATTTTCAAAATTTAGTCAGCTTTGCTATTTATCAGCTGATGTATTCAAAAAAATCTAATTGACAGATGTCAGTTGCAAGTGCAAATCCAAATATGGAAAGTATAGGATCAAAAATTGGTATATCATAGTGTTCCTCGCATCTGAAATGCAGAGAGAGATCAAAGAGAAGGAAGGAAGGACTGTGTGAAGAAGATGCGTTGGACAAAAATGAGTGGAAGAGAAGAGGAAACAGCGAGCCCTAATAAAATAGAGGAAAGCTGAAAGAAGGAAGTGTCAAGTGTATTTTACTTAGTGTATATTTATGTTATATTTTATTGGATTTATAGAACCTTTTCAAATTAACTTCTGGTATGGAATTTGTAAAAAATAGTATGTGTTCGTGTTCGATTTTACATGATATTATATAGAATCTGTTCCAAGAATCTTTTGGTATGGGATTTGTACAAAATACATCGAATTGACGGAAGGTCTTGTGCTGGCCACAACAGATTTTTTTAAAATAATTTTCAGACTGTTCGTAATTTTGAATGTTTCTTAACGGAATCTGAATCAACCCTCAAAACTACACAACATTGCCCATTTAACCGACTTCGTAGCTCTTATAGTTTCCGAGATCCCAATGGTAGCCTAATCAATTTGGGACACTCTGTATAGACATCATCGTGAAAATGTTGAAATTGGATTGCAGGGTCCTCAAAACGGGATCATTTACTAAAATCTCGATATGCGATTTTTAGCACAATCCCTATACCTCCCTTACCAAGGGTAGCAGATAAAAAATCTGATGTGGCCAGCACATGACCTCCCGCAAATTCCATGTTTAAAATAGTAATGAGCTTTAAGTAAAGTATCTTTTTTCGTTCCGGTTGATCGTTTATAAAGAAAATCTAATTTGTTGTTTTAATAAATAGAAGTCTGTAATACGAAATTAATTTCGTGCCAAAAATAATCGATTATCATGGGCCTAGCGCTCACCATCAACTATAACAGTTCGACCTTCATCATTTTCGAAAAAGTAAGTTCCAATGACGCCACCTGACCATAGTGCGCACCAAACAGTCTCATTTGGACTTGTAATGGTACCTCGTAAATCACATGAAGATTTTCCTCTGCCCATATCTGGCAATTTTGCTTATTAACATACCCAGAGAGGAGAAAATGTGCCTCACCAAAGAAAAAGATAATCCGCGAAAAACCATCATCAACTTCCAAGTGCTCTAAAAACGCAATCTGTGTAAATTCTTTGCCGTACATGATCCATGTCGTAAATGTGTAGTTGTAAACCAATATTTGACATTTTGAAAACACGTACTTATACTGACAGATTTATATTTACAAATCAAATATATTTCTACTTAATTCTTCTTAACACGGTTTCATTATTAATGTAAATGTGACAGTAACATTTGTTCAAATACGTCAAAATTTTATTAAAGTATTATGTTTTTGTTTGACGCATGGGTCAGATGATGTACAAAAATAAATTATTTTTTAAATTTATATTTAAAGTCATTTAAAGTTTTTTAAAGTTATATTATCGTAGAATTGAAGATTGTACAATTCTATTATATTTTTAATAGTAAAAGTTGCTGAAAAATTATATTCAATGCAATTTTTTCAAGAAAAACTGGTAAAAGCTTGTATAAGTGATACTTCCGGTTCTCTGATACACTAAAAACTAATCAACTCTTCCCACATTAGTATAGAATGGGTATACAAAATTTCAAAATTTTCTGATTGATAGTATTTGAGTAATCGTGTCCACAGGATCCACACATCCAGACACACATACACACACATACATACCCACAGACATCATTGTAAAAATGTTAAAATCGAATTCTGAGGACATCAAAACGTGCTTATTCACTAAAATCTCTATATGCGATTTTTAGCACGATCCCTATACCTCCCTTACCAAGGGTAGCGGGAGGTAAAAATAGAGCAAAAAATGCAGCTGATTAAACTCTTTTGAGCGATACTTCGACTGGTGTTTGTAATAATTTCGTGATATATTTTATATCATATTATGATTTCCTCTGAATTTTACACCATTTCTAATTTATTTCTCATTTAATTGCACCTTATTTACGACTAGTAAACATACAATAATAGGGTCTTAACGTCAGTTGATCGGTTCTGAAGTTCAGTTTAAAATCTGAACAGATGTGCCGTAAGTTATAAGATATGCGATGTTTATTTGTAGGAGCCAGTGTATAATAATATAAATTCACTAGCATAACAGGCGCCAAACAACATGTAATCTTTAATGATCCTTGTGTTGTTTATTAATTACAGCATCTGTGTTGTGGGAGATCTATTGTTACTGTCAAACACATGTACAAAGAAAATTCATGTTAAGTTTACAGAAATAAAATATAATTGGTAAATGTTTAAGGTACTTGATGCTCTGGGTTCTGGGTAGTTTTGCATTTAATGTAAATACAGGGTGTAACAAAAATAAGTACATTAAATTTAACCAGTGAAAGAACAATGTTTCTTTTGTTCTGCAAAATTCTATGATAGAGTGTTAGTATTAGACTATACTTTCTCTAACACTATTAATAAAAAAGTCTGTTGTGGTCAGCACAAAACCTTCCGTTAATTTGATGTATTTTGTACAAATCCCATACCAAAAGTTCATTGGAAAAGATTCTATATATCAGTAAAATTGTAACACGAACATAATACAATTTTTTACAAATTCCATAAAGAAAGTTCCTTGGAAAATATTAGGAATGACGAATTCCGATAATTTTGGTACCCGAGTACCCGAAACAACTACCCGGATAGTACCCTTTACCCGTTAATTACCCGATACCCTGATTTTAATTACCCGTTATCCTTTAAGTACATATAAATAATTCGTTAATTTGTTAATTACCATTTACCCTTATATTAGCAGTTTACTTTTTAATAAAATTCATAATTATTTTTTACATATTATTTTTAAATAAAAAGTAATACAAATAAATAATATACTGTATCTCTATAAAAAGTTAACATAAATTATATTAATTACCTATGGTATGGCAATAAAAAGCTCTTATTTTAGATGCAATCTTTCCAGCAGCTGAAAACTGTTCGGAGAATTAAAGGGTATTGGGTAATTAAAGGGTATTGAGTAATTAACGGACAGCGGGTAAATTTCGGGTAATCGGGTAAGAAATCTTGTACCCGGGTATATTATTATCGGGTAGGTTCCGAGTACCCGGGTACCCATCGTCATCCTACAAAATATTCTATAAATCCAATAAAATTATCACATGAATATACATTATGTATACTCATATACAATCAAATAATACTACTACCAAGTTTATATCTGTACCCATTTTTGAATTATTGCCCCAAAAATCAATATACCCCACCTTTAGATAAAAACTTCAAAATTTTCAAAAATCTAATTTTTATGTATATGGATACATCTAAATGCGCTGATTCCAAATTTTGAAACCGCAGGTCGATATCTCGTTTCGTTCACGAGATATTTAGATTCAAAGTTTTGCTCAAAACAGCCCATTTTTGGGTAATAACCCAAAAATGGGTCGAGATATGAATTTGGCGACAACACCATTCGATTCTACGGGCAAAATTACATAAGTACACCAATTTTCAGAATTTTTGAACACCGCATACAATCTCTAAAGCAAAATAACTGAAAATGGCCAAAAATCGCAAAAATATAAGGTGTACCCCTAATGATTTTTTCAGATTTTGGCCATTTTCAGGGGGTTTCAAGATTTTATTCATAAAAACTGAACCGGTTGGACAAAAATAATGAAAATTGGTATACTTATGTATTTTTGTCCGTAGAATCGAATGGTGATGTTGCCAAATTAATATCTCGACCCATTTTTGGGTTAATACCCAAAATTGGGCAGTTTTGATTAAAACTTTAAATCTAAATATCTCGAGAATGAAACGAGATATCGACCTGCGGTTTCAAAATTTGAAATCAGAGCGTTGAGAAGTATCTAGATACATAAAATTAGATTTTTGAAAATTTTGAAGTTTTTATCTAATTGTGGGGTATATTGACTTTTAGGGCAATAATTCAAAAATGGGGAGATATATAAACTTGGTAGTAATATTATTTAATTGTAAAGAAAATGTTACGTACATGTACGCATTTTTTAGAGTATTTATATATGCGTGTACATAATGTATATTCATGTGATAATTTTATTGGATTTATAGAATATTTTTCAAGGAACTTTCGGTATGGGATTTGTACAAAATACATCAAATTAACGGAAGGTCAAAGAAGAGTGCTGAATTTGACCCAATATCATTAAACTATAACGTAGTTCATAAAATATAAAATTTTATATAATTTAAAAATAATATCTGGTGCTTAAATTAAGTGACACTTTATCCCCAGATGGAAAAACCGAGCTTAAGAGGTGAAACTATATAAATATTATTTGTTAGCCAAATAAATTTATTAGAACCTTTATTAGGAGGTGGAAATTACTGACGTTGTCCAACTCTGGACGGGTGCAAGTTTAAAAATACTTCGACTGCGTGTGCGTGTTCTATTCTAACTATGGAGCGTGGCCAAAGCACGTGAGACGTATTCTCACGCGCACTCTTCACGTGGATCTGGTTGACGTTCACAGTACGCACGGGGGCTGGTCAATGCACCAGGACAACGTACAGACTACGTACAAGGCGGATTAAGACAAATACTGTTGGCAAGGGTCAATAAAAGGAAAGATAGATAGAAAATTATGTTTTCTAGTTTAAAATTGGATGGCAAAACTAAGGCTGTGTCATCCGATTTTTAGCACGATCCCTATACCTCCCTTACCTAGGGTAGCGGGAGGTAAAAGCTATATACGTATTTTCGACCTACGACAAAATTCTTTATGCCATGCCATAATTAAGAACATACGTAAATCTAACAAAAAATAAAAATATATTGGCATCACTTAATTATATGTGCGTAAATTTCTATTTTAATCTTCAAAAACATAACATTTTTTCCGCACACCTGTCTTATAGAATCAAACAAATATACATCTGTAGATTACTACAAATTTCAAACACAAAATTCTTTAAATACCTTCGTTAACAGAAGCTGTTTTTAAGATTTACGAGGCACGTAAGGCAGGTAGATCCCAATATATTAAAAAACTTTTCGAATTTTTGAAAATAAGTTATAGCCTATACAGGGTGGTTGATTTTTCATTGTCCAGCTTATATCTTCTGAAATATTAAAGATACAAAAAGAAGTTAAATACAAAAGTTGTTTAATACAACCTGATCTATAATTTAGCATAAACAATTTTTTTCCAAGACGTACCAATTTTTTGGAAAAATGTTTAACTTTAATTTTTTAAATGGAACACCATGTATATTTTGACAATAAGATTCATAATGAATTTCTCTTTACAATGATGTGCAACAAGTAAGGCTTTACCTTTAAATTATGTCCTATAAAGCAAATAGAAATATGATAAAAGTAGGCTATGATATTCTATTGTTTATACCTGTAACTTCTGTCACACATGAACTTTGGCTACGTAGGGGTTTTCCTTTGAATAAAATTATGTCTAATAAAGCAAGTAATAGAATTACTAGCAACAAAATTATTAATACTTTTATTTAAATATCAAATAGCAATCTGTGACATATGTTACTGGTATAAACAATAGAATATCACAGCCTACTTTTATCGTATTTCTATTTGCTTTATTAGACATAATTTAAAGGTAAACCCTTACTTCTTACACATCATTGTAAAGAGAAATTTATTTAGAATTTTATTCCGTAAAAATATACAGGGTGTTCCATTTAAAAAATCAAAGTTAAATATTTTTCTGGAAAATTGGTAGGCCTTGCAAAAAAATTGTTTATGCTAAATTATAGACCAGGTTGTATCAAATAACTTTTCTGTATAACTTTTTTTTGTATCTTCAATAATTCAGAAGATATAAGCTGGACAATGAAAAATCAACCACCCTGTATACCAAGCTATAATTACTTGAAGAGCTAAATACATCATCTGTCAATGAATAGCGAGATTTACTATGATTTATTTATACTGTCAAAAGTAGTGTACCTACATTTATATTTAGAAGGTTTAAAAGGCAGTTATTTTTTACTTTTAAAAATAGAGGCAGGCTGTTTTATTATAGTTTCAAAAGTGATTTTTTCGTCTCGTTATTTGAATGCTCCATTTATTCTTTCCTAGCTTAGCTTCTACTTTGTAATTATGTATAATTACTATTTATTTTTTTAAATACTTAGCGGAATATTTTGACTGAATAGGGTTATTAACACATTGTCATACACGGTTGAAGATAGAATAACGGACGATGAAAGTCTATATTCAGCATAAAATTCTCTTTCTTTTCATGTCACGCATGGTTTTTTTCCTTCATCGGATCTCGAGTTACAGCCGTTAGAAATTCCATGATTTTTTATAGAAACTTTGTATATTTTCAATAATAAAAATCTGTTGTGGCCAGCACAAGACCTCTCGCCATTTCCATATTAGGCTATATAAGTATTGAATTGCACTTCCCTTTCAAACCGTCGTTTTATAACAAAAAAATACAGAACTTTACCCAAATACTGTTTTTTATTGTATTTAACATGTCTTCTGCACACATATAATTCTAATTATATCTATTTTTCATTATATGAGGAAGTTTCTAAATGTCAAAGATTCTTCCAATTCATTAACCAGATTGGCGGTATTTCTGATGGATATATGCATTTAACCTATAATTTCAAATATTTAATTAATAAAACAATAAGAAAGATTAAATATACTTCCCAGAAATGTCACCAAAACTGTTCGTTTTTGACACTGACATATGTCATTTACAAACTATGTTATAAACATTTGAATTTGTCAAGTGGTTTCCTTAGTACCTTAGCCTTTGCGATTAGAATAATAATAATAATTTACCTATAATTTCAAATATTTAATTAATAAAACAATAAGAAAGATTAAATATACTTCCCAGAAAAAGCTGTCAGAATGTCACTAAAACTGTTGATTTTTGACACTGACATGTGTCATTTAAAAACTATATTATAAACATTGGAATTTGTCAACTGGTTTCCTTAGTGCCTTGGCCTCTGCGATTAAATTACTCTATATATTATAGTGTCTATCTCTAAATCTATACAAGATATAATAAAAATTTTAAGTGTATTAGATGGAGAATGTTCTTCAATATTTAATAAAAAAAAACCTCCCAAAAAATTATATTTAGAAGAATTTTTCTAAGAAACTACTACTTCCGGTTGTTCAATTGTTACCAAAATATTTTCAGCTCTTCTCAGGAATGTCAGATTGAGGAAACTGCATTAAATATTTTTAAGTCTTATAGTTTTTGAGGAATCGTGACTACAACATCCAGACATACATACACACACACACACACACACACACACATACACACACAAACAAACACACATCCACACACACACACTCACACACACACACACACACACACACACACACACACACACACACACACACACACACACACACACACACACACAGAGACACAGACATCATTTAAAAAATATTATAATCGGATTCTAGGGACCTTAAATCGTGCTTATTCAATAAAATCTGGGTATGCGAATTTTAGCATGAATCCAATACCTCTTAGCGAGAGGTAAAAATTCAAAACAACAATCGTTTATTCAATTTTTATTTTGCCCCTTTGCTAACAATTACCTCGCTATGATAGCTACAGCCATTAATAATGAAAACATTTAAAATGGTGTCCGTAATTTAAAGCCGTACAAATTGTGTAGTGAATTATCATAAATTTAATTTACTATGTTGTTGGAATGAAATATTCCAACATTTGCTGCATTTGCGCCCTCTGTGGGAATTATTCACACGCATAAAAGTTTCAAGGAATTTTATCTGTCAATTTGTATTTTGTTATCAGATCAATAATTGACCCCCGTCAAATATTTTACGCTCAATTAAAAATTCATGTTTTAGTCATTTATTCATGCGATGTATTGGATGTGTTTCATAATGTAATTTTGTATATTGGCAAAATAAATGTACCTGTGACATTCTACAATGTATGAATTGTACTGTTATTTGTTGGTTAATTTAATAAAATAGAATATGTACTCGTATACAGTATTTGTTTTAGAAAGTAATAATTTATTCATTAATATTAATATTGTCCATTTTAAAGTTAGGCTGTGTCCGATGTTGCACTTTTATCGCCCTAATACCTAAATTTATATACCCTAAATCTAGTGATTATGTAGGATTTTAGGAATTAGATTTTAGGGTTTTGCAGGAGCACACTATGCCTTGAAGTTGACGCGCACTAATTAAACAAATCATGTTCGTTGCTATAATTTGTACAAAACGTTAAATTTACTGTCAAAGAATAGCTTCTAAACTTCTATTTTATGATATATAATATTAATATTTACTATCAAACATCAAATTGAATCGAATTGTATAATTTATTTTTGTTGTTCTAAAGTCCAATAAAATTATAATACGAACATACACTATGTAAATTGCGCTTGACACTGATATCTTTTAGAATGATTATAGCAAAGCTGAATGATTTTTGAAAGTTAATCTCTTTATAATTCTTTAAACCTATATTTACTGAATATATGAAGGAAAATGTATATTCGAACCGTATAGACAATAAGATATTCTTTCATATTGATAATCAAAGAAAATGTTAAAAAATGATATTTAACTGTTAAGAACTTCAAATATGGTTGACCAATTATAACCAAAATCTAATCAGCTCTTCACATGGAGGTAAAGAAGAGGAATACGAAAGAATTATAATTTTTAGAAATATAGTACTATTGGAGTTATTGTCGGAGAAATTTTTGTCACACACACACAGACATCATCGTAAAAGTAATAAAATGGGGTCATTTCACATTTTCTGATTTATGTTTTTTTTGAAAAAATAGATCAAATTAAATATGTAGGTGTATGTTTTACCCCTTACAAGTCTTTAGAATCAGAGACATGATTTTTTAAAAGTTGCGTTTAATTTCAAATATTTCAACGGCTGACGACACAGTTTCACAGATACAACAGTCGAGCTCTACCGGTTTAATTTGGAACTATAATTGTTTGCTTTATTATTTATTTAAATAAATGGTTTATTTACATACCTTATACTGCACTAGTACTTTTAAAGAAATAGAAAGTAATAAATAACCTTCTCTCTTGTATATTTTGCTGTCAGCTGTCACAATTTTAGGTTAGATTACTGTTTCATGTAGTGAAGCGTAAATATGTAGGTGTGTATGTGAGAGAGAATTGTCTTTGTGTATGAAACTGTGTCGTCACAAATTTAGTCCGTGTTTAAAAACAAATTTATGAATGAAAAGTCGCATATTTCCAATTATTTTCTATTACTATATTTATTAAATGTGATGGACTTCATGATTTTACAAAAAAAATTGGCCATTTTTACCTTCCGTCACCTTTAGGTAAGGAAGGTATTGTCTTTGGTCAAAAAATTCGGTGGTGAGTTTTTAATGAATAAGCACGTTTTAGGGTCCCTACAATACAAATTTACTATTTTTAAGATGATGTCTGTATGTATGTATGTGTGTGTGTGTGTGTGTGTGTGTGTGTGTGTGTGTGTGTGTATGTGTGTCCGTGTGTGTGTGTGTGTGTGTGTGTGTGTGTGTGTGTGTGTATGTGTGTCCGTGTGTGACAAATTTTTCTCCGACGATAACTCCAATACTACAATTCTAAATATCTGATGTGGACACCACATGACTTCCTTGTACGCCTGTCGCCTGTTACTTAATAATTAAAATATGTATAATAACATTTATTTCTTGTCCTAATTCATAGCAAACTTAATTACAGAAACCAAAAAGTACATATTGTTTAAATTTACATATCTCGCTTATACAAAAAACTAATTTAATCATACTTGAAGTTTTCGACGCAAAATTCAATTCTCTAAAACTTTTATTTGAAGCATTTATTGATAAATTCAAAATAACACCATTTTTTTCAAGAAAAACTGATAATAGCTTCAAGTAAAGTATCACTTCCGGTTAGACTATTTTAACCAAAGTCTATTATCTTATTTCCATTGATATAAAAGTGATATATACCAAATTTGAAAAGTTTTGGATTATATTTTAATATAGTTTTCATTAAAATCTATTATAGGTTTCAAGTAAAGTACCACTTCCTGGTATACCATTTTAACTAAAATCTATTATGTTATTCCAATTGATATAGAAGTATTATATACCAAATTTGAAAAGTTTTGGATTATATTTTAATGTGGTTTTTCATTAAAATCTACTATAGGCTTTAAGTAAAGTACCACTTCCGGGAAGACCATTTTTACTAAAATCTATTATGTTATTCCCATTGATATAAAAGTCTTATATACCAAATTTGAAAAGTTTTGGTTTATATTTTAATGTAGTTTTTCATTAAAATCTACTATAGGCTTCAAGTAAAGTACCACTTCCGGGAAGACCATTTTTACTAAAATCTATTATGTTATTCCCATTGATATAAAAGTCTTATATACAAAATTTGAAAAGTTTTGGATTATATTTTAATATAGTTTTCCATTAAAATCTATTATGGGCTTCAAGTAAAGGACCACTTCTGAAAGTTATGCAATGACCAAAAAGGGAGGTGCACAACTAGATGTAATAACAGTCCTAAATACAAAATTTTAACTTTCTACGGCTTCCCGTTTTTCAGTTATGCGAGATACGTACGTACATACGTACGTACGTACAGACGTCACGACGAAATTAGTCAAATTGGATTCAGGGATGGTCAAAATGGATATTTCCGTTGAAATCTGGAAACCGAATTTTTTCGCGATTACAATACTTCCTTTACTTCGTACAAGGAAGTAAAAATTATAATTCTTTCGTATTCCTCTTCTGTACATCCATATGAAGAGTTGATTAGATTTTGGTTATAATCGATCCACCGGAAGTACCCTTTTTTGAAGTTTTTAACAGTTTTTCTTAAAAAAACGCAGTTAAATATTATTTTTTGACATGTTGTTATTATATTTATTAAAGAAAATACTCTTCTCTATATGGTTTGATTATTCATTTTCCTTCATATTCAATAGATGTAGAGTTAAAGCATTATAAAGAAATTAATTTTCAAAAATTAGTCAGCTTTTGCTACTTATCATGGAAACAGCTGACATAATGATTCAAAAAAATTTAATTGACAGATGTCAGTTGCAAGTGCAAAACCAAATATGGAAAAAAGTATAGGATCTAAAACTGGTAGTCATAGTGTTGCTCACAAGTGACACGCAGAGAAAGGCCAAAGATAAAATGGAAGGACATTACTTAGTGTAGTTTATGTTATAATTTTATTGGATTTATAGAACCTTTTCAAATGAACTTTTGGTATGGAATTCGTAAAAAATAGTGTGTGTTTTTACATGATATTATATAGAATCTGTTCCAAGGATTTTTTGGTATGGGATTTGTACAAAATACATGGAATTGACGGAAGGTCTTGTGCTGGCCACAACAGATTTTTTTAAATGACCCCATTATATTCTAGGGACCCTAAAACGTGTTTATTAAAAACTCACCGCCGAACTTTTTGACCAAAGACAATACCTTCCTTACCTAAAGGTGACGGACGGTAAAAGTTTTAATACACTCTTATAAACTTCTTACTAATTATTTTTGGTTTTATTACGATAAAAGTCTAAACAGAATTCATGAACTAGAGTACCTATGTGAAATAATAAATTCTTACATTGAAAAATAAATAACAACCAAGATAATCTTTTTCTGTAATTACATACAAGTCAATAACAGAGACTACATTGTATTCTTATTCTTATTTTCCATTGTAACATGCGATGTCCACAGTGGATGTGACATAACACAACATTGCGGGAACGGTTCGCTACTACCTTGAGCAGATAAAAAGCGACATTATGTTTGTTTTCCAAATTCCCACTGAGTCATTATAAGCTTTTATTTTCTTAAAAAAAAGACATTAGAACGAGAATAATTATAACTGTTTGCAGACATCAACTTCTTATGTAATATAAACATGAAAGCTACGCTAACGAAGAAGGTATTTCCCACAGATTACGTACGAAAAATACAAAATAATTTCTTTCTATACTTCATTTCATGTACGAAAATAGTGACGGGAAGATAGGTGCAGTATGATGTTTTTACCTTCCGTCACTTACGTAACATTCTCTTTACAATCAAATAATAGCTTTGTTCGATGACATGTACTAGGCCGCCCTAGTGTTAACTTTCTTACACTAACATGTTTTATGAGAAACGGGCAGCTTCTGGCAGGCAGTTCGATGATAAAAATTTTAAGAACTAGTGCTCACGTTTCTGACCTGACTCGCGAGGTGGTGTAGAAAGTGCAGAGTAGGAGTGGGGGTAACTAAATGTTGTTCGGTAGACATTTTAATTCTATCCTATCTACACATCTGTTTATTAACCTAAAATTTTACACATTGAGAAAAAAAAATAATGGATTCAGATATAGTATATTCTCTTTGTTTTGTTATATAAAGAATTAATTAATATATCTTCCTCTGAATCTGATGAAGAATCAAGTGATGATTGATCTTCGTCAGAATCGTTTATTAGTTCAAACACTATGCTCTTTAAAACAGACATTTCTGCAGTCACTTCTTTGCAGCTTTATGATATGACTGTGTTTATAAACAACCTAACCTTTTACACCTTTGGCTACGCTTGGCTTGATTACTCACAACTGAGCAAACTTGCCCAAATATACACTAGTGTGTTTTATGAAACCACAAGAATTAGACTGAACTAGTGTACACTACACTGCACTGCACTATTCTGCTCTGCACTTCAAGCATTTCTCATCGAACAGAGCTAATATTACTGCCAAGTTTATATATCTACCCATTTTTGAATAATTGCCCCAAAAGTCAATATACCCCATATTTAGATAAAAACTTAAAAAAATTCAAAAATCCAATTTTTATGTATCTAGATACTTCTCGATGCGCTGATTCCAAATTTTGAAACAGCAGGTCGATATCTCGTTTCGTTCTCGAGATATTTAGATTTAAAATTTTGCTTAAAACTGCCCATTTTTGGGTATTCGCCCAAAAATGGGTCGAGATATGAATTTGGCGACATCACCATTCGATTCTTCGGGCAAAAATACATAAGTATACCAATTTTCATAATTTTTGTCCAAACGGTTCAGTTGTTATGAATAAAAGCTTGAAAACCCCTGAAAATGGCCAAAATCTGAAAAAATCGTAAGGGGTACACCTTAGATTTTTGCGATTTTTGGCCATTTTCAGTTATTTTGCTTTAGAGATTGTATGCGGTGTTCAAAAATTCTGAAAATTGGTGTACTTATGTAATTTTGCCCGTAGAATCGAATGATGCTGTCGCCAAATTCATATCTCGACCCATTTTTGGGTTAATACCCAAAATTGGGCAGTTTTGAGCAAAACTTTAAATCTAAATATCTCGAAAACGAAAAGAGATATCGATTTGCGGTTTCAAAATTTGGAATCAGCGCATTGAGAAGTATCTAGATACATAAAAAGTAGATTTTTGCAAATTTTGAAGTTTTTATCGAAATTTGGGGTATATTGACTTTTTGGGGCAATAATTCAAAAATGAGTAGAGATATAAACTTGGTAGTAATATTATTTGATTGTAAAGAGAATGTTACGTATGTGTACGCATTTTTAGAGTGAATTTTTAGAAACAAAAGTATTGAAATAGTTAATATATGAACTTTGTGTCTATCTTTGATAATTGGTATTGATAACAGTGTTTTGTTTCAGGTAAGCATCCAATTAAAACCTGGATTCAAAGTTTGAATTTCTGGATTATCCAACAGCAAAACAGATAAGAAACTTTGGAAACTTTTCTATTAAATAGATAATTAACAGTTTAACAAACAATTGCTCTCTTGTATTTTATGTACTTTCTCTCTTGTTTAAGAGTTAGTTAGTTAGTCCTTCAAGCCATATTATGAAAAATATAAACCATATATTCGATAAAAGACAATTAGTTGTTAGAACCAATACAAACTGTAATAAGCACTCACCATCGCTAAATTTATTTCGTACATATTTTGTACTCAAATCAAATTGCATACATATTCAGTTTTTGTAGAAATTTCCCGCCATTTGCGTAGGTTTTATAATTTGTTTTATGATATAAACCAGTCCAGCTGTTGAGTTTTGGCTTGTATATGAGTATAACAAAGGATGTTCGCTTGAAAGTGAAAATAGGTAGGTACGCCTCTGGTCTCATTATATAACGTTGCATCAGATAATTCAGCATGAGAGTAGCGAGTCACAGTAAAAATAAAAGTCTTGCCGACCAAGGTCAAGAACAATGCCAACTTTAGAATACAACAACGAAACTAACGCTGTATACGTAACGTACGTAAATTCTAAGAAGTTTATAAAATTTTATAAAGCATTTTTATACTTTTTATCGAATTGAGTTCACGAAAAGATGTCATTGTTTAGAGATTTTTTAAATTTTCTATAAATTTTTAAATATATTTTATTATCGGTATTTTTTACCTCTCGCTCTCGCTAAGAGAGGTATTGGAATCATGCTAAAATTCGCATATCCAGATTTTAGTGGATGAGCACGTTTTAAGGGCCATATAATCCGATTATAACATTTTTACGATGATGTCCGTGTGTGTGTGTGGATATATATATATATATATATATATATATATATATATATATATATATACAGAGTAGTTGATTTTTCATTGTCCAGCTTATATCTTCTGAAATATTAAAGATACAAAAAAAGTTAAATACAAAAGTTGTTTAATACAACCTGATCTATAATTTAGCATAAACAATTTTTTTCCAAGGCCTACCATTTTTTTTGGAAAAATGTTTAACTTTAATTTTTTAAATGGAACACCTGTATATTTTGACAGAATAAGATTCTTAATAAATTTCTCTTTACAATGATGTGTAACAAGTAAGAATTTACCTTTAAATTATGTCCTATAAAGCAAATAGAAATATGATAAAAGTAAGCTATGATATTCTATTGTTTAAACATGTAACTTCTGTCACACATGAACATTGGTTACGTAGGGGTTTTCCTTTGAATAAAATTATGTCTAAAATGCAAGTAATAGAATTACTAACATTGATGATTTACAAAATTATTAATACTTTTATTTATAAACATTTCTTTTTCGTAGGGTTATCGCTCAAATGCAGCTGTAGACAAGTGTTTCGCTCTTATTAGAGCTCATCAGTACAGTATAGCTAGTTAATAGGTGGACATTAACTAGAGGTCTATCTATTTGATTTATGACAGATGTTACTGGTATAAACAATAGAACATCACAACCTACTTTTATCGTATTTCTATTTGCTTTATTAGACATAATTTAAAGGTAAATCCGTACTTGTTATGCATCATTGTAAAGAGAAATTTATTTAGAATTTTATTCCGTAAAAATCAAAAGTTAAATATTTTTCTGGAAAATTGGTAGGCCTTGAAAAAAATTGTTTATTCTAAATTATATACCAGGTTGTATCAAATAACTTTTCTATATATCTTTTTCTTGTATCTTTAATATTTCAGAAGATATAAGCTGGACAATGAAAAATCAACCACCCTGTATATATATATATATATATATATATATATATGTGTGTGTGTGTATGTGTGTGTGTGTGTGTGTGTAAGACTTAAAAAATATTTAACTGCAGTTTCCTCAATCTGACATTCCTGGGAAGAGCTGATTAGATTTTGGTAACAATTGGACAACCGGAAGTAATAGAAATATTTTTTTTGGAAATTTTTGTTATTACAAATATTAAAGAACATAAAATTCTCCACCTAATACACTTAAAATTTTTATTATATTTTAGATTTAGAGATAAAGGCACTGTAATAATAGAATAATTTAATGTAGTACATCGCAGAGGCTAAGGCACTAAAAAAACCAGCTGACAAATTCAAATGTTTATAACATAGTTTGTAAATGACAGATGTCAGTGTCAAAAATCAACAGCTTTAGTGACATTCTAAAAGCTATTTTTTGGGAAGTATATTTAATCTTTCTTATTGTTTTATTAATATATAATAAAATATTTAAAATTGTAGGTAAAATGCATATATCCATCAGAAATACCGCCAATCTAATTAATGAATTGTAAGAATATCTGACATTTAGGAACTTTCTCATACAATGAAAAATAGATATAATTAGAATTGTATGTGTGCAGAAGACATGTTAAATACAATAAAAACAATATTTGGGTAAAGTTCTGTAATTTTTTGTTATAAAACGACGATTCGATATTGAAGTTCAATACAATAAAATGGAAATGGCGAGAGGTCTTGTGCTGGCCACAACAGATTTTTATTATTGGAAATTCTGAACATGTATTACTAAATATTATGTCTACATTATATTTTTCAACCTGTATTAAGATTTCGTTTTATATTTTCGTTGTTCATCGACAAAATGTCAAATGCTCTGTCATGTCAAATTCAAGAACTTGTAGTTAATTAGAAAATTAAATCAATTGTATGTTACAGTTGAGTAAGTACTGTTAAAAAAAAAAAAATCGGCAAGAAAAAGAAAACTGCAATTCAATGCAATCACAGAAAAAAATTAAGCCCTATGATTGAAATTGACAGTTTCACTGAAATTGCCATTGTGAGTATTTTTTAACGCAAAACATTGGGTTTATCATATCCATGGTTACGACTCGACATTTGTTTGACAGCAATGTATTTGCCCGTTCCATTTAAAATGAAAAATAGGGAACGAATTTTACAGTCGTATTATATTGCAAGCAATTTAGCCAAGTCAGAAAATCATTCGGGCACAAGGTGCACACAATATTTTTTCTACACAACTGAATTTAATTTTTAGAAAATAGGTATAATTATTTAAACAAAATTAACCTCTAATGACATCTTGTCAATATGACAGATAACCGTTAAATTTTCATTCATTTAGATTTGTACTTATTGTAATTATTTCTTTTATCACCTTACTGAACAATTATAAAATTATTAAACAGCACAATAAAAATATCAAATGTCAAACTATTCTTTGAATAAATATTTAACTGGGCAAAAATCTTCAGATAATTTAATCAACGATTTATTCGCCGAATATTTACTAACTGGCGTTGGTGAAACTGAACTATGCTATTTCATTCGACGAATAGTTTAACTTTTAAATAAAATGTTTATTCTACAATGATAAAACCGGGGCATAACACTATTAAATAATTTTGGGTAACATGAAATGTCTCTCACTAAACAGAACAAGTGAAAATGAAAATGAAACTCCTTTTGTTTCAACACAGGAATTAATTAAAAAAGTTGACATGCGACTAGCTACATCCTACAAGCTAGAAAAGGATAGTTTTACATGACATGGCAACCTATATGCGCGAGAGAGATGCATGTAGTTCTCATGTTTTGAGATAATTGTATATTCAAGGTAATGTAAGATCGTAGAAGCTATAGTACATGGAAAATAATGTTCAAACAAAAACAATTAAATACAAATTAGAAAAAGACAGACAATGAGAAATTCTGAATATACGAGTGTATCAATTTTTTTTATTCTATCGAAAATAATAGCCATTTATTATACGAGTGCGAAATGTAACCTATTAGTCATTTTCTTTAATGATTATTACCTATGTATTCCACAAGAGTGTAACACATCGCTTTATCCTACACTTTTTCTAAAGCTTCATAAATAATTTTTTCCTACGACCACTGTTAAAAGTAGTATTTTTAACGGTTGCTTAGCGAGTTAAAAATAACAGTTTATAACACAGTGAATACTTTTAAATCGTTGTCATTGACAACGGATTAAAAGTAAAAAAATCTGATGTGGCCAACACAAAACCTCCCGCTATTTAATTTTTACATACATCACTCTTTAACAACATTCTTCTTTCGCCTTGTCCACAATCATCGTAGCATTCATACATAAAAACATATTAAAGTGACCGATTTTCGGTAGCGAATAACCGCATCCGGACCACAATAATAATTACGCAACAATCATTCTTCGCCACACATTCCTATCTATTTTTATTAATTTAAATACATACTTATGTATTTACTAACGCTGCAAACTGTTCCATTGCATAAAATTATTGATTTATTTACTATTTTCTTTTTAAAATGTCACTATTATTAATTTGAAGTGAATAGTATTTTGACAGTGACATTTACTGTCAGTTACATTCATTTGAAATATGAACTGTGTAACAAAGGAATTGTGTTTATCTTAGGCTTCGGGACTAATAAAAAAAAAATATTTTTAAATTTATCTGCAAAATATATAGAAAATGTATTAATGTATTCCTATAGAAAATTCAATAATCTTTAATTTTCATAAGACATAAAATGCGAAAAAATGGCATTTAATGATATTTTGTGAAGAAAAACCATTATGAGCTTCAGGTAAAGTGCCATTTCCAGTTATCCGATTTACACCAAAATCTAATGGCTTCTATTCATATTAGAATAGGATAGAAATATAAGGTTTCAGAATTATCTGAATGATAGTATTTGAGTTAGAGCGAAGACAAAATCCCTACACATATACACACACACACACACACACACACACACACACACATACATACATACATACATACATACATACATACACACACATACATACACACACACATACACACATCATCGTGAAAATGTGAAAATTGGATTCTAGGGACCTTAAAACGTGGTCATTTACTAAAATCTCGATATGTGATTTTTAACACGATCCCTATACCTCCCTTACCAAGAGTAGTAGGAGGTAAAAACAAATTTACTTTTAACACTAGTGTTAAAAAAGAACTAAATCTAGTTACATTTAGTGTTAAAAATATAACTAAATCTAGTTACATTTAGTGTTCATAAGAAAATGTAGTTTCATTTTATATTTATTTTTGTACTGAAATTATTTATATAGGTATTTTATTAGAAGAATTGGAATTTAAAACAGTATTGTTGGAAGTAGAGGTTAGAATAAACAATTTTCAGTTGTTCATAGCAAATACATCATGACCTGTCATAAATGTCATTCTACAATTTTCAGTTTTTACTAATACATAACTAGGGTCGTAGGAAAAATAGTGTATGATATTCGTGTTAAAAGTGATTTTATGTCGTTCGTGGGGTTTGTTTTACTCGGCTTCGCCTCGTTTCACAAACTTCCCCACTCACTCATAAAATGTCACTTTTAACACATATCATAAATAACTATTAAATTTTCCTTCATCGTTTGACACTGACAGGTCAAATGATGTACTATTTTACATTACAAAGTAGCCATTGATGGTTGTTTTAGTTTTGTTATATTGTTATTGAAAAAATCCATACTAATTTGACGGCGAGTATAATTATTTTCAATAGCCATAGCAACAAGTACAAGGTATGACTACAAAATAACGAGACTGATCTTAGAACATTGACAATTTATAAAATTACACAAAACAAATATTGCCACCTTCAATGTACTCTCCTCCCCAAACCCTACACCGCCCGATGCGAATATTCCATTGTTGGAAGCAATGCCTGCAGGCCTTTTTTGTTAGCTTTTTCTTTAACTACATCTCGGCCCTGAATTTGGTGCCTTTTAACGCAGAATTACAATTTTGGAATAAAAGCAAGTCACATGGCACTAGGTCAAGTGAGTATGGTTGATGTACAAACACGGGATTTTCTATTTCGACAAAAATGTTTTGCCGGACAGGGCCTTTTGTTTCGGCGCGTTTTCTCACATTTCTTCTCACCCGTGCATGAAGGGTTATCAAAACCTTCTTGTAATATGCTTGGTTAGCGAAATGCCCCTCAGGCAACCAATCCATGTGAACAATCACTCGTATTTCGAAAAATACAATGTTAGTGCACGGCCGAGGCGCTCATCGTCTCCGATCTCTTTTCTTCCTTCTTTAAACCTTCTAAACTGCTCGAAAACTTGAGTACTATGTAGATCATCACCAGAAACATTCTTAACAATGGGGTATGTGACTAAATTTTGATTTTTACATATATGATACTAGACCAAAAAATAAAATACCCGTATTTTTTTAAATTGATTAATTATTTGTAGTTTGCGAGAAAATAATTATTAAAACTTTGGAGAATGGATCTGTGACGTCAGTAGGGTAGAATGATAGATATCTATCTCAGTCTAACTGTCTGTCTTCTTCTACCATTCTACCCTACTGACGTTATTATTACAAACTAATGTTTAGTTCTTATTATTATAATGTCAAAACATGACAGCAACGTAATATTTGTCCATTTTAAAATGCAACATACAAAATTTGTAGTTCTGTATTATCAAAACTAATTTCCTATAAATTAGCCTACATACGATTAACAAATAATCAAAACATGAATGTTGTACATCCTAAAAAAACTTTAGCTTACAAAAATTCATAACTTTCATGTAATAAATGTTAAAAAAATTCCCCCAATAACTCTGAGGCAATATTCTAGCCGGTCGTAATAAGATTTGACACCATTTGTGATGTGTTTTGGAGGTATCTCCTGTGCTGCAATACTACTTATGTTGCATTTTAAAATAAATTCTCTGTATTATGACTATATTGAAATTCGATTATGGTTACATACCCCATTCGTACATTCCTGTAGCGGATTTTTTAAGTTTCACACAGAATTTCATATTGACACTAACATAATACCGACGGAGTCCGGAAGATAACTTCAATCAAAGGCTACTGCCGATCGTTTTGCCTAATTATCTTGAAATTTTAACAGTGGATGGAGGGAAGATGACAAATTAGACATAGCCTGCAATGTTGCCAAATTTACAGGGAAGCCGGAAAAAAATAATAGCCACAACTCGTATATTATGAGTCGGTGTTGGATATAAATGTTTGTCCACAAACCATTACGTTTTACAAGATAAATAAAATAAACCTTGTATTTATTGTTAACATAACCTTAGATAGGAAATCAAATACCCGGAAACTTCAATAGCAATAAATGCACAGGAAATTGAATGCAATTTTTAATTAATGTCTTACATCTGTGTGTGATATATCACAGGCAAAAACTGCAAGTTTTGCAATGCATTCTGCAAATTGCAAATGAGAGTATGATTACCCATCATTGATCAGCGCACACACACACGCACACACATCGTCACATGTTCCAGCTGTAAAACACACATTACGCGTTGATCAATGACTTTAATTACTTCAATTAATAACTTCTTATGGTCGGACACAGCCGCTACTGCAGTTAAATTCAGTCGTTGACTCGTTAGAGACACAATCAATAACTGAAATAGTACTACTACCACTTTTAGTATTAGGAACATTTCAACAGTTTCAGTTTATTATTTGTTTGTATTTGACGAATTGTAATACGTAAAAATGATGAATTATCTACCTAAACCTTCTTGAAGATTTTTGAAAAACAATGTGGAGAATAGGATCATTTCAAAATCACAAATTTTAAAGTTTTGCTTACCTGGGAGAAAATGTAAAAAAATATCCCCAATTTTTACCTCTCGCTATTCTGAAATCTTGTATTTCTACCCTATTCTAATACGAAAAGAAGCCATTAGATTTTGGTGTAAATCAGATAAACGGAAATGGCACTTTACTTGAAGCTCATAACGGGTTTTCTTCAAAAAATACCATTAAATGCCATTTTTTCGCATTTTATGTCATTGGAAAATTGTAGATTATTGAATTTTCTACAGGAATACATTAATAGTTTTTCTATATATTTTACAGATAAATTTAAAAATCATTTTTCTTTTTTTAATCCCGAAGCCTAGGATAAACAAAATTCCTTTGTTACACAGTGTATTTTTCAGGGATTTGTTAAACTACTGGATAGAGCGAGTGAATCTTTACCATGTAACCGGCCAGATCGACAGTGATAGTCATACATAATTCCGATGTGTTGTCTTTGTTTCCGTTACTTGTCAAATCTTTTGTTTGACAGGTTTGACATATTTTAGGTTATTCTTGATATCAGTGAAATGTAATTATTTTAATATATGACAATGGTGCGAAGGTGTTATGTTGAAAATTGTGTATCAAAATATGTGATGAACGGTGCTGTGTCGTTTCATTAGTAAGTTATAATTAAAATTATGGTTTCTTCTAAAAAATAATTTGACAAATAAACATGACATATTATTATATGTGTTCTAATTTAACGTTGCATTGGTTGTATTCGTACTTAATTAACGTTTCATGATCAAATATACTTAAACACAATTAATTTTTGACGTGAATTTGACAGATGTGAATATGACAAATATGAAATATCAAATTCACTTGTCTAAAGTGGAATTATCTATGTCTTTCTCATTCACACTTCCTGTGTTCTCTCTTAATCTAGCCGGGTACACAAGAAATACATATATCGATATACACTTGCTCCATCCAGTAGTTAACAAATCCCTGGTATTTTTCAAATGAATGTAACTGACAGGTAAACGTCATTGTCAAAAAATTAATCACTTCAAATTAATAATAGTGACATATTAAATAATAAAGAAATTCGTAAATAAAGCAATAGTTACATGCAATGGAACATAATATAGTTTTGCAGCATTAGTAAATACGTAGGTATGAATTTAAATTAATAAAAATTAAATAGCGGGAGGTTTTGTGTTGGCCACATCAGATTTTTACTATGTGCGTGTGTATGTGTGGA
Organism: Ophonus ardosiacus; assembly: GCA_943142095.1. Taxonomy (NCBI): domain Eukaryota; kingdom Metazoa; phylum Arthropoda; class Insecta; order Coleoptera; family Carabidae; genus Ophonus; species Ophonus ardosiacus. The sequence continues at coordinate 25,124,829 of OW964839.1, forward strand.
TGTTGGAACCACGGTTTCTCAAATACTAAAAATTATTTAACTGCAGTTTCCTCAATCTCACATCCCTGGGAAGAGCTGATTAGATTTTGGTAACAATTGGACAACCGGAAGTAATAGTTTCTTTAAAAAAATCTTCTAAATATTATTTTTCAAAAATTTCTGTTTTTACTATTATTGAAGAACATAAAATTCTATATCTGATACATTTAAAAATTTTATATCTTGTATAGATTTAGAGATAAAGGCACTGTAATATATAGAATAACCTAATCGCAGAGGCTACGGCCCTAATAGCCGAATAGACGACAAAAATTAATGATCATTAACGGTTAGTTATAGTATGCGTATCTGAAGGTGATACTTTTGACTGATGTCAAAATTGCGTCTATTAATAAACCAAAAAATATTGACTGTAATAAGCATGTGATACTTATTGTTTTGAACTGTACAAGTACAATACAATAAGTGGAACGAGCTTACTATATTCAATGTTTTTTGGTTTGTCAATAGACGCAGTTTTGACATCTGTCATCAATCTCAACTTCAGGTGCGCTTACTATATCTAACCCTTAATGATCATTAATTTTTGTCGTCTGTCTCGGCTATAAGGAAACCAGTTGACAAATTCAAGTGTTTATAACATAGTTTGTAAATGATAGATGTCAGTGTCAAAAATCAACAGTTTTAGTGACATTCTGAAAGCTTTTTCTGGGAAGTACATTTAATCTTTCTTATTGTTTTATTAATTAAATATTTAAAATTGTGGGTAAAATGCATATATCCATAAAAAATACCGCCAATCTTGATGAAATTACCACCAGAAAATAAATGCATAAGATGTCACGGACAATTACTCTTAATGTTTCGTATTCCATACTCGAATCTTGTATAACAGGTTACAATATAGGAAGTATTCCCCCGTAAAACCGATGCATGATGATGTATGGAGTTATGTAAATGAAGTAATTGACACAGTGCAAATAAGTAATAACAGTTGGCGACCTTGAATCGTGTTCATTCAGTAGACTAACATTGCTACAGCTGTTTGTTGTAACTTTATATGGTCGTTTATGACGTTTCTTTACAGAGAATTATATAATGACTTTCCATTGCAACTTAGCAGGAATTTCTAGGGTTTGTGGGTAGTTTTACTTGCATTGCAAACTGTATTTAATACCTCTATTCTGTACAGTTCTGTAAGCTCTGTAAGCACTGTAACCCTGTTAAATGTAAGACTAGTAAAAATGCTATTCTGTACATTCTTAAATTCGTTGTAGTTGCTACAATACTGTAAGAAATTGCTGTAACTTTACAGCAAAAATAATATAGCCATAACTCCCAACCGCTTCATGTACGCGTTAATTTTGTTGCCAGTTTAATATAAATAAATATATAAAATATATCATCACGGCATATTACTCATTTCTGGGTGTGCCATTATCTACAACACATGTAGACATCGGTAATGATGACGATATATTGTAACAAGGGGGGGGGTCAATAGGATTCTTATTTTCTCCTTCTGACCCCAACGATGACTTTATCTAACTTTATCTCACTGGTGGACACTTGCTGGTTTGTCCACCACTTTACTGAGACGGAACACCCTTACGCTCACTATCACTAAACACTTACACTTGATGATAGATGATGAACATATTTTGGATGGATGGCACACACAATATTTTTATACTCCTAATTTTATTTACACATATTTACATTAATACTAACTTATAATTATTGATTACACTCTGAACACAAACTAAACTGTTACATAATTATATTGTAACCCTAATTACGCGTACTCGCACCAAACTAAACCGCCGACTACATATCTGTCCTGTCTGAGTCTTTAATCTCGACTGCCTTAAAACAAAGGGTTATCTCTTCAACAGGCATATCTGATGAAGGGTGCGAGGGTGTAGCATCCATAGCTAAATAACAAGACTGCACGTATCATAGGCAATAACTTATATGGTTAATTGTCAAAACAATAAATGTCTACGCGGTTGACATCTAGACTAAACAGATATATGAGAGAATAATGATAATTATTTCTAAACAGAATTTTGACTTACAAAGATAACAGAGTTAAAATGTAGTTATTGAAACTGTAATTTAGAAGTTTATAATAAAGTTCATTACTTGTTATTTCACCATGCTCACCTTGCTACAATATTTTACCGTGTGGACGCTTACCAGGCGTCACTTCACGGGCACTCATAGCTGGTGTGCAGAGTGCACCACAGGGATCACTTTTTGTGCCATTTAAAATTGGAAATATTTGGTATCTGTCGGGATCGAACATGGTTCCCAAGGTTCGTGACCTGATATTCAGGTCCACGGGACCCCATAAATAACATTAATAATAATATAATAACATTATTTATTACCTCTTGCTAAGAGAGGTATTGGAATTTTACTGAACTAGCACGATTTAAGGTCCCTAGAATCCGATTATAACATGTGTGTGTGTGTGTGTGTGTATATATATATATATATATATATATATATATATATATATATATATATATATACAGGGTGTCTCAATAAGCTTGCTCACTATTGGTAACTTTTTTATTTGAAGAGATACGAGGTTGGTTAAATTAGCAAAATTGTGCCATTTTATATTAGAAAATTGGTCATGTAGACAAAATAAAAATTGTGTCAGCGGTTCCCAAAATTTGGGACAGAATATATATTTTTTAAATAGAACTATATATTTTTTATTATCTTATTGGAAAGAGCATTTTTTTCTCTTTCCAATAAGGTAATGTTGTTTATGTACAATTTTTTCAAACAAACGAGTTATTTACGTTTAAAGATAAAAATGATCTTTTATTAGTTTAGGTCAAGTAAACTATGGAAACAATTGTCTTTTATAAAATTATTATTTTATTAATTTATTTTACAGTAATAACAAAACAAAGAAAATATTCAAATTGAACGCCATTATTTCTTTCGCACATTTAAACTCTTTTGGAAAGAGAGCCGACCGTTCTAAGTAACCGGTGTCTATTTATTTATTTATTTATTTAAATACAATGCCCGACAGGCTACAAACCCTTACTTGGACAAGGAATATAAATACATACAAATAATGAGTACAAAGTACAATATATAACAATTGTTACACTAAATTAAATTATTACATCATAAATTTAGATTTTTAATATAATAGAGAATCTTACTAACAATTTTACATAGGTTGTTGATAGGCGAGCGTGAAGCAATATTAGTGCGCACAGAGGGTAAATAAAAAGGAGTGTAATGTCTTGTAGATGCGTAAATTGGATACCATATAATTGTACAATATTCCAGTCTAGATCTGATAAGAGAGTAATATAAAGTAAATATTGCTTGTAAATTATTGAAATTCCGCGTATTTCTAATAATGAAACCCAGCAACTTATTCACCTGTGCCAGAAAATTATCAACATGCGTATTAAAAGTTAATTTAACATCAAATACAACACCCAAATCTGTAGTAGTCAAAACCCTGAGTAAAGTAGTATTATTAATATTATAGTTATATTTAATTGTCGATTGCTTGCGCGAAAACGATAATACTTTGCACTTATTCAAATTTAAACTTATTCTATTAATAACACACCAATGAGAAACATTATTCAGATCATTTTGTAATGAGACATAATCTTCATCATTAATTATTTGTCTGTAAAGTTTTAGATCATCAGCAAAGAGACTCATATTGTTAGAAATAACTGAAGTAATGTCATTAATAAATATAAGAAAAAGAAGAGGTCCCAAATTTGACCCCTGGGGTACACCAGAAGTTGCCATAAATTCATTTGATTTACAACCATTAATTTGTATATAAAACGTACGGTTACCTAGATATGAAGAAATTAGACTAATTAATGATGTAGAAACAGAAAAATTATTAAGTTTTTGAATTATAATTGAGTGATCTATTTTGTCAAAGGCTTTGGCAAAGTCTGTGTAGATAACATCAATCTGTCCTTGATTATCTAAAACTGTGGCAATATTGTGAGTGATCGAACAAAGATTACTTGATGTAGATCTGTGTTTCATGAACCCATGCTGTGAAAATGATAAAGCAGAATTTATTTTATTGTAAATAGTATTACAAATTATTATTTCAAAAATTTTGCTAAAACCGGAAAGAATAGACACAGGACGATAATTACTTATAATTTTCCGGTCGCCAGACTTAAAGACAGGTACTACTTTGGCATTTTTCCAAATGTGTGGGAATGAATTTGTCTTTAATGCTAAATTAAATATATGAAAAAGAGCTACAGATAGTGAATAAGCACAGTCCTTAATTATAATATTTGGAATTAAATCAGGCCCAGCAGTAGCCACATAATATTATGTGGTAAATATTTTCGGAAAAAATTCCATCGTAACTTTAACCTATAAATTGCATATCTCCTAATTTGTTCATTATTTTTTTAAAAATCAAAAACTTACCTGTTATATTAGCAGTAATTCAGATCCTACTAAGAATAAAACAATAATAGCCGAAGATAAAAGCGTATTAAAATTCGTATACAAGTAAATACAATCCCTAAATAAAACAACCTTCTTTGTACATGTACACTTCACTCAGTTCAGAAATCTGCCACCAGTGGCGCATTGTAATATTGGAAGCCCAATACGTATAAATATGCCGTTCCCAATATCTGTGTGCAAAGCAAATTGACACACCCAACAATGGGTAATATAATGTGTTATTATATGACATATTTGTATTTATATAATATCTCTTCAGTGCAATGGGACAAATTAATGTAGTATATTTTGTAACTTAGAAATCTTTAGAACAATGCCAATAAAATCGCACGCGGTATGAAGTTATTTGTAAGTTGCATCCTTTGCTATCCTGTGCTACCGCTCCACTATTCTATTCTTTACCTTCCGCGGGATAAATTTAACGTCGGGAGTAAAAATTTTACAGTCTGTGAAAGCACAAACGGTCTCCATAAACTCAACAAACCTGCAAGGCATAACGACCTGGTACTTAAAAAGTAGTCAAGGTGAGGATCAAGTATACACCAAGTAGTGCCTTGCTGTTTCGTCCGGAAATGGAAATCTGTGTAATTATAAAATTGAACAAAGTGAACATGTTCAAAAAGAAAATTGTTTCTTCGTTCGTTATTCGTTATCCCCACTCTTTCCCTTCTGAATCAGTCTTTTCGCATGATCACTGTGATTGAAATAACAAAATACTTGAAAATGGCGGAAAAAACAAGCAATGAAATATTGGAATGGGCAAATTTGTCTACATCAAAATCTTCCGAACTACTAGAACTTGAGTCAGTAACATCAACATTCATTATTTGTTTCGATTTTTCTAATAGGTATTAGATCCTGCAGGTACAAAAAAAAAAAATTAAACTTGTTTTCATATTTTACTTCACATTACAACCTAAAAATATTATTTCTGCTTCAGCACAATTCATCTTTAAACTATTTTCGATTTGTGTATTACTTCAAGCAAAACAGCTGATTTATCATTTGACGTTTGTCGCTAGTTCGTTCGACGTTGTGATGGTTTCGGGTTGATCGAGTTAATTTTGTTGTTTCTTTGGAATTAAATTTAATAATGATTCGAAGGAATCATTATTGAACAAATCATTATTTAGAAAATTATAATCACAGTCCGAAGAAACGCGCCTTATACAGGTGTGTCTAAAATGAGAGGACATGGCGTAACCACAGATTCTCGACACCGGAAAGTGTACCATTGAGCCAGTATTCTGCTTTAAAGTTCTTCGAAAAAAAAAAAAATTAATAATAAATAAATATATCATCACGGCATATTACCCATTTCTGGGTGTGTCAGTATCTACAACACATGTAGACATCGGTAATGATGACGATATATTTTACCGTGTGGGCGCTTACCAGGCGGCACCTCACGGGCACTCATAGCTGGTGTGGAGTGTGCACCACAGGAGTCATTTTTTGTACCATTTCAAAATTGGAAATATTTGGCGTCTGTCAGGATCATACCCGGTTCCCTGGGTTCGCGACCAGACACTCAGGCACGAGGCCACAGAACGCTTTATTAACAAAATAAAAAAATCTGTTGTGGCCAGCACAAGACCTCTCGCCATTTCCATTTTATGTTATATAAATAATGTATTGCACTTCGCTACCAAACCGTTGTTTTGTAACATAAAAATTACAGAACTTTACCCAAATATTGTATCTTATTGTATTTAACATGTCTTCTGCACACATACAATTCTAATTATATCTTCTTTCCATTGTATGAGGAAGTTCCTATGTCAGAGATTCTTCCCATTCATTAACAAGATTGGCGGTATTTGTAATGGATACATGCAGGTTACCTATAATTTTAAATATTTAATTAATAAAACCATAAGAAAGATTAAATTTACTTCCCAGAAAAAGCTTTCAAAATGTAACTAAACTTTTGATTTTTGACACTGATATCTGTCATTTACAAATTATGTTATAAACATTTGAATTTGTCAACTGGTTTCCTTAATGTAGTTTCGCCTACTCGACTTATTATATCCCGATATTCTATATATTATAGTGTCTTTATCTCTAAATTTATAGAAGATATAATAAAAAATTTAAATGTATCAGATGTAGAATTTTGTTCTTTAAAAGGCGTAATATCAAAAATTTGCAAAAAATAATATTTAGAAGATTTTTTTTTAATAACTACTACTTCCGGTTGTTCAATTGCTACCAAAACCTTTTCAGCTCTTCCCAGGAATGTCAGATTGAAGAAACTGCAGTTAAATATTTTTTAAGTCTTATAGTTTTTGAGGAATCGTCCCTCCAACATCCATACATACACACACACACACACACACACACATACACACATCCACACACACACACAGACATCATCGTAAAAATGTTAAAATCGGTTTATATGGACCTTAAATCGTGCTTATTCACTTAAATCTCGATATGTGATTTTTAGCATGAATCCAATACCTCTCTTAGCGAGAGGTAAAAAGATATATACAATTATGCATTATTAAGAAAATGATGCAAGCTGTTTCCATAGTTATTGGGGTTTAAATACATACCTTCATATTTACTGCTGCAAACTATATTAAGTTCCTTTGCATATAACTATTGCTGCATCTACTATTTTTTCTTTCAAATGTCACCATTACTAATTTGAAATGATAGATTATTTGACAGTGACATTTATCTGTCAGTTACATACATGTGAAATATGAACAATGTAACTTAGGCTGTATCCGATGTTGCATTTTGCCATTTAGTATTTAGGATTTAGGTCTTCACACAAATACAACTCCGAATATATAGCACACTAGTGATATCCATTGGTTTGTATGGCAACACTTTAGAACAACAAAAATGTATTATACAATTCGATTCAATTTGATACTTGAGAGTAAATGTTAATATTATATTTCATAAAATAGAAGCTAAGAAGATATTCTTTGACAGTAAATTTGACGTTTTGTACAAATTATAGCATAGTATGCTCCTGCAAAACCCTAAAATCTAATTCCTAAAATCCTAAATAATCACTAGATTTAGGGCATATAATATTAGGATTTAGATACTAGGGTGATAAATTCCAACGACTAGTTTTTAACCAATCATGATGCAAAACACTTGAAAATTCAACCAATGGGAACAGTATTATACTGATAAAACCTCGTTACCCCGATAATTTTCCGCTACCAAGTAAATACACAGTTGTTATTGTTTATAACTGTCAGTGTGATATTTAATGTGTCAAGTTTCATTTTGCGTTGTCTTTGGAATTTATCTCATCAATTACCACACGACCTCTCAGATTTTCTAAGATAAACTTTTATTTTTAAGCACTCATTTTTTTTGCTTTTAAGCAAAATCACGCAAGCAAACTGACATTAGGTAAAACCCCTCCTCCTTCGGAGTCGGGATTTACCATGCAGTTTACTTTCGTGTTTGTTACTAAGCAAAAAAAATTCGTGCAAAATAAAAATTTATCGATAAAATCAGGAGGTCTTGTGATATTACTTCTGATAAAAGTGTAACATCGGACACAGCCAAAGGAATTGTGTTTATCTTAGGATTCGGGATTTATAAAATATATTTTTTATTGTAAATTTCACCGTTAGACTATACAGGCTTAAATTAAAATTTTAAGCTTCCATGAAATTCGACTTTGTACAATTCTTATTAAAAATGTTCCTCTACTAAACCTAGAATATTCACTATAATTCCTGCTGTAGCGATTGTGCTGCACTCTCCCTGCAAGTACCAGGCACGGGTATCGGGTTGTTAACCTGTACCCTCTTTACCCCCCACTGCCTACGCCACTGGAAAATCACCGATTGTTTCTAGATAACGTGCGTGCCGACTATCTATAGACGTTACACTCTAGAAGAACCTTGTTAAAGAAGCCGCCTTTACGTAGATATAGATACAGAGAAGGAACACACAATATATGTAAGTGTAGTACATAGTAGTTGTTTTATAGAATACTATGTTAAAATTGCAAGAAAAAAGTTTTGAAAGATGTTATACAAACTTATAAATAAATAAACAAATAAATCACTTGATATACGCAAATCTATCTAAAGGTTATGGGATCGCGTGGTCGTGGGCATTTAGTGTCTGCTTGGCAAGCTGGTGACCCGGGTTCGATTCCAGCCAGTGCAGACTTTTAATCGCACCAAAGTGATCCTTGGGGAGCACTCTCCACACCAGCTATGAGTGCCCGTAAGGTGACGCCTGGTAAGCGTCCACACGATAAAATATATCGTCATCATTACCGATATCTACATGTGTTGTAGATACTGGCACTCCCAGTAATGGGTAATATGCCGTGATGATATATTTTTTATTTTTTTTATATCTAAAGGTTAAGCCGAAACAAACTACGAGGGTTGTACAGTATCTATTGTCCCTAATATAAAAAAACAAATTTATTTTTTAACATAATCACCGTGAACTTGAAGACACTTATTTCACTTATGTTCTAACACAGTAACACCTTTTTAAAAATACTCGGAGTCTTTATCGCAGATAGTTCAGGACTGCTGGCATAACAGCTTCGTCGGTTTTAAAATTTCTTCGTCGTATACTTTTTTAGCTTGAGAAATAAATAAAAATCACTAGGCGTTAGGTCTGATGAATACGGTGGATGTAACATCAGTCTGAAACTGACATCGTGAATTGCGTTCATGAATCAAGAGTTTTATAAACCTGATGAAATTTCAAGCGAAAATTTTCCTTTCTTTTTACCTCTCGCTAAGAGAGGTATTGGATTCATGTTAAAATTCGCATATCCAGATTTTATTGAATAAGCATGATTAAAGGTTCCTAGAATCCGATTATAACATTTTTAAAATGATGTCTGTGTGTGTGTATGTGTGTGTGTGTGTGTGTGTGTGTGTGTGTGTGTGTGAGTGTGAGTGTGTGTGAGTGTGAGTGTGTGTGTGTGTGTGGATGTGTGTATGTGTGTTTGGATGTTAAAGGGACGATTCCTCAAAAACTGTAAGACTTAAATAATATTTATCTGACATTCCTGGGAAGAGCTGAAAAGGTTTTGGTAACAATTGGACAACCGGAAGTAGTAGTTTCTTAGAAAAATTCTTCTAAATATATTATTTTGGAAATTTTTCTATTGACAAATATTGAAGATCAAAATTCTCCATCTAATACACTTAAAATTTTTATTACACCTTGTATAGATTTAGAGATAAAGACATTATAATATTTTGATAGTTTTTTCTGGGAAGTATATTTAATCTTTCTTACTGTTTTAATAATTAAATATTTGAATTATAAGTAAAATGCATATATCCATCAGAAATACCGCCAATCTGATTAATGAATTGGAAGAATCTCTGAAATTTAGGAATTTCCTCATTCAATGAAAAATAGATATAATTAGAATTATATACGTGTGCAGAAGACATGTTAAATATAATCAAAAACAATATTTGGGTAAAGTTCTGTGATATTTTGTTATAAAACGACGGTTCGATAGGGAAGTGCAATACAATACTTATATAGCCTAATATGGAAATGGCGAGAGGTCTTGTGCTGGCCACAACAGATTTTTTCTGTAATGCAACCATGAATTTTAGCAATTAATGTTCTTATAATACACCTTAAGTTGTGCTAAAATAAATGCTGGATGACTTAGATTTCGAGTATTTGTTAACACCTACATTAGTTCAATTCTAACACTTCTTCGTAATTGAGAGACTATTATATCCAGCGGCGTCTCGTGCATTTTATAAGAAGGCAAGCAGTAATGGCGTAGGTAAGGTATAAGAAAAAAGAAATGCGCCGCAGGCGCATTTTTTTTTCATTCAAGGTCAAATGCCTTATAATTGACTTACATGTTTCGAAGGGATGTCAAATGCATGTTTTTCCCCTTTCATATGCAAAAACAAAAATTGCCAGATCACAGACTTGACGTGATATTGCGTTATGTATATTATTGAAGTCACAAAAGCCTCGCTTAATATCATTCCATACCGTTTTTTTTTTTATTAAATAATGAACATGGTCAACAATATAATTTTAGTAATGTTTCACTACCACATAGCCACACATGTTTGTCATATAAATCGGTATTAAAATGCCTTGTTATATGTTTAACAGTTGTTGTTGGCTTTTCTTGTAATTTTTTATTATTATTGCACAAATGTTATCCATTTTGTATAAAAATATAAGGATTATTATTATTTTCAAAATTTAATTGAAACAAAATAAATGTAGAAATATAAAATATAGATACCTTATAAATAAATTTTATTTTTATTCATATCCTATTTTAACATTTACTATCTATTTCACTTAAATTTTGTTCATGGAAGCAATATAAAAACTGCTTGCAGATGAACATAAACAGCGAAATATTTTCAGTATAGAAGGCTACATGTTCGGCAATGTTCGGTATAGTGTAGGTATAGGCGGTGTAAGCACTCGAAGTTCTGCTTACCAGCACGTTTTGTACAACATGGTAAGATCGTAATAGTACGTATCCTAGTGATAGAATTAGATTAACAACAGTAAATATATTTGTGTCTTGCTGTTTGCTTTTAAATTTCAATATATTAAAGTTCTAAATATATAAATATAATTGTAAAAATATATTAAAAGTAACAAAATATAAAGGCAAGCACTGCTTGCCTTGCTTGCATGGAGAAAACGCCACTGATTATATCTCAATTTTTCCCGCATTGTGAAGTACCTTCTCATAGTATTTAGTCTATTTGAAAGTTGTAATGAGAATAATGGTCGAATTTACGCGGTCATTTCGTTGAATGAGTAGTTAACACGTGCTTGATTGCTGCATGTAAGAATAGCTAGAAACCAGTCCCTACTCAAAACAAGTAGATTTAACATTCAGTTTATACTACTACAGTTAACTTTGTTTCATAATTACATAAACTGCAGAGAACTATTTTAATTTTCATTAAACCAACTAGAGTATTTTAAATGTTATTTTGTACTTAATTAAACACATACAGTGTGTTCAAAAAATCCTAATTCAGAGTAAGCTATGAACAATAAAACGTATGTCAATTTGAAAGTATTTTATTAAATGTCAATGTCAATTTGACACAAGATATTGTCAAAAATGTTATCTAAAGACATCAAAGCTTTTCTTCTTGAAACCTTATTTTAAAAATATAAATAAATTAGAACACGGTGAATAGCAATATTCTGTATTCTTCTTTATTATCTTTTCTCCTGAAATCATCTAAGACAACATCACTTTTGAATTAATAATGACCAGACATACGTTTTTGTGTTCATAGCCTACTCCGAATTAGGTTTTTTTTTAATACACTGTATTCATCCAACAGTCACTTTTTACCTCTCGCTAAGAGAGGTATTGGAATCATGCTAAAAATTTTAGTGGATAATTCAAATGGAAAAATTAAAATGTTTGTAATTGACAGATAAATGTGTCAAAAAATCAGATATATTATTAAATACTTTTTCTGGGAAGTACATACATACATTTTAATATATTCTTGAATATCTCGAAGACAATGCATCGTAACAAAAAGTGTGCCGAATCAAAACCTTCATAGTTTTTGGGGGGGGACATCAGATTCTGACAAAATTGCCCCCCGACCCCCCAGGGGGGGGCGGTAACGGAAGTCAACTTAAAAATCTTAAATGGAACCCCCTATTTTTTATTGCAGATTCGGAAAGAGCGTAAAAAAATATGTTGGTTTATTCGGAAACTTTTTTTGTACTCCCAACAGGTGGTGCTGCAATCGTAAAATCTGATGTGACCAACACATGACCTCCCGCCAATTCCATGTTTAAAATAGCAGTGAACTTTAAGTAAAGTATCATTTCCGGTTAATCGTTTGTAAATAAAATCTAATTTGTTGTCCAATAAATAGAAAAGTCTGTAATACGAAATTTTCGATTGTTTTATTGTTTTTCCTCAAAAATTTGTTAGAGCTCCAAATTAAGTACTACTTACATCCGATTTATCATATATGGTTAAATCTAATATGTTGTTTCAAATTATATATGAGTTTTAAATACCAAATTTGAGAAGTTTTGTATCATATTTTAAAAGGCTTTAAGGAAAAATCGTCACACACGTATATTCTTATAAAAATCAGCATCATCATTTAGGTGCTCTAAAACGCAATCTTTGTAAATTCTTCGCCGTACATAATTCATTTCGTAAATGTGTAGTTGTAAATTAATATTAATTTATAGTGCTGCAAAAATAGCAATTAGCAAATTTAAATCAGAACATCCTGTACATCTAACATTTATGTATGATGGAAAATATATTATTTTTACAAACCTTAATAAAATATTTTACTATTATATTCTCATTAACACGGTTTCATTATTAATTTTAATATAATTGCTGCCTGTCAGTGACATTTGTTTAAATATGTCAAACCTGTCATTAAAATTATGATTTTGTTTGACGCATAGGCTAGGTGATACATGGAAATAAATTATATTATATATTCATATTTAAAGTTATTTAGAGTTATTTACTAAATGTTATTATCGTAGAATTGAAGATTAAACCATAATATTCAATTTTAATTAGTAAAAGTTGCTAAAAAAATATATTCAATGAATTTTTAACAAGAAAAACTGTTAAAAGCTTGTATAAATGATACTTCCGGTTATATACACTAAAAACTAATATTACCATATTAGTATAGAATGGGTATACAAAATTTCAAATTTTTCTGATTGTTAGTATTTGAGTAATCGTGTCCACAAGATCCACACACACACACACAGACACACACACACACAGACACACACACACACAGACACACACACATACATACCTACAGACATCATTGTAAAATTGTTAAAATCGGATTATGGGGACATCAAAACGTGCTTATTATATAAAATCTCTATATGCTATTTTTAGCACGATCTCTATACCTCCCTTACCTAGGGTAGCGGGAGATAAAAATGTAGAATTAATTTCTGATGAAATCGTGTTGTCTATAGTCAGTTTTTAAAAAGTTTCTTTCTTTTAATTCCCCCTGAGTGTTGAGGAGTAATATTTCTACAATTTTGTGTATTTATTGAAACAAAAACGTCATTTTTTATCAAATTATTAATAAAATATTAATCGGTTATTTTTTTTCTAGCAAATTTACATTGCCACATGTTGGGAGTACAAAAAAGTTTCCGAATAAAACCAACATATTTTTTTACGCTCTTTCCGAATCTGCAATAAAAAATAGGGGGTCCCATTTAAGATTTTTAAGTTGACTCCTTTAAATTAACAAATGTTACGATAAACTATAGGTTAGATAAATCGCTATCGTTCTTGTACATATAATAATAATTATCGTGTGCTTTAAATTATTCTACATCATTTATTTTCTGTGTTTTGTGGTGTACGTAATAATTGAATTTCGTTGTATGCATATAAAAACTAGTCCACAGCAGGTATTGTTTTTAATATTTCGCCAAATTGGAATTCCTGCTAAGCCAATTTCCCTGCTGCAATGTCTTGCATGAAATTCGCGAATCCAGTCGGGCGTTCAGAACAAACCACGTGTGTAATTGTGGAATAAAATTTGTCCCACGCTTCACCCATTTTTCACCAGGGGCGGCGAAGAAAAATAATACACAAAACTCCACAATTATTTCAAGAAAATGTCCTCGCTTAAATGATCATTTTTGAATTTATACAAGGTAATATGTAAGTAAGTGTACAATGCTTAGCCCATAGATAGTAAAATCTGGCGATAATTTTAACTCCACAGTTTTTGAGATAGCAGAGGTAAACACCGAAAAAACTCATTTTTCATTGCCTTATTTCTCGGAAACTACTGAAGATCGGACCCATGTTGATTCAGCTCTTTTTACTCATTTTGGTCAGTACTATATGTCCTCAAAATTTGGGACACTTATTTTTTAACACCCTGTATAAATTTAGGATTTAGATATTAGGGTGGTAAAAGTGCAATATCGGACACAGCCTAAAGGTGCTACTTCCCAGAAAAAGCTTTCAGTATGTCAATAAAACTGTTGATTTTTGACGCTGACATTTATCTCTCAATTACAAACATTTGAATTTATTATTTCTCTAAGGCTGTGTCCGATGTTGCACTTTTATCACTCTAATATCTAAATCCTAAATTTAGGAATTAGTTTTTGGGGTTTTGCAGGAGCACACTATGCCATGAAGTTGACGCGCAATAATTAAACAAATAATGTTCATTACTATAATTTATGCAAAACGTCAAATTTGCCGTCAAAGAATAGCTTCTTAGCTTAAATCGAACTTCATAATTCATTTTTACCTCTCGCTAAGAGAGGTATTGGATTCATGCTAAAATTCGCATATCCAGATTTTATTGAATAAGCACGATTTAAGGTCCCTACAATCCGATTATAACATTTTTAAAATGATGTCTGTGTGTGTGTGTGGATGTGTGTATGTGTGTATGTGTGTATGTCTGGATGTTGTAGACACGATTGCTCAAAAACTATAAGACTTAAAAAATATTTAAATGCAGTTTCCTCAATCTGACATTCCTGGGAAGAGCTGATTAGATTTTGGTAACAATTGAACAACCGGAAGTAGTAGTTTCTTAGAAAAATTATTCTAAATATAATTTTTTGGGATTTTTTTTTATTAAATATTGAAGAACATAAAATTCTCCATGTAATACACTTAAAAATTTTATTATATCTTGCATAGATTTAGAGATAAAGACACTATAATTTATAGAGTACACTTATCGCAGAGGCTAAGGCACTAAGGAAACCAGTTGACAAATTCCAATGTTTATAACATGACACATGTCATTGTCAAATATCAACAGTTTTAGTGACATTCTGATAGCTTTTTCTGGGAAGTATATTTAATTTTTCTTATTCTTTTATTAATTAAATATTTGAAATTATAGGTAAAATTGTGGTAAAATACATATATCCATCAGAAATACCGCCAATCTGGTTAATGAATTGGAACAATCTCTTACATTTAGAAACTTCCTCATACAATGAAAAATATATATAATTAGAATTATATGTGTGCAGAAGACATGTTATATACAATAAAAAACAATATTTGGGTAAAGTTCTGTAATATTTTGTTATAAAACGACGGTTCGAAAGCGAAGTGCAGTACAATACTTATATAGCCTAATATGGAAATGGCGAGAGGTCTTGTGCTGGCCACAACAGATTTTTGTTATTGTAAAGGTGGATTTATGCAGCCTACTTTTTATTTTACCTTTTCTTTTTCTTTTACTTTACAAAAGTTAAAGGTGTGTTAATAAATGTACTTCTTTATGTGCACACTTTTAATTTTACTTTAAGAACTAAAGTTGACCAACTTTCAACGTGACAAACGTCAACGTGTGCTGTATTTATTTGTTTTTGTGTAGGTAAGATTGCAAAAATTAGAAAATGGGTAAAGCTACAAATAATATAACAGATGCACAAGTTATTACATTTGTGTCCATTTTTACAGCTTATAATTATCTCTTTACCTTTATGACAACTGATATGCCAGAAATATCACATCTGCGCATGTGTACCGAAAACTTTAGAGGAGCTGCATAAAGTACCAAACTTAAAGTAAAAGTAAAAGCGAAAAGAAAAGAAAAAGTAAAAGAAAAAATCTGATGTGGCCAACACAAAACCTCCCGCTATTTAATTTTTATTAATTTAAACAGATACCTACGTATTTAGTAATGCTTCAAACTATATTATGTTCCATTGTATATAACTATTGCTTTATTTACGATTTTCTTTATTATTTAATATGTCACTATTATTAATTTGAAGTGATTAGTTTTTTGACAATGACGTTTACCTGTCAGTTACATTCATTTGAAAAATAAACTGTGTAACAAAGGAATTGTGTTTTAGGCTTCGGGATTAAAAAAAGAAAAATTATTTTTAAATTTATCTGTAAAATATATAGAAAAAGTATTAATGTATACCTGTACAAAATTCAATAATCTATAATTTTACAATGATATTAAATGCGAAAAAATTGCATTTAAAGGTATTTTTTGAAGAAAAACCATTATGAGCTTCAAGTAAAGTGCCATTTCCGGTTATCCGATTTACACCAAAATCTAATGGCATCTATTCCTATTAGAATAGGGCAGAAATACAAGGTTTCAGAATTTTCTGAATGATAGTATTTGAGTTAGAGTGCAAACAAAATTCGTACACATACACACACACACACACACACACACACACACATACACACATACACACATACAGACATCATCGTGAAAATGTTAAAATTGGATTCTAGGGACCTTAAAACGTGGTCATTTACTAAAATCTCGATATGTGATTTTTATCACGATCCCTATACCTTCCTTACCAAGGGTGGCGGGAGGTAAAAATAGCTTGCATAAATCCACCTTAAGATACTGTATCATTGGTTCATTTTTCGGTACCCTATTTTCCAATTGCTATCTACGTCCCTGTTTTCTGGTTTTCTGTCCAGTTCGCTTACATCTGATATTCTGAAATTGTTTGCCACTAAAGCTCCGAATTTGGAATCATTTAATTTTCACCGCTCCATTCCACCACACATACGTGTTCGCCAATGTCCAGTGTGTATGTATATATGTATGTATGTGTGTATGTGTGTGTGTGTCCCATTGTTATGTAATGTAATTAGTGTTTATTTTCTACCATAAGCGTGTGCGAGTTTGCGACACTGATTACATTTTTGTCTCGCTAAAAAGAGCATAACACAAACGGGAAAAAATATGGGGACGGCACGGCGTTGTGATTACAGAAATAAAATGTTGTACAAGTTGGATGTGCAGTATAACTCTTTACCCATTTCTGGGTGTAAATATAAATATTAGGAATACGAGGTGTGGCTACAAAATAAAGAGATTGATCTTTATTGACAATTTATAAATTATACAAAACCAATATTGCCACCCTAAATGTACTCTCCTCCCCGAACCCTACACCGCCCGATGCGAATATTCCATTGTTGGAAGAAACGCCTGCAGGCCTTTTTTGTTAGCTTGTTCATAAGCTCTGCCACTTTTTCTATAACTGCATCTCGGCCCCGAATTTGGTGCCTTTTAACACAGATTAAAATTTGGAAATAAAAGCAAGTCACATGGCACTAGGTCAAGTGAGTACGGTTAATGCACCAACACGGTGATTTTGTATTTCGTCAAAAATGTCTTGCCGGACAGGGCGTTTTATTCCGGCGCGTTGTCTTTCAGCCCTTTTTCTTCTCACCCGTGCATGAAGGGTTATCAAAACCTTCTTGTAATATGCTTGGTTAACGAAATGCCCCTCAGGCATCTAATCCATGTGAACAATCACTCGAATTTCGAAAAAAACAATTTCAGTTCACGGCCGAGGCGCTAATCGTCTCCGATCTATTTTCCTCCTTCTTTAAACCTTCTAAACTGTTCGCAAACTTGAGTACTAGATAGACCCTCATCACCATAAACATTCTTCAACAAATCGTACATTTCTGTAGCGGATTTTTCAAGTTTCACACAGAATTTCATATTGACACTAACATAATTCCGGCGGAGTATGAAAAAGTAGTTAAATTCAATCAAAGGCTACTGCCGAACGGTTTGCCTAATTATGAAATTTTAACCGTGATGGACGGAAGATAAAAAATTAATAGCCACACCTCGTATATCTCTTTGTTCTTGTATAAAGCCACAAGATTAAAAAAAAACGGAAGTTATTCGCTGAAGAAGTATGCAAAATAATTTTATATGATCTATTCAAACGCATTTGAAATTCAAACACATTTGAATGTATAATTTTATGTTGCTAAAAAGAATAAAACTTCATGTAAAACTATAAAACTACTGAACTATACAACAACTAAATATAAACAAGAAACAATAGTTGTATGTATGCGATAGCTACATTGTTTTGTATGAATGAGTGAGTTTACACTTTCGCTTTCAGAAATTGGCCGTGTAATCAGAACTTTATAATATGAAAACAGGTGATATAAAAGAGAAATTAATTTTATGCTTCACGCAAATCAAAATTATCTATTACAATACGTTTTCTTTATTAGAAATTGTTTACTACGCATTTATCTATTTCTAACTTTTCTTAAACTAAAATACCACTCCATTTTTACCTCTCGCTAAGAGAGGTATTGGTATTGAAACGATTTAAGATCTCTACGGTCCTATTTTAACATTTTTACAATGATGTGTGTGTATGTGTGTGGATGTGTGTACGTGTGGATCTTGTAGACACGGTTTCTCAATTTCTATAAGTCTGAAGACCAATTTAACTATGTATTCCTTAATCTGACATTCCTGGGAAGAGCTGAAAAGGTTTTGGTAACAATTGGACGACCGGAAGTAGTAGTTTTTATAAAAAAAAAAAAAAAATATTATTTTTTGGAAATTTATGTTATTACAAATATTAAAGAATATAAAATTCTCTATCCAATACATTGAATATTTTTATTATATCTTCTATAGATCTAGAGATACACTGAATTAAAAAAATATAAAATAATCCATTGTATAATGAATCAAACAACTCATGGAAACCAGTTGAGAAATTAAAATGTTTATAATTGACATAAATATCAGTGTCAAATATCCAAAAACAGTACTGAAGACATTTTCTGGGAAGTATATTTAATATTACTTAAAATTACAGATATAGTTGCCGCACGTTAAATTGACACTGTCCTTGAATATAACAGTACAGAAAATGTACATTACAAGTTTACTACTAGCTACAAAATATAGATATGTAATATCTGAAATAAATATTCAAAAAATCTGATGTGGCCAGCCCATAACCTCCCGCTGGGTATTTAACCACGCAGTATAAAGAAAGCAGCCATTATGTTCAAATATTTTTGCATTCATACATAATTTTTATTTTACATTTAACAAATATATCATTCACAAAATAAATTTCACAAATATTGACAAAAATAAAAGAAACACTTAACAAAAATCAAAATAATACTTGCATCTTGACACAAAGTCTTTTCAAACCCGTATTCTGGAAGCCAATGAAGCAAATCAATAGTAATTCTAATATATTTATGTACGATTGAAAATATATTATTTTTACTAACCTTAATTTTATTAGATTCAAATACATATATTATTACTACATTCTCCTTAACACGGTTTCACTTTTAATTATAATGTAATTGCAACCTGACAGTGACATTTGTTTAAATATGTCAAAATTGTTATTAAAATATTATTTTTGTTTGAGGCATAGACAAAATGATATATGAAAATAAATTGTATTATTAATTTATATTTAAAGTTATTTAGAGTTATTTACTAAATGCTATTATCGTAGAATTGAAGATTGTACCATTATATTTCATTATTATTAGTAAAAGTTGCTGAAAATTATATTCAACGAATTTTTTTCAAGAAAAACTGTTAAAAACTTGTACAAGTGATGCTTCCGGTTATTCGATATACACTGAAAACTAATCAGCTCTTCCCATATTAGTGTAGAATGGATATACAAAATTTCAAAATTTTCTGATTGATAGTATTTGAGTAATCGTGTCCACCAGATCCACACACACATACACACATACACACACACACACATACATACCCACAGACATCATTGTAAAAATGTTAAAATCGGGTTCTGGGGACATCAAAACGTGCTTATTCACTAAAATCTCTATATGTGATTTTTAGCACGATCCCTATACCTCCCTTACCTAGGGTAGCGGGAGGTAAAAATTGAATCATTTGTAGATTTCTTATTGCCAGTAAGAAAATTTATGCTTCATAAATCAATGACGTGCATCTCACCGCAACATAAATAAATAAATAAATAAATAAATAAATAAACAAATAAAAACATCATCACGGCATATTACCCATTTCTGGGTGTGCCAGTATCTACAACATATGTAGACATCGGTAATGATGACGATATATTTTACCGTGTTGGGCGCTTACCAGGCGTCACCTCACGGGCACTCATAGCTGGTGTGGAGAGTACACCACAGGGGTCACTTTTATGCCATTTAAAATTGGAAATATTTGCCGTCTGTCGGGATCGAACCCGGTTCCCCCAGGTTCGCCACAAGACACCGAACATAATTGATGTATATGTTTACTTACATTTACTGGTGGAATTTCTCCAGAACTGTAATTTCCCGGATTTAATATTAATGAGGGTTGAACATTGCTTATAACGCGTATGAATTATAATAATTGGAGTGAATGAGTACTACCAGATTTACTCAACACAAAAATTCTCGCATTCTAAATAAATTAATTGCATGCCTCGCAATTCAAACACGGTTCAAGGATTTAAGAACAAGCGAGATAGCGGGAAGAAATAAAAACGAAAAATAGACGGAAATAAGATGAAATATATTCGCATAAATAAATAATGCGGCACTCGACAAACGATTAAAAAATATGAAGTTGGAAATGGATTATTTCTATCGCTAATGCAGTTTTTACTAGGAATGACGAATTCTGATAATTTTGGTATACCTCGTCCAGATTTCATTTGAACAAATGACTTTTAAATCCTCTGTGTTAATCCTAATCTTTGCTACTGTGAATATTTTTACGTTTCAAGCAAATATAGTTTCTTCTCAAAGTTCCTGAGAATCATAGTTGACCTGTAAAATTCTTATCCAAGATGTTATGCTTGCTTTAACAATGAACGCTCATTACTGAATTGAGCAACTGGTAGTGCCAAAATGTAAATATGCACGAGGTACAGTTATACCCCAATACCCCAATAAAACTTTTCCCCTTTTAAATAGTTACAAGCAATTTTCAACTTTCATAGACATATAATGTACTTTGAGAAGAAACTATATTTGCGTGAAACGTAAAAATATTCACAGCAGCAAAGATTAGGATTAACACAGAGGATTTAAAAGTCATTTGTTCAAATGAAATCTGGACGAGGTATACCCGAGTACCCGAAACAACTACCCGGATAGTACCCTTTACCCGTTAATTACCCAATACCCTTTAATTACCCGTTATCCTTTAAGAACATTTACATAATTCGTTAATTTGTTTATTACCAGTTACCCTTTTATTAGCAGTTTACTATTAATAAAATACATTATTATTGTTTACATATATTTATTAAATAAGAAGTAATACAAACAAATAATACAATCTATACTTAACATAAATTAATTATGGTACGCTAATAAAAAGCTCTTCCTTTAGATACAATGTTTCCGGCAGCTGAAAACTGTTCGGGTAATTAAAGGGTATCGGGTAATTAACGGGCACCGGGTATATTTCGGGTAATCGGGTAACAAATTTTATATCCGGGTACATTATTATCGGGTAGGTTCCGAGTACCCGGGTACCCACTGTCATTCCTAGTTTTTACCTCTCGCTAAGAGAGGTATTGGAATCATGCTAAAAATTGCATATCCGGATTTTAGTGGATAAGCACGTTTTAAGGTCCCTAGAATCCGATTATAACATTTTTACGAAGATGTCCGTGTGTATGTGTTCTCAAATACTATAAGACTTAAAAAATATTGATTAGATTTTGGTAACAATTGGAAAACCCGACAACCGGAAGTAATAGTTTCTGTCTTTTGAGATTTTTACCTCTCGCTAAGAGAGGTATTGGATTCATGCTAAAATTCGCATATCCAGATTTTATTGAATAAGCACGATTTAAGAACGCCTAGAATCCGATTATCACATTTTTAAAATTTTTATGTGTGTGTGTGTGTGTGTGTGGATGTGTGTATGTTTCCTCAATCTGACATTCCTGGGAAGAGCTGAAAATGTTTTGGTAACAATTGAACAACCGGAAGTAGTAGTTTCTTAGAAAATTCTTCTAAATATAATTTTTTGGAAGTTTTTTTTATTAAATATTGAAGAACATAAAATTCTCCATCTAATACACTTAAAAAAATTATTATATCTTGTATAGATTTAGAGATAAAGACACTATAATTTATAGAGTAAACTAATCGCAGAGGCTAAGGCACTAAGGAAACCAGTTGACAAATTTCAATGTTTATAACATAGTTTTTAAATGACACATGTCAGTGTTAAAAATCAACAGTTTTAGTGACATTCTGATAGCTTTTTCTGGGAAGTATATTTAATCTTTCTTATTGTTTTATTAATTAAATATTTGAAATTATAGGTAAAATGCATATATGCATCAGAAATACCGCCAATCTGGTTAATGAATTGGAACAATCTCTGACATTTAGAAACTTCCTCATACAATGAAAAATAGATATAATTAGAATTATATGTGTGCAGAAGACATGTTAAATACAATAAAAAAAACAATATTTGGGTAAAGTTCTGTAACATTTTGTTATAAAACGATGGTTCGAAAGCGATGTGCAATACAATAATTATATAGCCTAATATGGAAATGGCGAGAGGTCTTGTGCTGACCACAACAGATTTTTTTAATATGTTATTTATACTGTCATTAGAAAATAGTTATTTTTACATTTGGAGGGACTTCTAGATAAAATTTAGTTTAAAAATTTAACGGTGGAGTCGCTCAGGTTTTATTTTTTTCTGTGTGCAAACCGTAACAGATATCACAAATTAACAGAGAGCGAAAAGTTTATTATTGAATGTATCTTTCTGAAAAAAATAATTTCACGTTATCGGCGTTTCTATTAAAAAGTTTCGGTCTAATCAATGTTGGGACACCTAAGTTTCATACACTAGTGGTTCACTAATAATAAGTATCATCTTAAAATATGATTTACAACCATATAAAGTACCATACCAAATTTTATGCAAATCGAATAGTGTTCCGTTATTATTAATATTAATTTTTTTTCGAAGAACTTTGAAGCAGAATACTGGCTAAAGGGTACACTTTTCGATAAAGGTAAATTTAGTGAAATCTTATTTTAGCCTCAGGACTCTGGGGTTAAGCCATGTCCCCATTTTCTAGAGCCACCTATACAAATATAAAATCTGTGGTTTAATGCAACAACAGCCATTATCAATTTTTGGCCAAAATAATAATCAATTGTTACAAATAATTAAAATCAAAGAATTAGTGCCATTTACACTATAATAGTAGTACTAGTACTCGATAGTACTTTCGTTATTATTAACAATAAAAGTTTCTTTTTTTTTCAATCAATGTATTTTAAATTACGAAAAGTTGACGTTACTTTAAAAACAGATTATAATAATTATTGTATATAGTTTACTAACAACCTATATTATCTTGTACTCGTATTATACTTGGTGTACTTGATAAAAAACTGTGTAAATAATTAGTAAATACATTACATAGCTAATTATTTTACACAATGTGTCATTACAAAAACCGTAAAACGCGAGATACTAAATAAGTTTATCTGTAACACAGTTATAAAAACTACGAACCGTATTTCATAATGACAGTTTTACTTTAAATACTTTAACTTTTTATCCTATTTTCAGGTACATGTCACTATAAATAATTATTTTTTGACTTAAAACCAATGAAATGTTTCATTATTTCTCACGTGTTAGCGTTTAAGCAATCCTGCCATTATTATAGTGAGAAAAAACTAGAGATTATTTCCGGGAATACACTTAAATATTAATGAATAGGGTCCTATACCATAGTCATATTTTAACTATCTTAAATAAGAAGACGAAAATATACATAAATTAATGAGTATTAGTAAAAAAAAAAATTTTTATATATTGACTAGGTCACAAACTATAAGCGATTGAAGCTGATTACTAATTGGGTATGACGCGTTAGGTACTAAGAATTTGATTGGTCGTCTGATTTTAGAAAGGAGATTCGCGCGTCTGCAACAGTCACCTCTAAAAGATGAAATGTCATGTTGTTCTATAACCTAACAAAACATTTAACAATTTTGTGTTTGATGAATTTATTTAATTATAACATCTAGTAATATTAACAATAATAATATATTAATAATTAAATCAATTTGTAATATTAATTAAATTAATAATAATATTAATTAAATTAATATTGAAACTTCAAAACAGCCAACACTAGCGCCATCCCTCGTCATACTTTGTGTAATAATATTGTCAAACTGTTTCAATGTTCTATAATTTATTAGGAAAAAAATGCTTATTATTTACGTTATTTATACTTAATAATAATTTCTTCATGAATATAACGTATAAGTTTTTATATACAAACATTTCAGCTATGCAAATATGAAAAAAATTGTTCCCTCTATAACTAAGAGTTTGTCCCATTGTTTGTCGATCACTTGTTAGTACCTGCTACGTCACGCACAAATTCTTGAACTTTAAAAATTCATATCTCGCTTATTACGTAAAATTTTTAAGTCGCGTTTGCACTAAAATTTTTATTTTATCCTGTTCTTACAGAAAAAAAAATAAAAGAAAAATGGTATAGGACCCCATTCTTTCAATATTAACATGGGTATAACAGTTTCATTTTTAAATATCTGAATTATAATCCTACCTTATTGTGCCCCCATGGATGTATCCGATTCCTGCCGAATTTGATAGTCCTCCTGCATCTGTCCTGCTTGTCCTTGCCGTCATCCTGCGTCCATCCATCATCGGGATGGCCACCTGCCAAAACAAGGAAATCAGTTCGCGTCCGCAGAATAGGTAACCAGCATCAGGAATATGCGGCAGGAAATCAGGGCAGGAGTTGATTGTTCGCAGGAAATAGACGTGTGGTGGCAGTAGGTTAAAAAATGTAAGAAGTAAAAACGATAAGATATGTGACGCTTTAATACGGTATTGCAAAGATATTATAAAACATCTTTTTACTTCTCGCTAAGAGAGGTATTGGATATGTGCTATCCAGATTTTAGTGAATAAGCACGATTTAACGTTTTTACAATGATGTCTATTAGTAGGTGAGTGCGTGCGTGTGTGTGTATGTGTGTGTAAATGTTGGAGGGACGATTTCTCAAATTCTATAAGATTGAAGACCAATTTAACAACCTATTCCTTAACATGACATTAACGGGAAGAGCTGAAAAGGTTTCGGTAACAATTGGAGAACCAGAAGTATTTGTATAATTACAAATATTAAAGATCATAGGATTCTCTATCCAATACATTGAACATTTTTATTATATCTTCTATACATTTAGAGATAGAGACTCATAAATATATAAAATAATCCGTTACAATCAAATAATGTTACTACCAAGTTTATATCTCTACTTACTTTTGAATTATTGCCCCAAAAGTCAATATACCCCATATTTAAATAAAAACTTCAAAATTTTCAAAAATCTAATTTTTATGTATCTAGATACTTCTCAATGCGCTGATTCCAAATTTTGAAACAGCAGGTCGATATCTCGTTTCGTTCTCGAGATATTTAGATTTAAAATTTTGCTTAAAACTGCCCATTTTTGGGTAGTAATCCAAAAATGGGTCGAGATATGAATTTGGCGATATCATCATTCGATTCTACGGGAAAAAATACATAAGTACACCAATTTTCATAATTTTTGAACACCGCATACAATCTCTAAAGCAAAATAACTGAAAATGGCCAAAAATCGCAAAAATCTAAGAAAAAAAGTTAAGATTGTTACCGAACCACAGTTTAAGATTGGCGGAGCCCTCTTGCACGCTGTTCAGGTTTTGGGTAAGTGGAAGTATCTGGGCGTCGACTTTTCAACTATTGGGGCTTCTTCTGTGGAACAGGATTTTTCTCAAATTTTGAGAAATATAACTAAAGCACCACTGAAGCCACAACAAAGACTACACATCGTAAGAACACACCTGATACCCAAAGTGTATCATGCAATGGTGTTAGGTAAAGTCTGCGTTAACCGTTTAATAGCACTTGATAGGCAAATAAGAGTTGCAATCCGTCAATGGTTGAAGATGCCACATGATGTACCAACAGCATACATCTACACGTCTGTGGCGGACGGAGGTTTGGGTATCCCGGTACTTGCACATTTAATACCGGCGCTAACAGTTAAGAGGCTAGCTCGCTTAGCTAACTCTTCATTTCCGGC